>OU744343.1:33609757-34809757 GCA_916610135.2 Macropis europaea
ATATTTTATATTATGTTGCTGCGACTGTTTCTATTTTTCCATTTTCCTTTACATCTTACTTATGTACACTACCACTCATGGAAGTATGGATACTTGAGAATTATAGAAAAAAAAACATAAATAGCTTATGACAAAATAATTTCATTTCCAGTCAGATTTACATTTTATACAATATAAACTTACGATGGTATTAATGAATGTAAGAAAATTGTTTGGCAAAATTCCGCTTCATCTTATTTTCAGCTGCTTAATAAGAGCACGAAACATCAAAATCTGAGAGTGACTCTTTGCTATGTTGTTTTCTAAGTGTATTAGTCTGAATATTTACTTATATTTGTTTTTTTCTTTGAATTATATTAAATAAATGTAAAGTATATACTCAATTACGAAAATTAGAATCCTTTTGGAGCAATAATTTTGTTCCGCTAGATAGCTAAAATATCACACTGTGTGACGTCGTATTTACGCGGGCACATGTGCTCCTTCGCCGGATGTGCCGGTGAAATTTCGTCTCGTTTCACTTCCTGTCCCTTTCTCGTGAGGAGATTCTAGCTTCTCCGTGAAACCTCGACATTTCTCCGACGCGCCGCGCCCGCTGGAATATCGAACTGCTTTCACTTCTACTTGCGTAATCGCGCCGCGAGAATTCTGCGATAATTATGGCAACTCGTGTTTGAACGCGTTGTGATATCATTTGTACAAGAACGGAAACCGAGAAGGTACAATAGGAAGCTATAAACCTATACATAAACCGTTTCAGAGTGAATTATTACTTTCTGTTCTCCTACCTGCGTATGCTCATCATTAGTGATATAGAAAAGAATTATGTTGATGAATCTTCTATATTTTTTAATTTTATTAACAATTTGACTGTTGTGAGGATCACCGATAACAGGCGATACTAATTTAATTTTATTAAATAACTGTTATGTCTTATGAAATTCGGAACAGTAATAATATCGGCACGATTATGTAAAACATAAATTATACGTTTGAATGGATAAAAACTGTTTTACTTCAGGATTTATATTTAAAAAAACTAATTACAAGGTGTCCGACTAGGTGTAGCAGTTTTCAGTGCGGTGCTCAACGTGTTAACAATTTTCATAAGATTTTAGAATAATATTAATATTGTAACAATAGTATAAAGTAATACCTATGTGTTCAAAAACTAAAATATTCTTTACTTTCATAATTTCCGTTTAAAATAGGATATTATATCGTGTCTGACTAGGTATGGCAGTTATCACTGTGGGACACAACGTGTTAAAGGGACGCTGAATAAATTCAGGATACAGTAGGACCTCAATCATTCAAACTGTAATTAACAATACCTTAACTCACATACTAAGCATATTTCGCATACAAATTTTAATTTTACGTTAGAATGTAAAATACATAATTGTATAAAATTAAGTACGCGGTATCACTAATGATAATTTTAACTTACAATTAAACATAAGATGACCAATTTTAGGATGATCAGAGTTCCGGTAATCGAAGCTTTACCATACTGCTGTGTTGGTTGCTAAGAAATTTTAAATAAGCTAACAAAACTTTTAGAAGAACTTAATATTGGTTTGATGTAACAGCTTGCAACAACGCCGTACATTCAAAATTTTTCAGAACCACATTGTTTCCAAAAGACAAACTATAAAATTATTTCACAATTATTAGTAACAGATTAAAGAAACAATTGTATTACAAAAGAAAAAAAAAATTGTTATTCACATCTTCGGATTTAATAAGTCCCAGTACATTACGATTATGTCAGTCAGGCTTTATTTGCCTCTCGTTAGCAAGAAAATAAGTATACACAACTTTTGACGAAATTTTATTTCTGTAGATGTGATAAATTTTCTTCTGAAACGCGTATCATGAAAAATATGCAGTTGATTGACGGTGGGTGTAGCTCGGGCTGCAAGAAAGGCAGACAGGATTTCCTGGCTGCAGATCAACGCCTCGTTACATTCTAATTCATTATATAATATTATAGCAACGAATTAGATCCAGAAACGTAACTTTAATACGGTAAATTCCGATCACCGATATGATCGCACTTTCACAAACCGGCTGTCTAAAACTCGTTCGACATTATACAATTACGTTACGTATCGATCATTACGCGAATATGATTCTTCCAGTACACTTCATCGATTCACTTTTTTCAAGGTACATCAACGACACATTTAATAACAATTATCTAGGTAAACAACGATTTCTATTATTAAAAAAAGGTGACATAGAATTCATTTTAAAATCAATGTTAAATATCTAAATGTTTCAACTAGAAGTAATTGTATCTTAAAAAGAAGCTGTTTAGGGGTTCATATTTTGAGTTAAATCTGAAGAATAAAGTATTGGGATATTTGTGCCGAAATACTGTTACTTTAGGAGATATTTTTATAAGTCACTAGTATTTTACAAAATTAATAATTCCTCGACACAAACGTTTAATATTTTCTTACGGAGAAGCTGCATCAACTAATGTATAAAAAAATATATGATTCCATTTAAAAAAGCAAAGATGATCTTCATATCTCCGCTACGCCTCCATCTATAAAGTAATGACTGTCGCTACATTATTTAATCCTCAGAATCATTCAATTTTTGTCTGAAATGTTTTTCAGTATCACCAATACTTTCTAAGATATTTGACACCCTTAATATTAGTTTCTTTTAAAAATCCTTAAATATTTTTAGAAGCGCTTATTTATTATATGTTATGTACAAAAATAGGAACAATTATTTTTTCTAGTTGTTAAGCAGTTTAAGATTTTAGGGTTAACAGGTTCCTCGTCTTCTAACCCTTGAGAAGTTCAGAACAATCTTTACGCTAAATTGATCTTATCATTTTTTGCTTGATTTTAATTCTTAATTTTTGTCAATGTTTTTAACCCTAGTGCCGTCTTCGAGTTTTTTTCAAAATACCTCGTCCTTATTTTTTCAGTATGATATAGGGCTCGAAAAAATATTTGACACGTATTTTTTTTATCAGCAAGGGTCCATATTGAGGGGGTGAAAACAGCCCTTAAAGTACGGGTTGAAACCCATATTTTATCGAATATCTCGAAAATTACTTGACGTAGAGTTACCATTTTTTTTGTAAGTTGTGTATTTTTTAATTACAAATTTAGCTACGCGGGCAATTTTGCAGAATGTTCATTTGTTTAAACAATATTTTAAAAATTATAACATTTTGTCATTTTTTCTGGTAAAATGTTAATATATGTTCATCAAAGTTTATGTATGTAAATTACAGTCCAAGACCAAAAATACAGATAAATTGGATTGTAAGTAGGTCTAATGTCGTATGTTGATTAACACGTTCCCTCTCACATGTACCGTTTTCGGTACATGCATCAATTTTAATTTGATCACGTAACTACAAACCCTTATGAAATTTTGAATAACAGTCACGTTAAAATAATAGTAGAAATAGAAAATATAATATCAAATGGAAAAATATTTGTACAATCAACCACGTGTATTAATAAATAGCCTTCTTCGCGTGTCTGTCTAATTGCGGAGTTTTCTACTGTGACAGGGAACGTGTTAAAGAGCCTCTCATTTTGGAGTATATTCATTCTGTATAAAAATATAGAAAGCTTGCAATTTTTACCTGATAAAGCGTGGCAGTCAGAGAGTTAAAGGAGCCCAATACTTTCGTTCACGCGTAGAAAATTGCATCGTGTTACCGTGGAAATCGACCTTCAGTGTCGAGAAACAGACACAGCCTGCAAGAATACAGGGGTTTCCGGTACGGTTAAACAAGCGAACGAATTGCTCGAGCATGCAGACGAATGGAGGTGTGTGACCCTCGTTGAACACTATTCGCCTGTGTGCAACGCTATGTATCAGCTCGACATCGAATATGCATTAAAACGAGTAACCCAAAGCGGCCGTGTGAAGCAGACCGACCAGCCATCGAAACCGCTGCTTCAACCCTCTAAATTAATTATTTTCCAACGTTTTATTCTTCGACATACACACACCTGTGCACGTATATGCTCGATGCTCAGACTCGTTTTATTCTATAGCACTTTCATTATACAGTTCGCAATCACTTCAACTCAATGCTTACTCGTCTTCTGCCGCTGGAAATCGAACGAGAATCGACGTATCAACTTTTCAATTCCGCTAATTTTCCAACCGATCATCGCAGTTTATTCATTTCTTATCACGACGACGATGGTCTTCGCCTGTATTGACAAATATTTTTAAACTTCTGTTACGGACCCGATTGTATGCCAGGGTAAATTGGGTCTAACAAACAAACATAAGTTTTTATTAACCTTGTCAGAATTTTAATACGTTTGCTGCCAATCACGCGCCAACGTGTGATGCGGTGTCACCAGTCAGGTAATAATAACTATTTATTATTACACAATTCTGAGCAATTTTCATATTGAAACATTAATTTAGGAACATAAAAACGCGACTGAATACCCGAACAGCTTTTTCCTTTATGATTTATATTAAAAACAGTAAATTGTGTAATGTCTGACTAGATCTGGCTGTATTCACTGCGGTATTCAACGTGTTAACATTAAATATCTCGTAAAATACAGTAACTCAGGAAGCTGATCAAATATTTCTATAATTACTTGTCTTCCTTCATGCAACTGCAACCGATTGACTACCTCGTCCGTTGCATGATTCTCGATGCTTGCATCCATTCTTAAGCTTGTTTTCGTGAAACTGTCGAGCTTCTCCTGAACATTAAACGACAAAACTCGTTTTCGTGCGCATGCATTAGTTCTTGATTATTTTCTAGATAACAAAGGAGTAAATAAAGTAATTCTAGAGTTACTTAAATTGGATTAAAAAAAGGTTTCATTCAAATACATGTAAGGAGTGTATATGATTAGCGGGAGATTTACTTTTGAAAATAATAATACTTAATAATAACAGTTAATACACTCTCTGTACGTTACACACTCTTTTTATATACATATCTTGCTCTCACAAAGTCTCACGGGAAGCTCACGCTCTGCCATCCACTCGACACCAGAAACTGACTTTTGACACGCACACATTCACACAGATAACACCCATGCACCCCTTAGGACCTAGGAAAAGTTCGACGAACTCTCCGCACGCATCGAATCGCATTCGTTTAGGACAGAGCCCTACGTACAAATTTTGTAGAAGTGTACAAATTGAAAAATGATTGGCAACGATTATCTGATCGCGAATCACGTGATCGTCCTTTCATGTACTTCCTCATTCGACTCTGTTTTATTGTACAGTGCACGTGTTCTAAAGATAGTCTTGTAGAATTAAATCATATAATTGTTTAAAGTACACTGGTTTATGATGGCGTTATACCAGGCAAAATTTCCACATTCCAATAAAGCTCAATAAATTTAAAAAAAGATATTCACAGTTTTATTGCACGCGTTCTACAATAATCGTGAATCACTGAAGTCGCCGGTCGCACAACAAATTTGAACAGCCGCCAGTGCGTTGATACTCTATTCGGGACATGTTAGGAAAGTGTACGAAAGTGTCATCTGAACTCGTGGTGGTCCAAAAGGACTTCGCTAGCGTACCATTGCGACCTACTTCGGAGATACAAACCGGAGATCATGAACGGAACAAGGGAGAAAGCGAAACGAGGGACGAGGGGGAGCAAGATAGTGAACAGAAGCGAGCTTACTTTGCTCGTCGGCTTCCGAGTGAGCTTTCGAACTCGAGCGCTCAAAGCGCTCTTGAATATATGCAAGTGCTTTCGCAAAATTTATGTATCATATTCTCGAGGAAGGAAAACTTCTCCCGGGCTGTTTGCCGAACGTACGCGCCTGAGGAAAATAATATTTTCCTCGAACGGATCGACGGCGACGAAAATCGTCGGGATCCCGGTTACGTGACACTGCATCTTGCATCAGCGAATTTCCAATTTAGTAATTACAAAGACTGTGCCAGGGAATGGTCGTGAATTATTATAATCGTCTGTCGAATCTCGAACGAACTTGTTGCTACGATGCATCCGTTTCTGTCAATTTTTGGATTCAAGTATGACACTGCAAAGTTTAATATACAGGGTGGTTGATATACAGCAGAGATGGCCATCCGGAGCAACGACTGGCTCCACTCTACCCCCACTCTGGGTCCGCTCCCCTCACGTAATAAAAAAGCAGAGATGTAATCTCTTGATAAAACTGATGTCATACATAAAACAATAAATTATTCTTATTACGTGACTCTTTCTTGAGGAACCGGACTTACCGACAATTACCGATGTTTTCGACGTCATACCCAGACCACAACCTACATAAGGGAATGAACGCAGAGTGGAGGTAGACTGGAGCCAGGTCTTGCTTCGGATGGCCATCTCTGATATACACGAACTTTCATATACACGCCATTAGAACATACCTGTTTTCTGACTGCAATTTGGAAAGAATGTTATGGAAAAGAGGTGATTGGTTTAAAAACGACTACATATTCAGGATCATATTTTTTCATAAGCGTAACGATGCAAGCGCATTTTATAGTTCCACCATTTTTTCCACAAATCAAATCCTCTCGACATTTATTTAAAATATCTAACAAACTATCACTACAATTCGTTAATTGCTACGTAAATTAAAAATTCAGACGACGTCTGAATTTCTTCTCGATCTGAATTTTCTGTAAATCATTCGATCGTAATCTGCAATAGAAGCTCGATCTCAATGATCTCTCGGTAACCGTTGCAACGTTCGCGAGTTTTTGCAACGCGGAGAACGGAGACGACGTAACGGAGCTTTCTGTTTTCCGCTTTTTTTCCAACTGTTGACGCTGAAAACAAAGACAACAACGACGGATTCTCGCGCCGAGAATGGCAAACACTTTACGCTAATTAATGGCCAAGTCTCAAGTTTGCGGTAGCGATTCGCTGATTGCGCGTTCGTTTGATTGAGGATGAAGTCGACCGATTCGCGAGGCGGCTGGTAAATAAAATGTTTTTTTTTTTCGATCTGGATGGTTTGTGTACAACACGAACAGGAACTGCTGGTCGATTAATTAACGTAGAATTCATGGATTTATTAAAAATAATTCGATACTTTTGAGAATGATGAGTAAATACAGAATAAATTTTTTTTTGTACTGCTTTTTATCGATCTCATTTGCCATTTTCTTAGGTATTTTTTATATTGTTGCTAGATATTAGATAAAAAAAAAGTTAATAGGTTATCTAGTAGTTTGGAATTACTTGATGGTTTTACATATGCAGAATAAAGCAGGCAGTTCTTTTAGTTTGAAGATATTTTTGTACATGTAACAATCAGAGATTTACTAAGATTTATTAATTTAGTGGATACAATTTTTTAACTTGATTTTATTATTTTCTGTTGTTATACTTATCTATTTTACGTTAATATAATACCTGAATGTGATGCTAATAATATACACGTATAATTGAAATAAATATTTTAAAAAACAGGACTGTCCGCGTAAGTTTGTTTCTAATACGTCTTCACTTTTACTTTGCTTTGAAAGTTTTGCCCAAAGTCGAAGACAGGCTTATAGAAGAAATTAGAAGAAGGTTGGAAGGCAATTAATTCCGAAATATTAAGACCTGTGATCAAAAGTATGCCACTACTAGTTCAAGCAGTCATATACGCACGAGGCAGATACATTGATGAGAAGATCTTTAACATATGATTTGAATTACATATTCTCTACACTATAAACAATTAATAAGTGCTAACTTCATTTCACAGTCTAGTTCTTTTCATACTGTAAAATCGTCCACCTCCCAATTTATCTAACAACGTCCGGTGCCTTATGAACGGAAGTACATATCGTATCCGAAAATAATATTACATTTTATAAATATAGAATTATTTCTGAAAGTACCCACGATTCAGCTCAGCATCCTACCCGGACGGTTCCAGTAAAAATAACTGGCGATCGAACCGCGTCTCGAGGAGAGAAAGAAGAATCGAGGGAAAGCGGAGAGACGTCGCGACGCGTCGGATAGGAAAAGGAAAGAGCGTAGGTTCGTCTATGCCTAACGATACTTTTAACAGTCTTCTCGCTTCGGGTGTCTCGCGGATTCGCTTTTATCTTATCCCCGGAGGTTTTCACTTGAATCGAATGAAATATCCTCGGCGTTCTCGCGCACGTACACCGTGTCCATCAATTTCGAAGTACTCCCGCGAGGAGAAAGTTCTCCCGGTTCGGCCGCGCGGAATTTATAAGCAGAAATAGAAACCGTGCTGCGCCACGTTCTGCGGAATATCACCGCCGCTAGTAGTAAGTGAAACGTTTAAGCACCGTATGATTACGAATAGAATATACGACGGCGAACTATAAAAGATTTACGGTCGCGATACGTACAACAGCGACGAACGAACCGGCGTGAAAGTTCGCCGTGCGGAAACGAAGACGAAAAAATGCGCTCCGCGTCTCGACGCGGGGTCAGTGTGAAATGTAGGAATGAAAATTGCAGATAAGATAGGATGAGATCCGTTGTTGCTCGAATTAGATAC
Organism: Macropis europaea; assembly: GCA_916610135.2. Taxonomy (NCBI): domain Eukaryota; kingdom Metazoa; phylum Arthropoda; class Insecta; order Hymenoptera; family Melittidae; genus Macropis; species Macropis europaea. Next base: position 33,618,241 of record OU744343.1, read on the forward strand.
GCTGCTATGATTCATGCGAGAAATCCACTGTACCGCTCGATTCCATGGGGTGGTTATTATTATTATTAATGGCTTTATTATACAGGATACACGTTTCTACAGAAACTGTAACAAGAAACATAAAACAGATTCAAGTATTATACAGGATGTCCGCTGAGGTGTTCAACAAATTCCGCTCACATGATCAGCAGGTATATTATGAATGAAATATGATGGCATACATCATGAATTTATTGTATTAATTCTTCAAGTGTTTGTTTTTCATATTGGAACTCTAATACCTGAAATACAATGGCAACATTCATTATGGCTATTTATGTAAAAAAACAGTAGTTTAGGAGATATTTTAATTTCAGTATTGCAAAGTAGTACTAACGAAGGTATTGAGACGGTTTTGTTTATTTACATTGCACAGACAAAATTATCAAAGTTTATATCGCCTCGAGTCGTTACAGATTACAATATTGAAATTAAAATATCTGATAAATTATTGGGTTTTATACATAAATGGATTAATACTGTTTTATAGGAAATAACGTGATGCATCGATTAAAGCATTAAAAATTATATGATACCATTTAACGCGATCCCTGACACAGTAGAAAATTCCGTAACTAGACAGACACGCGAAAATGGCTATTTATTAATACATGTGATTGATTGTACAAATATTTATCTATTTGATATTACACTTTCTATTTCTATTATCATTGTAACATGAATATTACTCAAAATTTCGTAAGGGCCGGTAGTTATGTGATTAAATTAAAATTGTGTCAAAATAAAATTAAAAATGAACGAATTAAAAAAGCGAATATAACCTTCGCCTGGCCTTAACACCTCCACCTAGCAACATTCTGCCTGCTTTCGACGATGTCCCCCTCGATTTCCTGCAACCTTCTAAAAGCACATTCTTCTACCCAGCGTATTTTTCGAAATATTTGCAATAATAGATTAAAATCGGACACCCTGTATAGACGACTGGCAACGTCAACAAATAGAAGGTCAATAAATTAAATTTGATATAAAATCAAAAGTACAATAAAGTGAACATATTCGAATTATTGTTTCATTGTAAGTATGCTTAATACATTATATTATTTTCAATATAATTGACTAACGAAACGGAACAGACTTATAGTGTATACGACATTTTTTGTTCAGGATGATCTGCTGAACACGTGGACAGAGTTTATTGAGTATCTCACCGGACACCCTGTATAATGTTAAAGTAAATACTAAAATCAAAACACAGAAGTTTATTTGGAAAATCTAATTCTCTGTAACGTAATTCACTTTGGGTTTCTATTAATTTCAGTATTAAACAATTTATCCTTTTGTGGTATATTATATTTCAAAATATTCGTATGAGATGCTCATCTTTTTTGTAGTCTGTAGTTAAAAAGTAATTACATATGTGAACTTCCTCACTGTTCCATGTGACTCTGGAAAGTTTCTTAAATTTTCAAAATGAAAAACTGAAAAAAAATATAAGATTCTCTAAGATAAAAAGCGTCTGAAGAAATGGTATGAGGTAACACGCACGTAACTGTATGATTAAGATAAACGTTAACGTGATTTCGAATGCATGATTTACACGGAAGGTTCCCCGGTTCTCGTCGTTAAGGCGAAGCAAGCAAAAAAGTTTGGAACGCGGGCAAATTTATTCGTGCACGGCCGTTTAAGGCATCGTTAATACGGTACGCCTTTAACGAATTCCCATGAAGATGCACCGAAAAACTTCGAGCACCGGTTCCCGTGTACGTCATTATGGCGAGACGCGACGCCATGCACTTCCGCCTTCGTCTCTTGAAATTACAGACCATCCCGAGCATGTAGTAAATTACAATGTGTCGTCGTGCGAACCTGCGACTCACGCATTGTTCAATCGTTTAACAGGGCACCGCCAATTATCTAGACGATTTCGTTGAATATTTCTCGAATGGATGAGCCGGATAATTATCACGCAAAAAATCCAATAGAAATCCTTAATTAAATGGAACTCGCGGAATAATTAAAATGAAAGAAAATGAGCTACTCTAGTGGCCTTTCGTTCAATATACGCAGCCACTTGGTGAGAATCCACTGCATTGGCGTTTCGTTTATTTTCACAACTTTTTAGTGGGAAATCACTGTAATATCGACCCACAGGGCCGATTAGTGAAAACACAGTACGGTGTCTTTTTACAATTAGTGATACACCTTCTTACAATTAGTGAAAATCCACTACAGTGGCGTTTCGTCCCATTTTCACTGCTATACATACAGTGGGAAATCACTATAGTAGTATGTCGATCCACAGGACTGATTAGCGAGAACAAAGTATGGTGACTCTTCGTTCCATATAGACAACAACATAGTGGTGAGTCATTATAGTGGCGTTTCGTCCCGCACAGATACTCAATGGACAGTCACTAAAGTATCATTTCGTCCCAGATGATCGCATAATCGAGAATTACTACAGTAGTATTTCGTCCCACACGGACACTTAATGGCAAGTCACTAGAGTGGCACTTCGTCATTCACGATCACTTAATGCCGAGTCACTACAGTGACGTCACGTCCCACGTGATCACCTAATGGAGAGCCACAGTAGTGGTGTTTCGTCCTGAACGATCACTTAATTGGTAGCCACTATGGTGCCCTTTTATTCTGAACAATCACGTATGTAGTGATTCGGAATCTACCTAAAACTCTAGGTCCGCCAGCCAAATGGCCCTAGCAGTTCATGCTGGGATACATACAAAGAAGAAGAAAAAGAACAATTACTTCATTATTAATTCAAAGCTACTTGAGATATCTTTTTCTTGATCACTGTTCCTGCTTTCCTCATGACGCTTTGTTTTATGTTTGAGATAATGGCCAGCTCGTTAATTACAGTAAAGTGTTCATTATCTAAAGTAGTACAAAGACAAAAGGTGTTCGATAAGCAAATTTTCGGATAACCAATTCGAGGAACCTAAAACGGGTAATCTGTCAGAAAATAATACAGGAATGCCATTAGTTCGAAAAATAATAATTTATTGTATGAGAACAATATATCCTTGAGGAAAATTAACGATTTCGAATCTTAACAACAGCGAAAATTACGCAATATTTGACATAGCTAAATCTCACGAATCTTGCAGTGCCAATATTTATTTATATTGTACTTTTATTTCATACATATTTCGTGCGGGATACTAAACGTAATTTTAAGCACTTTGAGAAACAATTCTATACACTCGAAGGTTCCAATTATTCGAAATAATAAACGAACCAGTTTCTAATGAACGAATTTTCATGTCAATCATCGAAAAGAAAAATATATCATACAACGCATTTACTAAAAAAAATTCAAGAAAGCATTCAATTCTCTCGAGACGCACATAAAAATTCAGCTCAAATTACTCAGACAAACGACAGGACAAAAGAAATAACGTCGAAGGAACCTCCTCCGCTTCTCCAGCGACTGTTACGTCGCGTTACCATCGAGTTCCTAGTCGAAAGAACCTCTCACAGTTATCACGACAGCGTCGTGCCGCGCGAACCAGAAGAAAAAGCAGCAGCAGCTTCCCTTCGTTATCTGTGCGAACGCGTTTCCGGCGTTCATCCCGAAAAAGGGAAGAAAAGATGTAACAGGGTAGCGGACGAGTTCAGGAGACTGTTCGTGATTGTCATTGGTGCAGAAGCAGTACCGTTCGATCCGACCACGTTACGAGCGTCATAAAATCACGTCGTTGCCCGTATAGTTGCTGGATCGGGCCCCGTTTCCAGACTGCAATCAACCGACACTCACCTCCCCGTGTTCCTCTTCTCGTGTTCATCTCTTTTGCTCCCTGCGACTAGCCTATCCTTACCGTCGTAGCCCGTTCTCCTTCTCTCCGTCTCTGTCCCTCCGCTCGGTGTTCTCCTATATCTCTCCCGGTCTGTCGATGTCTCTATCTCCCTCTGACCCGTAACGACGTCTTCTGGCAGGGGTTTCACGAGAGTCCAACGGTATATATAATATCCCAGACTACTCCTATACGGTTCCCTCTGCACACTCCCTTTGCGGGCGGCCCCGTTTCGCCTTTTTCCTCTTCCTTTTTCTTTCCGTTCCTCGCTCCGTGTGCCGATCGTCCTCCCGCTTCTTCCCTGGTTCTGTAACGGTGACGCGGACTTTCCGTTACACGAACCACCATGCCGGTTACTGCAGCCTCAGCAGCCTTTTCCCTTCCTCGAACCTTGCCACCGCGTTCTCACTCCTGTCCGTTGCATTATGGATGCAACGTGGACGAATGAAACAAGCCGCCTCGCCGGGCTACGTGTACCCTAGCCACCCAGGGAACGCACACCCTTCCTGCTGTTTTCCCGTGATCCTCCATCTCTCTTCGGTTTCCTGCTAGGATCCTCCATTTGGTGAACCCGCGACCACTGTTTTTCTTCCTACACCTTTTTCCCGACACGTGTCTGTTTCCATCGGTACCGTTACCTCCACGCACGCCATGTGTACACACGTTTTTTGGTTGCTAGGGAAACCATACCTTCGTCGAGCAGTGATTTCATCCGCGATGGATTGCAGGGAGGAATTGTGGGGAGATTAAGGCGAGTGGAAGGAATTTTATTTAGCTATTTGCGTGATACGGGAATCCACGAAAGCATCTAACGAAGGAACTACACATACTTATATTCTTAATGTTAGTTCATGTAGTTTGTTCATTGAAATTTTGTGGACTTTCGGAACTGCAACGAAAACGCAATGGTTGGCTTTGAACGTGCATACAAAGTAGGTGAAGGAATTGTAGAAATATTGAATTTTTCGTCGATTTCTCGTTAGTTACAATGTTTGAAGAAGTGTATTGCCATGCGAAAAACAAAAAGGGGATTGCTCTCGTTGACATGTTTCATACGTGAAACAGAGGAACATGATCATGCTTCTTGGCATTCAAACTGTTCAAATACGCGTACTAGAACTTTCTTTAGTTATGTATTCGATTGTGGGAAAATTGTTAGTCCTGCCAAGTACGTGCATTTGTGATCGTACAATTCCCATTGTAACTTCAGCAATCGGGACTCCATTTAGCTTATGTTGTTTCACTCTGCATTAGTTCTTTAACGTCGCACCCGTTGTATATAAGAGTTGGGGACGACATGGAACTGTTTACATGTATTAAGCATCATTATAAAGTTTGACATATTTTGCTGGTTTTGAGAAACATTAGATGTTAAAGAATTTCGTTTTTATCACTAACCCTCATACGGTCCTCGGGTGAAAATTCACCCATTTTCGGTTTCTAAGTTTTTTAAAATGTTCGATTCTTTTGTGATGGTGTTGTAATTTTATATATTTGTCTAAAATATAAAATTATAAGTAAAACACAATTTGTTCACATTACCTTTAACATATTAAATAATAACACTACGCAGAAAGACAACGAATTTAAACCACCGAAGTTAAATCAAAATCGTCGAACCTTCGAAGCAGTAAATTCTCGATTTCCTTGTAGGCATCTTTTATTTTTAACCCTTTGAACTTCTAATTTTTTTTTAATTTTCTTTTCAATAACCCCCTATTATTTTAAGTGTTTTATTTGAAATGTACTTCAAAAGATAGTTGGTTGATATGAACCAATTTAAACAATTTCTTTTTACTAATTATATTAAAAATAGCATTGGAACATTGCTAAGATCTGATATTTGTGGTAAAAAAAAATATTGCGGAATATAATACATATTTAAACTGGCAATTTAAAAATGTCGGGTGTGTCTCGACATAGGAGTACCTGTGAATAAATTCGATGTCGAGTCGTACTCGACAAAGGAGTTCAAAGGGTTAATAGAAAAATTCATAATAGATATAGTTGTATGTTCTTGTTTGGGATGATCGCGCGAAGAGTAATTCATATGGATTTCTTGGTTCACCGAACAAACAGGAATAGCTCTGCTGCAACATTTACCTGCTTCTACCGATGCTGATCACTTTACATAACGTAGCTGTCTGTTTTGTTTTCCAGAACAACACTACGCGGCCGCCGATTCGAACAGTTCGACGCCCGCGAAGAGTTTCGTGCCCTGTAAAGTTTGCGGTGACAAAGCGAGCGGCTATCATTACGGCGTGACCAGCTGCGAGGGCTGCAAAGTGAGTATCAAAAATCCAAAAATTTTCGTTCTCATCGAGATCCAAAACGCTCAACGACACCATGAAAAAGTTACACTGTCTTTGAGCGATCTTTCAACGACAGGAATAATATTTTTTGACAAATAATGTTGCAATCAAGCCCTTGAATTTGGCAATCGAGAATAAAAAGAATGAATTAACTTGGTCAAGAAAGGAAGAAAAATTTGTTCATCCTTACTGTACCTGTATTTCTTGAAATTGAATTAAGAAACTTTGATCTCCTTGCTTTACAAAATTTTTGACGATCTACCGATGAATATACTAACAAGTGTACTTGAAGTATGAAAATCAGGATATTGCGAAAATTTTTTCGTGGTACATGAAAAGAAATTTTTTTTCTGGGAAGTTTCAATGATCGCTGAACGTCGTCGGGAATTAGAAAACTGATTATACGGAGTTCTCTATATGAAATCGCGAATGGGTCTATGAAGAAGTTCAGCGCGAGAAATACTCGAAGAGAACTTTCTACACCGAGAAGCATAATTACATACCGTAAACTTTTCTTTATCTCGAAATGCTCCTCGCATAAGATCCCCTTCGATGCATCACTTCCTGCGAGAAAGTTGCTCGCTGTTATAAATACAATTTTTCTTCTGGTAAAGTCTGTGCATTACTGGCATCGACTACTTTCGATCGCTCTCTCCATCTTCTCTTCTCTCTCTGTCCTTTTTTTCCTTCAATCCGTCGATCTCTATTATCTTATTAATTTATTTAGACAAGAAAGGGGTTACTCCGTTTAGAAACGCGAAATTATGTTCATAGATACAAAGAAAATATACAAAATGGTCCATCAGAAACTTCCGGTAATATTAATATAATGTATTGAGATGTTGTTGTTAAAAAAATGTTTGAACAAAAAATACATAATTTTGGAAGGAACTACAATATAATTAAATATTAGTATTTGTTTTAAATAGTGTGATATGTTTTTGTGTGTCACTAAATAAATTGATATTTTTAGTCTAATCATCGACTTTCAATATAAGTTATTGTATTTTTTGTTTGATAGACCACCTTAAATGGAAATGAAAAACAAAAGATCACATATGACTCATGCTACTGAATTAGGTTCATTGCAGTTGTTTCTCTTGTCAGATATAAATAACTGAGATGTAATAATTAAGATAAAAAATGTCCACATATTTATTTTGTACACGGTTGTATGCTATGGCAAAAAAGTCCGAATGGCACACCATATAACACCCCTGAAATGTGCAGCAGCTCTACTCTTTCAAAATCCTCAATATACAATTCGATAGATATTTACTTTTCTTTCTTCCTTAATAAACATTCTGCGCCAGGGATCTTGTATTTCTTAAAGTTTGCACAGTAGTTTAATAATTTCTAAGTAATCTGATTACGGGTGCTTTTTATATTCTCGAAATTTGTGCTTTGACTAAAACCTCATAATGCAATGAAAATTTGACGATCTAATGTTCCCTCTCGACAGCCTATGCTCTCGAAAAGGAAGATTACACGGAACGCCAATCTCGTTCGACTTTCCAGCGGACTCGAAACGATAAATCGACACGAAGAAGGAAATTTATGGTCGACCAGATACGACGCCTATGATCGTTGGTACTTTATTAAACATCGCCCCAAGGAAGTAGTTCCGACAAAAAGCGACCTAACCACTCGTAGATAGGAATATTTGCAATGTTATTCTGACAGTTTTACAAGTTGCTCTTTTTAATGACGGAAAGTGGAATCGTTACAGACGCTTATTATAGTTTCATTTTCGTTTCTGTCTCTACTATACGTTTACATAGAGATGTATCTAACGTTCACAGAGAATTTCATTTCGAGACATTGAAAACTGTCGATCGTTTTTACGAGGAAACGAAGAGTAATGCTTCGAGTGAAATTTCTAATTTTCTGTGATAACCGAAATAGTATAAAGTTTATTAAACAAGAATTAATGTGTTAAAAATATTTTGCTCTGAGAGTGTATGAGAAAATAATAAAGGATTATTTTAGTTTCTCGCGGAAAGAAATTTTAGTATTTGTATTGTTTATTAAATTTTACAGGATACACTGTATATACACTGTGTCCCAGTTTTTACTGGTGAATATCCAGCATAAACAGAAAACGTTCCACAAACACGGATCGTTTGAAGCTTTATCAAAAACTCAAAAAAGGAAACATGAAAATGTAAAATGGCTCTTATTGTTAGTACTGTATTATCTACTTTTATTAACATTTTGACGGCCGCAGATTTTTTATAAAATTAGTTGCCGCTGTTCATTTTTGCAAAGCTTTAACTAAGAGACGAAAAACTTCCTATATTATTCCTTTTGTATCGATTACTTTACACTTTGTGTTTTATGAGTACTTGTTCGTTTATTTTTTATCTGTGGCAGGTACGTTCATTTATTTGCTTTACATGCGTGTTATTCGAATGATTGAAGTCACGTATGCGTGACAGCGGCCATCGAGGCGTTAATATACCATTTTGAAAATCGAATTTGTTAAAAAATAAAATTGATTTCAGTGGCAAACATCGTTGCATAACTACGTGTAATATTGTTGAACGCCAGAATGAATACAGACGGAACAAAATTATTGTCCAACGTTATTATTAATCGTGTACATTACACATGCTGACGAACGTTCGTCTGTAATTAACGTTACGAACGCTGCTATCGAAGAGAAACAAATTGCATCGACAGCTTTGCGTAAGAAACGAACGATCGTCTATGAATTACGCTAGTCCATGGGTCGTTAACGTCGTCCGAGGCGTGGCGATAATATTTCATTATGTTCTTTACGTACTTCAACTATACAGGGTGTCCCGCGATGATTACTACGACCGAGTAGAAGGTAATTCTACATAAAAAAACAAGTCGAAAATGTAGAATAACCTTTCTGTCATTTTAAGTTTCATTATAAGGAAAATCGATTTACAAGACTTATCAATTACAGGTGCACATTTTCAACATTCTGTTGTGTTCCAGGTGTTCGAATGTTAAAATGATTTATCCTTGGACATTATGTACTCTACATTCTCTGAATTCATAAGAAATTCAATATGATCTCAGAAATAAAAATTGAATACGTTAAATTCGATGAAGACGAACGCTGAAGTGTTATTATATCATAACAGATTAAATTTTAACAGCGTTTTTCGAAACAACAAAATCAATACTTATGACCTCGAGAATGTTTAAAAATACTCGCAGATGAAAACGTTTGATTAGAAAGAAGTTCATGAAGGAAATTTTTAATAAACTACACGTATTCATGACGTATTTTCAAAATCGATTTACTCACAATCAGTAATGAAGGTTAAATTCGAAAAAATTCATTCTACATTTTTTTTTATTCATTTGTATAGAATCGTCTTTCGTTCGGCCCTACTGCTCTTCGCGGGCTCCCTGTATAATAAAGTACGTACTTTCTGCAACGAATGAACGACGTCTGATTGTTTTTTAATGACGAGAATGCATGTATCTTTCATGCTTCAGGTACCCGAGATAAATATCGTTATTGAAATACTAACAGTTATTATGTTAACGAAAGTTTACATTCGTGCTATCGTATCGTTACTCCATCGGTGTAATTGTTCGTGTTTCTTATCGCTTGTTTTCTAAATCCTTTTTTCCTTGCTGCTAAATATACTTCTGAAATGAGAGAAATTGAATACAAAGTTTCATACGGTGACAACTTTCTTCTGTGATTAATCCCTTGCCTTACAATTTACTAAGGGAAGAAGCAAAAAGAACATCTGTGGTTACGTACAATTTGTTTTAAATAATTCTTTCAAGGTCAAAATCGTTGTAATATAATATTTTTAACGATTCATGTTCGAGTGAAAATCATATTTACAACGTACAGACCATAATCTGGAAAACGAGTGTGACTCGTTATTATAAGGCAAGGGGTTAAATCAGTGATGGCCACAGGAGCGCCAGCCTTCCCCCACTTCAGGTCCATTCCCCTTATACAGGCTGTGATCTGTGATTACGATGGACCGAGGGGGAACGAGGAACGAACTGAAGGAAACTGAAGCGAGGGGAATGACCTAGAGTGGGAGAAGGCCGGATCTTCCGTGGCCATCACTGGATTAAATAATTCGAAATGAAGAATTGCTAACTGTTCACACACAATTATGGATATGCAAAATACAACCACGCCTCATTTACTTACTCGCACTAAGATATAGCAAATGTAAAGTCCCACTTTGAAGTTTTTATCATCCTGAAACTTGAAATAAAGTTAAGATAATTTGAAAAATAATGAATCGTACGGTGGAGCATAAAGTGACTAGCGCTTAACAAAACCAAGCGGGGGAAGTAACCTTGAAGTGTCTAGTTTCTGTGAAACAACTTCAATTAATATTCATCCATTTAATATTTAAATGATAACGCTGATCTGCAAATTAGATAATATTAAATGGATGAATATTGATTGCCAGTTGTTTCTAAACAAATGGCAGCGACAACGAAGATCTCTTATCTATTAGAAGCGGAGATAAGCACGCATATTATTTTCTACGTCCGACTTTGAAATTTCTATCATTCTGAAACTTCAAGCGAAAGTAAAAAACATTATAGATCGCACGCTGGAACGCAAAATGTTTAGCATTAAAGAGCCATTTTTATTGAAAGTGGTACAATTCCCATTTTTATAATTATTCTCAAAGTAAAACAGTGTTTTTATTAACCGCAAATGAACTTATACCACTCTGAAAAAAACTACTAATATATTGTAAAAATCGTGAATAATATCAAATTTAAATTTATATTTTAATTGAAGTAGATTTTTCTGAAACGTAATTCTAAAATATAATTAATAACAATTATAATATAAGAAAAAGGTATATTATTGAACATGAATATTTATTCATTTGAGAAACATTTTTAAAAATACTATTATGAATACTATTAAAAAACAACGATAAAAATTGAGAGTACATCGTAAAGGATAATATTAGCAGCTTTTATTCACATTTTAGTCTTCTTATTTTTTTTATCATAGTCATGTGTATAACTGTATTCAGTTGACCAGTTACAGGTCGTATTCTCGAGTTAGGTTTGAATCTAATAAATTCATTCATTGGTGCAAATGGACTTATACCAGTTTGAAAGGAAACATTTATGCAATTCCATTTAATAGCCAAACTTCTTTTGACTAATTCTAAATATAAAACAGAGACATCCATCTGTAGCTGAAACTAGCTTTCACTCATTTTTCTCGAAGTGGGACTTACAGCACTTAAAAGAAAACGGCTCAAAATTTAACAAAGTCAAATGAGAGAAGTAACCTTAACGTATCTCGTTTCAGTATCTCCGCAATAGTTACCACAATTCGCTGAAATCGATCGAAAGAAAAATTCTGGCAGACGTTCGTGGATGAACGTTCTACCAGAAGAAGTAGAAAGGGAAGTGATTCGGTGAAATCGTTCGTTTCGTATTTCCCGGTGGACGGTATCCTCTCCGGTGAGGAACTGCACTCCTGGGGTAGGAGGATCTGCGTTGTGTACGTGCCTTAATCTTCGCGGGAGATGCACATCCGCTTGTGCAGCTGAGATTGAAACACGGAAGCCCTAAGGCCAAAGTTAACGGTGCATTGGTACATTCTCGCGTTCTTACCCACACACATCCAGCCTATGCACACCTGCGCACACACAGATATGAGTTTCCAATACGGTGAAATTAATTTCCCGTTTGGGAAATAAATGCCTGAACGTTTGTCATCCGATCTGATCTTCTTTGTCGCCCGACCAATCGCGAGATTTCTAAGGTTATCGACACTAGAGGAGTTTGGTCAGGATTTTTTTTTTCATTTTACATGCTCCGTGTGTTAGAAAATAACTGTAAGCCTTTTTTGTATCCCAGGTTGTAAGAAGCGTGATGTGGTAATGCTAATTACTATATGAGTCTCTTGTTTTAGGAAAGTATGAATTAACACGTTGAATGCCACAGTAGAATATGCTATACCTGGTCAGACGCATTATAATCTACTCTTTGAAGTATAAATCGCGAAAGAAAAAAATAGTTTATTATTTGAGAATATAGTACTGACTTTATATTATTATTATAATAATAATGATGTTGAAAATGGTATAAGAATTCCTAGGTATTTAATTGCATAAAATTTTAGTCGATGTGATCTTTTTATGAGAGAACAATTTATTGTCAATGTCTCTCAAAATTGTAATGGTTTGGATATTAATCAAAATTGCAAATATACTTATTTTGAAAGTAGTATAAGTCGACTTTGTAAAATTTTTAATTTAGATGGATTATGATGTGTACCAGAATCTTTGTGCGTCAATAAAATGTGCGGTCAAGTTGACAACGTAATAGCAGAGAAAGCAATTATTTGAAAATGAAACACAAATTAAAATATCCGGAGATTTAGTAATTTCTATTTCTGACGATAATGTGTAACCTTGAATATAAATGTTACATGCATAATTCACACGTGAATTAACATTTTGTACTTCGCCAGTCAGAGTCACCTCTAACGTGACTACTCTAATTTTTCCTTTAAAAGAATATTAATTTAAAAAACGATCTTGTTGCAGTCTTCGAAAAAGTTTTAGGAAACGTTCTATTGCTGTGCTTTCGGTTTTAGGTTTTTTTTTATTCACACATATCTCGAACTTGTTCATTTATTTATAAAATAATTTTTATATTCATTTACATCTTTGATTCCTTAAATTTCAATTTTCATTAAGTACGATTCCTCATCAAATCAATAAAGTCTGCAATGAATAATATATTTGCCCCTATTCTTTATTTTAGTTCAAAGTTTGTACTTGTATATTTTGTGATTTTATCTGCAATTATTATCCTTGAGAATCCAAAAAATTAACCTCTAGTCGTAATGAATTAAAAAATTTATAACGAGGCATTCTCATTCTGGCACGGAACTCGAAATACGAAATTAAATTCCTGAAACATCCTCAGCAACAGCAGGGAAAAATTCCACGAAAAATCAAGCACGCAAACACCACATACATCGAACAAAAATTTAGATGCTATGGCGAACAAAGCGTTAAAAAATTCCAAACAAAATTACCTTTGCTCCTTACGAAATCAAGCATTCCTATTAAAACTTTCCGTGAAAACTAATGTCACTTTTCCTTTTTATTTGTAGCACATAACCGTGGTTAGAATAAATTCAGACATAATATCGTTGGACAAAAAAAATTCGCTTAATTCGCTCATCAAAGAATAATGACAACGAAGTTCACCGTTGTCTCACGATAGACAGAGAAGGAAAAAACAATTGAGTGCGTCTGACTATGCGCAGGCCTTTACTACTGCGCCGCGTTTTATCACGCGTTATCAGGGACGAATCTATAAAGTTTTTTCACCGGCTAGATCGAGCGGTTTGTTGCATGCGACCGCGTTAATCGCTGTAAAATGCTCATATTTAATACACGGTATTTATATCGGAGCGTTCCACGCAAGACCAGGTGTGCCATTAGTATTAAACCGTAGTTTATTGTGATTAACGCGGCCAGCGTGTTTCACCGGCAAGAACGTCGGACAAGATCAATTTTTCGCGATCGACAATAAAACGTAATTGCCGATTAAATCGGCCCCGGCATTGCGTCGTCGACGGCTAACGGTACAGTAATTTCCCCCAATAATATCCCTATAAATTCCACAATACGTGCATTAATTGATGAAACGGTGGAAACGCTCTTAATACACGTTCACAACGCCGCTTTGTAATTTGCGAGTCGCTTTTTCACGGAAGGTTAAACGCGTTTCAAGTGAATTAAATCGTCTTCTCCGGTATGTCTGATTAAACGCAAGCTTTTCCACTACCGACGTGCGTCTGACACCTTTAAGTCTGATTTATTACGCGTTACTCCACTGCCCGCCTCGCGCGTCGAAATTCTCCTGCGATTTAATTAATGCTCCCGATCGAAACGAATTGTAATTCACACGCTTCACTCTAGAGAACACTTACTACATCCGTGAGTTCGTAAAATATTTTCTACACACGTTTTACATAATTTGTTGAAAGAATTATATTGTTGCAGATGCAAACGTTGGGCGATCACAAAGCATTGTACAACGAGCAAACGTGTAATAGGTTTCATGAGTTCCATTACTACGTTTATTTTGAAATTAATTAATAGACTCGCTGTGGACGTGGAATTATTATTATTATTTCCTAATGCGGTGGAAAGTGCGAATGGATTAATTTCGCAATTTTAGGCCGTCGAGAATGATGGAGCGTAATTGAAGCGTCGAAAATTCGACTGCATTTCATTGTTTATTCAAACGGTTTTTAAGAGAAATCCATTAAATTTTATCGATATGGAAAATTGTACAAGTATACAAATATTTGATTCACCTGAAGACTTTAATTCTTTGTCATGTGTCAATATACTGAATATAATTTTTGGAATTTAAGCAATGTATTTTTCAAGATTATAGAAATACACCTGTGTTCTTGAAGAACAAACGAAATTCATTCATGAACAATAGTGTTTATTACTTTGCAGTTGTGTCGCGACAGCGTTCGAGGTGTAAACTAACACGTCTCGTATCGATTTTTTGCAACGAGCCGAGGCCGAGCCACTGCTATCGAATGCTATTATTATTGACTGACGGAGTATAGTCGGTGCAAGGAACACAGTCAACATTTTGGGACTGTGCTCGCGTGAAAATCCACTTAGTTGATTACTTTTTATAGAGTCTCGTAAAATGGAGAGTGTTTAAAAGTAATTGCTAGCACAATTTTATCTTTGTCATTACTGTACGCAATCAATAAAATTACTTAAATTGTACTAAAGTGAAAGTAATAAACCGAAATGCCATTATGTGAACAATATTAAGACAATTAAGTAATTCAGTAAATTTCTATTATCACTATAAATTTATTCTGCATGTGTTTTTAAAGGTAGTTAAATATGGTTCTGCATACAGACTGACTCAGTGATATGAACTTAAAAAACAAACTCATTTATCTTGACTAACCAAAGTTGCTATAAAAACAGTTTTCATTTATCTTTATTATGCTGCATAATTTTCTCTATTACTTTTCTCCATATGTATGAAATTTATCATATGCAGTAATTCGATATTTATTTACATGAAACTGTTTACCTTTGGTCAGAAGTCAATTTATGTCTCATTATTAGTGATTTATGTTTCAGAAAAATTTAATGTTTGTTTTAATGGCTGCAGGGTGTTCCATTTCGTTGCATCGGCTGTACATCGATGTCGTGGCAGCAGATCGTCGAGTATGGCTTTCATTAATTAATACCGTTCCTAATAGACCAATAAACCGATACGTTGGTCGACGCAGTCAGACGAGTCGAGTGCGCTTATGCGTCTTTTCCATTATTTCTCTGCTTCATTATACCGATGCACTGCGAGAGAACCCTTCACTCCATGTCGTTTACCGTTTCCATTGTTGTTTTTTTTCTTTTCTACCCCCTTTTCTCCCGTTCCAAACGCGATCGGTTACAGTCGATCGTTTTTCGATCGCCTCGACACGGTTGAAACGACACGAACGAAACTGTGAATCGATTATGAAACTGTATTGGTTCAATGATCAAACATGGTTTTATAATCCTTTCGATGAGATACTTGTTCCAAATTTACAATATTAGTTAAAGATTTACTAATGTGAGTGGAAGAGATGAAAATGCTCAGTGCATTTATGTATGAATAAACAGACAAATAACAATTGATAACAATCTAGGACTTAAGAGACATTTATTTGGCCTTTAAAAGGTTTGATAATGTATTCTTTATTCACGTGTGTTCATATATTATATTCGCATGTTTGGCATATTTTATTTGCATATTTTGATGTATTTTGTGTGGATTAATATCCGCAGTCTAGTAATTAGCACGTTAATTACTACGCGGTGTTATCTGAGCAGGCGTGTCAGATATTGTTCAATTAAATAATTACAAATTTTCAGAAAATACCGATTGATATCGACCTTAAAATAATAATAGAAAATGATAAATGATATGATGATGTAGTTCAACACTTTTATCCTTAAAACACTGTATTTAAAAATCACTTTACAGTATGTTTGATTAGGTACGGTAATTTTCACTGTGGCAGTCAACATGTTGATATTTTGAAGATTATTTGTGGTCCACAGAGAGTTTGAGGAAAATGGTGAATTGTTATGAACAACAAATCAATGATGCTGAGGGAGTTACCTAAAAACTAAACTGATTAATATGTAAAAAGAAATTTTGTTAGTTTAGCGTTAAACGGGAATTGTTTCATATTTTTAATTCTATTTAAAGAATCAATATCTTAAAAAGTACAAAACTAGTTTCTATTAAAATTGTTGTGGTTAGGAATTCACATAAGACTGTACGCACTTATCTAATGCCTAACAACAGTCTATGATGATCATATTATAAAAACAATAAAAATGCTATTTACCAGACTATATAATTAAAATTCTACAATACAATATTATAAAATTCAATACATGAAAATTTAGTTCTGAAAAACTACATTGTACCCTCCTGAAAAAATTTAATAATTTTCAATTCTTTCAAATTCATTCGCGGGACGTGAAAACTGTGCATGTGAAGAATTAGGTATTCAAACATCACTGTTAAAAATAATATTATTTAAATTAATCGCCGTTCGTCATAAAATTATACAAAAACCACTGCTTTGTCCTACCCATTTCTATATGCATAATATTCAACCCTGAAGTGGAACGTAAAGTTTTAAAGCGAAATTATATCAGCATACTTTGTTCAATTGTCCAAAACTTTTACCATTTGATATCTCAAAACCTGCTTCACTGAGACCGCTACCAAGCAGTCGTGGTACTTATATTCACAAGGTCTGCCGGAAGATGAAATTTCCCAACGATTTTCCGTCTAATTTATCCGAAACCAGGTCACCGCAGAGAGAAACACCAGAATCCTCGCCCTACGGTTTTTCCCTTTTATCAGAGCTGCGAGCGCTATTAACCCGACACCGAGACAAATCGTTGGAAGTCGAAGTCGATAATGAACGGGCCACCCGATTGTGAAGGCTGTTTTCGTTTTTTTTTTTCCCTCCTTCTCTCGCTCCGTTGATTATCACTCGTTGTATTCGGCACTTTCATCCGCGACCTATTTACGTCGATCGAACTCTCGACGCCGTGATCGCTAACGAAATACATGTTGATTCGGGGTCGCGAATTAATTGGCAGTATCGTCGAACGACTTCCCTCCGTTGGAAACTCTGTCGAGCACGGTTATCGATGAGATTTGTCGTCGAACTCGCGAACACTTCGTGCCTGTGACACAATGACACAATATAAAGCATCAACTTTCTTATATTGTGATTATCATTACTGGACTGCGGATGTTTATGCAAATGCGTGCTTTTATAGATAATAGATACGGATATGGGACCTGGACAGAAATTTGTTTCATCGTTAGACAATTCTAAAAATATAACTTTTATATTACATATTCTGCGTAATGCATATGATTTGCATATTTATATTTGAAAATGTATGCAAGAATATATTGCATATGTCGTGCTAATGTGGCGTATTTATCTTGTCAAATGGATATAGTCTATCAGTAAACTCTCGTATCGTAACTGTGACAGTGTTAACAATAATAATAGTCTGTCGTCAATATCAGCTGTAGACAATATGAAACCGTGTATTTACAACCTTGTGTTCCTAGTTAAGCATTATATGTATTGCTTTGTGTTATTGTTTAATTGTTTTGAGCGTTTAACGTTAGACATATTGTAGCTTCGGTATTAACGGTACGACTAATTTTCCAGTAAGAGTTGCTGTGTGTGTTTTGATATTTGTTTATTGTTGGTTAGTTGTTTTTGGTTTATTGTTAATTGTGCGTACGTGTAAGATTCATAGAATGTTTTTAGTTTTTGAGTCGCCTTGGTGTTTCAGTAGTATATAATGTTCGAATTTGTTTATTTTGGAAAATAAGATGTACAATTCAAAATTAGATATTTTAAATGTGCAAGTTGTACAAAAACATCCTGTATATTTTTAATATACCACTGCGCAATGAAGTATAATTCCAAATGATCTAAATCTTCCAATCGACACATTTGTTAGCTTGTAAATATGAACGTAGTGAAATGTAGAACACGATATTTTCGTCATCGGTGTAATTAATCTTGAAATTGAACGTCCAAACCAATGTTGCAAATTTCGTAGTTACTCCGGCGGTGAGGCAATCTTGCAAAGCAGCTTGTGGATTGACGAGGTCTTCGCAGGTGTTAAGATTCTGCGGTGTAGAATGCAATCTGCGCTCCGTTTAGTTCTTGATATTACGAAATTCTGAAACTGGGATACCGAACAAGTGCCACTGCAATACGCCACTACAAATTTTGTTGTGCTCCGACTTGGACTTAGATTTATAGATATTCTGATTGTAGATCTTATCCGAGGCTTGTCTAACGTAGATCTCGTTACGTAACAACAAACCGTTTTCACAATAACAAACTACTATTTACTTGTTCATTTTTATGATTCACGAACCCCTGCCAATTTGGATTACACGTTTACTTGTTCGATAGTTTAAACATTTTTTTCAGCTAATTAACATTATGACTATTTTTTTATACGGAAACCATATTGTGACCTTGCGTACAAACCCAAATGGTAGAGATGCTAGAGGTATACTTCATAAAATTTTAAAATCATTTTATTGAAAAATAATGTTTTGTACGAAAGAAATTATTCATCAAATTTTTATTCATTTGTTAACGAGTTATTCCATGCCCGATTTTCGTCGTACACTGTGTACAAGTTTATTACGTATACACCTGTCGAAAAAAATAACCTTGTGAATTTGTTTAAGAACGATGTTGCATACATCATTTTTCTATTAGTTTCCTATAAATAGTATTATTCAATATTTAGCGACTACAGGCACGGAATGCATCATTTTATTTACACATCCGATCGTTTTTGTTCTGCAACCCCCTTCTTGCAACCCCTGTCTCCTAGCCCTCAAGTGATCGACTAATAATAGCTTCGACGACGTAAATTTATCACCTTTAACCGTGTACAAGTTTTCCAGGATGAAGTATCCCCCTCCCCCGATATTATCGAAGAAAACAACTTTTCCGTAGCACGTGTAGCGCGTTTAAAATAACAAATGGGACTGAGATTGAGAAGGGGAATGCAAAATGAGATGAAAGCTGTGACAAATGACGCACACACATTGATGATGAGAAATGTACACTTTGGAAATAATTTTAGCAATCGAACATGTAAATTAATGGAATAGCATTGAAATTGAATACCCTTGTGATGTAATTTATAAAATGCAACGTGATGAATTTACTGAATAACAATTATTTATCGAACGGAGTCTCGAATTACAATCAGGCTGATGGTTCGAATTTGAATCGCTGATGAACGAAATCATCGACCAATCGTGGAATAATAACGCCTACCAGATTGCTTCAGTATTTCGCAATTTGAATAGTGAATGTAAAATGGCTGCAGAATTGATTTTAAATTAGCTTGATTAACAGATTCGTCGCTCCGTTTTACAGTAGAATTAACGAAGCAGATGCGCCTCATATAACGAATCTCTGTAAACTTCTTCAAAATTCTGATCATTCTGTCTTTGATATTAATTTTTCCGAGTCACACATTACTGATCAATGACATCAACGATACTAATTATTTAAAATCAACTTACACCGAATTTTACGGCTCAAAGATGTAGACATTTTTCAAAGATGAAATTAAAATACTATTTCAGTGATGATAAAATGTTACTAACACTAAGAATAGTGATGAATTCAAATTTACCATACACTTATACGAGTGTGAGGGCAACTTTAAAAATGGAATTACATATGAAAGCCTTAATATTTAGGTTTCACCTAGTACACCTTAACTACAATTTTAAAGAAATTCTAAAGATAATTTGATGTGGTACCCTTGATACTCATACTGTTGAAAAATATTCCAGACCTTTTATAAGTATTTACATTTTTCACAACCTACATTTAAACAGATTTTTAAAAGAAATCTGAAGACATTCCGCAGCGGTACACTACATTTTGCAGTCAAACTGGTGAACAATATTCCAGCCCGAGATTAGGATGTCCATGATCATGATCACTTTGACTACTAAAGCTGTGTACACAATAAATCTGAAACATATGTACTTTTAGAGGAATTCTAAAGGTACTTCACAGTGTACTCAAAAATTTACATTGGAACCTCTGAAAAATATTTCAGATCTAGATTCGCATGTCTATCATCATGGATAACTTTATAACTGTCACAATTTTTCACATACTACATTTTAAACAAATTTTTAAAAAAATTCTGAAGCCACTTCACAGCAGTACCCTACATTTTGCAGTGAAACTGGTGAAAAATATTGTATACCTAGATTTGGATGTCCGTGATCATGGATCACTTTATGAAGTCTAAAGTTTTGCACACAATAAATCTTAAACAAACTTTTAAAGGAATTTTAAAGGTACTTCGCACTGGTACCCTATATGCTACACTCAAACTAGTGGAAATATTCCAGACCTAGATTTGAATGTCCATCGCTGTGGTATCACTTCAGAACAGACTTAATTGTAACCGGAGAGTACGCGGAACGTAATATACGAGGCGAATACATGCGTGCATATACGTACACGCAGGGAAGCACGTTAGCTCGAAATTAACCGAGGGTCGACCAGGGGTTTGTTTCACCCCCGTTGAGTCGGGTTTGACCTCGTTGCCGTAGCCAACTGGACGGCTCGTTTAATAAGCGACATATTATGATTAATGTGCTCCGCGCAGAAACGACCTAACCCCGGAACTTTCGTCCAGTACCGTGGAATAAGCAGGTAACTTAAGCGTTTTTAGAAAACAGAAGGGACTACCTAGTGCATTCAGATTAATGATCGATATCTAGCTCATCAAGCACTTATTAAACACCAAATTCCATTTACTAGAATGTTTCTGAAAACTCATTTTTTTTCTTTCTGAAATGCAGCAGTTCAGAAAGTGGCAGTGCTAGGAACCTGAGCTAAAATAGAAATTGCAGGAACATTTTCTTAAGAATGTGGGGTATTCGTTGACTAAGAAAGTATCTATTAAAGTTTCCAGAACGTACTACTAGGCTAATGTGTAAAGTTCGGTCTTAGAACGCTGCAAAATATTACCATTGTATAGACGCAGGGACTATACACCTCAAGGTTACATCCTCGTCTCGGTTTTGTATCTATTATTATTCATTTTCACTGTAATTTTCTAAATTATAAGACCTTCAGAATGGAATTTTGTGTGTATCTTTTCTACACTACAGTCAATACTACAATCATGTGACTATGAAAAAAGCATTAGTGATGCATATCGCTTCTCAAATATCCTCAGATGCACGTACCTAAAAGGTTTAATTTAGGATAACGATGTGGCCATGAAATATATCCGCGTCCAATTTAGCACAGTAAAAAAAATAAATTACAATCTTCATAGACTGAATCAGTGTTATTTTATTTCATTATATCTATTTTAGATGAACAGGTACAAATTTTCAATTTATGGATACAGAAGAGAACACGTGGCCAATATTATAAAGCAAGACTATATATACAGTTTTATTGGTTAGGAATAGGATTTCCCACCAAGGATTGCTAACTTAAGATAGTTTGAATTGCCAACTTAACAGAACACGGTTGAGATTTGTTGAGACGCTCATATCTCGATCATCATTGTGAATGAGATTAATGTACTATCCCTACATGAGGTTGAGATTGATGATAATCCTATATGAGGGTCATTCGGTAAGTAAAGAGACAAACGACTGCAGTTTAAAAAATATCTAAATAAAAAATTCGATACTTTCAAACCCATAAGTTGGCATCCCCGTGATCAATAAAGACAGCTGCTTGGCAACTATTAAACAAAAGCAAAAAAAAGGTTGGAATGTTCTGCTACATCTGCCTTACAGTCCAGACCTCGCTCCATTAAATTTCATTTCGCTTGGCCTCTTCAAGAAGTCATTTCATTATACGAAGTCAAATTTCGCAACAACGAGCAAGTGAAAACAAACGTTCAAAAACGACTCAGACTTCCAGACAAAGAATTCTTTGCTGCTGGCATAAAAAACTAGTAGAGAGATGGGACAAGTGTATAATTGTAGCGGGGGATGGAGTCGAAAAGTTGGTAAATTATTAGATTCATTGAATAAACCGTATTAAGACAACAACCGTTTGTCTCTTTACGCGTTGGATGATCCTCGTACTTTACATATAAAATCGGCCTAAAGATTTATTGGTAAATTATTTGTATTAAATTGAGTTATAAACAACTTGCCATACATAATAGCTACTTTTCATTCTAAAAACTCAGACAGTTCATCCTGGCTATCAATTCCCCATATAAGAAACTAAAAACGTCCCAGAAGGTTGGATATATTGCAGAAGCAGCAAAGAATAGTCCGTGACGAAATAATCGAAAAAATTTAAGAAGACAAATCGGAAGTTATTTGTGACTAAACTCAACATTTCCGTCCGGAACACCCTGTATGATACCGAGAAGATGGCTGCTGCACTGCGGAGCGAACAAAATTGCAAAAGGCGACATCGATCTAGCTTTCAAGGATACGGAATACCGGCGCGATCGACGATTAATTCTCCCCGTCTGAGCGTGGATTTAGGGCTCGTAAAAGTGTCGTTTGAGGAGAGAAACGATAGGAAAAAAGCGAGCTTCTCAAAGCACCGAGATAGTCCTATATAGCCATTACCGCGGCGTTTCTGAACCCAGCATCCTCGCTGATTTATGTGAACTGATCCGTTTATCGCGATCTATCTTGTATATACAGATATAGCTCGAGTAAATAAAGCATTGGAATTTACAGAAAACAGATCGAAATTGCATCGTGATGCAGTAATGGAGAACGAAGGAACGTTAATATTATGACTGAGTGATTGTTTTGAGAAAAAATATGAAATAAGCAAGATGAAATAGGAGATGAGTGTTTCATAATAATATCAGATGTCTCTGACAAAAATCGAGAAAAATATATTGGATGTTTTCTTTGAATTTAAATTATATTTCATAGGTTACAAAAAAGTGGACAATTCATAAATTTATTTAACCGTTTTTGATACACGCATCAATTTTAATTTGATCACATACCTATTAGCCCTTATGAAAATTCGAGTAACATTCACGTTAAAATGATAGTGCAAATAGAAAGTGTAATATCAAATAGAAAAATAATTGTACAATCAATCACATGTATTAATAAATAGCCTTTTTGGCGTGTCTGTCTACTTGTTGATTTTTCTACTGTGGCAGAAAACATGTTAAAGAAATACAGTAGAGTAATACTTTATTATAGCAATCCAGTTTAATTTAATAAACAAATAACAGTGCAACTTAAAAACAGTTTACTGAATTCTCTCTACTTTGTAGCTTCTTAGAGAGAATTACTGTTTATAGTTTTCAAAAGCATGTTCTTTGTAATCAGTTTCGTGCATTTATACAAACAGAGATAATTGACACTAAAAATGTGCTTCTTACTATTATGGATGACATCAAGGAAAATTCTTGTTAAAGCTCTTGTTGACATTTAGCTATGCACGACAGTAAACATGTAACAGTAATTCAGTAATAGGAGATTTAATAAACAGGAGATACAATATCGCATAACAGACAAACATAAACAACAGACTAAACTCTGATACTAAACTTGACGTTGGATTTTCCGCAATGCATAATGCAGATTAGAAGTAATCTTGAACATAGCTTCTCAGCGTCTGTTTACGGTCGACTTATTCTACTTGCTAAATAAATTGAATGTTGCACGTTTATCAGGCTAAATGCCAAGAAATGTATCAGATCATTCCATGAGTAATATTGTCTTTATTATCGTACCAGAATCTGACCTGTCAGGGACCTAATCTCCTGTTAAAATATACGGTTAATGTCCAAGTGAAAGCTGCCATACCTAGTCAGACACATCATATCTTATTTTATGTAAATTGCGAAAGGAAGAAACATGTATCTATTTGAACATATACTTCTTTATATTATTATGAGATTGCGAATTTCATACTTTTTACGTTAATGCAGTTATAGAAATAAAACTTCGAGAAAATTGTATTTTGCTCTGTGAACGTTTTAAAAATATACCTTTTATTTTTTCATGGTTTTAAATGTTCGTTTTCCAGATATTTTGGTACGATAACTTGCATAAACATCCGCAGTCTAATTATTATCATACTGTTTATGTTGCTCGAACGTTTTAAACAATGTATTAAAATATACATTGCGGGAGGCTACAAAATGAAACTGATGATAAAAACATTTTTCCATTCACACAATAATTAGATATATATTAAAAAATGAAGACAGATGAATAAAAAATTGATTATCAAATTTTACTCAAAAGTGAGCTTTAAAATGATGGATTGACGCGTATATGTTTCGTAACAAGTCACAATATAAAAATGGCAGAGTGAGATTATCGAAAATTTGTATCTGGCACCTCTTAACATATTTTGAGCAAAAGGTGTGTGCAGGTGGAATCGTAGTGAATGGGAATGACTCGATGTGGATATAAATAGTTGAACAGTGTGTTATGACGAGAGAAAAAATGAAAACGTGTTATTTATTGACTTGAGTCATAAACAACTTCCAACGCATAACAAATTTTTTCGTTTCTAAAAATTCAGATAGTTTATCTGTGTTACTTTTGCTTCATATTTGACGGTAAGAATCCCTAAAACGTAGACATGCTGCAGAAGCAACAATAGTCATCCTTTAATAAATCATCGATTTTAAAAAGACAAATCGAAAGTTATTTATGACTGGACTGCGGATGTTTATGCATATTTTAAATATTTCAAGGAGCAAATACAGACGTGTTGGTGTTTCATTTATTTAACTGCATTGACACAGGAAATATGGAAGTCAGAAAATGTATATTTGCATAAACATCCGCAGTCTATTTATGACTCAACCCAACAATTTACACGTCGTGATCAATTATTTCGCTTGAAAGTCATAAAGAATTCAAACACAGTATTCTCCGGCATAAAATGAAAATTTTCGCTCGTGAAGCCTGTCGTATTAATCCATCGTCGGCGGATGGGCATGTCCGATGTTTCGATCCCTCGAAAAATGAGAGGATGCGCGATGTTATCACACTGGGGAGAATT
This sequence comes from Macropis europaea, assembly GCA_916610135.2. NCBI lineage: Eukaryota > Metazoa > Arthropoda > Insecta > Hymenoptera > Melittidae > Macropis > Macropis europaea. The sequence continues at coordinate 33,643,500 of OU744343.1, forward strand.
CGTCGGTAGGAAACACACGAGATAATTCAGATCCTCTGCAGCTGGACGGTAATCGACTCGGAAATGAAAAGGACGGGTGTGCAGCGAGCTGTACTGCAGTCCTGGCTTAAAATTAATTACGCGAGATTCGCTTCCTAGTCGATGGAGATAAGCTTCCTCTAACCCCTAGACCAGCTACCTGATGCCGTGCAATTCAACCGGCCTGTGCATGTGCACACGCACGCGACCAGGAAGTCAACGTGAGATCGGTTATCGATTTTTTTCCCCATTTACCCCGCACGCAGAAGCTGCGCGGTTTGATAACGTTTCTGAAATTTCGCGAGCTTATTGATCGTTTAACGGACCACCAGGACTCGCAGGATTCGCCAGAACGGACCAATCGAGATCGCCTTATGTTCTTTTTCTAATTGAAGCTTAATCTGATAGAAGATGTTAGATAAGATGATACATGGGAGTGAAGAGATACAATGTACATTGACCTATGATCCGCAGATGTGAGTTTTGCATTGAAATTGAAGAAGGATATATCGAACATCTGTAAGAAATATGAAAACAAACTTTTGTATGTTTCATCGAAACAATTGATGTTAGGACCTATGTTGATTAGACATTTTTTACTCCTCTCAGCGAGTACTACAAGCCCCTAAAGTCTTAAACCCTTTATCAGCCTGTATATAATCACAACCATTTCTATCAATATTATCCCACTGTGACAAAAGCAACAGCGTCTATTAGAAACGTATCAAAATGTTTGCAATCATCATAATCCTTCTTTAGAAACATCTATGCCTCTGTTCCACCCAAACATTGCACTCTGTTATTCCTAGGACGCTTAAGGAAGGGTCAAAAAATGTCCACAGAATTCGAAACATTAGTTTTTTTAAAGAGGAATTTGTGTAGGAGGTTTGTACGACAAGTATTTGTAAGTTAAGTGTCTCTTTATTTTAACGTTAATTTTCATATGTTTGATATTTTATTTTTTCTATAAGAAGTTTCTAAATGTTTTATATTACTTTACTATATAAATAAACGTACTTCGAACAGAGAAAATACAATTTTTAGCACTTTCGCTTATGTGGACACAAAATGACCCTCTCTTAAGCTGACCTTAAACGTTCTAAAACGTTAAGCGTCGTAGGGTTAATTAAATGACCGAATTTCTATTATGTTGAACTCTCAATTGCCTTGTATAATGATCATAACAAAGACTCAGTGCGTCGGCACACCATAGAAGCCTCAAAGCCGACGTGGATGCAACGAATCCTTGTGGCACAGCCTCGAAATCCCCAATTCATCAGTCTTCTTCGCGAAAGAGGATGAAACCCTTTTCATCGCGCGATATTACTTCGATAAATCCGACGGAGCACACCTCGAATAGAAGCATCGAACGGTAAAGTGGCCGAGAAGAAAATCTCGTTCGATTTTCATTCGAGTACGAAACGCTTTGCAAACGGCCCGCGTTCGCCGCTTTCGTCGGCGGGGCTTTTGTCGGATGGGCCGTCGATATTTCGAACGTGGCTATTCTTTCCGTCGAACAAGACGGGGAATAAAATTGAATTATGCATCAGCTCGTTGACCCAGAGAGATAGGATGCCGCCAAGAGAAAGAGAGTCACCGCGCACAGAAATAATTCAGCACCTGCCGGCACCGATTTGAAAATTCTCCCGCACGATCGATAGCCGACGATGTTTCCTGTCGGAGGGGAAACGCGTCGGTCTCGCGGGAATCCTCCATGTCCTGTCTCGTTTCACCGAAAATCGTTCCATTTTTTACTTAGAATTCGTAATGCAGGGGGTGAGTTAATAATTGAACCCTTTGCGCTAGACGAAGGGAGATCCCAAAGTTCGTTTAAGTTTTCTTTTCGTTGCAGGTATACGATCGTGATTGTGGTAGTGTGAAATTAAGAACAGGGAAAAATCGACTTTTGGACCTCCCAACGAACTCTTCGTACCTTGTTCACAGTCAATGATAGTACTCTGCATACAGATTATTGTATAAAAATTATAGAACTTACTTCAGAGGCATTATCGACAAATTACATTCCAGAAGTTAAAGGCCTAGAATTAATGCTTGATGCTTTCATAATATCTGTACCTTGGTAGAAAAGGAGCCAATGTCCAGTTTGGAATTTTTGGGAAAAGTGTACATTGACCTTTTTTATTGTAATACACGTAACATATTGTGGAAAGAGAGTGGCCCTTTTTTCTACAATAACGTTCATGACTTTTATGTGACTGGTGCATGAAACTCAAATGTAATAATTTTGGACATTGGTCCTTTTTCTAATAAGGTACAGATGTACTACCTGTAGCTGTAGCTATTTACATAAATGGTTCAGGTTTGATTTTTATTTCAATTTCTCTGGAATGATAGACATCGATAGAATAATTTGTATATGGACTACTATGACTGTGTTAAATTTGATCGAAGCCGGAGACTGCAGCAACTTGTAGTCTCCTTGTGAGCTAAGAATTACAATATTAACTTAATAGACCAGATCGCTTAAAAAATCTACTTAAAAAATCATATAACCTTTTAAGAATGTTACCTGAAACACTTACAGTGATATTTGTAAAATTAAAAATATTGTAGGTATTTTAAGCGAGTGCGTGTATCACTTATTATTAGAATTGAAACTTGAACAAGAAATAAATCTTAGAGAATTTGAATTAGAAATGACTGAAACAAAATTGGAAGCTCTATTGAGTTTTCAAGGATACTCAAAGTTTTTCAGGAAGGGGAGAAGAATAGCGTATTCATTACTTCTCTTTTAACACTTTGCCGGCTGCAAAATATTTTTCAGACACTGTCCATGGCCAATTTGTACAAAAATTCTTAATTAACGAAACATATTACAATACTTTCTTTACATTGAATATTATACAGCTTCTACTTCATTAATAGTTGAATATTTATTTGTCCTCAGTCACAGTTATGCTTATTTATTTATTTTACACGGATATTATTTAAATGAATAAATTCACGTGTTCGTGACAATGGTCGTTAAAGTGTTACGAATAAAACATATACACGTTCGTACAGCAAAGGCTTAAAACAATTTACAAAAGAAAGAACATATCAGATTATAAATCATTTCATTTAAGATCCATCGTAGAGAAAGGACTAAAGTTGCTAAAAATTGACTTATACAGCACAGATAACAAATAAATCACCATATTATTGCTTTAGAGTCTTTAATACTTTAACCCATAACAGAAATCAGAATTTATTCAGAAAATAATTTGAACTATACCATTGGTAAAATTCAAAGAAAATTGGAATGCAACGGGTTGACCATTGTTACGTACCTCCGTATTACTCATCAGGCGTTGAAATCACCGTGTTGGACACCTGTTACGTAATTGTCTGGAAAGGAAGAGCACCTATGATACACAGGCGACAACGAGCAAAGTCTAGTAACGTGAATTATTACTTGCACACGTTCGATGAACGAACTTGTAGAGTTGAACAAACATTATTGTATGAGCAGAGGGTATGGAAGATTCTTGAAGATGATCGAGTGCTTCTATAGCGTTTGTTTTCTTTTGCAGGGCTTCTTCAGGAGAAGTATTCAGAAGCAGATAGAATACAGGTGCCTGAGAGACGGGAAGTGTCTTGTCATCAGATTAAATCGGAACCGTTGCCAGTACTGCAGATTTAAGAAGTGCCTAGCTGTCGGCATGTCCAGGGACTGTAAGTAACTAGTCAACAGTTACAATGTTGCGGATGATTGTGCTCTCGCATGCTAACAAGCGTTCATTTAATATACAAAATTCGTAAGGGTATTCTGTATCGCAAAAGAAAAGAAAAAATTATAATAAATATGGACACACGAAATATTCATTTTAGAGGTACAGTCATTTTCAGTTGAAGTATTTACGACCCAAGCGACTAATTCGATTGAATCAAATAATTCTTTATTTTCATAATATTTTCAATCAACTCAATACTATAATGATAGTATAAAGTAACATTTGTACTATGAAGTAATTAGATATTTGTCTACCTTTGTTATATATTTTTAGCGAGTATCGTGCCGCGTGACCCACGCAACAAATTCAACGTAAAAAGTAAGAACTAAATCTCATAACTACTACACTATGCGTAGCAGAGCAGAATGTTTCGAGTAAACGTTATTTGTCTTCTAATGGACTCTCCGAAAATGTGAAAATTTATGTACTATTCCATTTAAAAAAATAGGCACCCCATCCCTGTGTCAGATCTGGTACTGGTACCTCATAAATCATATAGAAGGTCCCATTAAACCATATGAATTAAAAAAACATTTTGTCTCTACCTTCAATAGTTTCCGAGAACTCTTTGTTCGAGCCACTCTGTATATAGAAGTCTATAAATCTAAAGAATCCTTATAAAGGTTATTGTGTTTGAACCCAATCGTTCATTGACATTTCTTATGTATTCAATTTTACGTAATTGCTTAATTAGTCGTGCTAGTACTGTCATAAATTTCGTCTAGTAGAAAATATTCAATTTTACGACAGAAACTTCCAGGCGCAATGAAACAATTATATAAATCTAAAGAAGCCTTATAAAAGTTATTCTGTTTAAATACAATCCTCCATTAATATTTCCTCCATCGTACTCGAAAATATTACGCGTTCGATTTTATGTAATTGATTAATTAGTCGTGTCAGTAATGTAATAAACCCTGTCCAGTAGAAAGTGTTCAATTTCACGACATAGAATTCCAGGCGCAATGCTACAATTTAGACTATTAGTTACGCTTGAATTTGTTTCCGGACAGACGAAGTATTATATCGTTTATAGTTCATGATGGTAACCATCCGCGTCTTTTACTTTCCGGAATTTCTGCTCGCTGCCGTCGTCGTCGTCGACGGAGAAGGGCAAAGTAAACTGAAGGGAAGTTGCGTCCTTAATTAAACGTCAAAGTTCCACCGTGCAATATGCGGCCGTGTATAATGGGCAACCCCTCGGAGCTTCTCGCTCGCATTGTCGGCGAAATCGTAATAAACTCTCTCTCGTTGCCTTATGATCCGCCTCGAAGCGGATGTTACAGAATAAAACTGTCTGAAAGCTCATCTCTCCCCTTTCTCCGTTATTCGACACGATTCCCATGAACGGGAGAACATTAATCTTGCGACTGAGTGATTGTTGCAGGAAGAAATACGAAGAAACGTCGGATACAATAACAAGTATTTTCAGAAAATAATGAGAAAAAATTGCGGGATATTAATATGAGGGATGATCCTAAATGTCTCGCGTTCTCTTTGTATTTCCAATGCAAATTGTTTCAAATCGTTTGACAAAGTGGCCTTCTACTGTACTTTTATCATTTTTTAATAGCATGTTGGGTAATTTCGTATCTACGCGAAATGGTGCAATGAATGCAGGGTGAACTTTAAATATTGGGTCAGCCAAAAAGTTCTTACGGTTTTGGGCACTAGTCTTCAGGCGCTTTGAAACGCAACCAACTTTCCTTCAAATCACAAGATTGTGCTTTTTTTATAATTTTGGCATAATTTTGAAAATGGACATCCAGAAAGCGCATTTTCGGCATATTGTTCTATTTTATTTCAAAAAAGGAGAAAATGCTGTGCAAACTTGTAAAAAGTTATGCAATATGTACAGTCAGAGTGCCATCTGTTTCGTTCCCTGTAAAATTCCCTCAATGGACACAGCTTCGATTCCACAGAGGCCATTCAACGGCTCTTGCATCAATTTTTTGCGGGGAAAGAGAGGGATTTTTATGGATGCGAGATTATGAAATGGACAATACATTATTGAATAAAGACTTTTCCTTCCATAAAAAAAATCGCGTTCTGTTTATATGCTAAAAACCGCACGAACTTTTTGGCCAACCCAATAATAGTGAATGTTTATTATTAAAGTAATTTGTCAAGGCCAGTTAGTATACTCTGTGTATTCTGTACACTAGGGTTGCTGAAAGGAAAAATTTGTTCGAAGCAATTTCACAAAAGTTAACGTTTCAAGCTGAATGTGATTAATGAGCGCTGACAAAGAAAACTTCCCAAGCATACGATAATAGACGGTGCCCTTAATCCGTCACCTTTGACCCTAAATCCCTGACGTCGCTCTTTTTCCTTTATAAAGTCGTCATTCAATTTTCTCGTTTCTTGCAGTCCTTTTTCCAAGTACTTTTATCGATTCGAGGTTCCCGTGAAACAGTTACAACGCCACCTTGAAATTTTCATTAGAACACTCCGCAGTTTGCATGTACGAAAAAACATGTTAGCATTAACTTTTTGAGATTGAGTTATCGCGTGCTCTGATGTACAAGGTGTATACAAATTAGTGTCGTAAAATTTATAGACGTACTTTATGTTTTAAAAGAAAGAGAAAGGTCATAATAAATGCGGATCTACAAAGTATTTTTTTTTATTCATAGTCACAAATTCGATTAAATCAAATAATTTCTGACTTTCATAATATTTTCAATAAAATTGCTACCATGATGGTAGTATAAAATAACAATATTACCATATTTGACTTCTTAACATTATGGATTCTGGACACATGCGATCCAGGCAACAAATTCCATTGAATCAAATAACACCTACCCTCATAATATTTTTAATAAAATCAATAATTCAATAATAAAATCAATTAGAAAGTATGCCTTGAAATAATAAAATATGCAGATCCTTAGCGATACATATTTATAAAAATGTATTTGGCCTTGTCTGACTATACACAGAATTTTACACTGCCGCACGGTACTCGACTTTTGAAACCGAATGTATGCCCAAAACGACCAATTCCTGATTGTCGTTCTACAATTCTTTCTTGATTTCATGATACAGAATGTATCCGTAAATTCTGTGACATTTCTTTAGATACACTTTGTACGACACAATTACTATGCGAGGTTGATTTAGGTAAAAATAGAAGAGCTGTTACATCTTTTTCAGCTGTAAGATACGGCAGGGTGCCGAAACGTTCGAGGGAACGAGGCCCCGAAGACGCGGTGCCAACTACCACGACAACAACGACGACGACCACCGGTGTCCAACAGCTGACGTCTCCCGGCGGCGGGAACAACAACAATAATAATAACAACAATAACAACAACAACACCAGCCAAAATAATAATAACAATAACAGTCAAGGCCAGAACACTATACCTTGCGTGCCACCGACTGCGGTGGTCGAAGCGGATCAATCGGACGCTGACGTGAAACAGTTGGCCGTGTATGACGTGATACTTCAAGTTTCTCAGGCACACCATGCTCACTGTGGCTTCACTGAGGAATCCACCAGGGGTATCGTACGGAAACCGATGATCATACCGGTGAGTTTAACGAAAATTTCGAAGTAATGACCCCAACGTAAGTACAGCTCGACAACTCCATCGTGAGCCCTGCAGTCGGGACTTCGCATAATATCGCATAAATCCTTTCTTCATCGTTATTCAGAATAAACAGTTTCCTGATTTATTTCTAGTCTGCTTGTGTAATATATTAGTCATCTATTGATATAGTAGTGGTCATTCAAGGTCGCTTCTTCGATTGTAAATTATAGCAAATGTTAACACTTTGGTGGCCACTGTCACGTATACGTGACTTCATTCATTTTAATAACACTTGTGTAGAGCAGCTAATTGGGTGTACCTATCGCCGATAAAAAGTAAATAACCAACGGCGCACGAAATTAAAATGACAAAATAATTTACATAAAAAGAGTAACGTAAAACGTGACAGTACTCAAGCAGGGTCGCGGAAGGATGGCCAGCGACAACTAATATTCGTTAGATATTGGCGACCATCAAAGTGTTAATAAATCTATGAGCTTATGATTTCAGCATCCCGACTCCTCAGATATTGTCAAGCTATTGATAATGTGTTCATGTTATATCCTTTCGTCTCACTACCATTTACACACACTAAGCCGAAGTGAGGCTGTCGAACCTCAGTCTACAGATCCTGTCTCTCTCATTATCCTACCGATTCCTTTCTATATTTGTCACATAATTTCTTCTATCTTGGTCACTGACCTAGTATGTTGCCCAGCAATTCCCTTGCACATATTTGAATTGTATTTTATAATTCACGAATTCAGTACTTGTACTGAGACCAAACAGACGCGTTACCGCAAGATATATTCTCAACTTGTTACTTACTGTTTTATTATTCGCGCTAGACCGGATAAATTCTACTTCAGAAATTCGACACTTCTATTTCTGATTTCTTCTATCAATACACAATCACCATATTGATCGTTCCTCATGTACTTGTCAAAGTGATAATTTAAATAGTTTCAGTAAATGGAATGACAGTATAACTAAAGAGATCACATGACTAGGAAACTTTTCAGTAGTCTCGAGCGGTCAATATTATTTGTCTTCACTATACAGTGGGTGATCAAATTATTAGAGCCACCTGCATAAATTAACGATTTTACATTAAATCATTTAATACTGTAGTGTCCCCACCAATATTCCCCCGTTCATTCAGGTCACGCTCACAAGACTCGCGTTTAAGTTGTCGAGCTATACTTCAACAGCGGATGTAACAATACCTGCTAGACTTGAAGAACACACCAAGCATGTGCTTAATTGAATTTCGATCGAGTTCTAAATTGTTTTCTAGAATGTCAGCGAGTATGGAAAGACCAATACAGTTGTTACATTCGTTTCGACGTTTTAATGAACAATTAGAAATCACATAAACAATCCTCTGCTGGAACTGGCAGCAACGCCTGTTTCTTTTTTATAATCCTGCTGATTAGGCGAGTGCTTCTTCGCAGCCCGCCAGTCCGGAGGACCCAGAGGTGGCATCCTCGACGGCGGAAACAGTCGAATCGCAAAGGATCTGGCTTTGGCAACAATTCGCCACCAGGGTAACGCCGTCGGTGCAAAGGGTGGTGGAGTTTGCCAAAAGGGTGCCAGGATTTTGTGATCTGTCGCAAGACGATCAGCTAATCCTGATCAAAGTCGGTTTCTTTGAGGTCTGGCTGAGCCATATCTCAAAGATGACCACTGAGAGCTCGATGACTTTCGAGGATGGCACTTATATCACTAGGCAACAAATGGAATTGATGTACGAGGTAAGAGTTCATTTCAACTCCCACTAATTGTAAGTCATTCAAAATTTGATGCAGACAAATTTGCACCGTCTGAACATGGCAAATATTAATTTTGGATTATATATAATTTTATTTATTATGTATATTATTATAATAATAGGCACTGAATTGTTAGTAAAAGATCACACAATAATATTTTCCTACTAATAATAATAAGAGAGGTATAAGTGATAATATGTTTAATATTCAAGTGATGCAATAAATGTTTCCAGTAGAGTATATACATTCATAGCATTGAAAGAGTTAATGAAATCACTTTTCTTTTAACACGTTGACTGTCACACTGAAAATTGCCATACCTGGTCAGACACCTTATAAAATACTTTATTGTATGCAGGTTGTTAAGTATAAAAATATTGAACTATACGACCGTGTACTTGTCATTTTCAATGATTATTTTGACACTGATATCAATCAGAATTTTATGAGAATTAATACTTATTTAACAGGTTCGCTACCACGGTCCGAGGGGGAAAAACGTCCACCACAGACTATGCATTGCTTTTTGTATTTTTGCACGATATACTTCAAATTTTGATCAATCAAAAAAATGATTGCTGTCACATATGTGTGACATCGGCTCCCCAGAAGAGAATCGATCCGTTACACACACACCCCCGTTCATAAGTTACCGGACACTTGCACATTCTCAGCAAAATGATTATTAGAACGTGTATACCATACATTGACTCGATTTTATTATTTTGTTGTTATATTTTTTATCTATATTATGTTAATGTAATACCTGAATATAATATTAATAATATGCACGTATAATTTAAATAAATATTTGAAAAACGAAACTATACGCGTAAGTATGTTTCTAATACATCTGAATTAGTACTTAAATTAGCTCTGGAATATTAAAACCTTTGATCGAAAGAATGCAGCTATTAGTTCAAGCGGTTATATAAGATTAATTACTTATCTTTAATATGATTTTTAACATATGATTCGAATTACATATTCTCTACATTACAAACAATTAATAGGTTCTAACTTTATTTCAATAATGTAGATCATTTCATACTGTAAAATCGTTTCCCTCCTAATTTTACTAATTGTAAGTGTCCGGTGACTTATGGTCGGCAGTGTACGTGGCGCTGGTAACAAACGTGTTAATTCAGTAATATTTTACATGCTGGCTCACATAACTCTCTGCGGCAGTCAACGTGTTAAGTCATTCTCTCATTAAACTGAACAAAAGAGTAATTCACTAATCGATTGATATGAAACAAAACAGCCAGACTTCGTGTCCGCGTTGATGCAATTCACATCGGCCCTAAACGCCCATCAATTGTCGGACACCGAGTTGGGTCTATTCTCTGGTGCTGTTCTACTGGGCGAGAGGCCTGGTCTGAACGACGTGAAAGCGGTGCAGAGGCTTCAGGATCGTCTTCTGGAGGCCCTGAAGGTGCAAGCGCTACGGAATCATACGGTTTCCGGCGAGGCTACCTCCGCTGGCGGCTGTTCCGGTGTTTCAAGCGTTTCACAAAGGATACCAGAATTAAGGGCTCTGGGTGCCAGACACGCGAATCTCCTCGACTGGTTTAGGAGGAACTGGACGAAGCTCAAACTACCGCCCCTGTTTGCCGAGATATTCGACATTCCCAAGTGCGAGGAAGATCTTCAGTGAACAGGTGATCCATCTCGAAAGTTATTTGTGTTCGTCTTGTAAACGGAATGGCACCTTTTGGCAGATGAAGTTTGAGGAAAAATAGATAGAATGGTAGTCATGAATGAAGTATGAAAAATAAAAATATCCGACAATCAATTGACTATACTGATTGAGATTATTGTAATACAGTGGCGTATGCTACAACGAACAGTTTTTATCAGTAATATCAGAATGCTAGAACGAACGCGGAAAAACAGTATCGGCAGCTCTGCCTTCGTTAGCATGGTACTACTTCTATGTGATGTTCTATGACTCTATGATTTCCACTGAGGAAACATTGTTTATGTTTTTCAAATTCACATAGTGTATAAAAGATAAACGAATCAATTTTATATTATTTTTAAACTTGTGTGTTTCATTCTGTATTAAATTTTTCCTGTTTAAATTGTTGTATCGGGTGGTAACTTTGTTCTAAACTGTGGGCATGACAGGTATAAGTTTCTCCTGAATTTACGACTGACTCGACCATCAATAATCCTTAAACTTTATACTCAAATTTTAATATATTGCTGTACACGTACAATAAGAAAATTACAGAAAACTACACTATTTTTTCCTAATCTCACTGAATCGTCGCGGAATAACATTTTCACAGTTTCACTAATTTCTAACACCTAATTTCATATCTTTCTTCGATATCACGTAACTTCTCCGCTACTGAAATTTACACAACAGCAGTATCGAATTCCCAAATAATTCAGACTCGCTGTATCTCACTCCACTCTTCAACTTCAACCAACATTTGCCAGACACTCCACAAATCGACATTTACATTTTAATCCATGCCCCCAACTTCGATTTGCAATTCAACCCTTCGGTCCTTCCGACACCGCGGAATATTCTAATCGTCGATCATCTTTTCAAGAATGTTTCAGAGCACATCGAGTTAATTCGACGAAAACGAACGGCCAGGCCGGGAAGAATCTTCTAATTAGCCAGCGCTGATCGCACAAACGGGGCTCGTTTCACTTCGAGAACGATTTGTTTTCGCTGGCTGGCGACGACGAGACCACCGTTCGATTCGAAAGGAACCACCTGGGATCCGTCAAATTTTCGTCGATCGATCATGCACACGGACGGGTCGACGTGCGGAAGACGGATCGTTTCCAGGACGAGGAACACGGATTATCAATCGAAAGGCTCTCGACGCGAAAGGGATAGAAGTGAATTACGCAATACGAACATAATCGACACGATGCTTCGAAGGAACAGCTCTTACGAAATCGTTGGACTGCACGGAAGACAAATTTCCTCATAAGAACCGTGAAATACTCTCTCGAAGTTCCGAATCCTGCGAAGCTGGAGTGCGATAGAATTTCGATCAGAAGAGGATTTGCACCGTTCGCCAATGCAATATCAACCAAAATACTCAATCGTTCAGAGACGAGGAGAATAAAAGAAATGGATAGTTTCGTGTGATTAGTCTGGCGCATATCGTTGTTGCAATAAAGCGACGCAGTGATCGAACACTGGTCGCGGTGAAAAGATAGCACAAAATCGTGATCAATTTCCTTGGCGCGTTCATTTTACGGTGTTCCGCTGCGAATTTTAGAGCATCAACTTTTTTCCGAAACCTGCTCGACACGAGCCAGGAGATCGTGTTAAGATTTATAATAAAAGAAAAAAACGAGAATGGGAGCAGCGTGCAGCGTACTGTGGGAGGGCAGCGTTGATGGAGCTGACGCGCGAACATATCGGGATCGTAATATCGTATTTTTTTCATGCAAATGATTTTTCCTGTCCGTAACGAAACGACTGCGAACAGACAGACGGCTGCACGCTGGTCAGTACGTAAAGGAAACGCGATGATACGTGTGTATGTACGTGCAACGATTTGCAAATTTGCCGTTGCACGAGGGAATGAGTGCGTGTACGTACGAAACACTTATATACAGATATACAAATACTAATAATAAAAAAAAAAATGTTTCACGCTATTAAAGCTCAAGAGGAAAATCTTTATAGGAGGTGTCTGTCTGGATGCATCCGCTACGAATCTCAATCTATGCAATCTCTATTTTTATTACTTGACAAGTAGTATAGTGAATTACCTTTATAGATATTGTTGCATCGCTTCAGGGTGTTCCGCGGACAAACGGTGATCGCGTGCTGTCCTCCCGTTGAGAATCCACTTCGTGTATCAGTCGTGTGCGAATCTTCGAACGAACGAAAGGAACGTTACGTTGTAATTGTTGCGTTGAGCTTGTTGCTATTGTTATCGATCGATCGATCGACGTATTCACGGCCGAATCTCGTTCCCCCGCGACGATCGTGTTTTCTTTTTTGTCCTCCTCTTTCTTCTCGAGGAATCCTGAAGTGAGCACGTTCGAATCTTCAAGCTCTTGAACACTAATAATTCTCTGACAATGACTAGCATGTAATGCGTATCGATATGTAATTATATATATATGTATATGTATATATACATATATGATTATATATATACATATTCATCGTGAGATACGGGGAAGAAAAGAATTAAGTTTATCACTAGAGAAATTAATGTTTTATCTAGCGTCGTACTTAAATTAAATGATAAATACAATGTCGGTATATCGCTATCGCAAGGAATGGCGGAGGAACGGAGGATCGTGGAGAGAAGACTATATCCTCACGACGGACTAGAGGAGAGAGAAAGAGAAAGAGATTCCAACTCTAAGCGCTCACATCAAGTTGTGAATAAACATATCATACCTAATTAATATATTGAACAAAGAAGGGATATCATCGTTTAATATAATATAAATATGAGTCTATATATATATTACAAAAAAGTATATATATATATATATAAATATAAATATAAAGATTATAAATCTATATGCAAGAAGAATAGTTATTATAACGCATATGTATTATGTCGAACGAGCGTAGATCTACAATGGTAGGCCATCTCTGTTGAAGGAGAACACAGAAACGAACAACACGTCTGTACACTCACACGCGCGCACACACACACATTCACACAGAACACACTGACACAGCGTCCTTTTTTCTCAATTCTGATTCCTACGATGGACAAACCGAGGGTTTCTCGGCTCTCTTACGATCTACCAAAACAGATCTGCGCATCAGGAAGTGACGTAACGAAAATGCGAACGACCCACTCCTCGAGGAGTCGGTCGTTTCTAACAGAATCTTTAAATTCATTGAACTGTCGTCCTTCTTCGTCGCGAGACATTGAAAGGGAGGAAAATCTAAAAGGAGAAAGAAATGTAAAATCGAGTCACTCACGGTATTATACGATTTACACGCACGCGCGTGCGTGCGTGTATTTTTATGCTCGTGTACATAAATTCTGTAATTCGGGTCGATCCGGTGGCTGTCCTAATCTCCAGTGGGAGGACGGAGACGAAAAACGGCGAACGAAGACGAACAGAAGAACGAAAGAAAAGAGAGAAAAGTCGCGACATTTTCCTCCTGTGATATTTGAATTACGATTCGTTTTTTCAAAATTTCTAGTCCTCACGACTTATTCGCCGAGCTGTAGCTAATCAGCGAGCCACGATACTCTTCGTGAACGTTGTTGGAACACGTTTTATCGAAACGGCCAAATACTTAATTAACGATGTTAATTGTAATATAACGATCGCTCGATCACGTCGGTCCATTGCTCTCCCCATTTTTCTCCGATTTCATCATTTGTTCGACGCAAAGCAGACATAACTGAAGTCTTTCATATCGAAATAATTATTTTTCATATGCTTACGATGTGTCTAAAATTTGGAAAAATAATTTCAGTACTTATTATCCAGCTGTTATTGGCCCTTTACATTCTTTAGACGATATTAGAAAGATTAAAGAAACCGCAGATTGCCGCTGAAATCCGCGAAGCTGAGCCACTACAGTGGCGTTTCGTCCTAAACGCTCAGCGGGAAAGCCACTATAGTAGCACGAAATAGCCAAAGGGTTAATTGGAATTTGTAAATTTTAATCGCTTCGAATAAATGAAGAAGTGTGTGGGAGAGCGATCGACCGACGTTATCAGAAAGCTATAAGAATGATAATCGAAGTATGTAGTATCCTTTAAACTCGAGCGTAACGTACCCCTTCATCCCCCTTTATTTTCTCGTGTTCCGACCGAAGCGCAAGATCATCCCTTCCTCTCACAATTTCACTGTCTCATACCCCTTGCACGCACCCCCTCTTCGTCTTGTGTAACACTATCTTCTTATTTTTTTTTGTATCCTTGAGATTTCGGTCATGGTGCTATAATAATCCGTGTACATATACTTGTGGGAATCGTTGCGTAATCAATGTACCATTTATTATCATTAACATTATTCGGATCTTTGATCGTATACAATATTAATTATAATTATTATTATTTTATTATTTTGTTACATCATCGATACTATGATATTAATCGTCGGCGTTACGTTCTCTGTCGCGCTGCACGCGTCGATCTTACTTCATTTTCTTTTTCCCTACTTCTTCTTCTTCTTTTAGAATCGGGGAAACGCTGAGCAAAACGGACAGAGAGAAAGGCGGTTCCTCTCGTTTTCACAGATGAATATATTAGCGAACAAAAAGTATAAATATATATATTATATATATATGTATACACACGTGTATTCCGCCCGTAAGACAGGACACTGCAATAATCACGATTTTTGTTTGATATTGATTCTATGATTGTATATTTATAGATAAGTTGAGCTCAAGTGTGCATCATGTTGCGTACGCTCTATCACATATATTATACATACTCTTCTTTTTTATATAGGCGAGATATCGACTGCATACTATACCTATACCGGGTGTTTTATAAATCACAGAACAGCCAAGAATGAAGGTGTCGCTGGCCGGATATGGGACGATCGCGAAAGTAACCGCGTTGCATGCGAATCGACTCTTGTCACCGTCTGATGAGCCGAAAAATCACACGACACTATAAATAAACAATCGCGAGGGTCCCGTAACCGGCCCTGGAACCCGATCGATTCACGATTTACGAAACAGCCCATGTGACACGATAGATCGAGATCGACTAACGATGGACGATGGCGACTGTGCCAAGCGAGTCGGGAATTGTTCTTAAAGCAACGGGGAAAGAAATAAGAAATATATAATATTACATATATACATATGTATAAAAATAATATAAACGACGATAATGATATTAAGGTAAATAAGTACGACAAAACGACTGCTCTATACTGCTAAAGTACAAATGTTTCATTTTAATTGTTTTATAAAAGAGAGAAAAAAAACGGCGATTATAAATCGATTTGTTAGAGATTAGGTTTAATGCGTGCACGCTCGCGCGCGATGTACGTGTAATTATATTTATTTGTTAATCTCTCTCTCTCTCTCGCATAATAACGTGGCGCCAATCACGCACCTCTTCATCCACCCCTCGAGCCCTTAATCCCAACCTGCGTGACATCTACACGTGCAGAAAAAAAAAGGAAAAAACGTGATACGCTCACAATTACTCACTTCTCGCGTTTCATGCTGGAGGTTTCGATACTGAACGATTTCTCAGGATATTCGAATGCACTGTCAACCGATTAATAACTGATTGTATGATTGAGTTGTTCCTCATAAGCTGACGGCCACTATAATGTCTTCGAGAACCGATTATTACAGTACAGACACGAAATATTGGGTATTCAAGGTAATCCTCACCATGTCTTACTCGGTTTGCTGTTTAAGAAAGAAATACAAACTTTTCACATTTAATAACGCTAACATAATGAGGAAGAAATATTTTATCCGTAATATTATTATATATAAATTTTAAATTATTTAAGAATTGTTGAATTTTAAGTATTTTACGTAATTTTAATAAAGTATACAGAGACTTTTTCGACTCAACTGATTTAACTATTTGTATTTTCATAATAGTAAGAGTGTTATCGGTGTGTTTAAATATCAATCGTTCGATCGAAGATTAATCGATGGTCTGAGCATTCGTTTATCCGATTTTCAAGGCCTCTGGTTCGCACGATATCACTCACACGCATCTTTCGTGCCGTACTTACGCATATCAAATCGCGTGACATCGATTCGATCACCGGACTACAGGTGCATACAGGTGCACGGGATGAAATTCGTCGTTTTCGTCGTAAGACGCGCATACACACAGACAGACTTCGAACGATCTCCAATCACAACACTTCTGACGGACAATCACCTCGATGGTGTCTGATGATCGATGCTGAACGAGGAACAAAACTCGCAAACGATTGCTGACAAACGATTAAAGTGATTTCTTCGTGCAGCGTTTCCCAATTGTTATTGCTTCTGCGAATGAACACAACGACAGTTTATCATTTCGACCCTTTGCTATTCTGTATAAACGATTCCGCACCGTTCGTTTTACTGTTCAAAGTATATACATGAGGTACGAAGAGCGTGGACCTGTGAACTGCCTTTGGATATAGAAATATTTATTAAGCTGCTGCTCGATCTCTGTAAACATATTCCGATAAAATAAGAGAACTTTTTTTACTGAAAGGAATGCTTGTTTAAACCGTACAGCTCGTGGATTGGGAAACGTTGATTTGCCTCATCGAGATACCACGATAATGCGTTTTTATTCCTGAATCGATGAAGCTTATTTGTTCCTGTAAAAAGTATGAAAAATACAGCTCTCAATGATGTTGTTTCAATTCATTCGTGCTCGAAATACTGAATACGATCCGTCGATTTAAAGCCATTGCACGTTCCGTTGAGAAACGATCATACAAACATTAAACAGAAGAGTAAAAAATATTTTTCTAAGGACAAATCGCTCGCTTCGATTCCAACATGACTCATAAGCACGAACGTGGACGATTTTGAGCAAGAATGAATTAAAACGAACGTGATGTTCGATAAACTGTTACTGTCGTAGCTTGATTCGACCGCACATTCAGCAACGCATAGCCATTTCATTCCCGTTCATGAAACATTATTTCCTGTGTCATATTCACGCACATGATCGTACTTAATCACACCAGTATCGTTTGATCCGATTATCAATCGGTTCTAAGCATTTCACAACATGTCGAATAGCGATTCGATCGACGTTTAACCCTTTCAACTCTATGAAATTGCATATGGATTTCAAAAACAGTGCTCCGTGTGCTACGGGCCACTGTACTGGTCCAGGGGCACACGTTCATTCCACGCTACGAACTTGTCCGATTCGACGAATTATTACGTTAGGATATTCGACTGAAAGCTATATGTTTTGTTAAATATTCTGCAGTCCGATAACACTGAAACAAGTCAACAATCGACCTCGTACACATTACAGTAATAAAATGTTCACTCGAACGCGTGTTCTGCCGTAGAAAAATTCAGCACACGGAGACCGTTTTTTCTTCAAAGGTTTCAGGGCTGAAAGGGTTAATCCTTCGCGTCTCCAACGTGTTTTTCCTATTTCCCGTCGATCCGCATTTCATTCGAACGAAACACTTCGCATAACGCGAACCGATGCTCGCCGTCACGAAAACAAGCATCCGTCACCGCCGAATATTTTCGTTTCTGTCTAAATTATTTCCACGGAGTTGCGTATCATCGTTTGGTTAAAAACAAACTGAAACGTGTGGTGATGTATGAAACTCAACTCGATGTAAGACCACGAAAAGTGTACACAATTATAGTTCCGGACGCTTCGTGATTGTGATCTTACATAGAATCAATCGCAGAGTAAAAATACAAATATCGATGATTATAAGGAAGGCAATTGAAAGAAGATGAATCATGGTCGAATCGGAACGATGATTCCCTCAAAAAGTAAAGAATACAATCCTAATACGAGTGCAACGGGAAACAGTTTCGGTGTTCGCAATTTCTGAATGGATGCACAACAAGAAGAACAGAAAGAAAATATATCTCTACCATACATATCGTTGCAATAATCGATCAATATTTTATATTTTTCTCCTGTAAGGCAACAGTTTGTCCGGTTTGGCTCTTTGCGAACGTGTCGATCCTCGATCATTATTTTTGTAAAGAAAAAAAAAATGAATGAGAAAACGCTGTTCGATCGATTGTAATCTGTCTGACGATTTTCACGGGAAGGAAGCAATCGTTTTGCAACGAATTCATCGGTTCGCATGGAAACGGTTCGCAGAGGGTTGGAAGCGCCGGGACAAATCGATTGTCGATTTTACAGTTCGACCATTTGAGTGCAGAGGATCGCGGTCGCGCTCCTCAATGCTCTGGCAGGAAAACGTGGAAAGCGTCGCGACGCTTCTCGCGTTTCCCTTCGTCGCGAAAAGGCTGCTGAAAGCGCGGTCGAGAACGACGCCGCGCGTCCATCAGCTCTTTCCCTGTTCTCGCTGAGAAAATCGTACGTGATTCACTGTTATTTGATCAGTATCAGTTAATAAACTTTTTAAATAGTGTTAAAAAATAAACGCAACGCTTCGTTCTCTCTCTTTATTTCATCCACCCCTCATTTCGCCCGAATTCCCGACGCACGCTCTGCCGCACTGACAATGAGTCGGTGCACTTTCTGCACTCAAATGGCTCGATCGACGATCTATGAAGTCGATTATCGTGTTAATAAACGAAAAGTCGCGAACGAGAGGCTTGTGAATGGGATTGGGTATGAATTATGAAGGCTGTTAAATGAAAGATAAGGCTGACCTTCGTTAGCCCTTGACGCCTCCTCGAGTGAAATCATTTAACTTTTATAGGTAAAAGACTTTTCCATATCTGAATAGTCGTTTTTATTAGGAGTAGCTTTGAATTGAACACTTTATGGTGTTACTAAGGCGGAGAAACGAAATATTGGCTGCTCAAGGTCATCGAGTAGCTCCTCATAACATATTGTTTCATTTTCCTGCCATGAGAATGGTTTAGAACCTAATAACTATTATGTAGTCTGATTTATACCCGATCCTGTTCAAAAAATATTTATCCAGATCATATCTCTCCTGGTAAGATCGTTTTCTACCGATAAGCAAGCGAGCCGAGACGATCGAAGTCAGCAACGATTGCAATAATTCTTACTTAAAACTCGAATTCGAATATTTGTCATGTATTAAGCAGAAACGATAGACCGATAGTATAACCGGATTAAAATTTTGCGTGTACGTTAGAAATGTTTGTAGAAATAGGGAACGTCAGGTTTCACAGTTAATACTCGTCGCTTTCCTCCTTTCTTTATTTTTCTCTATCTCCTTTATCGCACTAGAGTAACATATTACAACGTTCGTTTGTTTAATTATGCAATTGTCAATCGATATTATCTTTAGAGGTCAGGACCGCTCGAAATTGTCGACAATTGTTCATGGTGAAAAGGCGTAAAATAATGCATCGATACAATATTGTGAAAGTTACTACTTAATATGATTATTATTATTACAAAGGATGTTTCCATAAGATTGCATTTACCTACATCCCCCTGGCTTATTTTTTTTGCAGTGGCACTTTTTAACACTTTACCAACTGGTAGCGGTTGAACACCATTCCGTTATAACTGATTTTCCTTATCGCGTGGGAATGTGCACACCTGTACATAAATCTATACGTAACTTTAAAACGAAGATTGAAAGTAGTATTCTCTGTATGCATTATAACACGTTGTTCTTTAATATCGCATTTAATAAGTTTTGTTTATCTATTTTCTTGAGAATTGATAAAGTGTTATCTTGCGTGCTTCCAATTTTGTACTTTGTGTGCGTTCGTTTCAGAAAAATATATAAGTTCTGGAATTACGAAACAATACGGGTATTCGTATTCAGAAACAAATTAGATATAAAAATAAACATGGTAATTTCTACAAAATCGAAGCTTAATGCGTATAAACTAGTTTATTGATACTGTTCATCTCACAATAATCACGGATTTGGATCGTCATTTACATCATCAGCTGCTAATTCTTGAAACTTGTCTATATATGGTATATTTTCTTGTCTCTCTAATAACATTTTCTCTACCTTTGGTGGTAGCATAACACCAACCAATTTAGACACTGCGCTCCGTTTAGGTTTTCCTGCGTCTTTCCTCTTTCTCCGCTGTAATTTTTTCGCCTTTCTTATCCTATTCTCCGACATATGCAGCTTCTGAATGTGATCCCCCACTTTAATTTTTGATGAAAACAATACCTTGCATATGTCACACTGATATTTTTGTCCCAAATGATTAACTCGTATGTGATGTTCTAAATTTCTTTTAAAATAATAAACTCTTGGACATTTTTCGTATGGACACGGTATAACAGTTCTATTCTCCATGTGCACTTGAGAATGAACTTTCAAATGAGTTTTGTTTACAAATGCTTTACCACAGTCTTTGCATTTATACTCTAAAATCAACAAAAACGAATTATTAAGGAAATCTGCTTATGTGCAGAACAAAATAATATATACATGAGATATTAGAACTTATACAAATCATGCTAAAAATGAAATCAACAAATGCGTACCAATTACATGTTGTGTTTTTTTATGGACACAAAAATGTGCCCACATTTTAAAAACTTCTTTGCACCCTGACACATCACATGGATATGTTTTTCCTCCATTTTCATGATAATTTTTATGTCTCCTGAACTTTGCAATACTTGAAAAAACTTTACCACACACATCGCATGTACGAAGTATTGGAGTATGTCTTGCCATGTGTGTAGCAAGCTGATACTTTTTAGTAAATGTCTCGTTACACTCCTTGCAAGTTAATTTATCACGATCACCATGTATATTCTTATAATGACGCTTTAAATTATGTTTGTTACTAACAGTCAGTGAACATTCAGTACATCTGAAATGAAAGTAACATGAAGATATGTTGAAACTATAAAACACACATTCTATAAAAAAAGAGCTCCTTACTTATATGATTTTCTTGCTGTACTATGAGTTTCCATGTGACGTTTTAAATGAGAAGTATTCGTGTATGCCTTGTCGCATCCTGGATAGCTGCATTTACAAATTCTCTAAAGGAAAATAACCATATGATAAATGCATTATTTGCTTAAATTAAATTATAGAAAAGATTTCCTTTTATTTTCAAACTTATAAAAGTTAATACACAAATAAGTACCTCTCCAGTATGAGCCCTAATATGCCTAGCTAATCGAGATGGTCTGTAAAAGGCTGCATCGCATCCAGGAAAAGTACATTTATGTTTTTTGTTGTCCTCTTTCCGGGTCATTGGAAATCCATCAATATCAAGTTTCTGTGTTGCAACACGATCTTCTTCCTCAGACAAAATATCTTCCATCTCCAGATATTTCGCTTGACCCATTTTCTTTTCACTAATTCCTTGCTTAACTAAGTCTTTTGCATTACAGACAATAGAACAGATAGATTCGTCAATATACATACAGTTCTTACAGGATTAGTTAAACTTGCTCAAAATTTTGTTATTTTAACCTGTCACGACGATCCTTGCCGGTTATCTCTACTATTTTCACTTATTGTTCTTGATACGTTTGACCGAAAAAGCTACAGAACTTTCTGTCATTTTCTTCGCGTACTATAAACAGCGTGCTGTTGACAAAACGTGAATTAATTATCTGTTGTATACAACGCGAATCTGAGAGCACGTGCCAAAAATCAGCTGTTCGACTCGATCATGGACGCGATCGTTCACGAAGATACTCTTTTTTTATCTGGTCTCGCCCGATCAATGAACCGTCGTACTATGATCAGCTGTTGACATATTTCACGCGAAACTGTGTTCCTTTCGAAATAGTTTCCACAACACCGGTGACAACGGGATTCTGCATGGCTGAATACAAAACGGCCAGGACGAAGTTGCGTTGCCGTCGAAGCTACAAGTTTTTCCCGCGAAAAGTTCTGCGAATACGTACGTTTGACAGCACAAGAAGGTGAGATCGGATGCCAAATTAAGACCACGTAAATAGATCAAGAGCTATTGATAGCTTGTAATCCGTGCGTGCGCGAGCATTATTTGTCGAGGACTATATTTCTGTAAACTCGAATCGCGGAACATGCGATGCGTGTAAAATTTTTCAAGAGGTTAGATCATCTTCAATATTTGACGTTAGATTTTCTTTCGTTGACGATTATTGTTATCGCAGCTCGTGCGAAAGGTACACGGAAAATAAACATTTTTTTGTTCAGCAACAGAACGTTGTAATCAAACGACATTTAAAAGTAGCAATTGCTTGCATATATTCTTTAAAACTATGACCAGAATGAATTGCATGATATTGTTCATGAAAGGTTTCAAGTTTATTTGTTGGTATTACAGATGTATACTATCATAAATTCGTAATGATATGTCACAAACCATGACAGACTTTTCAGAAAAACAATGGGTCAGACACTCAGCGAACCAGTGACGGCAAAGAAGTCAGCATGCTGCAGAGACTCCAACTATCGTGTTGGCAGTTCATGTATGCAGGGTTGGCGTATTAAAATGGAAGACTGCCATGTACATATACTTTCGCTACCTGATGATCCTGGTACTGCATTCTTTGCGGTGTATGATGGTCACGGAGGTGAGCATGCTACGCAAACATAAACATGTTGGAATCACCTGGTTAAAATGCACCCAAAGGGAACATCATTTTCTTTAAATGATCTTCAGTAATGTAACATACAATAGATTAAAGAAATATACTTTAAAAGAAAATTTCAGGTTCTATTATAACTGCTGTAAATAGGAAGTTTATAGTAAATAAGTATAACTATAATTGCTTCCACACTCAAAGAAGTGATAGATCATATTGATAGGTGCAGCAATGGCACAACATGCTGGGAAACATCTTCACGAGTATATAACTAAGAGAAGCGAATACAAAGCTGGTAACATTGTTCAGGCAATACAACAAGGTTTCTTGGAATTAGACAAAGCAATGCAAACTGATGCAGTGCTAAGGGATGAGCAAGCAGGAACAACTGTTATAGCCCTACTTATTAAAGATAACATTATATATAGTGTGAGTCTTTTTAAACTTACCATTAGTCTCCTTGATTCTGTTTCTGATTTATGAGATTTCTTGCAGGCAAATGCAGGTGATAGTAGAGCAGTAGCAAGTATTAATGGTGCAGCTGTACCGCTCAGTCGAGATCACAAACCGACTTTGAAAGACGAACGTGAACGGATTGAAGCTGCTGGCGGTTGGGTCGAATTTAACAGGGTGAATGGCCAGCTCGCCTTATCGCGTGCTCTTGGAGATTTTATGTTCAAACGAAATGAACGCAAATCCCCTCAAGAACAAATTGTTACTGGTAATTCCATAAACTAATAAAGAAAAAGTTTAAATATTAATTAGAAACGTATTTATGAATTTTAATTTTGTATTTACAGCTTTTCCCGAAGTACAACAGTTTCAAATAACAGAAGATTGGGAATTCGTGATTTTGGCTTGCGACGGCATTTGGGACGTGATGACGAGCAAAGAAGTGATCAATTTTATAAGAACCCGTTTAGTTCAATCGAAACTCGGTACGGGTCAAGAAAACGACACGATGGATCCCGAGGAAATTTGTGAAGAGCTTATGAAGCATTGCCTTGCTCCTGACGCTTTAATGGGTACTGGTTGCGACAATATGACAGTCGTCCTCGTTTGTTTCCTTCATGGAAAACCATATTCCCATCTAGTATCACGCTGCAAAGAACTACTTAGTACAAATCCTTAGTTATTTAACCCTTTGACTGCAGTTCACTCTAAAGCAAGGCGCTCGCTATGTACAAGCAAACTACAGCAGTAGTCGTCACTGTGTTACGCAGGTTGTTCATGGATTATATAAAAATAAAATACTTTTATCATGCATGAATGAAAAGTGCGACATTTGCTAAGCAACTGCTAAATAAGCAGTTTCAATAACGTGAGTTGCTAAGGTCATATCCACGTCACTGTAGCTAAGAGAAAGGCGAGCGCCTAAATCGCCGATAGCAGTCAAAGGGTAAATTCCTAATATTTTATCTCGACCATCTTTTAAATTGTTTATATTTCAATCTGCATTATTATGAGACTCACGTTCCATTACCGGTATCGAAATATCACAATTTTAAAACCTATCATTTTAACTCTTACGAATATAACATTTTAGAGAATTTATTTGTAACAAAACCGAATGTTTGTTTATCATTTTCGGCGACATGTTTTTCTATCTCCAGAAAGTAAAATATAAATAAGCTGAATTAGAAGCTTTTATTTACAATTTCGAACAATGGACGAGAAACGTCCAGATATAAGTTTAATAACAATCTTAATAAAATGCAGTAGATTTCCATTCAAAGTCCATAGCGGTCCTGTAGGGAGGAAACGGCCGCATTGGCAAGAGAACTTAATCTGCCTGCGACCTTATTCACTCCTTGGCGTACACTTTCTCTGACATCATCTAAATCCACAACTCCAGCTCTTCCACCACTAAGACGCATTGACAATGAAGATGTAGGAGATGTTGGTGTAGAACTTCCTGTGCCAAAATAATCAGCTGACGAAATGCTAGATGAACCTTCGAAACGACGCAAATTGCTTTTACGTTCCCACTATAATGCAAATATGCACGATATTTTATTTGAAATAGAAAATAAAAACAATGCACAAACTTTTACCACGTAACATGAACTCACAGAATCATCGTCCTTGCTGTCTTGAAAATACTGATCTGAACTAATAGCCTTTGCACTGCCAAATTTCTTTTGCGCTGCTCCTTCCACCGTCGTCGTTTTACTGTCATTCTTGGAGTTGCTTGGTCGACTCAACGGAGTCACTCGTTTCGGCGGTTCTGGCTCTGCTATAACAACAACTTCTTCGTTACGACTCTTGCTGTTACTATTGCTACTGTATGGGGTTGATAAGGCCGCGTAAAATTCAAAACTAGTTAGGAGATCTCGTTCAATATCAACATCTCTCGGCCTTGGTTCAGAAGCAGTTATAGTTTTTGACGATGTCTCCTGTGTTATTGTCCGCATGTCACCAAGTGCAGAATGACTCGCGCCACTGTAAATTATTTATTATGTATGCTTTAATATAACGTATTATGTTGTGACAATAGTATTCATTTTCCCCATGAAAAATATTATTATATAGTTATAACTCAACCTTTAAAAATAGATGAGTAAAACAGTATAAAGAGATGAATAGTATACAGGAAGTATAAACATTACCTTCGTGTGTTGAATCCCATACCAAGACGCTCTGCTTGTGTTGCTTTAGAAGGATCTAAATGCTTGGACCTTTCTTCTACTTTTTTGGCTTGTTCACTTAAATTCTGTTCATACCGATAGGCAAGCCGGGTAGCGATTTCTTCTTGTTCCTCTTTTGTATTTTCTTGATTATCCTTTTCTTGTGACTCTTTACCAGCAACAGAAACACTTTTCTCTAATTCATCGAAATTTGTTTTAACTCTTTGAGCACCCAAGCCTCCAGCCTTCTTTCCCAACTATTATCAAAGTAAATACAAATTGATTCCTTATTAACTCAGAATCTACTAATATTTTAAACTTGTATCATAGTAATATATTACAGAGTACAATTTAATTTAAGGTTTTGCGTAATGTCGTACTAAATTGTGCTGGACATAAATGATTAATAAATAAACTATCAACTGTATACTTACACCAGGTCGTTTTGCTTGAACTTTTCTGACTCCTATAGTAGGTTTCCTTTCAGATATCAAATTTGAAGTAGTATCAGCCAATTTAACAGTGGGACCTAAAGAATGAGAAGCAACTTCTGTTGTAAGCTTTTGATTGCTTTTTTCCATATTATCATTATTTGATACAGAATTGGAGATTTGATTTGAATTTCCATCATCACGAATTGAAGATTCATTGTAATGTAATTCAAAGTTTTCATGTTCCTTGAAGAAATCATCTTCACTGTGTTCCTCAGATTCCACTGCTGGACCATCATCTAAATGTATCTAAGAAAAAATAACACTCTAAGAAAAGTTAATTGCACGTTTCAAAAGTGAATTTAGACATATCCATTTTTATGCTATGTTTCATGTAGTGTACACACGTTAGGTGAGTTAGTTATGCAACAAAAAAATAATGAGTTGATAGACATATGACAATGAATGAAACAAAATACATGATAATAAATAAAAGTCCTCCCAAACAAAATTGTGCACATCTTATATAATTATTGAATACAAATAGAACACAGAATGAACCGTTTATGAACCTTACGAAGCTCATGTTCAAAATAAATATCAAGCGAATGTTAGTAACTTCAAAACATTGTTCTGTGAAAGCAGTTTTACAGCTCACCATCGTCTTATTTTTTGTTGAAGGAAGAAAAACCTATAATTACCATATTTGTAGTTATAAAATTTTTGAATGGCTAGATTGTATACTCTACAAAATTTACATATGTAAACACTGTAGTTTTACCTTTGTTCCGTAACGTCGCATTGCCTGAGCAGAAGCTTGTGCCAACTTCTCTCTGTACTGCATAGCAGCACGTGAGTTATACTTTTGCTGAGCATCAGTTGTTGTACAATTATGTTGAACAAAATATTTCCTCTAAAAGATACAATAAAAAAATGCAGTGGCTACTATTAAACCTCCAAAACTTCTAAAAACTTAATAGAATAATATTAAATTCATTATAATCACAAGTAACAAAAACAATAAATCAAGCTGAGAAAGAAACTAACAGCATTTGCATTTCCTCCTAGCTGCATGTTTCTTAATTGTAGCCATGTCCAGTTTGTATCAAGTTGAGTTGATCGTACAAATGTCAAATGCACTCCTAGACCTCGATGCACTGCAGAGCAATCGATACACAGGAAGACCCCGTATGTCACGCTGGACCATGCTGGATTTTTTGCATTGCAATCGAAGCATGTCTGAAAAAAAGCAATTCCAATGTAGTTTCAAAATATAATCTACTGAAGTTGAATTAGTTGCCTGATCAAGAGTCTCTTCAGCAATACTGCACTTGATTCATTTGAATTGCAATGCTAGACTCGATATAATGCATTGACGTAAACACCCCGTACGATATGTGTCACAACGAAATGAACGTTTCCAAGAAAATTACAGGTTGGAAACGAAAATGTGACGAAGCCTTCACGATTGCTATCAGGTATTATTTCATAGGTTTCAATATTATTTTAATATTCCACATTCTAGGATGAACTAAGGTGTGAAGAAACGAACCTTATTTGTAGGAATGGCTCGAAGTCTCTTAAAAATTTCCTCGATATCACTTTTACTAGGTGCGGGATCTGCCATTTTTGACGTGTTGTCAACGGCCTCGCAAAGTATTCTGGGACGCGTGGCGATGGTCAGTACACTGTGCGTAGATGTCGCTTATTTATGATTTAAAGTTTAATTTACCTTGAGATCTAATGAACATTAATATCATCGACAAACTACAGAATAGACCCATCGACAAACTATAGGATAGACCTATCATCCAATGTATTTTTGTGTCACACGTTCGGAGGGCTCGCGAGCCCTCTTACCATTTTCGTGTCACATCCTACCATATCGATCGTGACTGACTTTACATCACAGCGCTATTGGTGGTAGGAATCAAAATAAAAAACATTGATAGACCACAGACGAGATATATAATTTCGTATAATCATATAATCGTATAATCTCGTATAATCATATATCTCGTCTGTGGATAGACATCTGTTATTTCATTTTGTCTTCAACTACAAGTTTGAATCCCTTTAATTCCATTAAGGCGGAGATCCGCGATAAGACAGAAATTTCGTGTCTCGCATGAGACTTTAATGTTATCAGACAATTATTTCACGATGTGATTCCACTATTGGACAAATCTTGATGTCATCCCTCATTAACACACATCTCACATGAATATTTTGTGTCGCTTAAATAGGTTTGAATTTTTTATTGTTTCCACGATGCATCAAAATATCTTGTAGTAATCGCATTTAAAAAACAAAGAAGACAATCATTGTGCTTACTTCAATTTCTTGCCCAATGCTCAGCTTTCCTATTTAAATCTTTGTTCACACATATTTGTTCCATGTTTCTAAAAAGAAAATAATATGATTGATATCAAAATTCATTTAATTTAATTGTTTACTCAGAATGATTTCAAACAAATAATAGTAATATATTTATAATAGTAGACTTTGGTGTACCATATAAAAATACTGACAATAATAGCGTCTTGTATTCGACTTAATATGGTACTTATAATTAAATTAACAATTCACGTATACAAATACTACGAACATAAAATAAATTAACACGAGATAAGTATATCACGAAACAACAAGAAAACTTACGTGCTATTGGTGAGTTGAGAAACGAATCATAACACAAAGGATGGCAAGAGGTGGCAGGTGTAAGCGCTGTGCGTATACCGCTTACCACATTCTTTTCCGTATATTGCTGAACTCTCCAATGCGCGAGACCGAATTTCCACTCAGCGCTCACTCCAGGAAAACAACTCTGATTGGATTTCGAGTTTCCCCGCTACACGAAGAACCACCGAGCTTTCATATAAATATGACACAACGTAAGGTCCCGAGTCAGTCTTTCGCCGGGTGCCTCCTGATCCTGATCCTCCTCTTCCTCATCTTCCTTCTCCTGATCCTCCTCTTCCTCATCTTCCTTCTCCTGATCCTCCACCACCTCCTCCTCCCCCTTCTCCTGATCATCCTCTTTCTCTTCCAACACCTCCTTCCGACCCTCAACCTTATCCTAATCCTCCCAAACCACATCCCCATCACCCTTGTATTCCTTATCCCGATCCTTATCCCGATCCTTATCCTGATCCTCCCGAGCCCTATCCGCATCCGTACCTATGTCTTCCCGATCCTTACCTGTGTCATTATCCTCACGATCCTCATCCTTACCATCCAGATTCTGATCGTCGTCCTCATCTCTCCTCTCCCTCATCCCTGCGAAACATTTTACCTGCCACCTCCCCGACTATCGAAGTCTCCTCTGTTAGCACCGTCTTCAGTGTCTCTTGGAATCCTCGGCCACTCTGCCGCGCACAATCAGATTTCGATCTTTATCGAT
This sequence comes from Macropis europaea, assembly GCA_916610135.2. Lineage (NCBI taxonomy): Eukaryota > Metazoa > Arthropoda > Insecta > Hymenoptera > Melittidae > Macropis > Macropis europaea. The sequence continues at coordinate 33,673,147 of OU744343.1, forward strand.
TTCTATCGGTCTCTATCGCTCACATTTCTGTCCCCATTGGCCTCTATCGTTCTGCATCCCTAATATTTCTATTTCCGTCCGTCTCTATCACTAATATTTCAATCTCTACTGGTCTGTAACGTTAATATTTTGGTCTATATCGATCTCAAAGTGTTTCTATCGCACATATTTCGGTCTCTGTTGGTCTCAATCGCTAATATTTCAATGTCTATTGTTCTGTACAGTAATCTGCCGATGTCTAGCGGTATCTATGGCACATATTTCGGTTTCTATCGTTCCCAAACAGTTTCTGCCGCTTAAATTCCGGTCTCTATTCATCCTTATCAATACTATGTTGCCCTCCATCGTTTTATATTGTCCTCTAACGGTCTCTATCGACCCCTATTGCTAATATTTCGGCCTCTATGCACCTCTATCGATATCCATCGGGATCAGGTCCTTTCGAAAATGAATTTTTCATTCAGGTTCTCCGAAAATTCACATATACAAAAATCAGGTACTTCGAAAAATGACTTTTTTCATACAGGCACTACGAAAAATCAAGTATTTCAAAATCAGGTACTTCCAAAACCGAATTTTTCATTCAGGTACTCCCAAAAACGGAAGATTTTAATATCAGAATCTTCAAAAAGATAGTTTGTTTCATTCAGTCATCCGCGGATATAGTGAACTTCAGTTATACACGGATATGGAAATCTCCTATAATCCGCGGATACCGAAATTCCCCAAATCGGCGGATAACTGAATGAAAAGACTCACTTTCTGAAGTACCTGATTTTAAAATCTTCCGTTTTTGGGAGTACCTGAATGAAAAAAATAATTTTCGAAGTACCTGATTTTAAAATACTTGATTTTTCGGAGTACCTGGATGAAAAGGTCATTTTCGAAGTACCTGATTTTAAAATATTTCCTTTTTCGGAGTACCTGAATAAAAAAGTCACTTTTCGGAGTACCTGATTTTAAAATACTTTTTTTAGAGTACCTGAATGAAAAGAGTCACTTTGGAAGTACCTGATTTTAAAATATTCCATTTTTGAAGTACCTGAAAGAAAAGTTCGTTTTTAGAAGTACCTAATTTTAAAATATTTCATTTTTGGAGTACCTGAATGAAAAAATTCCTTCTTGAAAGTACCTGATTTAAAATTTTTCATTCTTCGGAGTTCCTGAATGAAAAATTCGTGTTTGTGAGTACCTGATCCCGATGGATGTCGATTGAGGTCGGTAGAGACCGAAATGTTGGCAATAAGGGACGACAGGGACCGTTAGAGGACAATATAGGACGATCGAGGCTAAAATAGTAATGATAAGGACTACTAGAGACCGCAGTTTAAGCGACAGAAACTGTTTGCGAACGATAGAAACCTAAATAGGTGTCATAGATATCGCTAAAGATCGACAGAGTACTGTACAGATGGAAAGAGACTGAAATATTAGCGATAGAGACCGAGAAATGTCGATATAGGCCGAAATATTAACGATACAGACTAGTAAAGTTAGAAAAATTAGCAATAGAGACCGAAATGTGTGTGATAGATACCGATAGAAGCCGAAATTTGACCAACAGAAACTGTTTGAAAACGACAGAGACCGAAATATGTGCGATAGATACCGCTAGAGATCGACAGAGAACAGTACTGAACGATGGAGACCGAAATATTAGCTAGATCGATAAAGAACGATAAATTCCTTTAGGAAACAGCAGAGACCGATAGAGAACGATAGGACACGATAAGAACCGATATATTAGCGATAGAGACCGACGGAGATAGAAGTATGAGCGATGCAGAACGATAGAGACCAATGGGGACAAAAATATGAGTGACAGATACCGGTAGAGAACGTTAGAGACCGATAGCGATCGATAAATATCGAAATCTACTTATGAGCGACAGAGAGACCGAGGATTTCAAGAGACCGCGCAAACCCTGCTGACACAGGAGACAGAGAGTCGGTGGACGACGATCAGAATCTGGACGGTAAGGATAAGGATCGGAAGGATGTGGGTAAGGATGGGGATCGGGGGGATAAGAATGGAGATAGGGATTGGGGGGATAAAGATCGGGAGGATCAGGATAAGGATAGGGATAGGGAGGATAAGGATGGGGATAGGGATCGGGAGGATAAGGATGGGGATGGGGATCGGGAGGATGAGGATAAGGATGGCGAACGGGAAGACAAGGATGCCGGTCCTCTACAGGCGGAAGACTGGCTCTGGACATTACGTGGTGGCTTATTTTTATGAGAGCTTGGCGGTTCTGTCGCGTAGTGGGAAAACTCAAAATCCAATCAGAGTTGTTTTCCTGGAGTGAACGCTGAGTGGAAATTCGGCCTCGCGCATTGGTGGGTTCAGCTGTATACGGAAAATAATGGCGTAAGTGGTATACGCGCAGTGCCTACATCTGCTACCCCTCGCCATCCTTAGTGTTATGATTCGTTTTTCAACTCCCCAATAGCACGAGTTTTCTTGTTGTTTCGTGATACATATATTTATCTCGTACGGATGTATTTTATGATTCGTAGTATTTATATACGTGATTGTTAATTTAATTATAAGTAACATATTACGTTGAATATGAGCCGCTATTGTTATTATAATTTTTCATGGTAGTCCAGAATCTACTATTATTTGTTAGAAATCGTTTTAAATAAACAATTAAATGAAATGAATTGTCATATCAATCATATTATTTTCTTTTTAGGAACATGGAACAAACGTGAGAACAAAGGTTTGAAATCGAAAAGCTGAACATTGGCCAAGAATTTTAAGTAAGCACAAGTTACTGCTTGTTTGCTTTGCTTTTTAAATGCCATATCTCAAACTTAAATAAGATCAAATCTTGCAAATTAAGAACCAACTTGAGAAGAAATCATTCATTACTACAAGATATTCTGATGCATCGTGGAAACAATAAAAAATTCAAACCTGTTTAAGCAAGACAATGTTTTCGCTTGAGATGTGAGTTAACGAGAGATGACATAAAAATTTGTCCTATAGTGGAATCACTATTGTACTATTTGAACTTTTTAAACCACACAATACAACACACGTGGTATACATAAAGTCTGCAGCAGTAACATTTTTAAATGTAACTGCATTTAAAAAATTGTTCAGACACTTATAACGTTTAAATAAGTAATTTTTAAACATTTTATATATTATCTTATTTTTTATCAGTGTATTATTATTTTAGAAAGAATTAATATACAACGATCTTAGATACATCAATAATATTAAGGGTGTATTATAAATCTTACAAGAAATGAAGGTAGGAAAAATTATAATTATACAATTATGAAGTGTATCAAGACTTTTTTTTATCCGCCGGAGCGTCAGATCGTTGTCCAGTATTCGGGGAATCGCTTACGTTAACTTCTTCTTCTTCCACCTCTAAGCTGTTTAATCTACGATCAATAACATGAAACATTTGGTTACAGTTATTACTGTTTGACGCTTTCGAATGTAGGCCATGTCAAACAGGACATCCAGCTTCATTAGAAATCTGAATACTGTGCCAGTGTGGTCTATTAAACACGACCTACACACGAAAGCCTCAAACACTAATAACTGAGAGATACCGAGCCCTAAAAGTCTCAAACGTACTAATACTTTGTTTGCCAAAAATGTTGTTTATACCAACAACTTACTCGTCCTGCTCAAGACTGTATAACATTTGAAAACCAGCATCCAGACTAGGTGGAAAACCCATTTCAGGATCTAACAATTGCAGGGTTGGCACTTCTCGGTAGACATTACCGAATTCATCAAGTTCCTCGAATTGTAGTTTATTGGCTGCTTCATCCAGAACCATCCTAAAAATTGAGAGATCATTGACAGAGATGGCACGCCTCTTTTTCGAAAACATTACAGCCATTCCGGTGCAATTAAATACTTAAAACTACAAGCATTAAGTTCAAGTTGCCTCTGTTTTTCCATCATTGCTTCAACCTTCTTTTTCATATTCTCTTCGAACTTCAGGACGTACTCTTGATAATAGTCATGAAGAGCAGTCACACCACCAACGCCCGTTTCCAGTAAAACCCGTTCTACAATGTCCTGTAAGAATAATATCATATCCAGATATTAGAATTGAAAAAAAGATTTTTGATGGATTTTATCTTACAGGAAAACCATGATTCTTCTCTTCATATGCAACTTTCATTAAAAGCGTCATTCTTCTGAGAAAATGATCAGCAATGTCTGTAAGCGTCTCTATAGCTATATCCGAGGATTTTTCATATCCAATATGAGCCAAAAGAACAATGACTGCATGCCTTAATATACAACGAGCTGTTTCTGGCGTAAGATAGTGCACTGTAGAAGCATCTTTGAATGGTGTTCTAAAAAGCAAACCATTAACAATTCTAAAAGTAGAAAATACTGTATTCCAAGATTTTAATACCTTTCTTTCTGGATGGGTAAAAAGTGAAATGAATTTTGCATTTCTTTTACATCCTGTAAGTCTTGGGTCTCAATTGTAGTCATATTTCCTAATACCATTCCTTCTTCCTAAAAATTAAAAGTAAAGAGCTATTGCGAGGAACATATATATTTCATATTTTATGTAATTAAATTATTACCATCATTCTTAACTGTTGATGAAGATTTATAGTATTTAGGACATGGAGATTTCCCATAGGTAATCTTTAAAACAGAAAATGTTGTGTAAGATCATTTAAAATTTCTTTCTGCATTATTGGATCATAAAGAAGCTTACTGTATATATTCAGGTTGTCTGTCCATTTGAAAATCACAATCTGTATTATTCGACTCTTCCATAACTTGCCTCCAAACATTCTCTATAATATCTGGTGTTATTACTTCTTGTTTCAGAGTCTCTCTGGCTGGTAGTTCTCCCCATAATGTACCGGCTCCTGTGTTTTTCGCAGACTTCATCATAAGAACTACAACAAAATCATTACCGTGTATCAATTGTTACTATAATCAGCAACTCTTAAAAGTTTAAATCAATATCTATTAAAATTCCATAAAATTTTCATATCAACAAATATATATGCAGAAGTTAAAAATGAAGGTTAAAATTGAATAAAATAAAAAAATTGTTGACAGAAGGTAAAGAAATATTTTCTTTATGAAAACTTTATAGTTCTATATACATTCTTTCTTTTCAGATTTTACATATTAACATGCAAATAATGTTTAAAAAATTATATGTATATAATATATACAAGTTCATGCAAAAACTTGTTAAAATATTTTACTGAAATAAAAATAATTTCTTTATTTGTTCATTTGTTATTTAATAGTTAAGAATAGGAGCATACCACATGTATGGAAGTGTAATAATGGTGGTACTATTTTTTATATTAAAAGCCCCGCGCACGCACACGCACAGAGTTCACGTGCTACGAAACAGTTACGCATAGAATGTCATTGCATTTTCGTTAAAAACCTGAAACCAAAGACTGAAGACGTTTTAGTAGAGGCCTCAGGTTTGTTTTGCCGGATAACGAATTCTTTAAAGAACTATCATTCGAATAGCGACTATCATGCGAACGAAACGAAAGCTGAATCGGTCTTACATCTCGTTCAGTTTACTTGAGCTTGGCATAAATAGTTTCTAGGTTAGGATCATCTTATACTTGGGCGCCATAATTTCATTGTTGTTGCGCACAACCACCACTAATCAAAATGACTCTCAACACGTTCAACTATCGATAATATTTCAAGCATCTAATAAATTCTCGTCCACCAGACAAATTGTGATTCGGATTTCGACTTTTGACGATCGGAACGAATATCGAGTGAGTCGTCGATTTCGATACTGTATGGCAATCGATATTATTTAAATTTTCACAAATCTCCAGTGACTGGTATCTACCTGCGTGTAATTGAAAATTTGGACGAAAACGTTAATAATGGTTTGGTGCACAACGTACCAAAATGTATTTGTGGAAATTATTAATTATTATTAAATGTTTGTGTACTATCATAAATTCCATGACACACTTATTATCGTTTGCGCATGTGCCTATACATGTCACGTGATTTTATACATTTTTTCAAAAATATCTAATCATTTAACGATAAACATATATTTCTTAAAATTTACAAAATACGTTATATTGATTTTATTATATTTCGTAGTTTTATAACAATGGAGAGCGCGGCAGCGTCAATTTTAAAGCGAGCAGTGGAAATGGATAAAAATGAACAATACACAATGGCATTGGTGTTATATCAGGAAGGTGTGCAAATTCTTCTTGATACCAGGAAAGGTAAATCTCCTTTTTGTATTATTATTACTCTTTAATGGTTTCCTGTAATTTATTCTCCTGTCGATTAGTGAAAAAAGGTAAACCACCTGTAACTATAAAGAATACAATAATTATATTGTTACTGTTCTATTTATATTGTGATGAGTGTAACTCCACAATACAACTAATTGTGTCTGTATGCATTAGACCTCTGTGTGCTTTATTTTATTCTTCCATATGTTGCTTCTTTGCACAACTTCATGAATCAATTGAAGAATTGGTAATGAAACAATACAGAAACAAAGGACCCAACTAGGCAGAAATATTTTGCTACCAAGGCTTCGCAATATTTGGACAGAGCAGAGAAGCTGAAAGTTTTAATTCAGAACAAGAAAGCAGCTGGAACTTACAGGGAGATAATAAAAATTGCAGATAACAGTACTGGATATGGTTATGCTACTGTTTTTGGTAGATTCCTAGATGCAACAGTTACGTATATTCATATAGAAGATCCATACATAAGAGCATTTCATCAGGTAATATTTTATACAAATTTTCACATGATAGTGTTCATACATGTATTAATGTATCTGAAAAGATTGGCTATATCAATATTAATTAAAATTTGTTCCCAGTGTCAAAATCTGGTGAGATTATGTGAATTGGCTGTGACAAAGTGTCATGCATTATCCAAAATATCTTTAGTGACGACTCTTGATACAGAAAATAGTAAGAGTCAAATAGCAAGATTGGAAGAGCTAAAACAAAGTTTATTGTCTCATCTTATTCATTTTCAATTTTCATTCTCTGACACTTTACATGATAGGCAAATATCGTAAGTGCATTTATCCATTTTTCAAATACGATTGTATTCACTGTATTTTCCTATTATCTTAATTTTGTTTCAGCATCAGTAATGGCTGGGTAATCAAAATAGGACGAGGTCTGGACTATTTTAAAGCACCTAATGGAAAGTTCGTCCTAGGTACTTGTGATCTTGAATTGAGACCTTGTTTAGAAACGACTATAGACATATTTCATAAAAGTCACTTAAGAAAAGATGTGACATAAGAAATTCCATTAATCAAGTAATAGAAGAATTGTGTTTTATAATTATAGTATTAGGTTGCTCTATGCTACATACTTTATACAAAATTTGACAATATATTGTAAGTTTTATTTACACTTTGACTGTACAATGTACACAGTACCTGCACAATGTAACAAAATATGTTCAACTGAGTTTTGGGAATAATATTTTTACAGTACATTTGTCTTGTACTTAAAATTGAAATACCTAACTTTGTATTATTCAATGCGTAATATATTTCTATGTACATACAATAAAAATATATTTTAGCTACATGATTCATCTCTTATTACAAAGTAAGATATGTAAACTCTAAAATCTTTATCTCTGTTTCCAATATGTACAATTTTAAAACTCTGCCTTAACTTTTAATTCAAAGCACTGTGGTCACTGGCTTTCGCGATGTGAATTTGTTTCGCAGCCCTTTTGTACGCTCTCCTCAAAGATTTCGTGTATTTGAGGAATCCAGTTTCAACCTGCTCTTCGTCCTCTATAGGAAGATCGACGACTCTGCTCGATGGAAGGCAGTCAGCACCTCCGACTGCGACAACCTGTCTCGCGATTTCAGGATCCACGCAGAGTCTCGTGAGAGCAACCGCAGAGGTTGTTTCTAACCGCTTGTACGCATCTTCTAACCCTGGAGGTCTCATTCTGAGGAAAGAAACCAATGCAACGGAAGCACGAGCTTCAGCCAGGCGTGACCGAGCTTCAGGAATCCTCGCCAGCTCGCTGATCAAAGCCGCCACTTGTTCCATCAGCCATACATTCCTTCCGGCCGACTTCTTCACGCTCTTCAGCAACTTCCTCACGGTGTCGTGCTCCAGAATCACGAAGGCGCATTTTCTGGATTTCGACAGATGATTGAACGCAGCTGCGATCAATAACAGAGTTTGACCACAACTGGTGCTCTCGACCAGATGATTCAGAGCTGGTACCAGATCATTCGCGAATGGCTCTAAATAAGGCAGACCCAAAGCATTGACCCAAGGTGCTGTTATCTGCACGACCAACGCCGTCGCCTCCGTTTTCTCCTTCTCCGACGAATTATCCGTGACTAGAAGATCCGTTAGTATCTCCGGACCACCGTCCTTCACAAACTGATCTATCGCTGTTGCTGAGCAGCACACGCTCGCTAAAGTGCGCAGGGAAGTCGCAACAAACTCTGCTGATGTTCTACCTGCCGTTATCAGAGACGTCAAGAGGGCTCTGATACCTGAACACCTGGCGATACTGCTCCCTGCTCGAGGCCCTGCTAAACCTAAAGCAGTCAAGGCTGCCAGAGCACCTCTGGATAGCGTGGTGTCGTCCTTTGGCGCTTCTTCCAGTCCTCTGACCACTTTCTGCAAACGGACGTTGGTTTTAATGTTACACGTATTCTTGATCACTCACAATTAGAATCTATAGAACTGGTTTTTATTCACAGCATCGATTTTGATTGTACATCATTCGTCTGAATTTACCTCGATGTAAAAGTCCAGACGAGTATCCATAGCACTATCCACATAGTTCTTCATGCTCTCAAGCTGCGCTAAGATTGCTTTCAAGCTACTTGGATGTATTCTACGAGGAGCTGGTGCACCCAGTTCAGAGAGGACAGAGAAAGCATCATCCTCGATGGCACGTAGGAGTTCCCTTTCAGATCTGCCGCCTTCTAAATGCGACACTTTACTGAAATATGCAACGATTCTTAATATGTTCTACATTTCATTAAAATTTTGCAATCATAATCAGAGTTATACTCACTCGTAGATGTACTGATAGTGGCGATCGAATTGCTGTGCTCTAATGAGCAATTTGTTCGCAGCTGCGGTGGCCAACGATGACAGCGTCTTCAAGTCGTTCATTTCATCCTTCTCGGACAACACTGCACCAGTTTTTCTTCGTGGCAGAGCTTTGCTTTGGAGAGTGTTGGTACACTCGTTTTCGGTTTCCATTGTTAAACCATTCAGCCATGTTCGAACGCATGACGATTGTCTGTATGTTCTGGAGTGCAGGAGAGATTTACTAGCCGATTCAGTTTTAGATAAGTTGGTCGTTATCGAGGAGTTAGTGCTTCTTGGTTCAGCTGCATCCTCGGGTGGCTCGGCTGCGTACAGAAAATCGCCTAAACATTCGTCTTCCAAAGATACAGACGGAGGGATTGCTGACGCGTCTACTTGATCATCTTCCGTTCTGCAAAACAAAAAATATTTCTTGTTAAACCCTTTCAGACGTATAAACTCATATATGAGTGTCGAAAAATCGATCATCATATGCTACGGACCACTATATTGGTCCATGTACAGTTTATTGCACAGTACGGTCCTATATCGACGGAAGAATTATTATATCAATTGACTTGTTAAAATAAACAATTACCACGTACTGCACGTTTTTTCCCGTAAGTGTTATACTTAATAATTGAAGGAATTCCATAACAATTTGTGGTATCGATTTAGTAATCTGAAAATTACTTTTGAGTATCTAATCGATAGAGTAAATTTGTGCTATTTCTTCATCAAATATTAAATCCTGAAAGCAGCAATCGCCGTTGGCAGTGTATACTTATCTAAATAGTTTTATAATAGCGTAAATAATTACGTTCGCCGGTCGTACGCCATGAAATTAATGCGAACTTAATCTGTCTCCTAATTGTTCTGACCTCCTCAGTACTAATTAGCTTGATGATACAAATCATTGATTCACGTTCCTCGAGACTGATTGACAGACTAACACGTCACTCAACGACGCAGTGTTTTATCAACTTTTAAAGTATGCGCTTACTCCTCAAGATATTAATAATATTGGTCAAATTGACCTACATTTGTAACTTGCAACATCAGTGGCCATGACCATACTTCTTTGTACCAGATAATCATTTATACAGGGTGAAAAGAAAAGATCGACTCCACATCTATAAATTAGTAAAAATTGTAGAATAAAATTTTAAAGTGTTAAAAATATGAATGTATTTGAGAATATCATTTTAAAAGCCAATCCATGGTTAACACATTTAATGTTTATGATCCACATATGATTCAGAGTAATTTTGATGCTAAAACCTGTCGAAAACAGTTCGTTGTTGCTTTCTTTTAGTTTTCAACTCGTGCTGACATGTTTAAATTATAATATTCAGGCTTGAATGTAACATTTGCATATTTAGACTCACTTGTGGATCATGGGAGAGTGAACGAGTCAATCCTGCCAGTAAACAACACTAGAAAATTTATTCTATCAATTATACAGGCATCCCTCGAATAACACGGAACTTAAATTGCACGAAGTCGCGAGTAGCTCGGTGAAAAATTGCGACAATCCTCAAATAACACGATACCTATCTAGTATGGTATAACACGATACCTAATCAGTCATTTCCTTGTCATTGAAATTTTCTGTCGAATCGAACAACGTTGCATAAAGTGGTCACACTATTGACGATAAACAAACGTGATCGTTTTTACTCTTACTGTATAACAAACTGCAGGTTTTGGCTGAAGAGAAGAAACTTCTTGCAAGGTGGCTAATTTTAGTACATTAGACTGTTAATGAAAATGACATAAATTTGCAATCAAAGTTGCGAACCAAATGTCCAAATTTATACAGATCCTCACTCTTGAATCCTCGGTTTTCAATAGCATAAAATGCAATTCCCAAAACTCTGAAGTCTCGAATGACACGGAACCGATTAACCGTGTGGTTCGAGGAATTACCTGTACTTATTTTCAAACGTGGAATCATCAGCTTCTCAATTCTTCTACGAACTTCAGTCCACCCTGTCCATTCCTGACAAAAACTGTCAGCTGAGTATGATCTACGATACCTTAGACGTGCCATAACGAGACGACGATGGTCTCGACTACTGTGGTCGCGACATAGTTACAGCCTGACCACTGCCCAACTCCAATCCTCCGCATAACCAGGTGCACGATTCCCTTCCGGAACAATCGGACGAGCGACGAGAGCAGAGGAATAACGCGAAGGCTGACTAATCGTCCAGCTCCGGAACTAGAATCGTTTTCTCATGGACGTTGATGACTAATCCCATTTCTTTGGCCAGACGATCACCTGCACACGATCCACGGTAGCTGGAATTCTTGGTACGTTTGCTGTCGCCTGGGACCGTAGCCGGTTGACTCAAACCTCGTCGCTCTTTCATTTACGTATTCCTCCTGTGGCACGTTGCATTGAATCACGTACCATGCGCGTAAATCTACACGGTGTCGAAAAAGAACCTAGCTTCGTCACCTAGGTCGATCTATTGTGCGTAGATGGAATCTGAAGCACGTGGGCACACCGCACGTTAGGAAGACTAAAGAATTCTTTTTGTCCAGTACATTGTGACTGGTGAAATGTTTAAATTGGATAACACATTTTGTCGAGCTATTGTGCTACGACCTACTGTTTCGATTGCATTCGAGTTATCAAAGGGACCAATCTTTTCTGCGCCTCTCATGACTGAGGAGCGGTGTTAAGAACATAATGGTATATAACAGAGAAACGCGTTCGATCACACAGTTCTATCCGTGTGCATTGATGTCATGGATAAACGAGATTTCGACGAGTTTTATGGAAGTTGATCGACTCATGGTAGTTTGTAATGCAGATTCTACGAGTTGCTCCGTTTTCAGAGATCGAGTTCGATTTGCGTTGCAAATGCACGGAGATTAATGGATGTTAATCGATGGTATGCCTCGGAAATTTCCTGAACGTTCAATTTGCATCGAGATCTCGGTTTATAAGGAACGTCACCTCTGCGATGTCAGATCACGTCGCTCATATCAATTTCTGTATCGACTTCCTTGAATGTTAACGTCGTCCAGCCGTCGATCCGTGCTGTTCTGCATTATTGTTTGATTCCTCAATGACATTTATTGTACCGTTAGTTCACGGGAAATTAAAAATATTATTTCGTTACTGTGTACCTTGCTGCGAAATTTCAAGGCTCCGAGTTATCAAAATTATGCAAACTAAATGTTTATATTATTATTAGATTCAACCGTTCGACTTTTTTATTCATTTATTTAGTACACACTGCTCTTTCACCCTTTTAAATATTCATTTATTATTTATGTTTCTTGTATTATTCGCGAGTACAGCAGAGATAAGTAAATTAGGTGTTCAAGGCCAGTGAACTTAACAAATTTCGTATTGAAACAATAATGTAGGAACAGAAGAACACGATTGAGTATTCAAATCTTTTTTTTCTTTACGATTTATATAAAAAATAGTGAATTCTATCGTGTCTGATTAGGTATGGCCGTTTTCACTGTGGCGTTCAACGTGTTAACAAGCACACGAAAAATTATGAATGTGTTCATTGTGTTTACTATAATTTAAAATCGAAGAACTGACTTTGATCGATTAATATTTCGTGCTCGTGCTACATCAAAATTTTAGAAGCCACTATAACGGCAGTTAGCACACACGAGACCACTTGCTCGAGGTATATATATATATATATATATATATATACATACAGGGTGTCCTACTTTGATTTTTTCCACGCGAACATTTTTGAAACTAATAATGATATCGAAGGGCATATAGATCACGTGAAGGTAATCTTCTTTTTGTTTTTTTTTTTAAATAATACCGTATTCTTCAATATATTAATTGTCTGTAAAAGTACTCGGGTAAAAGAGTATTGTGTCGAAAAAATTTTAGTTAAGGAAATATTTTGATTAATTTCGTAAAATATCACTTAATTTAGTAGATATTTCGATTTTAATGTTCTCTCTGTTTAAATAACACTTTGTTTAAATAACACTGTAAGTTTTTGTAACGTACTAATGGTTACAGCCCTCCATTCTGTAAAGCATATATTGATTCAAATAACGACTTTATTTCTACATTTATTCCATCGTCGAAGGTTTTAATAGTAAATGAAATTCAATTCAAGTTTTCTTCACTACATTACGAGCGAGTTCACGAGTTATTTTTATCCGTTGATTTTCCTCATCTGCCCAATAGAATCACTGATCCTTCGAACAGCTAATCCGCAATGAACACTTAATTCGTCTATTAACGTTCCAGTTAACTTATATCTACCGCTGAGGTCTGTCTAGTTTTTCTTGCATTCATGGAGTCGTGCTCCAATACTCTTCTGTACATCGCCAATTTACGTTTTTTTTTCATTTATAATAAAACCTCCGTAGGGTTTCGAATTAACGCCCGATCGTAAAACAGAAAGACCGCTGTACTACGTTTACGATCACCCGACCACATTCTGCTTCAATTACTGTGTCTTCGTTATTCTTCGCAACTGTAACGTCCTATTGCGAGCAAATATTATTGAAACATTATACTTTTTTTTCAAATAAACAGAAAAATCAATTTTTTTATTCGTCTAGGTCAGAGATGGCCATCCGGAGCGACGCTTGACCTCACCCTACCCCCACTCTGCATCCATTTCCTTCACGTAATAAGAAAGTTGGGATGCAATCTCTAGATGAAACTGGTGCCATGTATAAAACAATAATTATTCTTATTACGTCACTGTGTCTTGAGAAACTGTATTCACCAACACTTACCGATGTTTTCGATGTCATACCCAGACCACAATCAATGTGAACGGAATGGACGCAGAGTGGGGGTATGCTGGAGCCAGGTCTTGCTCCGGATGGTCACCTCTGGTCTAGGTGTACATAGTCACTGAACACATTTGAAAATTCTCGTGCTCCCTGTTCTAGCGCTTCAGGCGATCGCAGGGATTCTCGTGTCTTCATTGTTATTATTTAAAAAGAATTGTTTTCACGTGACGTTTGGATACAGTTAACTATAAAACCAGTGATGTATTAATATTCCAAACGATGAGTTGCGCTACTTTCAATGCACCCATTGACTGACGACCGTTACACGCGTGTGCACGACGTGCAGCCATTCTATAGGGGTGACGAGTTTACGAAAGACCAGAGGAATAACTTGGGAAGTGCCTTACGTGTTGCATTCCTATCGCTTGGCTCACGGCACGGGAACATTATCGTGACGATTCATGTTCTTAAAACATACATTCTTTGCACCTTATCGACTGCTACAAGGCGCGGCTTAGTTTCAGAGATAATGGCATAGCTCTTAACACCGGACGCCTTAATTCCATGGCGTTATCGACCCTACTCTCAACAGCATTAGCGTTCAGTCAAAGAACTATAGGACTACAAATATACTATAGGACTAAACAAATAGGATTTTATTAAGCTGTTGCATTGGAATAAATGGTAACTTCTTGCAGCTTTTGTGAAGCAGTGTCTCTTTATGAATTTAAGCTTAGGCAAGATGGTACTGACATATCGAAAAAATGAACGTTGCATTCTATAGAATACAGGAGGAAACTTTTGAGATCAAATTGCTGGGAAGAACCTTAAAGGATTCCTCAATTCAATGAATTCAAATTGTACTTATTTTCTATAAATCAACAATTTCGATAGTTCATGTTGCAATTAAAAATCTGCACTCAAAGATGAGTTACAATCGCTAGGAGGTGTGACGTCTAAAAGCATCCAGTATGCAACAACCTAACACTCCAAATTTTAAAAGGCATGCATCTGTTACTATTTTACAGATATTCTATTCCTAAAGCACTAACAAAATTTTATTCACACACATTAGATCAGTCCATTACGCTTTATCTGATCATTGTGGAACTTTTTTCTGTTCCATGTAATCTCTTGTTAATTATTTTGAAATTACCTTCGCGTTCTTGACACACTTCCAGAATGTGCATTAAATGCCACAGCATTTCGAGATAAAATTCTGGAGTCCTTCGGTGTGGAAGTGAACGTGGGATTCGGGAGTGTTTCATCTTCTACCCAGACGGAGCCGATTCGACGATGCGCTCCTTGTCGTCGATCTTTCACTCGTTTTCGTCTCCTTCGTCGTCTGGGCGTCTCGTTCTCGTATAATTCGGAGCAGTTCGATCGTTCGGAATCGGAGAAGCCTGAATCCAGGCTCCTGAGGTCCTGACTCAAAGGACTGCAGGATCTTCTCGCCAGAGGAACATCATTTTCGTCCTCCTTGTCTTCGTCTTTTATTTCCATCGTCGCTCTGCAAGCATTTCCAAAGATGCTAATAAATTTAATATATTGAAAGTCGATTCGTAAATGGTTTATCTAGACTGTTAACTTTTGCTTCATGTTGAAAGATAAGGAACTCCAATATTCAGGCATACTGCAATAAACCATCTGATAAATTGAAGAAGACAAAATGGAACCACTCGGAAAGCAAACTAGTCAACCCCACTTTTCTGCGATTTTTCAGTTTTATTATCCAACCAGTAACACTATAATAATAATCGGTTTTCTCTGCCTTCCGTTTTATGGAATCATTCAATTTCTAGGAAAATTCACTTATGACTCAATAAAGGTATAAAATTATTAAAACAGACGTCAGCAATGTTTTCAAGTAATACGTCGCGATAAGAAGAATCTTGATAATGGACAAACAAAGGTGTACGATATTCCTGGAAATTTCACTTACATTTGAGTCATAATTTTTCCCTCGCAAATGGTCGTCGTGGAGTATACGTCTTGCCGATTTTCGTTTCCGTTTGTATAAACACGTATCGCCGTTACATTTCCACCTTCCATGGTGTCGCTTTCGTTGATGCTGGACGATCGTTCTTCAGCATCCTCCTCAGGAATCTCGAAGTTGCATCGGTTCTGTTTCATTCTGGTGAAGTCGTTCTTCCCGGCAAAAGGTGTCAGACGTTCTTGATCTTGCGAAGCCATGTGGCTCCAGAACACTTTGCTCTGATGTCTCTTGAACGCACTCATTTTCTTCGATCCGAAGGACACTTTTCGACGCGGTTAAAATGAAAAACTGACTGGGGAGTTTTAAGGAAGCTCAGGAAGCTTCTTCGTTGATGGTAACGACAAGGATGAGCCCTTGGAATAATGCGATGGCACACCGGGTGGTTTCACGATTCAGTAGAGCAGAACGACCCTCCCACAGGTCGCGTGCCCTGAGGACCTTATGGTGTCCGTAGCAACCCCCATGGACAATCTAATCGATCTTCACGTTAACACCGAAATCATGCTCATTTAACTCATAGTTATATCGTAGAAATTATTTTCAAATTTTTATTTTAAATATATGAATCTTCAGTGTAATTGATTATTGGAGATATCTCCAATCTCGATTCTAAGTGGAATTCTGATTCAAACACACGGTGAAAATATGCAAAACGTCGCTGTTGATTATTTGATTGCTCGAGGGACCATCGATGAATTAAATTCTCTAATTTCTTCGATTTTCAATGAAATTCTGGGTAAAGTATGAGGTGAAAATATACAAATCTTCGCTGTTGATTATTTGATTACTCGAGAGACCATTGGTGAATCTTCACATAAATCCTCCAGTTTCAATTTCGAATAAAATTCCGATTAAAATACACGAATCCCCACTAATTTTAATTATGTGGCTATTCAAGAAACCACTGACGAATCTCCACTCCCCCTATCCTCCACTTCCAATTTTAAAATACACCACGAAAATGTACAAATCTTCACTGTCGTTAATTATCTGATTACTCGAGGGTCCATCAGTGAACCTTCACTCAAATCCGCCGATGTATCAGCATACAATCGATTTTTCCAATTTGTTCGTCTGGACCGGGTGAAACGGATATAGATAAATTGTTGAACGGGCGATCGATCGGATGAACTCAAGGATCGATCGATCCAAACGTATTGGTGCTCCGCGAACGACTGACTTGGATCGAGTCGCTTCCGACTTCCTCCCATAAGTCGCGTCCTCTCCCCGCCCCGTGTGCTTCCAAGCCACCTAGTATGAAAATACTGCTCCTCCCCTTCTCTTTTGTCATGTCCACGGGGTGCATAACACCGCACACGTACGTACCCTCGACTACCCTTGCATATGTGATCCATGTGTAACCGCCAAAGCGTAACTAGGTGCATTCTCCACACCGGAGATCCATTGGCGTGAACAGGAAATCGATCGACTTCCACACGATCAACCACACACGTACTTCAAATTCTGTAAAACACAAAATTTTATGCGAACGGTTTCACGTGAAGAGCCTCATGGAAGTGTTTGATTATGAGAAATTATATTGTTGGCACAGTTGTACCTTAAGTCACCATTTTGTGTTCTAAATTATAGTCTATGTCTTGCTATTTTATTACTGTGTTAATCGGATTGTATGTTATTCGTGATAATAATATTTTTATTTCTCACTGATAGTATCAGAATTTTTAACGAATTTTCTTTTACATGTGATGTACTAGATGTGTTGTAAATTTTTTAATTTAATACATAAGCAGATGATGTTTATAATATCTTCAATTTTTTTTATTCTACTTATAAATAAGGTTTTTAATGTGTGCTTTGTAGCTACTGTTGTTTATAAAGTTTGGAATGGTACGTAGTATTTATTCTTTGAATATTTAACAAATAAACAAAAATTATGCTTAATCAAGGCCGAAGGAAATAAACTATACGAAAATGAATTAAACAGGCCTCTGTTCAGTTCTTTGTGAATAAAATTAGTCAATTTATTTATAGCTTCAATAACAGTATCAGTCTACACAATTTTGCAATAAAGTAAACACTTCATGTACTTATTGCAATAACTGTACATTCTATAATACGAAATAGTTTCAAACTGTTATTTTTCCAATTAACACTTACATACAGGTTTAACAACCCTCCTCGATTATAACACAAAATATAGAAATTCTCTCCAAATTTTCTAATTATGAGAATATCCTGTATCTTACATTTTTATATTCCATTTAAACAGTGAAAATAACTCGAGAATTCCGTTTTGAATAATTTTATATTTAATAATTTCACCCCTTACAATTAGTTTTATCTTCACAGTCTGACGGCTACAAATATTCTTCCAAAACGTATTACCTTGACAATTCCTGTAAAACTTCGGTTAAATAACAAAATATTCTACATTTTTCGTTACATATTAATCGACGTACAAGTTATTTATTTTAAAAATTGTTTCAAACACTATAACAAATTATTTATTTAAAAAAAAATATCTTAAATCAATTAAATCACGTGTACGCCGTGACAGCGATTGTCAAAGTGTTGAAGCTCTGTCTAATGTTTGTCAAGTTAAGGGTACACGTAATCGCGTGCAGTTTCTCTGTAAAAACGAGGATATCGTAGAAGTTATGCATCGTATGCCACGACGTCACGAAATCACGCCAATGCTATTTTTAAGGGCCAGGTGTGACTTCCCTGGTTCCCTGGGTAACGTGTGTGCGTGCCTGCACGGGGGTCGAACCCCAATGGAAACAGGGCACCATAGGCATTTCCACCACCACCAAATCCAGGGGCACGCGCCGATCCGGACATCTGCGTGAAATGCTTCCAATGATGAGTATACCACATGTACATGTGTGTGTATGTTGGGTGTGTGTGTGTGTGTGGATGATTCACGCATAAGCATGTCTTTCACAACTCTAATCGATACAATTCCATTGAACCCTATGAATTCTTTCGAGATCCAGTTGATAGCGGTTCGTTCATATGTAATTAAATGCCCGACTGAATATATTTATTCAAAATTTATTAACACTGATGTAATAGTACGTCTTTACAAATAAATATCCAATAACTGCTTTAGGATGTTTTTCTTTTGTAATAGAACGCACTTCAATCCTCTATAACCGGAATTTTTTTGCATAGACGAAAATGATACGTCAGGTAACTGATAAAAATAAGTGATAAAATATGTATTGCGTGATATAAACATAATAATAAACGGACAGACTCCTTGGCAGCAGTATACTACTCTTAGAATATAATAGTACAGAGTGATAAATAAACGAAATAAGACTTAAAAAATATATGTAGATATATAGATATACAGGTATGTAACTTCCAAGTCACATAGCGTTATAGAGGGTTAATTTAAAAAACTTCGAGTTTCTTTATTTCAACATAAATTTCAGAGCTTTTTTCCAAATTTCCGATAACACGTGCGCATAATTGCTGTTCAATCTCACGAATAACGAACCGAATCTCATTTTTGAGCTCGTAGATGATTTGTGGATTAGCAGTGTACACCTTATCTTTCACGTAGCCACAAAGAAAATAATCCAACGGCGTTGAACTGCAGGATCTTGGGAGCCAAAGACGATGCCACATGTCATACAGCCGGCGAAACAATCGATTTATTGCAATCGAAGTTCAGAGACGAGTTATCTCACGAAACAGCGATGTCGATTGGTCCCTATGATCCTGCGATTCGACGCTGTTGGATTGTAAAGAAGAAAAACCCGCGGTGGTGATTTGGCCGATATTGTCTTTCGGATATAATTGAATCTGTGAGTTGAAGAACAGTACAAGTCCAAAATTAGCCATTTTCAAACAATCTCAAAACTAAATGTAAAATGTTAGAAGTATATCTTGGGATCAAAGACAGTGCAAAAAAGTACCCTACATTCGCGTTTCAGTAATACCCCAGTTTAATCAGTGTAAAAACAGTATCTGTCATCGATTTGTACTGTTTCAACAAGCTATTTAACAATCATTTTTCATTAAATAATTTCTACTCCGGTTATGTTTAAAGCAAGTTAATAAATTTTTTTTACTACAGTGTTATTTTTTAAATTTCCGAACTAAAAAGTGGCTTGAATTGAAAAACAGTACAAGTCCAATGGTTTTATTTTAATTATTGAAAATTAATGAACAAAGTTCAACCATAGTTAGACTCGTATGCACGTTCATCTGAGTTAGCATAGCCGTGTTTAAATTAGAACAGCACTATAAAATTAATGGCTTGATGATACACGAAAACTGATGCTATTTTTTCAAAATATTTTAAAATGTGGTTTTTGGATTTGTACTATTATTGAACTCACCGATTCAATTATAATCGATCAAAGCCTATGTGGAAATAAAGAAACCCGAAGTTTTCTAAATTAAAATGCGTTTTATTACAAAAACTACACTAAAGCCGTTATTGGAAACCCCTGTAGCTGGTTGCTGATGCCGCGGTATTGTGTTTTTTCATAATTACAGAGGACCAATGACGTAAAAACACAAAGTCCGTCCTCATTGAAACTTACTTTAATATTATAAATTATAGCTTAGCCATTTAACACTTTGACTACAGGCTACTTGGAAACGAGGCGAACGCTGTGTGCGGCCGAGCCGCAGTAGTACATAGCGAGCCATTGCACCGAACGCCCATAGGCGTCGATAGCACACGATGGGCGGCTTTGTCAAACGCCCATAGGCGCCACTAGCAGTCAAAGGATTTAACACTAACCGTAACAGGCCCGGTCAAATGACCGGTTTCAAAATTTAATTTAAAACTGTACATTCATTGTTATTTCTTTCCTTCATCTAACTTTATGTAAATTCTGATATTATCTGATTAATCAATTTCTCACTTTTTGTTTTTTTGCTACTTTTTTTACTGAGGAAAATTCATCGCCTGGCTTGTTTATGACCGGTTACGGTAAGAATAGGTATGTGTGAACTGCCGGTACGGTTAGTGTTAAATTGCTCGAGGAAATCGCGTACACTGGATGACGCATGTTTTCCTTGTCCCTCATCTCCTACTCTTTTTTTTAATTCATTTCGTAGATCGGTGCGTTCACTCGATGGAATTTCCTTAGCAATGGATTCTCGAAAGGAATCGTCGAGTGTGGGAGGTTTAAATACCTGTTGCGAACATCTCGAACGATACATTAAAAGCCTTATACACGGAAGATCGTGCGCTCAGTACAATCTCGTAGCGAAATCGATTATGAAAATATACTTTTACCAGCCAACGTAACCTGCGTCTCTACAGAGACTCATAGAAAGCGAGATTGTACAACTGTGTCGGACGAAAGAAAGTCTGCGAGCATTCATTTGCATATGCAACACCCGTATACTGGTATATGCGTGCTATATGTACGCGTTAAAGCGAACAAAATGATTGAAACGCGGAGACATGGAGTCTTAGGGAAATGCCAAGGCTAATTTCGCGTGTACGTGCATCCTCGCGAACCTTCTCCCAATGTAACGTTCTTTGCAATTATCGAACAGGCACGCGGAGCCCTGTCTACTTTGCATCCATTGCAATAGCACTGAAATGATAGTGCTCTGAGTGGCAGCATAATATGTCCCTTTTATTTTGCAAGTTTTCCGGAGAAAATGAGTTAAAAAAAAATGTTTGCTGGTTTGGTTACAAATGGATATAATCTTTCTATTTAAAAGCAATTGTAAGTTTAGGTAATAACTAAAATTGTAAATATATTTATTTTGAAAGTGGTGTAAGTCGACTTTACATAAATTTTATTTTAGATGGATCATGTTACATAGCAGAATTTTTGTACTGTGTCGGATGCCTTGAGTGTTACAGCGCAACATTAAAGTGGAAATATCTATCGAACTAATTAACATATGTCAATGGACATCTTTAAGATATCACACTTTTCAGCTGTAGAGTCCCCTAATGAATTTTCGCTGGACCATTTTTATTAAGAAAAACTTTGAACCCTAAAACAGTTGTAAATTTTGACAAGACAGGGTATTAAAAACAAGTATTCAGGATCTAAATGGCAGATAGTATTAACAAACTGATCAAAAAGTATTTAGAATACATAGGTCGAAAAATAAATAACTCGAACAATATTGATTTTGATATTAATATATATTAAACACTTTTTATTTAATTTATTCAGTACTACCTAGCCTATAACTCCTGCATACCTTTTTAACACCCTGTAGTCATAATTTTCTAATTTAGGATCAACAGTCAAACAATTAAGCCTCCCAGAGCTAAACTGACCTGATATTCTCTAATCTTCCCAATATTAGTACATCCAATTTTTCTGATTTTATTTAAAGGAGTCGATCAGTTAGACCCTAGGAGGTTCAGTTGTCAATGAAGGCCAAAAGGGTTTGAGAGTCTCCAGCCACAGACTCTCCTAACGAGCTAAAAGACAGAACTGGAGATGAAGAAGCCATAATAGGTGCATGGTAACGTCAGTCGGTCATTATCGAGAATCCTGTCTGTATACCGTAACGACCGGTGTCCAATGGCATTGTCTCGAAACACCGCATATGTATGAGGAACGTCTGCAGTTATGTGTCACATAAAAGCGTCAAGGGGTCCGTACGACCCCTATTGTACTTGAAGATCCGTACAGAAATGGGGGACAGCTGGCTACGGACCGTTATTTAAAGGTGCGCGCGCGCAACCGAGCACGCGTCTGCTCAGATTCGCCGGTGAAATTTAAAATTCCGAAAAACCCCCTGCCAGTAGCTTTCGTCACATGTCACGTGTATTGGTTGCTGCATACATTCAGGGTTTACCGATTTTTCCCTTTAACATTTTGATGCATTAAAGAAATTTTCTAAATATTTATAGAAAATTAATTTAACCTGAAATTATATCCTCTTCATAGATCTCCATTGCAGTTAATCTCCTGGTTAATTTGTGGCTAAATATCGAACTACCTTACATCAGTAATATGAAGAAAGTAGTGTGTATCTAATATTATAACAATTTTATTCAATGTTTATTGTGCATAATATTTTGATCTTTCATAATATTTAACTCCTTGATAAACAGTAAGCAAGTATATATATATATATATATTCTCTAATAATTTGGCAGCGTATTTACTAAGAATTTATGTTCCTTTTAATAAGTTTTATTACCCAGCAAAATTTGCATCTATACTTTAGCAACACCCAGTACATACAGAGGTAATGTGAATGAGGAGAATGTTTCTGGAAATATAAAGTCTTTGTTGTTTTTTTAGGTAATAAACGAAGCTTGACGATTGAATAATAAGAATTTTTAATTTATAGAGCGAAACTAACAAGAACGTACAATGTAATCGCTGTGTGTAATGTAATGTAGTCTGTGTAATCAAGCTAGGCAGCTGGCAACACACTGTACACCCAGCCGAGATAATCATATTGACAAACTTTCATAATGTAGCGCGCTTTCGAGTAAGTTTAACGTCCGGTAACTCGATATCCGTGTACTATGGACAACAGGGACTGTTAATTTTAACACAAAATAGTGTTAACATTCTCTCACATAAAGTTTAAGTAGATTATCGTCAATTCTAACTGAGAGAATCATTAAACGATTTCAGTACCAATTAACAATAAGATTGTGTAATTATTTTAAGACAAGAATGAAATACATCTAACATCAAAGATATTATAAAAATTTTAAATTATGAATTATAATAACTTTTAACTGTAAGTAATGCTCAAACAAGTCTAAATGACTTCTTTTAAGTAATATCTATTAAAACGCCGCTGAAAAGGGTAATTCATCAAAAATGTAGTACTGTTGTATACATATTTTTAATGCCACTATATCATTCCAAGTATACATTTCTATGGTGTACAATTTTAGTGTACGTACACCAAATTGTGTCATAGTACTTGTCACGAACCTTAAAAGGAATTAAATTTGGAATCGTAAGGATCGTACGTTTGATCGCTGCGCCATCTAGGCACATCAATCTCCCAAGAAGGTTCTCGGAGTTTTCTCTTGAAACTCGATTTCGATTGGTCCATTCTAGTGTTCAGGTACATTGATCTGTTTTCTGAATCGCTCAAAGCAAACGGTACCTCTCCCGACAGCCAATCAGAAAATGTTACAACGGAAAAGCGAAGAAAATATATGCTGAACGTTTCAAGTGGAAGCGCCATCTGAGGACCAATAACTCCTTCCAATTGTGCTTTGCTGTGGAGTCGAACAAACGATAATTCATAAAAAATTGTGCCCTGTCGTTGTAACCGTGATTGGAAATGGTAATTCATCATATTTGTCTTTTTAGTGTGTACCATTGAACGATATTATCGTAGTACCATCAGAAATCAGTATAACAAAGGGCCAACTTTCATTGCCCGGTTTCGTACGTAAAGGTGTGACAAATGGCGCACGTGTGTCAATAGGAAGATTTTTCTGTATTCTTAATTTAATGTTAGCCCCTTTCAGCGAAAAATCTTTACTTGCAACGATACGCTCGTACGGCCTGTATAAACTCTTTTGCGCACAAGTTCTTGTACAATAATAATTGCATCAAAGAAACGGTTCAAGCAATGGAAGCTTCATTAAACGACAAAATTAAGAATAAAGATGTGAAATTACAGCATACATTAATGAACACACTGTGTACAATGAGTTCTTACTAGGATCGATAGCCATGTTCGTTGCAAATGTTTGAATGTAAATTTTTAGGTTTCCCTGAACCCAGTCAGGATCCTCAAGAATGAGGCGGAGGAGGAGAAGGCAGAAATTGCTAGGCTCAGCTTGTTTGTTGGAGCCATAGCGATTGGTGACTTGGTGAAATCAACACTAGGACCAAAGGGTATGGACAAACTATTGGTAGCTCATGGCCGATCCGCAGGACAGGTTCAGATCACCAACGATGGAGCAACCATCCTTAAAAATGTTGGTGTGGACAATCCGGCAGCTAAAATTTTGGTAGACATGTCTCGTGTGCAAGATGATGAAGTTGGTGATGGCACTACTTCTGTAACTGTTCTTGGTTTGTACATTATTGATTGTGATTATTGATTTTTAATAGCAAATGGAGTATTTGAAGACATTGTCTATTATTTCAGCTTCTGAATTACTGAAAGAAGCAGAGAAATTAATTGAACAAAAAATTCATCCACAAACCATAATTGCTGGCTGGAGACATGCAACCAATGTTGCACGAGAAGCTTTAAGAAATGCTACATCTGATAATTCTGCAGATCCTGAACGTTTTCGTGAAGATTTGTTAAACATTGCACGTACAACTCTAAGCTCTAAGATTTTGTCTCAACACAAAGAGCACTTCAGCAAGCTTGCTGTGGATGCTGTGTTACGTTTGAAAGGATCTGGTAATTTGTCAGCCATTCAAGTAATTAAAAAGCGTGGAGGAACTTTGGCTGATTCCTTCCTTGATGATGGATTCTTGCTGGACAAAAAACCTGGAGTACATCAGCCTCAAAGAGTAACTGATGCTCGTATACTCATTGCTAACACTCCTATGGATACGGATAAGATCAAGGTATGTAAAAACATAAATTGTAAACATATGATAATAACATTTTCATAAAATAACAATACTGACATGTTTATTGGTTTCCAGGTATTTGGTTCCAGAGTTCGAGTTGATTCAATGACGAAAATTGCAGAATTAGAAGCAGCAGAGAAAGAGAAGATGAAGGTAACAATATAAATTATTATTCACAAATACAAGATCTGTTAAATTATCAGTAATCATATAATAATTTTATTTAATTCAGGATAAAGTTGATAAGATCATAAAACATGGCTGCAACGTCTTTATCAATAGACAATTAATTTATAATTATCCGGAGCAATTGTTCGCTGATGCTAACATCATGGCCATCGAGCACGCGGACTTTGATGGTATTGAAAGACTTGCACTTGTCACTGGTGGAGAAATAGTTAGCACCTTTGACAACCCTGACATGGTAAAACTTGGAAAATGTGATCTCATCGAACAGGTACGTCTTTGAATTTAATTGAATCCAATCACTGTTATTAAAAGTTAATATATTTCTTCAGATAATGATAGGCGAAGATGTGCTGCTGAAATTCTCTGGAGTTCCATTGGGAGAAGCTTGTACAGTAATAATTAGAGGAGCGACGCAACAAATTCTTGATGAAGCAGAAAGATCTTTACACGACGCTCTTTGCGTATTATCGGCTACGGTGAACGAGTCTAGAATCGTTTATGGCGGAGGATGTAGCGAGATGGCGATGGCTTGTGCCGTCATGAGAGCAGCGGCTGCTACTCCTGGAAAAGAAGCAGTTGCAATGGAGTCATTTGCTCGAGCTTTGCAACAGTTGCCCACTGTCATCGCCGATAATGCTGGTTACGATTCAGCTCAACTTGTTAGCGAACTTAGGGCCGCACATAATTCCGGTGCAAATACAATGGGTCTCGGTAAGTTTGCCACATTACAAAGAGGAGTAAAAATATCAAGTGTTAAATAATAAATTGTGTTAATTCTTCCTGTCTTTTTTCTAATAGATATGGATCACGGAAAAGTGGAGTGCATGAAACGGTTAGGAGTAATTGAATCATGGGCTGTGAAGAGGCAAGTTCTACTTAGTGCATCGGAAGCAGCAGAAATGATTTTACGCGTGGATGATATTTTGCGAGCAGCGCCAAGAAAGCGCGTCAAGGACCGTGGACATTGCTAATTATCCAGATGCCCTTTCATTGCTTTAACTTCATTTGCACTGCTTCTCCATGATACAAATTATTATCAGGTTATCAACAACTTGGCATCAATTAACATCCACTTTGTTAATAAACGTCGGTATTAATCAATGCGAATTATTAATTGATGTTAATACATTAATTGTTTCTTTTAATTGCTGCAATGTGTACTATCATTTTATATTACAAAATCTTACACTATCTTGTTAAAAATAGGAAGTACGCAAGGGATTTGTAAAAGAATGGATACAACTTGTGATCACCATTTTTTATAACAATACAATAGGTTTAACATCAATAAATGCTTTAACCTGTATACTGTTCCTTACTAAATCACTGCACTGGCGATGTATTTTATAAAAAATAAAAAATTTGAATGAAATTTATTAACAATCGCGTATATAGTAAATATGGAATTAATTACAAAATACAAATATTACTGGTTCTACTCCATAAAGAGTACTCATTTGGATATAGGTAAATATGTATTACCTTTTCAATATGAATTTTAAATTCAATACGATGTCTTTAGTAAGTTGCAGTATTTTAAATAAATAAATACTGTTTCGAATGTCTCACGTGCAGCATACTGTTGCATAAAGTGATGCTGCACATGCATTAACAAGTTTTTAACAGGCACCACACATTTACTACATGATCGGTATAAAACAATAAAATGCTGTTTGTGAAAAACTTAGAAACATAGTCTTAATTAACAAATCATACTAAAAAGCCAAATGCAGTCTACATGAATACAACCAAAAATTGATTTGTTGCTTTAATATGCAAATCGTAATTTTTGATCATAACCAAGTTTATCAAGGTTAGGATTGCAAGCAAAGTTGATCATTGGTGGTGGGCCACACATAAGTACAATTGTATCAGGTGATGGGGGGAACATATGCTTCTCTATCATTTCCCCGTTTATGTGACCTGTACTGTATGGCCAATTTTCATCACTAGTGTCTAATGTATACCACAGTTTTAATTTGTTTGGATGATTCTTTGCAATATCATCTAATTCATCTCGAAGTAGAATGTCTTTTTCTGTTTGATTGGCAAAAAGTAAAGAAGCTTGAGTTTCATCTGTGGGGTCCTTTACTATAGCACGGATTAATTGTAACATTGGTGTTATTCCTGTACCACCAGCTAACATAACAATCTAAAGAAACAAGAAATTAAACATTTATATATAAATTTTATAAATTTCAAATTCATTTATCAAGGAGTAGAGAATACTAATTCAATGTACGTACCTTCTTAACACTGTATTCTGCAGGTGGTTCTTTCCTCAGAATTTTTATAGTAAAGTTGCCTTGTCCTTTATAAACAAGTCTACCGGATGGTCCCCTGAAATTCACTGTTTCCCCAATCTTCAAATTGTCTAAATACTGAGACAGTTTTCCTCCCTCAGGGAACTTAGGATGTACATTTTTTAAATATACCTTAACAAAGATTTGTCATTTAAAATTTATTCCTTAAAATTATCACCAATCCATTGTAATTATTGATTAGTCTTTTACTTACTTTAATAACAAGATCTATATAACCGTGGACATCATCACTTGAAACAGGTGTATAAGAACGTATGACAACTTCTTCCCCAATTTTAGCTGTTAAGTGTACATGTTGGCCAATAGGTAATCCTAGTACATGATCTGGTGTTGGCAAAGCAAATCTAAACTTCCTTGTGTCATGACTTATTACGTCTTTTTGAATTAATGGTAAACTGTATTTAACAAGTGGGTCAAGTAATAAAACAGGATATTTCTTTTTGCTCCATGACTTATATAGTTTGAATGCTAATCCTACAATGGTTATGGTTCCCACAGCAGCCAATACTGGCAAAACCTGAAAAAGACACAAAATTGAGATTAACAGTAAAAATAAAATACCTAAGACTATCATAAATTTCACAGTTATTTTGCATATTATTAAGACATTGTGCGTTACACTTATCTTATTTAACATTTGACCCAATATATGTGATAACAACCATCACCTATTACAATTTCTGCAATCTGATGTAAAATCTGTTCATGTTACAATTTTTACAGAAAGAACCAAGTTACAATTAATCCTATGAATGTAATGAATAATCACTTCTAAACTTTTGAACAATGAACCGACAGTGTACAGACACTACAGTTAAGTGTCTTTACAACTGATTTAATGTAGTCAGACACACGTGTCAGCTGATAAAAACTACTTCACATTCATTTACAACCAAATTGCTGATATCGAACACGTAAAAGAACACATCAAATCAACATATGACACAATAATATGTTAGCACAGGAAGGAGATTTCTCGAGGAGGTTATCCGGAAACATTTTCAGATTTATGTGAGAACGAACGTGAAGAAACGGAGGCTGACATTATTTTTAAGCTTCTTTCCCTTTTGAACGGACTTACCAAGGATCGCAAGTTTGGCATCGTAAATCAAATTGCACGTGGCTAGCTATTCGAAAGAACGCCGAGAAAGAGGCTAAGGTCGCAGCCGGACGGCGAACTAGTGGGGGATTAATAAGAAGAGAAAAAAAAGAAGCTCCGTAGGTAGAGTGAGCACCAATCCCGAGACTTGTTGTGGAAGCTTACGGAAACGTCCTAGGCTCGTCGCCGGCTTCGAAGGAATTTTTACGCGCACGCTTCGAGAAATCGCCGGCTTCTATGGGGTCAGACACACGGGGCTACCCTTTAAAATAGACCTTCCCTTGATCTAAGAACAGTACTATTCCAAACGTATTTATAGCTATATTACCGCCGGTGTTATCACATACGCGGAATAAATGCGTCCTCGTCTCTATGTGCCTTGGACACATTCATATTTGTCTTCCTTTATACACATTGTGTCTAAGTGTACTTTAACCCTTCGTAGGGTAAACTGGGTCGTTTATGTTCAACCTAATTTTTGTACTGTTATAGGCTATTAGAAAATCTGAAACAATTCTGGAATACTTATCAAGGGGTCTACTACATTATGCAATTGTTCATTACGACAAATGTTTAAAATTTTTATCAATAAAACTCGACATTCGGCGGAAAATTTGGGAAAAGTGGAATTTTGCTTGTGACGTCAACGACCCAGCTTAGCTTGCCTTCGAAGGGTTAAAATAACTATATAACTCTAATTTCATCGCTGTTCATACTAAGGCTGTCGAATCTGTTGGAACTGTTATGTTTTTGTATGTAAAAGGGTATTTGTGCGGTTAGATTTTATTTAATCCCGGGTATTGAAGTACTCAAGTACTCGGGGCCCACCTGTAACGTCCGACATGACCCGAGTAGATCGGGTAAAGTCAAATACGGATATTACCCGAGACATTCTTAAATAAAATTAAAAAAAGTATGAATGTACGTACATATACATAAAAAAAGTGTTGTACTTATATTTGCTTGTGCATGTGACAAAGTACACATTTATACATAAATAAAGAAGTTTTGTATGTGTACCCGGGTAATAGTACGGGTAGAATACCCAGATAATTCAAGTATAACTGGATATTTCCTGAGTACTCGGGTATTAACAGCTCGAGTTCATACTGTACAAATATTCGAATAATGTTAAAATCACAGATGAATCTACTGAAGTCAAAGTGAAATACTGTATGACAACTTATTTCTCAGTCTTAAGATCTGGAGACGTGTTATGAAGAGATTGTAGCGACATTGTCATCTAAACTGATTATCAAAGTGTCCTTACGTATCGTTTAATCAAGATTCCGTATTATTGGAGGTAGTACTTTGAACTTTGTATTGAATGATGGCATTGATCGAAAACAAAAAATTGTCATTGATTTTTCCTCGAATATTTAACATGAAAAGTTAAAATGTGTGGTTAAAAATTTTTGTTCAAGTCCTAAATCAACCTAAATACATGTACAATGTTACAGCACCAAAATGGCGGATTTATTGCAAGATTTACGAACTCTAAACGACCCTTCCGTATTATCCGAAGTAAATAGGCTTGGTCCATATTACGTCAGACAATCGAGACTGTACTGTATAAGTATTTTTTTGGGGGTTCTACGTGTAAATTATTATTATAACTTAATATTTTTGTTGTTAAGTAGCGTTCCTTTGTTTTTTCAAGATAGCCAAAAATTCATCAGGAAAATGTGTGATGTTTAGTGAAAGTCTGCCTTCAGGTTTTAAAACGTTTCGAACAATATCATGAAAAATCGGAACTGCAATTTGTATACAATATGGATCTTGAAAAATAGAACATCTAAATATCTTTATTAAATTTGAAGTTGAAAAAACGTGACATAGGAAAAAGTATAGCGTTCGAGGAGACAATTATTCGAGAAAAGTTATAGGAGTTACGGATAATTATACTGTGAAATATCCTTTTTATAAAAGTTTGAAAAAATTTGAATATTTGATGTTAAAGGTAAAACGTTCATAAATATTTCCAAGACCTTCGACGTATGTTCACGATAATGGAACAATAAAAATTTCATTTCCGCTACACAAGACAATTAATGCTGTTCAATTCATGACATTGTACTTCTACATATTTATAAGATCGTTTACAAACAGTGAAATAGAATCCGCGTTGCGCGATGAATAAATTTGCTACGATTTACACTTAACAGTGCACGGAAATTCATTGAATAAATCGTCAGAAAAGCTACTTCCAAAATTAGATTGAAAGATCATCTGAACTGGTGATGATATAATACGTTTTAACACAAATGTGTTTCTGTAGAACTTTATCATACGATTTGACGGTCAATTATATTGCACTCTTCTTTCGATGTTATTTATTCGTACAATACAATTCTAATAACCATAAAGTAAATGTCTGTAGTCTTAAACGACTGTATTAAAATTATATTAAAAACTGTTATATTTTGATATAAAATATACGTACGCAACAACCAGTGGACGTGGTAGTGCTGATCGTCTCTTCGGACATAGTAATTCCTATAATCACTGTCCTTTATTCACAAGTGTCAGGAACGTAGCACCCGGCAAAACTACCTGTTACGTATATGATGTAACTCAAGAATAATTGCTTCTTAAAACATTGTAATTAGAAATCATTCACAGAACGTATCACAGAGAAATTTCAACAATACACACCGTCCGAAGATCGGTTGCTCGACTGAACGATCGTGCATTGAGTCCAAGATTTTTGTATTTTTCTATTGGGTGATGAAATGGCCCCGTAACAAGGACGCTGATAACGTTTGCTTTTCTGTAGAATGATTGGCTATTTCACGTAACATTTACATTAAATATTTACGAAAAAAATGTAATTACAATTCTGTAGTATTATATATTATGGTTTATAAATAATTTAGTATCATTTTATTAAAATCTTCACAATATGATTATCAGCGTAATAAATTACTTTATTTATTAAATAAATAAGTAATCGTTGATAAAGCTTTAGATTCTATCAAAATATAATTTTTTTTAATGATTACATATTTAACGAAATTATTATTTTATTTCAGATTGATACAATTTGCATTTTAGAGTACAGTCAGGCCTGGATTATCAGTAATTTGGCATAAAAATAATAATTTTATTTTAGAATGTAATATATATAGCGTTATAATTTTAAGTCCGCAGTGTCGTTATGATAATTTTATCTTGTGACTGAAATAAGATGACCGGTGTTCAGATAATCGAGGTTCTACCAAAGAGGAGATACAACTCTGTATCTACTTTTTGGTTCTACTGTATTTTTATTCAAGATAAGCCAAGGAATTGTACGAAACAGTATATAGATAGAATTTTTTGAACACCATGTATAATGTACATGAATACAAACACACAGACCACCGACAAAAAGTGCAGCGTCACGTGTATTACATCACGAATGAGGCATCAGTTTCTTTTTTTACTTCGCTAAAAGATTCTATTTATTAACCTGCATGTGAACAAATGCGTTAAGAAATTATTTAAACAGTCTGTACAAATTTTTTCATTTTATTCATATAGCACTCGATCTGTGATATAATTAAATTTAACAGAGTCAGTTTCAATTTGTAGCTTTGTATTTGACCGTAAACAGATAATATATTTTTGTGTTTAAGGCTATCTATACGTATTCGATTGTACTTGCATAATGCTAAATAACATCTGTTCGGCGAACAGCGACATCTTGAAAATTCTTCTGTTTTATAGATTAGTCGACCGTAGAGGTTATGTGTATCAGGTGCGGATGTAAACAGATCGGTAAATTTACAACATGATCGCGTAGTTTCGTGGTCACGTTTCACCTCGTGCTTTTTGGACAGTTATAACTATATGTCTCAATGGCAGTATTGCATCGTGCATTATTCACGTGGTTCAATTTGTTGATTTTTCTGATTTTGCTCGTCTTGAGACTCGACCAGAGGATACAATGGAATTGGTTCATTGTTTTCATTCCTATGTGGTTGTACGACCATATTCTTCTCATTTATATTGTTTTTAATATGGTTTCCCACTGTAAAAACGGACGTGCTGGTAATTTACACCGGGAAGTAAGTTGAACAAGAATGGACAAATTAAAAGAATCAAGATGAACTTATTTCCTGGCATACGTATAGTTTCCTAAACTCTTAATGCTCTTTACAATGTAACTTATAATTTCTTCTATTGATTACTTCATTAACAAAATTGTTAATGAATATAGCGTTTAATAAATTAATGCAAAAGTTCGTATTTTAATTTGTTGTATGTTCTTTATGTTGATGATATGAACAAATAACAAGTACAAAGTTAATCATATAATTATGTTTTAATAGAAAAGTATTTAAAAAGAAATTTTTTGTATTAAGAATGTTTGTACAAAGTTGTTTTTAATGAAATAAGTTATATCTTTAAAAGCTTTTTCACCTAAATGTATTAAACAATTTAGACAAAATTAGTTTCTAATTATAGAGTTCAATTATAATATGTTTTTAGGCATGGTACATGACGGCTGTGTTCATGAAATTAAGTGCCCAAATTTTAATATGCTTGAAATTGGAAGCACCTCATTGGTTTCTACCTGCAAAAGTCGTCTTGGCACCATTTTGGATTCTTCTTCCTGCATTGACGGCTGATGTTTTCATACATCTAATACAACATTACCGGTACTAACAATGGCCAGATCACAGTTGTTTCACAGATATTTAAATAAGTGTAGGCAATACTTATCCTATGCTATATAGATGCAATTTTATGTGAAAATCAGGTCTGTAAACTGTTCCTTTCACAATATAAAATTCATGCATTTACATGATACATTATAACAAGAATATTTCATATTCAAGAAGTAATTCAAATTATTCATTTTACATTTAGAAACATTAAAAACTATTTGTTTGATGATTAAAAATATATATGAAAAGGAAACAATACTATTCTGTTACGCATTGCAATTCTCATGTATATATTATGTAATTATAAGTGAGTAGAATGTATATAAATATTGCCTTGATACTAGGTTTTACCTTACATATCAATGTTTTTTCAGTAATTAAAATGAAGGTGCATATAGTGTACTTTCAGATGGTATGGTAGTCACAAGATGCCAGTCTAGCTTACTATAAATACTCTGTTGCACAAGGATGAATAGGACAAAGATATAAATAAGTAACTGTACGGCAGCTTCATTATCAAAGCTTTTCTCATTAGTTCATAAGGCTGCCATCACTTGCAAACAGTGATTTAATACTTGATGGTGCATTTACACATTAAAGTAATAAATCGAAAATAGTGAGAGAACAGACAAAGTTACCTTCAGAGTTATGCAACACAGTTCATTGACAAGTGTCTTCTGCATGCATTGTGCATAAGATAATTGTTCTAGTAACCATCTGTCACATTTAAAACCGGTTCTATGGTACTAAAATTCTGACAGTAAAGGTGATCAATGTAATTAGACTGTAATTGTTGTATAACAGCACAAGATACACTAAAAACAGAAAGCAGTTTGCTTGCATACTTGGTGGTAGAACAAGCTATGTAGTGTTCTGTCTAATAGTTGTGTAGTATTCTTACATTTTCGTTTTGTTTGATTGAACATAATACTTGTATGATTGCAAAAATCATGAATCTGTGAAATGGAAGTAACTAAAATAATGTAAAGTATAAGCAATTTTTAACAGTGACCCTTTTATACATATTATTATATTTCGCAGAATGGACATAAGAAACATGCAGCAGGTAGAACAGTGAAAAACTATTGCTTAACATATAAATTAAATGATTTTATAAATTATCAATAAGTGAATTAAAACAGCTGAATCTAAAGTTATAGATTCTATTTACTAATGTGGTGTCTGAATTCAGTGTTCATTAATTTGTGTGTACATTTGTAAACTTTATTTATGATTTAAAATAATTCTGTAATTACTTGAATTCTATTTTGCAGATGAGTCTGAAATTTGTTATACTCTACTGTTTATCACTGTTATGCTTAAAACACGAAGTTGGTGGCACAATTACAGTGACAGAGGTTCCAGCTGGACATCTGGCTGAACTTCCATGTTTGAGTAGCGATGATCATCATCGTTTCATGTTTTGGCAACTCACAGATGACAGGCGTATTATTGGGCCTGGGAATCCCATGGATGAAAATAAATACAACTATGAAGTATTAACAGGGAAACTTTTTATTAGGGTAACTTATACTTGTAAGGAAATAACTTATTTACATGCTTTTACAATATTGTGTTTGAATGCATTATTTTTTGTGTTCTCAGGGTGTATCAACAGCTGAATCTGGTTTTTATAAATGTATTTCAAAAGGTATTTTTGATCACTCGGCTATTAATATTCACGTCGTTGAGTTAATAGTGAAGAAAGATTGGGAAGATGTTTGGGAAAATGATTTTGAGGTATACTAAAATACTGTGTAACAAGTATAAGCTAATACTTTTTACTTTACCGAAAAGATTTCATTTTTATAGACGAATTTGTTACGGGGAATGGCTGCTGCCATGGTATTAGTTGTTGGAATAGCTATTATCTTGTTTATTATTACAATGAAAAGAGGACGAGATCGTAAATTTTTTGGTAAGCTTTTAATATTTGATCATACTTGCAAACAAAATAGAAAAACATATTAATATATTCAGTTAATATAAAATTATTGTTATAGATTTGGAAGAATCAAGGGAAAATTCTCCTACGAAATATACATCACATGTTAGTGCAGGTCCTACACCCCTGCCAACAGTTGAAGAGGGTGGTATAGATAATTCAGCTCTTGACATTGATTTTCCAAGAGTATTTAAACAAATGCAGAAATAATAAACAATTTTCCAACATACTACACAAAACAGGTTTTTACAGTAGATCGCAAAACGTCACATTGAAAAACATATGCTTAATTGTGATATAAAACCATCAAAGATGTATGCAAATTTCTTCCTTAAAAAAATAATTTCAATCAACATTTTTCATATAAAAAGTCATGATACATCATTGTACATATATTTATATTTAGATAGATAAATAATAATTAAATTCTTTCATTGAGGGATTTGTTATTTCAACAAATATAAAATAATTATATTACCTCATACTTTACTTTCCACTTTACTATTTTTCGTGAACATTCTCATATCTGTATTATTTGAAGTAATAATACCTTAAACAATTGTCACATGATTAAACTCATTGAGGGCTGTTTGCAGTTGCTCCGTGCGTAGTATCTAGCATACTATCATTAGTTACATCTTCTTCGTCCTCTTCATCGTCCTCATCTTCAGGTTCTACTTCAGTTTCTAGTAACCTAATTTTTCTATTACTTTCGCTTAAAACAGCGGCTACTTTTCGTGCGCCGCTGACTGCTAATCGTCTAGCAGAAATACCTTGAAAAGGCCGTGGCCAACTATTGCCCAAAAGATCAACTAAACTCATTGGACACTTTTCTTGACTTTCAAAAATTCGGGAATAATTTAATGGTAACTGTGCAAGGAACGAAGCGTGAGTATGTTTGCTCAGTAACAATAAACTAAGGTACTCTTGAGAATAAAACTGTAGGTCAACTACAGTACCATCCATGTATGTTTTAGAATAAGATTCTGTTAAACAAAATATTACATTATAGTCTTTTAGAAATTAAATTATCGCGTATATTTATTATAAATTAACAAACCTGGTCTGTGATCCACATCTACTATACCCAATTTAAAGTTGAGCGTAACAGGATCTGTACAGGAACATTCAACTTTAAAAAGTCGTAACACTTTGCAATCGACATCACATGTAGCTACTAGCAAACCATCATCATTTGTCGCAATTTGAGAAGACAAAAATGCTACAGAAGGTGCCAAAGAAATACTCGACACGTTGAAATGATCAACTAAACCTTGATAAGCCTCTCCAAATACATTATGTATGGCGGTAATTAATTTTGCGTGGGATTGTAATAATGAAAAATTCAGGTCCTGTTTCACAATGAGCGGATGATCACGAAGGCAATGATTTTCGTCAAGCATTGCTGCCCATTCACTGCCTTCAGAGGTCAAGCAAGTTTGCAAGTTTTCACGTCGTAAATACTGACCCAATTTTTCCAAATTCACACCCTTTCTGCCTCCAACGCCAGGCTCAGTCTTATCAAAGCCACGTAGAAATTCGGCAATAAATGTTAATTCTTGTTGACTGACCCGACTTACTTCAGACGGTATTCTTTCGTCTGTTAGTCTGAGAATTACCACATATAACCACCTTGAATACAAAAAGGAATTTAAACAATAAAGGCGTGATTGATAGTGTTTCTAAGATCTAAAATAAAAATTACCGGAAAAATGCTTTGTAATCACGCATACTGTGATCTATCACTTGTTGAATTTCTGAAGATTTGGCTAGAAATGCTTCTGCAGCATGGAGAGCGTTAGTTATAATATTTTCATCTGTAAGACCCAGTAATTCATATGGACCACCTAATCTTACCATGCCTCTCATTTCGGCTAGTTGATATACTAACGCCATTCCAACACTGGTTAAATTTTTTAAGACCAATTTCTGTAAAAGAGACGCATTGTCATTACAGGTATGATTATTAAAGACTGAAACTGTTATTCACTATACTTGTATATTACTGTAGCACATTTCAATACTATGTCCTAGCTTTTTCAATCCTTTTTCTGTTAAATCTTGTAATAGAAAATTTTCCAAATTTTGAGTTGGTATACCAATCATTAACAATTCTAAGAAATCTGCAGCAACTCCACCGGGTGGATTTGTCTCTGCATATCGTGCGAGTTTCTCATCCATTTCCAAGAGAATTGTTTCCCATGCTTCAGAAATTGCCATCAATGTGCGTGACAGATAATCCATCAAATACTCTATATTACCTTGAGCTTGTGCTACCTAAGATTTAAATTAAATATGTATAAAGATTTAATTGCTTTTTGGTATAGAATTGTAAAATGTATTGTGCAAAGAACCTTCAGAAATGCTGTGCTTTGTTCCAACAGTGGACACCATAATCTGTTCACTTTAATGCCACTATTGTCTTTCCAAGTAGCCCACATTGATTTACCAAATCCACCACTAATTTCTATCATGCGACCGTGACCAACTGAAATTATACCACAGTAGAACATTCCAAAGACATACATTGCAACATTTCCATCATCTAAACCAAGCTAAGAAAGAAAAACATGAATTACAATCATCATAATTATAATATGTGAACTATTTATATATTGATTTCAAATAAACTTACAAACAGTATATCTAAGGTTTGGGATAAAAATTCTTTGCGTTCTGACTCTTGACCAAAGCTTCTATTTAAACTGGGCAAAGGTGGAAGGAATTCTCCTGTCGGCAGCATATTTGCTTTTTTGCCATTCAATGAACCATCATTTTCTGTGTTTGTCAGTGGTAACCATGTCATACATGTAATTGCATTATTAAATGTAAGCTTTGTTTTATGAATGATATTTTTATTTTCAATATCTACAAGACACATTGATTTGGAGTTTTCATAACAAATTGCTAGAAGTTTCCCGTCAGGTCTCCATGCTAAGTTTACTAAAGTATCGGATTCCTCTTGAGGACTCAATAACCATACCCTCTGCCACGTTAATCTGTGGAGTGTAACTTCTCCTGTAAAAATTTTTTAAAATGACATACTTTGTTATACATGTAACAAAAATATTTTCAGAAACTGACGTTTCAACATATACCCTGATAATACTTATTTTGTTATTGCTCATTATTAAATCAATGACACTACATAGGTAGTTTGTTTAAAGTACATATAGTTAACATAAAATGAATTATGCTGTATATAATATTGGAAAAAATGTAAATAATTGAAATAGTAAATGCACTGTTTAGCATTTTTAAATTCTAACCTTTCACATTGGCAATTGCCAAGAGGTCCATTTTTGGAGACCATAGCATTTTTGTTACTTCAGCTGGAAGCTGTCGTTCCTCTAATTGCCTCATACTACCTGCCATATTCGTAATTGCAATCACAGTTTAATTCACGGAAACATCTTATCTATTGCCACTGGCAGTAACAACTTCAAGGTTATGTTTCAACGTCTAGCCTGCCCGGCATTTGTATGTATACATTAGGGTACTCTATTTACTCTTCATGAAAATTTTTTTCAAAATTTTTTTCGCGGCACCACCCAGAATAGTTCCACTTAATGAAAAACTAATCTGTGGAAAATTTGTGCTTGATTGGATAACGGGAAAACGTGCCCCGGGCACTTAAACATTAAAATAATTAATTAAATGGTCATAAAATAATTTGTTTTCGATAATCTTCTAAATTATTGATTATATCAAAGGACGTGTTAGACAAAAGTTGTAGATCTAGACAGGATGCATCTTTTATGTTCTATTACATTTTTTCGTACGACGTACGGTTTTCGAAAAAAATGAAAAAAAAGTCTGAAAAAAATTGTTTCAAATTCTTCTCAATTTAAAATTTTTTAAATTATTCTCAGGCTTTTTTTCATTTTTTTCGAAAACCGTTCGCCGTACGAAAAAATGTAATAAAATATAAAAGATGCATCCTGTCTAGATCTACAACTTTTGGCTGACACGTCTTTCGACATAATCAATAATTTAGAAGATAATCGAAAAAAAACTATTTTATGACCATTTAATTAATTATTTTAATGTTTAAAGGCTCGGGGGCACGTTCTCCCGTTATCTGATCGAGCTCAAATTTTTCACAGATTATTGTTTTATTAATTGGAACTATTCTGGGGGTGTCGCGAAGAAAATTCAAAAGTCGAAAATAAACACTATATCATACACTGTATGACGCACAGTGTAAGTGTGTTTATTTCTACGTTAAAATTACGCAAATGTTTTTATTTATAAACAGTATATATAACGTGTATACAAAAATTTATTACAAATTGACTTCTTATATACATTGTTCCAGTATGTTTATAATTATTACATTCGAGAAATAACTTATTTTTAAATATATACTTCGAAAATGCCAACACTTTTCCGAATTTTTTTATTTTATAAAATTTATAACATGTGCTTATTTTTTTTTCTGTAATTGGAAGTAAAATCAGGAAGGCGATATATATTTTAGCGACAATCTCGTGTTTTTGATTAAGTAAAAATATAAAAACGTGTATTTCAGTAGATTGATTTTCAAGAGATAACAAGTGACGGAAGTTTCAAATTTAATTTAATTAAGAGATTATTGATTTTTACAAAATTCTACAAAATTTAATATTGCGCCAATAATACCTATAGAAATACACGTGTATGATTGAGTAGTCAAATATGTTTTACCGATTATGAATTATATTAAAACAGAAAATTTATAACGCGTCTGACTATGTACGGCTGTTTTCATTTCGGCGCCCTATGTCTTAATTATTATAAATAGAATTTTACATTTATTAATTTATTTATTAGAGTTTTACATGTGTCATGCATGAATTATATTAAAACAGCAAATTATAGAGGGTCTGACCATGTATATCTATTTCCACTTCGAATCATAACGTGTTAATTATTATAAATAGAATTTTATTCGGAGGATTTTTTCGTGCACTAAATTGTTTGCAATGAAAGCGTGTTGGCGGTTCGCGTTCGAAAAATTCACGTACGAATGCAGAAGGAATGCGACGGTTAAACAAATTGTCTAAACGTTGCCAAAAGCACTTCAGTGAATGTCGAAGGTAGAGACTGAAATTAAAAATAAACGCCGTTACTGGCTTTTTAGCCGTGCACGCGAGATACCGATGAGCATTGCGTTCGAAAATTAAGCGCCTACGCAAACTTTCCATAGGAAGCAATGTTCTGATGTTTACGCTGACAGTAAACATTTTGATATTAATCGAACCGAGAATAGAATTCATTTTCGATACAAATGGAGCCATCGAAAATTTAGTCGCAATCGAAGCAAAGCTTTAAATCAAATTTTAGAATTTGATCATTCTGCAATAAAAATTAATATTGCATAGACATACGGAAAAAAGGAAATTCATGTACAGGTATTCTGTCTTGGATTTTAATTTTTCAGGAAGGAATAGTTATGATTGTTTACGAAAAATTGTTCTGTTTGATCTCTTTTGAGAGAATGTCACTATAAGGGAAGTTATAAGAAAAGCAAGTTCGCAAGAATCGTGCAAATGAGAAAAACAAAGACTTTCAGTTTCGGGTATGTCGACAGTATTTTCCTATTTTCGAATTTGCGTGAAAATAAACAGAATTGCGAATATTTTATTCGATCGCTTTTTTCAAAAATTTATTCAAAAAGAAAATAAAAATATAATGAAACATTAATATATTACATTGAATCGTTAAACTTCAGTTCTTTGAAAACAGAGTCAGAAAACCTATTTCTAGTTAAGATTTGAAAAATCAAGAATACATAATTAACCCTTTCAGCTCTCAAAGTATTACTTTAGTGTTGTGAAACTACAAAACGTTTTACTAAAATACGTGATCACAATAACATCTAATAACAGCTATAGAATCACAGCGTGGAACAGTTGCACCAGTACTCTGGCGCATAGCACACAGCGCACGATCGTTCGCGCATCTGAATGGATTGAACGTCTAGCAATGAACAATACATTCACGCTCGCATGTGTTATAGCATATTACACTTCAACATTACTACGCACTGTTATAGAAACCACTTCTGTCTCTCCAATCATAACTAATGACATTTATCGTAGCATTACCTTTAGTTATAACAAAACATTTCTTTACATATAATTTTTCCTATTCAAGCATACTTTGTACTGCACCTCTAAAATGATAAACACGAACAGTATCATACCAACAACCCACCCCCATAAAAAACGCTAAACCACCCACACTCTTCAGTCTGCAACAATAGTTCACACGATCATTTCATCCAAGTGGCGCAGATTCGATGCAAGATTTTTATGAATGTTACCGTGAACCGTCGTGAGCCTTCAAACTGGTTCACCCTAAAACCCGAATAGTCGGTTGCGGCGACCACGTGGTTCTCAACTCCACAAACTGGTCCTATCCAGCCGGTGCTGGCCACGTTTTAAAGGGAATCTATTGTCGATCCGCGTTCGATATCGAGGCCGCGAGGAGGAGGCGTGCACGAGGAGCCGCGTCGAAAGGAGACGAACTCGACGGAGGAGACGGGGTCGGTTGGTCGCGAGGCGAGGAGGGTCCTGAAGAACGCCACTGGCCACGTGACCCGCCAGCAGAATCCGCGGCGTCCGCCGAAAATCTAAATCCGTCCGAGCCGAAGAAGAAGAGGCACCCGCCGGCCTCCGGGACTCGAGACCGCAACCGCGATAGTCAATAATTGCCTTTAGGGTGCACCGGATCGAGGAGATCGTTCAACAGCCAGCAGAACGTCCCTCTCTCCCAGGGAGAGGGTAGCAAGGATGATACGCGTCGACGAGACAGACCCGGTCGGCGGTAAGGGAAACCATATCTCAACCCGGTGAACGTTGTCCCGGATATTGAACATAGTCTGACGAAGAAGGAAGCTGCTTGACGTTCTCGTGAATCCTAACGCTTCGGAGCGCGAGGTTCTCTTGCAATTCATAGTTATCGATGAATGGACGATCGAGCCGTTCGATTTTCCGTTGAAACAACGCGCGTGTGGATTATTGTTGTTGTTAATGAAGATCATGTTGATCGAACTTCGGAAATGGACGCTGTGTGATGGTTCGATGGGCTGCGGACTCGGTGGTTTGGTTGTCGCAGCGAGGTGCTTTACCATGTGCAGTGTATCGATCGTGATCTCGATTGGAACAGTGGGTTCGCTGGAGTTTGAAGAAATGAGAGAGGGCTCGTGGCATGGGGGATCGGTTTTG
This sequence comes from Macropis europaea, assembly GCA_916610135.2. Classification (NCBI taxonomy): domain Eukaryota; kingdom Metazoa; phylum Arthropoda; class Insecta; order Hymenoptera; family Melittidae; genus Macropis; species Macropis europaea. Next base: position 33,715,860 of record OU744343.1, read on the forward strand.
ATGAGTTTAGAGAAGGTTGCTGCTTCATTATTTTGGTTGGAGGTTGCCGCCAGCTGTCTCGTACGAAAGGGTGAAATGAGGTCGCGGTCGGCGCGAAACGATGCGTTCTACGCTGCATGGGGACCTTGTTTTTTTTGATAGAAACTATCGAGCGTCCTTTTGTTACTTTTGTATTAACACGTTATTGTCCGCACAGCAGGCGTGCAAACTTCCGTTTGTCGTAAAATTTTTATCTAAGTTTTCTGTAACTTTTAGTGCGTGTATCTTTTTATGTACAGTAGAACCTCGATTATTTGAACAGTTTCCGGATAAAGGAGTATACACATGCAAGAGTCAATTTACAGAATAACTATTGAATAGGGAGAAGGAAATTAATATTTTGTATTTCACAGTGGAGGCAGACGTATCTAGTTAGACGCGCCAGAAGGTTACACGTTTTAAGAGATAAATATTTAACTGTATGATCGTATCGTAGTTGTCTTATATGAATTTTGTACGAATTAATTAAACATGTGGTGCCACGGGGCAGTCAATGGGTTGAGTTTGTTAAAAATGTCTGATACAAAAAAATTAACTGACAAAGTTTAGTGCAAATTCATCTATCTCTAGAAAATATAAACTCTTACAATAATAAACACTCAGACGTGGCTCTATACCTATTCTGTTTTAGAATAATACTACTGTTAAATCAAAATTCGTCATGTAAAAATTGAATCAAAGTTCTACAGAGTACAATTTAGAAAACATAATATCCTCCTTCTGTTAGTATCAACGTGACAGGCGATAAAGTGTTAATAAATTTAGAATTCATTTTTCTTTCTGTTAATTCCTTTCCAACGATGCATTTCTTATACAATTTCTTTGTTGTATATTCATCGAACGTTAACATACAATTACTATATACATCATAATAACTCGTTAAATGGCTGACTTTCTAAACAAAAATTTGTCAACCCACCAGTATTAATCATAAAATTGATTTGCCTCAGTTTCCTCGAGTTTCCGCCGTTTCTGCGCGTCAAACTTACTCGGCGTGACACTTTATGCACGCTAATGGTTGCTTAGATATTAAAGCCAATTCGCAGGCGAAAGACAAAAATCTCTAAATTTACAACGCCAGACAATCCGATATATCTGCACAGCTTCCTGAATGTCAGGATTGGTGAGCTTGGCGAGGTTCCCTCGTAACCCAGAACCGTCACAAAATAGACGATCAACGAACCGTTCGATTTTACGTATGAACAACGCGCGTGTGCTCTATTATTTTCGCTAATGAACATCACGGGAACCGCGTACAACATCGACGGAATTTCTCGTCCGCGAAGGAAATCGAATCAGGTTTCAGCGTGATCAGCTTCGCGGCGCGCACGTGCACCGACTCGTTTTCTGATCGATTCGTAATGGCTCTTCAATTTCGATGAAAACGTGAAAGTGCATACTAAATGGAAATTTTCCACGGATTATCCAGGCTTTTTTGTAACGGTGGATTTTCATGTGTTTTCCAGAGATCGAGCCGAGCTTCCCCTATCGAGACGTGAACGTACGACGGGGCGTGGAATTCAATGATCATTACGACATACAATCAGAAATTGGACGGTGAGTGATCCTGTTTGTACAGGATTTTTTGAATTATAATTACAGGCTCATAGTATTAGGTGAAAGTAATAAAAAAGCCATAGTGAAGTTGTGTGTGATGTGAACAGGTTCCAAGATACCGAATTTTGTTTCGTAGAAATAATTACGGCTGGATAACTTAATTAAAGTATCTCCGCCTATTGAAACATGCTTTCGGCGCTCATCTTCAAGTTTTCGAACTGTAAACGCAAATAGTTCACAAGTTTATGTATTGTTTAATTGATTTGTTGGCATTGTAAATGTCGCAACTGTTAGATATTATCGTTGATGCAACAGAGCGGATCAGACTTGAATCATATTATCCCTTTTTCTACTTGGTTGCTTAACATAATTGTGTATTCGAACAACAGAAATACTTGCCAGAAAATACATTTTTCCAAGCTGCACGGAATTCATTGAGATCCGCGCAGCATTTGTTACAGAAACGACATTGTGTTACGTGGAGTAGATACAATTATACAAATGTTGGCTCGTGGACTAAAAAACAAAATATATTTGAAACAATTAATTCTCAAACATTTTCTACAAGCTCTACTTTAGTCTGTACTGTTTATACGTACAGTTTAGCAACACTCTGTATACAGGTATATTTTTATTGTTGACAAACTTCGTGCCAAGAATGTTCGCCATCGATTCATTTATTAATTGCAATCGGATCTGGATTGGCAAGACTTTCGCGGAGGATGTTAAACGCCCTCATGATTTACTATGACGTACAAAATAAATGTAATGCATTCTCGGATTGATATTCAAGCGATACACGTATTTGGATATTCGTACACGTCCTGGCGTGATTATTGCAAATATTGTGGCGAACCACAGAGCCATGCCGTTTCTGAATTTGACACAATATTCGTGCTAACGTTGCGTAACGATTATACAAGCTGTCCCGGAATTATAGGACGCTATAAAATGTACCTAAGAAAAGAACTAAAATGAACCTTGAACTTTCATTATTTCAGTTCATTTATTACTATTATTTCCATTTGTTAACACGTGCGGATCGAAGTCCAATGTATTACTGTGCACTTTGCATGAAGGGTTATCAAAATTATTTGCAAAGGACTTTTCCAGAGATGAAATCGATGGAAAGTATATAAAAATTAACTAATTACATAGTTCTATTAAATGGGTTAAGTTTGCTGTAATTTGATAAACTTGCTAATATTGTATAAAATGTATTAATAGATACCAATTAATTTGTTCTTTAATCAATTGATTTAAATATAAATAGGAAAGAAAGATCATACATAATTTTATGATTTTCCGGAGATGTCATATTAAGATTAATAAATGTAGGAACATAGTTAAGATCAGAGTAAGCAATAAATTTCAGAAATCTGTATTTGTAGCTTTCTGATAGAATTCTACACTTATGCCAGAGAGACCAAATTTAATTTAATTCCTTGTATTCCGACTTTGTTCAACACTACCAACAGTACACATCAAATTATTTTTAAAACAATAATACATTGTATTTTTTTATTATTTATATTGATGTGTAATTATTTAGATGGTTTACTTAACAATTGTTACTGTTTCATTCGGCCATTCAGTTACAAAATTGCAATTTTTAAAGAAAATTTCGATATCGTTCGAATAATTATCGACGATATTGTTGGTTGCCTGTAAGTGTTTACGACTTGTATTTTTTCAAAGTATAAGCTGTAGTGACTATATCCGAGACGAAGAGACTAGTCGCCTCAAGGTCACCATCCTCCTCTTAATTATATAACATACGAAGTCGATTACTTTTCGCTTTAAAAAATTTGCATGTACCCTGTTTTGTGTGCCTGTGTAAACGAGTCTGCTGTCATCGCACAACAAAAATTGGGAGGGGTCTATGTCAAAAATATAAGTTTAAGTGACAAAATGCACAAAAGACTTTGAGTTTCCATAGAATCCTTACTCGGGATAAAATACAAGTAGAAAAAGTTGAAAAATAGGTATACGATCATGCATTCAGAATATAGAGTTACAGAGTTTCTTCCAAATGACGATTTAACAAGATCGAGGAAGAGGAAAAGTTTGAAACCTTGGCGTGTTTATTCCTCCCGGCGATAACAGTATTCCTGTCTTGTATACATCGTAATCTTTCGGTTACTATGCGTGTCTGCCATTATGAATGAGATTCGAACTTGAATGATCATTTCGCGCACAAGGCCACCGCGAACCGGTAAACCCGACGAAATAAATTGCTGAAATGTTTACCCGACGAGTTAAACATTATCTCGCATTGTCGTTGCTTCACGTGGACGTTCAGCAAGATTTTCATAAACATCCCGGTGAAAAGGGGTAAACATTATCGAGTCGTGGCTTGGTGGAGACATTTCGAGATCACACAATGCGAGGAGTTGATATTTATTTTTAATTCAGACCGAATACCGAGACACAATGGGGATCGGTATCGCGAGCGAAGGTATCGGCGAATGGACCAGTGCCAAAGGTAAGATCTGAATGTCAATGACAAACTATTAGTGAACCATCGATCCTCAATGGTCACCCTTGATCGACAATCGATGGACGGTATGACGTGTTGTATGATTTGCAAGTTTTGTTCGAAACTCGAGATCAACATTTATTTCTCTCGCTTTAAATAACCAAGGAAAATCGGACAGGAGGTAACTGAATTTTGAAACGAACAATTTTTCAGATAAAAATGTTGCACTTGTAATAATAAGACAGAAGAATTTCTGTGTATTTATATTATTTAGCATTGCAAGCGAATACTGTAGAAAAAAATGTTTTGCACATGGAGTGTTTTTATTAGACACAATTTATTTTTCTTGCTTTAAATAACTGAGGAAAATCGAGCAAAAGATATATCTGAAATTTGAAACGAACTTTTCAGATAAAAAATAAGACTGAAGAATTTCTGTTTATTTATTATAGTTTACTTATATTATTTAGCATTGTCGCGTATACTGTAGAACAAAATGTGTCACGTATGGACTGTTTTAATTGGACACAAACATGATACTGTTATAAACAATTTGTTCTCGATTGAAAAAAAAATACTAAAATTAGCTTCTTCAGTAACAAATTTATTAAAGTTGAAAAGAATGATTGTAGTCTTTTGTTGAATGATGCTTCTTGTACACAGATTCATAGCTGTCGAAAGAACAGTAGCTTGAACAATAGTTGTACAGTATCAGTGAATAATAGTGTTTCTTGCATTTCCATCAACGATATTCGAATTTTTTAAAAAATATACACGTATCAGTACTCTTGAGTTAACCGTTTTAGTGCCACGGTACCCTTCTCAGTATAAATTCGCTTAATTTTCACTAAAATTTTGAAGATTTTGCTAACTGTCCCACAGAACTAATGCTTGGCTTCTAACAAGCGTACGAAGCAGACGAAGTAACTGCATAAATATTAAATCATTTACTGATTTCTCTTTAGTTACATTGTTCGTGATGGACGCTCGTTGGTATTTTTCGAATTGGAAACAGAGAAGCACTATCGCGCTTTTTGGCACTGAAACGGTTAGAGGATCTACAGTCCAACATTACAAGTTCTCATTCCGCAGGAATTTCACATTCATCGATTTAGCTTTCAGATTTGTAAGTTGAACGCCTACAAGCTTCATTGACCAATTCGAACCTCGTTAGACACGTAACCATCGTAAGTCATGTTTTTCAATTAACTTCGCCTCCATTCTTCGCCAATCGCTTTATTGAATTGGCTGCTTTCCATCGGCTGCGATTTACCCTGAGTCACGTGTCTCGAAAAATAACTCGGGAACTCGCGAAAAAGAGCGGTCGTTTCTTTTTTCGACCGAGACGGACGCATGATAACGAAAGAATGTTGCCGACACGTTGCACGAGCGTAATCAAGGTCTTCGTGTATCTATAAATAATGCGTTTTTCGCAGTGACTGACACGCTTGTGCGTCGCTGACGCCGCGCCGCACCGTGCGTCCCGGCGCTCTTGACAGATGGGTTCAATCGAACATCGGCACGCATCGATGGCTGAACTTTGCCTTGTGCCCGCAACTTCGATCGTAAATCTCCTCCACTCATCCAAATTTCAATACCTTGTCAAATTAATTGAGCTTTTCATTGGCACACCTGGTCTGAGAATTAGCTTGTTCAATATTAACATGATCGCTGGTAGCTGATCTACATATGGTTCAGGACAATCTTTGTAGGTTGTCGTTCTAGTATGATGGTCCATTTTTTCATATTGTTATTCTATTATATTATTCTATCAGTATCATTGTATAGGATTATTACTCTTTTTCTTGTTGTTTTCTTATGTATCAAGTAATGGTCGAAACTGTCTGTGATCTGAGTTTCATAATTGTTCAGTCATATTATATAACTAGAACGGCGTTATAAAACACTTGGAGATTCAGAAAAAATGTTGAGGATGCATCAAGGGAAGCTTTTGTAGAGACACCAAAAAGCTTTTCTCCTTAACACGTTCCCTGCCGCAGTGGAAAATTCCGTAACTACACAGACATGCGAAAATGGCTATTCATTAATACACGTGGTTGATTGTACAAATATTTATCTATTTGATATTAGATTTTCTATTTTTACTATCATTTTAACGTAAATGTTGCTCAAAATTTCATAAGGGTTGGCAGTTACGTGATCAAATTAAAATCGATGCGTGTACCAAAAACGATGCACGTGACAGGGAACGTGTTATTGAAGGTTTGTTTTCGAGAAAAACCAGTTTGAAGGTCTATTGAATAGACGTGCCTTTAATGTAACATTTTAGGTAACTAAATATACAAGGTGGACCGGAATGTATAGTACAATCGAGTAAGAAATAAGTTAAAATCACGGAATACATATTTTACAATGGAGCTTACCTTGCGCCGCAAAGATCAACGAGACTGGCATGCACTTGTCTGAAATTCGGTGGAATTAATTTGAATATAAACAATTATTATGCCTTTAACGCAGACGATGGGACATAGTATCTTGTTTAACATCAACAATGTATGAACAAATTCATATGTTTAACACGTTGAACGCCGTGGCGGTCACCGGTGACCGACACCTCAAATTTAATTTAATTAAATAATTATTGACTGCCGCAAAATTCTGACCAAACTTCACACCGAAACAATAATGTAGGAACAGAAAAACTCGACTGAGTTCTCAAATCTTGTTTTGTTTACGATTTAAATAAAATACAGTAAATTATGTCGTGTCTGATTACGTATGGCCGTTTTCACTGTGGCGTTTAACGTGTTAACATTCAAGTGCACGCATTTCTGATTGATTTGATGACTAGCTACTTCTCAAAAATGAAGTTCGATACAAATAGATGTATTCTACAATTTCGACTTTGTATCAGTCTTAGAATCGATTTTTCCTCAGTTCTGTCGCGAATTCTGGACGAATCTGTATACATATTTGAAACATTCCAATTCAGAGCTTTTATGTTCATGAGAAAAAACGTGATACTGCGTGATTGACAAGCAACTATAGCCCACGAAGAGACGTGTTTTTACGTCGACGACTGCGAGAGTGTTAAACAATTGAAATACAAATTTTATTCATTGTGGCACTACGACGTTTGGCTGATGGTACATTTCGATGATTCGCTCTGCCGACCCTGTTGCCTGCGGTATGCTCCACTAACTCACTGACTCACTAACTTGGCTTGGTGACAGCCTTGTTGCAGGTTACACCAGCTCGTTCAACCAGAGGCGACTCTAGCTTTCTATCATCTCATAAGTAATGTCGTTTTTTGTCACATACAATATGCACTCCTGCCCAAAAGTCATGGGACACTTACCCGTTTTAACAAAATTTTATAACAGAAGTTCACGCGTTGTCATCCCCATCGCTTAACAACGCAAGCATTTCAAGCAATGGTTGACTTTAAGTTGACTCTAAGTCAAGTGGAAGACTTGAAAAAAACTTGTATCGAATTGTTCAAATTTAACTAACGACCACCCTAGATTCTTGAATGAAAAACATAAAAACACATGGTGGAGCACTTGAACATCTCCTGTAATAAGGCATATTTTATATTAACACGTTAACTGCCGCACTGCATACACTAAAAACAACGTAACTTTTTACACTTCGATACAACATGAAATTAATCTTAAATTAAGTCCTGATTTAATTAATAACGTCAGCTGTTCTTTATAATCTTTTACAGGTTCTGTTAGACCTTTTTAGGTAATTTTACTAATACTATTGGCCGTCAGATAAATAACAACTGAATTTAAGTGCCACCCATGTATGGATGACATGGCAGTCAAAGTATTAAGAATCTTGAAATATCTCTCGAAATATTGATTCCATTAACATTGTGCCTAATACTTTTTTATGCAGAATGTTCCGAAGAATTGATCCGCGTAAAAGAAAATATGTATTTCCATTTAAAAAGACAATGCATTTGCATTTTTCACGCGTATCGTTGCACTCATAAAAAAACTGAGCTTATAGAACAATAGACATTCTTAAACCACTCAACCTTCCCCTCTACGACTATTTTTATTTCGAACTAAACTATAGTTACAAACCATTCCAATTGCGTGATTTACCCTGTATGTACCAAACAGATAAGGGATAAGTTCCATTATTTTAACCTTAGTGCGGTTTTCGGGACTTTTTTGACTCATCGCGTCTACATTTATTTAAAAAACTTTTGCAATGATGACATTATCATCAATTGTAGACATTGAGTGTATAATCGAATGGAAGAACGCACCAGGGTTAAACTCAGCTCTCAGAAAAACCGAATACCTATGGGATGACCTATTAAGATTAATCGCCAATATCTCGATAATAAAAAGTGACTAGATTATTAGCTTATCTTTGCTTGAAGGTTTGAAAACATTATTTATGGCATGACCTGATACTTTTATTTCCTGTAACTTTTATCATCACCTAGCGTTTCTTTTTCGTTCATGAAATCGACCATCCATGGCTGAAGGTCGCAATGCACTTACTGGCGTGCAAACGCAACGACGGAGAAATTTATCTGTCTGCATACACGCGGGTAAAGACAGAAAAATGCAGGGATGATTGTTTTCCCGGACTATATTCGCTCTGAAATTCTTTCTGACGCGTTATTTGCAGCCAGATCTTCACGTTAAAAAGCTTCCAACTCGTTGGACGCTGTTCCGACTGCTGGCACAACAAGACTTGTAATAAATTCAGAGTTTGTGCAGCTGCTAACGCAGATATTGTGTTATGGTTGGCCAGAACAATCCATGATCGTCCAAGGAAACGGTACAGTGATCTTTTCCAGAAAGGACAATGGTAGGAAATGGCCAATTTTGGAGATCGCCTGCAACACAATATTTTTACTTACAATTAGCATGTTTCTATAGGCTCTAAGTATCCATATTTGTGTTTCATAATTATTTATGCCTGATCTTGAGAAGATGTTCTTAAAAAGGGGCGCTAGTAAAATTGTTGCTATATGGGAGCAACAGTCGAGATAGGTTTACCAACTTATTGTTAGTATTTGGACACAGTAGGTTATCAGTAGACTGCGGATGCTTCACATTCTTACAGTTCAATATTTTTCATGATAATGCAGTTACACAAATCGAACATTGACAAAACTGTACTTTGTTGTCTAAATGTTTAAATAATGTACTTTTTATTTTCTCACGGTTTTAAATGTGCGTTTTTCTTATGCTTGGGTATGTTAAGTTGCATAAACATTCACCGCCTATTTTTATCACAGTAGGACCTCGATTATCCGAACTGTAATTAGTAACAGGTTGACTCACATTCCAACTATGTTTCGCACAAAAATGGTTACCTTATTTTAGAATTTAAAATGCATAGTGGTACAAAATTAATTTCACCGTGTCACTAACTAGAACTGTAGCTTCCAACCGATGTAGCGTGACCAATTTTCAGATGACAGGTGATCGAATAATCGAAATTCTACTGTAACTAATGGCCGCTAGTACATGCGTTTCGTATTCCATGTATCCCATGGAAACATACCACGTTCGAAATTGGCCATTTTCTATTACCTCTGCCCTTTCCATCTCTTTGAGAAATTGCTTCGATACATTGGCGTGTTGATCGTAAATGCCAGAGCACAAAGTAGACGCTATTTCAAAATGTTCTTTCTACAGTGCAAATAAACTCGGGTCGACAGCTTTGTGATTGTAATGCACTCGTGTAACTCGAAGAATTCGGTTCGAACGTACACTCGCGAGCTTCGGATCGAAAATACAGTCGACCGAGTATCGTTGGGAGTTTGCAAAATCGAGCTAAATCACTCGATTGTCTAACTAATCCCTGAGTAAATTGTTCTGGACCGTAAGAAAGGGGTGCAGATGGCAGCGGGGCGTAAAATGGGTTCCTATTTGCAGAGGAAAATTTGGCACCGTTTATCGATGTAAGGAGAAAGCAGGCGGCCTGTCTCTCGCCGCTAAAGTGGTGAACACCGCGAAAAAGGAGGACAGACGAGCTGTGGAACGAGAGGTGGAAATTATGAGACGGCTTCAGCATCCACGACTTATTCAGCTCTACGATGCTATTGACACGGGCAAACAGATATACGTCATTCTGGAACTGTAAGCGCCTAATATCATAAAGTTGCAGATGTTCGTGCAAACATCTAGACCAGTGATGAGCAACTTTTTTCTGTAGCTGGCTAATATTGAAAAATCAATAATCTGTACGGGCGGCACTTGAAAGAAAGCTAGTTTATTACTTCAAAAATTGTTAATATATAGAGTGGGTAGGTAAGATAATAAATGAGATAAATACATAATACATATACACATACTTAAATAAAATAAAGGAACGTACAGATGAAAAAGCCGACAGTTTTTCATTGTGGCTGAATGAACAAGAAGTCTTCATTACTGGTCTAGACAAACATCGTCGAAGTGACCTGCCAGAAACGTCTAATCATCTCTTTTTTATCTATTTATTTAATATCACATCCCACATTAAGGTATTGGTGACCACAGTTTACATATACCTTACATACCTGGAATAATAATATGTATTATTTGTACCATAATTATAGCAATTTTTTATTAATAATTAACTCTTGGACGCTTAAGGGAGGTTTTAAAAATGTCCACAGAAACGTTAGTTTCTTTAGAAGAAAGATACTGTACTTAATGATTGTAAACAAACATTTTTTATATTTTATTTTTTCAATAAGAAGTATCTAGATGTTTTGTATTACTTCACTATATGTATAAGTAAACATACTTCGATGAGAAAACATAAAATTTTTAGCAATTTCGCTTATGTGGACCTTATAAAACCTTCAGCGTCCTAGGGTTAATGTAGTTAATATAGTTTTATTATGCTTTTACACTCGACGTAAGAGGTGTATTTCTTTTAAAAAACAAACTTTCTTACACAGCATTTTATTATTTACAATTATAGGTGATTGAATACTGTTGGGTGTTTCTAATTTCTTTCTTTCAATCATTTATCTTATTTTTGACTATACACAAAAATGTATTCATTGATAAATCATACGTGACAGTGTTGTTTTTCGATATACCGTGCTATTCATGAAAGTGTTTATTTCTCGAAAATAACTGCAGTTTTTATTCCACGTGTCGAGAGGGTCATTGGCTCGAATGCTCAAAAGGCAATGTAATAAAAAAGTGGTTTAAAGAAGACAAACAACAAAATAAAGTATTTGGGTCATTCTAAAAGTTTGTTTAACACGCTGATTGCTACACTATATAGGCTGAAAATGACACATTTTCAGAGTGATACAACATGACAGTAATCTCAAATTATGCCCTTTTTATTCAATGATTTAGTAATTATTTATAGTTTTTGTCATGGTTTTGTTAGATCACTTTACATACTTTTACTATTACTACTGGTAGTCAAGTAAATAATAACTGTACTTAGGTGTAACCACATATGGGTGACATGGCAGTCAAAGTGTTAAAATGGTCTGGTAAAGAACGTGTTAAGGCAGCACTTACGAGAGCATCCTGATTACCTTTCTGTTCAGCACTGCATTCTCCATTACTGTCAACTCTGCAGGCACCCTGCAGAAAAAGAAGCTGTAGCAAAAATATTATTCCCATAACGATTTAGAAACTATACATTTTATTCTTTTTGTTCCGCACTTAGATTGTACGATTCATAAGTTTTTCGGGTCACAGCGTGTTAAATTGCACAAACATTCGCAGTGTTAATCGTAAGTGTGTTATCAAGCGTGGAGAGAACGTGGTGTACAGCTATTTTCGTTGTTCCAAGGATCGAAGGTGGCGAACTGTTCGAGAGGGTAATAGACGACGACTTCGTATTAACCGAGCGCAGTTGCGCCGTCTTCATGAGGCAAATTTGCGAGGGAATCGAATTCATTCATCGTCAGAACATTTTGCATCTCGATCTGAAGGTGAAACCGTATTCGATGCATTCCAATAATCAGCGACTTCTTGTCGCCCATACAAGATAATTTTGTGGTTACTCAAAATCGAGACTGAAGTAAGAACATTTCTGTTTCCAGCCTGAGAACATACTGTGCTTGACAAAAGAGGGGAACAGAATTAAGATCATAGACTTTGGTCTTGCCAGAGAATACGATCCGAAGAAGAAGCTGCAGGTTCTATTTGGCACGCCCGAGTTCGTTGCACCGGAAGTCGTAAATTTCGATCAAATTGGTTTTGGTACCGACATGTGGAGTATAGGCGTCATTTGTTATGTACTGTAAGTTCCCTTTGAATTCGATCTCTCTAAAAACATATACAGTGGAACGTCGATTATCCAAAATAATACAGAGGCAAAACATTTCGAATAAAGGTATTTTTAAATAATCGATACAAAGAGACCACCTAATTGTAAGACAGAGAATAGAAGAAAGTAATTAGTTAAAAAAATAGCAAGAATATATTTTTAATAAAAATGAACAATTCTGAATATTAATAAATCTTGTAGTATAAACATTTGTACAGAATCTCTCCTCTGAGTTGATATTCAATTACTCGACGTTCTACTGTTAATTTTCTCTTTGCATTAACACGTTCCGTGTCTCGTGGGGCGTATGCGCCCCACACATTAAATTCGATTATTCTAAATAGACGCTAATATTCTTTAGTTCAATATATTTCAGTTCAAACGAACGCCACAACGATAGTACAAAATAAAAAGTAAATCATAAGAAAATTCAATGTTTGTATGTTTAACATAACGTGTTTACAAAAATTCACTTTTGCGTGTCTGACTAGTTACGGAAATTTCCACTAGGGCATGGAACGTGTTGTCTACAGGATGTCGCATTTTAATACTTCCACGCGAATATCTTCAAAATTATTAATGATATCGAAAAACATTTCAGACAAAAGTTTATTGATTTTGAGAGAAACATATTCTGATGTTAATAATTTTTTAACAGATGCGGGAATAGAGAAGATACGAGAGTCACCTTTGTTTTTCTAAATGGAACTATATATTTTTTATTCGTTAGTCGATGCAGTTCATCATTCTCTATAAGAAAGTATGAAGGTATTTTTGCCGAAAGACAATTAGTTTCATAAATATTTTAATTTTTATTTCGTAAAATACTACTCGTGCCTCCAGACGCGGGAAAATTCAAATCAAAATATGTTTTAAATTAATAGTTTCTCGCTACGAATACCCTAAAACTTTCTCACAGAGAATAAAAAGCTGCATTGATCAATATATAAAAAAGTATGTGATTTCATTTTAAAAAACAAAGATGGCCTTCATATCTTCGTTACGCCTCCACCTATAAATAAATTATTGACAACATATTACATTCCCCTCTAAATTATTCAATTTTTGTGTAAAATGTTTTTACTGAAAAGATTAAAATGGGACAACCTGTATACGCCTAAACTATTTTATAATATTTCATTAAAATACATTCCCACAATACATGGTTATAATCAATTTCTGAGTGTACATAAAATTAATTTTCAGACTGTCAGGCCTGTCTCCGTTCATGGGGGACACGGACATCGAGACAATGGCGAACGTGACGATCGCGAAGTATGATTTTGATCACGACGCATTTGCGGACATATCGGGGGATGCGAAAGACTTCATACGGGGTGTCTTGGTGAAAGAGAAAGAGTACGTATCGTTTGTTATTTTTTGACAGAGAGCACAGGATGAGCACAGGTGACGCGAAGGTCGTCGTGTAAAAATATCCGGTTAACTACGATGCGTCCGGATGATCGACAGGTGTCGAACGTGGACGCTGACAATGATATAACGGCCCAGATAACGAAATGCAGGAACGACGTTCGCCGTTGTAAACGCGGGGCTCGTTGCCAAGAAAATTCCACGGACATGTCGTTCGATACCCCGACAATCTTCGATTCGGTTTAACTTTCCGATCTATCGGCTTATTTCAACTTCCAAACTAAATAATCAGCCGCTAGAAATTATTCGAATTGCTTCAAACGGTGGCCCGCATAGCGAATGTTTCTAACAGCAACGTATAATTCTTGTCATGCGGAATAACATGGATCACGTACATATGTAGAAATGTTTGGATCATTCGAACGTGCCGTTCATTAGAAACATTGACACGTAGACTAAAATTTTATTGCAACTTGAAGATTCGAACATTCTTCGGTTATGATAAACACATTGACTGGCATGTAACTCGTATACGAGTGTCATGTGCATTCTTGTATGAGTTATGGTCTTTACTTGAACATGATTAATATGAATCACTAATTTATTCTGGTATTTTTTTACGAATATTTTATTATCATACGGCCATGTGACTATATGACTATGACATTATGTGACTAACTATATGATGGGTATGAAATTGACAGATAACAATGTAATTTAATTATTAATAAATATTTTATTATCATATGACCATATGATTACATGACTACGTCACTATAGGACTGTCTAACTATATGATGATTAGAAAATTGACAGATAGTAATGCAATTTATCTATGAATAAATATTTTATTGTCATATCATCATGTGAATATAGATGACTATGACATTATGTAACTGTCTAACTATATGATGACTACAAAATTGACAGATTGCAATGTAATTCAGTTATAAATAAATATTTTTAGTAAGGTCTGTCAGAGCTAGTAGGAAACTATGATGATTAAATGACTATATTACTATATGGGCGCCTCTATTCCTATATGAGAACTATAAAACTGACAGACGGCATTATGGTTTGAAATTACATTACTTTTACATGAAACTTAAGAAGTATGATGCTCATGATCAATACAACGTGGCAGTCAACGTGTTAACTGTGATTGATAATGTTACTAATTCAGAAAATGTGCCAACTTTTTTGGATTTTCAGTTATCTGGGTAGTTATTGCCACATTTATAACTCTTTCGTTTATTCTTCGACTTTCTCTCTCTCTCCCTTTGTGCCTGATTAATCCCAAGCATGTCTTCTTCATTTTCGACACTTTGCTTGTCACATCAAATAATAATATTTTTTAAAAGTTCAGAACGGTCTGGGTTTTTCGAGATTTCATCGCTGGCTTAGTGATCGTGTTACTTGAGCGGACACATACACTTAGACGAATCAAAAAAACGATTTTTTCAAAGTATGTTATTTCAATCACGAAAATTTTACGTTAGAACTTTCAAAATTAACGAAGCTGAAATAGAGATATTTTAACTGTATCCTGTCAAGGCAAAGTAATAACAGCTCATTGAACCACTAAAGATTTAGAAAGAATATAATTCAATTACCTTTATTTTAAATAATATTGCAAATTTGATATTAACTATTAATAAAATGCTTCTGGTATCCGTTGAATTTTTAATGACTTAACGTCCTCTGTAATATTATAAAAAAAATATACGATTCCAGTTAAGAAACGCAGGGTGATTTTGATTTTTGAACGGAAATAAACGATTATGAATCATCTGTTTAACGCAAGTACCTTAGAAATCGAGTGTACACCCTGTATATTCACTTTAAGCCACGATTTAGTTTTCTGCTGTGAATTAATTCCTGGAAATAAAATTGCTATTTCTTAATATTTCTTTCTAAAAATCTTATCCTTCTTAACGTACACAATTCAGTAACAAAATTGCATATTAATAACGATTATAGTTTTTCAAAGGAAAATTCTCAAATATAATCCATATTTTGGGGCCTCTAGTTGTGTGTGTCCCCTTGACCGAAACTTCATTCGAGAGTTCCAAGTGCAAGCTGTGTAGTATCAAGTACAACCGTGAAGTAAAATCTCGTGCGCACGTCGAGTTCGTTACAAAAGAAAAGGAAATATTTCTCGCTAATGCGTTCACGAACAGCCTCCTTCCGTTTTGTCGACCTGCTGCCTTCAGAACCCCAGCGGACGAAGGGAACGGAACCACCTGTTCTAAATCGATCCCGTAGCACTCGAAACTCGTGTCTGGCTCCGGTAAATCCATTCAAGCCCCGTGATTGCGTGGAACACTTGCATCGAACCCCGCACGTATCCATTTTACACCATCCGCACACCATTCGCTTCCATCGCTGAAAACCTCTGTGTCTGAAAACCAGAAGAAAGAAAGGGAGAGAGAGAAAAAATGAATTTATGAGCGGGAGCATCTTCACGGAGCTGTCGAATCTTTCAGAAATCGTATGTCAGCTGCACAGTGCCGGGAGCATCGGTGGTTGGCCAAAAAACCGAGCAAGCAGGTCGAACCTTCGCTGTCAACGACCAAGTCCGAAATTCCTGCGCAAAACAATGAGAACGCACGGGTACAGCAGACAGACGCCGAGGAACTGGATGTGACCAAGGACAATCTGAGGCTGTTCGTGGAACGCTGGCGAGAACATCCTGACAGTCCCTACATGATCGATTTCCCTCAGATCATGCAGCCAAGGAAGAACTCTGCTCGTGATCACGACGAGCTGGTGTCTCTAAAAGGGCACAGTCCCTCTCCTTGCGCCAGTATCTGCAGCACACCGTCAGAAACCGCTGACAGCTCCCCTCAGGACAGTCGAGGCTCGTTCCTGTCAGTGCCTAGTTTCGCTTTTGTTCACGAGAGGAGAGCTTCCGAGGGTGTAGCAACAGAGAAGCCTAGAAGCGATGCTGCCAGTCAGATCGTTCTAGCCGAGGAAATTATCAAACTATCCGAACATCTGCGCTCCATAGCCATGGGGACTTGTATGAAATCCAACGAAGAGGATACACGACCCTCTGCAGACGCTGACAGCAACAAGACCGAAAAACCAGTCGAGAAGGGCAAGAGTAATGGAAACGGCGTTCACGCGACCAGCAACGGGTCGGTTTCCTCTGAAAGCACCGAATGCAACGAGATCACTGAGAAATTGTCCAGTATAGTACGACACAGGAAGCTGAATGGAACGACCTTCCACAGTAGTCGCAGTTTCGAAAAGTACACGGAGACGAACGCAGGGAACGTGTTCGCGTCGTTGAAGAAAAAGCAGAACTTCGAAGGGACAGAGGCGAAAAAGGAGGATGAAAGGTCTCTGGGGGAAAGTACTAACGCGTTTTTATCGAAATCCTTTGAAGAACAGACGGAGAGCTCCGCGTCGAGCTTCAAACTACCTAGGATATCCAATGTGGACGGAGGTGAGATGGACCTGACGCCGCCATGGCGACGACCGCGAGTGAAACACGTGTTCGGTGAAACTAGTCGCGACGTTCCGCGAATTTCAGAGCTTCGTAACCTTCACAAGAGTCTGAATCTCGACGAGCCAACCAGCACCAAAGATCTGTTACTTCATCTGCTCGAAGAGTGGGACGAAGTCGCTATCAGGCCCTCCGGTGTGGGCAGGAAATCCGTCAGCGTCGATTGGTGCGGAGAGCAATCTGTCGCCAGGAAGACGATGAACTCGTTGGCTGAGTATTTTCAATCGAAACAGCAGAAATCCACGTCTTCCGGTGACACTTCGTCCGCGTCCAGTTCGATACATCGTTGAGTACGTTTCAATTGTTGTTCGAGGACCACGTCGGACTCGCCTGCTATTTTTTTACGACAGCGAACGCGGCTGTTCGGCATCGGAGTTCTCAGGGCAGTATACGAAGCGTGATGAAAACGATTATGCTATTTGATATGCTCGTTTTTTTGTTCGAGACATGTACATAGCGATGTCGTTTCCGGGTTTGATGAATGTTCGAAGAATTTGCGGTAAACATGGGATCCTTATTCGAATTTGATAAAGTTTGTGAATGTTTGAATTAAAAAGGGAATTCATTCCTTTTCGAAAGAGTCCAATCTAGTTGCTGCAACTTCTCTGATAAAAGCAATTTCATGGATGATTAACTCTGTGTACTCTGTAGAATTTCTTTCTTCCTTGACTGTAGCAATATTTTCTAATCGTTGTATAGAATTTTGAAAACAGTTCCTAAAATGAAACAGAGTACAAAGGGTTGAACATCGGCACGCTCGCGATGCAAATTGTGACAGTTGATATATATATTTTCGTAGACAGCAAAAGAGGAGGCATATCGAACGATTGATACTTACTTCTATTTAATATGTATAATATATGTGCATGCGTATACGTGTATCTTATTTATACGATAAGTTAAGTTATATAATGATCACACGCGTGTGTACCATGTTCACGTGTCTGTGCATATACCCCTGTTTTATTGTCTTATTTATACTATATATTTAATACAAAAACATCATGAAACCAAATTTGTGGATAATTTCATTTTACAAGCACCTGCACTAGCTAACAAAAAGATAATTGTAATATCACATTGTCAGATCTTTTTTTTAGGAACTATGAGTTTTTTATTTAGTGAACGTAAGTTAACAGTAGATAATTAGTATTTTTGTATAGATTAGTATGAAGACGCATGATGTTTAAAAATAAACGATTAACAATGACACGTGTTATCAATTGTCAGAAACTAACACGCATGATAGGACCTGTGGTTGAAGAGAAAGAAAGTTATGTACGAGGTGTTCTCAAAAATTATAGTCTTCTTAATTGATACGGTTTTGAACTAAATATAAAAGTCAAGTTGCGTTTGAGATCTAAAAGACCAGCACCATTAAGAAAAGTATATGTAGCAAATAATATATTCTTTTCTATTATTAAAAAATCTCCAAAATTTCTATAATATCTTCTCTAATTATATTGAAATATTGACTTTTAACAGATTATATGACTCACCCTGTATATGATATTGAATTTAATTTATCAATAGAAAGATTATTTTTTTTACATCCTCGCTATTTATTCATTTGTCTAGCAGAAAAAACTGACTGAGAAATTACCTTGTTATATTCTGCGATACATTGCTTGTTAAAAATTGTAATTTCACAGACTCTCAATTCCTGAGTTAAAATTAATAAAATAGAACGAAACGATAGCCATTTCAGTATGAGCTGGTATATTTTTGTTAACTTCTGCAAGGTAACCCCTTTTTCTACTGTTATAAACACATCCAGACTATGCAGTTCAAGGTCATTTGTGACCTCCTTATCTTCAACCAGATCTGCAATCTTTATTTTACATAATTAGTTATGTACTCACTTTTGTACTCACAAAATAAAAAAGAAGAAGAAATTATACAGCAGGCGACCAAATGTTCTTGAGCACCTAATCTGGGTATCTTTATGAGAGTTCGTAGTATTAATCTCATATAGCAGAGTTTCATACTATACCTGGGGCACATAATATTGGCCGTTCGAGGTCACTGAACAGTTTTCTTGCCATATCCTTTGATGCCTTAGCACGTTGACTGCCGGGGGGATCACCGGTGACCGACGAATTGCATTTTATTTAATTAATTAATTACAACTTTTATTAAAATTTTGTACAGAATTAATATTGTAACAAGCATAGAAAGTCGAGACGGTGTAATCGAATAGTTACATATTTTTTTCTTCGTGACGGGTTTGAAATGGGTTATTATAGCGTGTCTGACCAGGTATGGATGTTTTCACTGTGGCAGTCAACGTCACTATCTTTCAATTTTTCGAAACGATTCAAATGGCATATCACGTGAACTATATTCTGTTTAACAAGTCGAGTCAATAGTTGATGTTCAGAAATGAATTTGTATCACTTCATAAAACGCGTCAAATCATTGTAGTCTGCATCTTTGCTCTCTCCTGAATCAAATTCAGAATAGAAAAGTATTTATTGTTTAAAACTTGTTTTGTTTATTGTGTTATTTATATTCATGTTCGTAACGAATAATTTCATAGCACAGTGGAAAATATATAAATACGACAAAATTTCTGCGGAGATTATAGTTCGGGAATCTCGCGCCGAAAGTGTTGCAATGTTAGAATACTGTGAAGACGCCCCTGTTTCACCTAAATGTCGCCAGGCGCATTTGTTTACAGCTACTGACTCAACTCGTAGAACGTATTTTAGTACAGTAGAACCTCGATTATCCGCACTCGGGTCATCCAAAAGTAGTTATCCTATGTTCGTCATGAGCTAAGACTATCACTAGACTGCGGATGTTTATGCAAA
This sequence comes from Macropis europaea, assembly GCA_916610135.2. NCBI lineage: Eukaryota > Metazoa > Arthropoda > Insecta > Hymenoptera > Melittidae > Macropis > Macropis europaea. The sequence continues at coordinate 33,735,859 of OU744343.1, forward strand.
TATACATTTTTAAACGTCCATATTTCCTACGTCAATGCAGTTAAATAAATGAAAGTTTAACAAGACTAAATTTTCTACTTGAAATGTTTAAAATATGTTGGTCTACTTTTATTATTTTATTGAATGTTGATTATTCACCAATCTGGATATATTAAATTGCATAAATATCCGCAGCCTAATTATAACTAACGACAATATGTACTTAACTTCTTGCCATTGTATATTTTACATTCTAAAACAAAATTATCATTTTTTAGCGAAATCTAATCACAGTGTGAGTCATTCTGTCAATAATTACAATTCGGATAATCGAGGTCCATCTGTAGATAAATACTTATAGCTATGGTGACTATGTTTGCCGTATTTTACAATCAAATACTTTAAATAGCCAATACTGTGTGCCGCGACCCTTTATAGTAGGGCTGCATAACTGATTGCTCACGAGCAACGGCGGCTTGCACTTCTCCTACCGACTTACCCCCACTAGGGGGCTCAGGGTTGACTCGCTCAAGACAGAGGGTAGGGGGAATACTGTGCTATAGTGTATCCCGCCTCCTCCAGCGTTGGCTCAAACGAGTTAATCTGAGCCCCACAGTGGGGATAACTCGGGGAGAGAAGTGCGAGCTGCCGTTGCTCGTGAGCAATCAATTGTGCAGCTCTGCTTTGTAGAGACCTAATCACCGTGTTATACGAAGGTTGCATATGGTTATAGAGTTACCGGAAATTTTATCCATTATTTTGCTCCAGGCAACGACCAACTGCGGGTCAGCTATTAGAACACTGCTGGCTGGAGGCGGCTTTGGAGAATCCGATCTGTAAACGTAGATTAAAGCGGTATGTCATCAAGAAGAGATGGGTTAAAGCCGTAAATACCATACTGGCGTTAAAACGAATGGGTGCCCACTTAGATTTGGACCTAGTCTGACATCCTATTCTTAGATAGCGAATTAATATTTAGGCTAGACGTTTGACGAGCAAGCACCTTAACCGGCCGCGATTTTGATTGTGCGAAACCATAGAATAATGATTTCTAGTATTATTTCTGTTCCATTAAGGTATAATCTCAATTGAAACTATAATGCGTGTAATCTCTGCGAAAAGAATGTGACAGGTTTTTTATTTGTTAATTTTGAAGCACGAACGCCCGAACGCGTTTTATGTATAACCGTGTGACAGTATTATGAAAACGGTACTGATAACGACGATCATAATTCCACTGAAACGACGGCAAGCTGCATCAAAACAATGTTTGCAACGATACTCGTGTTTTTGTAGTTAAGACTAGTTGTTAAGGACGCTGAATGTATACTTCCATTTAGATTATACTGCCATAACACAGAGAACATATGTATATTTATACCACACGATGAATTGCAAGACTATAATTGTTGAATTCAATCGTACAGAAGTATACGTCGATGTAATTCGAGAAAGAGAGGTATCGAGCTATAGTTATTAATTTATATAAATATTCTTGACAACTATAAAATTGTTTTTATTTTCAGCGATGCAATATTAAATGAAAATATTGAAATTTCCTTTTCTGTTACTGCAGCATCAACGCAGATCCTTGTTTTTCAAATTCTCGCATACACACAGCTTTCAATTCTCTTTTCTTTCACGTTTGCAGTCGCGACCATAGATTCGATAAACATTCAGTTTTATGGGACGCTGTTGCGCCAACCATCAAACGAGGATGCTTTTTCGTGTTATTCGCGCAGCCGATCGCAGGTGCATCACGGTAAATTTATAATTCGCATTCCTGATTCGCGAACAGACAACAGGCACTCGTCTTTTGCGATCCCACCAATAAAATACTAAGGTCAAGCTTGACGCGATGAAATACGGTGGAGGACGAAACTGTTCGTACAGAGGTAACACGAGTTACAGTCCCTGTATTTACAACTGCACTTCCACTCAAATTTATGTAACCTTTAACAAATACGTGAGAATAAAATATAAATCCTTAGCTAACGGCGAATTATCAAGCAGTTCATGGCAGAATAATATTTCACCGGCACAGAAGAATTTCTATACTCTCAATTACGATAAGAATTACGATTAAGGTCGAAGAGAGAAATTTTAAGCTATTTTTACACGTTAAGTCACTGACGCCATTTAGTTCAATTAGAGAACTAACAATTCTTTTAAAAGTCTAGAAAATATTAATATTGTAGTAATACTATAATTTTATAATTTAATTTTTTGTGTTTCGTGATTCATATTTAACAATGTAATAGTAATGTAAGAACAGATGTGAACAATTGAATAGTGTAATATTTTTTTGTTCGTTATTCAACTTAATCGAGTATCTACTCAGCTAGTAGAATACTATACGGTATTTTCTAATAATTGAATATTTCTATATTGAACAATATATATTTGAAAACATTGTTTTCGCGTGTCTGACTAGTCCCAGAATGTTCCACTGGGGAACGAAACGTGTCAGAAACCCATTATAGTGTGTCTGACTAGGTATCGTAATTTCCAGTCTGCCACTCAACGTATTAACAAATGAATTATGATTATATTCTACAATTAGCCATTTAATCTCTTCAAGAATACTTAAACACATGCGTATATATTTCATTTTCATTAAATTAAATTTATTCTCAATGTAAAATATAACGTCACATATCCGAATTGATTCAATTTTTTGGTTTTCCTTTGGTAGCTATAAATTCCCATCGTATAAATACATTTTCACTCGAAGATGATGCAAGATATTAGGTCGTAAATAATAATTCAGGTCATATAAAAAATAATAAATGAAGCGATTACTAAAATAACAAAACAAAATATAGATAACCCTCGAATAACACAGTTAATTAGTTCCCTGTTATTCAAACCCGTGTTATTTGAGACTTAAATTTCATACGAAGCTCCAGATCCGACTGAAATTGAACATTTAATTCGAAACATTTATTGAAAGAAGCCTTGTAAATAATAATATATTTCAGAGAGCGCGTTCCGTGTTATTCGCGACATCGTGCAATTTAAATACCGTGTTATTCGAGGGGCATCTGTATAATAAAATGAATTAATAAAAGAATTGAAAATTTACAGCAGCTAAAGGGTTAAGAGAAATTAATTTCTATTATACAGCATCTATTGTAGTTTCAGAAAATTTTAATGACAATTCGGATCGTTGAAAATGGGATAAATCGGTATCTTCGAACTCGAGATTCCTGCAGCCGCGTATTCTTGAATTTACGATGTTCACGCGCGATAGGAATTCGTATTATGTAAATACGCGCATGTAACGCAGCAGCAGTCGTCGTGCCTTTAAATAAAGTCTTCTATAGTGTCGTGCAGAAGACGAACTCGCGCGATGTTGTATTTATATTAATAGATATAGATCCACCTGTTGTCCGACGTCTCTTGTTCCCGATCCGTTGTTCCATTTCGTTCGTTACAACGGGCAATTACGGCTGAAAGAACGCGTCTTTCATAAAACATCATGCATTAAAATGTATTTCCTGATTAATATGAATCAATTTTAAAATATTAAGGATTTCTGGCCGGCCGCTTTAATTAAAGTAAACAAGATGTATTTTGTATTACAACATTCGTCGGGTGGGATCGCCGAGAGTTCAAGTTTCGTTTAAAGTATTGATCTAGAGTAAAAATTCATATTATATTTTCTATACTTTTCATTGAGATCTACAAATGAAATTGACTCAACGATGTTGAAGTTTTTAATATTCAATATTAAATTTTTTATAGAAATCGTTAGCCAGAAATTCTTTGTATGCTAGAATTCTTTTAAATTCATCGGTATACTGTGGATATTTATGCAAATATACAATTTAAGATTTAAGTATTATTTATTTTAATGTAGTTACCGAAATGAAACTGTGATAAAACTCTATTTTCTGCTTTAAATGTTACAAAATTTATTTTTTATTTTACTTACTGTGTAGAATGTGCATTTTTCTTGTATTTAAATATATTAAATTGCATAAAGACCCGTAATTTCCTCATCAAAAAGGAGCTTGTTCGCGTCGTAACTTCCTTTTGTTATAAACCGATATGGAACACTTTGTCGATTGAAATATTCCAAAGCTAGAAAAAAAGAATAAGAAATACAAAATTTGTATAACACTTAGTTAGTGTTCCTATCCTCTATTCAAATCAACGCCATTACAAGTGCCTCTACAATAATAATAACAATCATAAAAGTATTTCCAACTATTCTAGAAGTAATTTTCTAGTAGTGTACAAAACAGCATTTACATTATGATTGCAACGAGTAATTTATTAAAGTATATCTCGAACATATTTACGAAAGATAAGAACGAAGTTTAATTTAATATTTCAGATTTTTATTTAGAATTTCCATTTCGCGTGTAATAATAGAAACGCGTCTCACGCGAACATCATGTATCACGTCGCATTATTCGTACGAGGACATAAATCTGCCGACAAGATCTCGTAAAAATAAAATAGCACAGGCTAGGATTGTTTCTTTTTACAACGTTCGATCTGAACGCGAGCGTTATTTCATTTCGATGTAAAATGATTTCTTGTCCGTGAACGTGCACGCCATATTTCATCGGAAAATAGAAAGCTTTTTTTTTACATATGTTTTCCAATTGAAAAAGGGAATCGCCTGAATCGAAACGGAACACGCTCGCTTCTTATATCGTTTTCTCGATATTCCCTGCAGATGGCAGCATCGTGTATTGCGAAGTTATTTTCCAGCGTTTTTGATTTGCGTCGCAGGATAAACGTTGTTCTAAACTTTTCCTGCTTTTGAGAACTCGTAACTTACGATAATCGAAAACAAGTCCCATGTACAGTGTTAATTATAATAAAATGTGTCTCTCATAATTTGATCATTGTTACCAGCGTTTGTTCAAATTTGTATATTTACAAGTATGGTGAGTAAAGGACGTTCTGTACTGAAGATAATTGCAAATCGGTATAAGCTCCAGAGAATCTTAAACCGAGGATCAATAAATTGGAATTTCAATTTGATCAAACGTTTGTTCAATTTTGAAGGTTATGTTTTGATGTCATAGAGTGTAAATGTGGAATGTGTATGTATTTCAGGCTGATACATTACAGAATTGGAGTCCGTATGCTAAAGAATATGATCCTTTGAAAGCTGGTAGTATCGATGGCACGGATACAGAGCCGCATGACAAGGCTGTTAGCCGTGCCATGCAAGCACATTATGAACCACCTTATGGCTTGAGATCAAAACCAGAAAGAACATTATTTGTAGCTAGGTTTGGTCCAAAAGTTACTAAACATGATTTGAAAGAGGTATAGCCATTGTTCTTATAATATCTCAATATTAATACATGCTAATTAAACATTCACAAACTCAGTTCTTTTGCAGATATGGAGATGTTGTATCAGCAAAAGTGATAGTTGATATTGTAACTGGACTATCTCAAGGATATGGGTTTGTAGAAATGCGAAGCGAAGATGAAGCTAGGAGAGCAGTTAGACGCTCAGTGGATGCGACACTGAAGGGTCATAAAGTTTTTGTGGATTATGAGTGTGGTCGTACCATGAAAGGCTGGAAGCCAAGGAGACTTGGTAGGTGTAATTATATTTAAATGTATCTTTATGTACTTGTACATACATAATTGCAATATTTATAGCCTATTGTAATTCTCTAGGTGGGGGTTTTGGTGGGAAGAAAGAGTCTGGCCAGCTTAGATTTGGAGGAAGAGACAGGCCTTTTAAAAAGCCTATTGTACCTAATATTATAAGATCGTATAATTGATAAGATTTCATTTTAAATATTTAATTTTATAAGTTAAATAGGACATTTATATTATTATACAACAAATAATAAGTAAAATAAAACATTATTTGGAATTTTTTAACAATATCATTGTCTTACATATGCACTTGTTGAAAGTTTTGTCTGAAGACTGTTTTCGTTTTGATCTTCAGCCAATAGAAATATACAAGAGACAGGCATTTCTCATATATCTTCTAACACATTAGGAACAACTTTAAAATATATTATGAAACAGACCACTATTATTGTATCACAGTTTGCGCTCTTTATTTAAAACAACTGTAATAAAAGAACAATTTTTATAAAATTGCTATGAACATTTTAATGATACTTGAAGACAGAATGACCTTTTTCAAAATTAATCAAATGTTCGTCAGTTATATTCAATTACGAGCTCTCATCGAACGATACATGTTTTAAAAATGTATTTTTAAAATGCGTAGGCGCAGCATTCTTCTTTTCCGTTATCAAATCTACGCTATATTTGAATACTTTTGATACACGACCTCTAAGCTTTCTGTCACTGATGTTACTCAGAAAAATTTATTTTTTTTTAGTATTGCGTAAATTCTGGCTGCTGCCAAAACAACCTCGGCTTGTTATTTCCTTGCGTTTCATCTTGAAAATAATACAATAATATGCAGGGAAGAAATTTTTTAAAAATACATTGCAAGTGGAGGAAGATCGTTTTGATTAAAAGAAAATTCATCTCTTCACCGAAAAAGCTTTTTCATGTATAAACTAAATATAAAAAAATGTACCGCAGTAATACGATTGAATAAACTGTACATTTCAATCGACCTCACCGTTCATTGAATAACTTCACACTATACCTGTGTCTGTATCATACGCTTATATATTGGAAAATCCAATTAACCCAAGTGAAAAAACATTTTAAACAATTAACCATTCGCCTCGTTTCCTGCGAAATTAATTACTGCACCAGTGGGTATTGACTTTTACGTAGAGTACTATCACGACGTAGCGGAATATTATATTATAACTTTAATTTTATTAAGCGAAACTAGTCCATTTCAATGAAACACAGGGTGAAAACGAAATTGTGGTGCAATCGAGCAGGAGGCAATTCCCTGTGCAAAAAAAATAGAAAATGCAGAATACATTTTTTTCAAAGGGTATTTTAAAAACAATTGACTGTAAATATCTGTCAAGTATGCGTACTAAATTTAATGACTTGATGATAAAATAAGGATTATTCGATTCTAACAAGTAAAGGATAAATTATTTTTTTTTCAGCTGTAAAAATAAAATATGATGAGTATAGTTCAACTTTTGAATGCAAAGGGTTAATACGAATGGCGAGATAAACAACATATGAGAAACACATACATCTTTTACTTTATTAATTCAAATACTGTCAAAAAATCTGTCGCTAGAAGCAACGTTGCGCCCTTTGAATTGCAAATATGTAGAGTCTAGTCAATATTCCTCTGATTCAGGATGATGTAGAACTAAAACCAAACACCGAATATTTTGAAAGCTTTGTTACAAGCAGAAATAGCGATTTTTGAAACGCCAGACCACGTTTCAACCCTTTAGCGTAGTCTTCCAAAAAGAAACGTCATCTGCTTGAATTTTCTACAGCAGTAACGTGTCATAAAACAGTAAAATATTGAACAAAACGCATACAGTTTAATAAGACACGCTGATAAACAAATTCATCCGCATACATAGATTTGCAGCGTACAATAAAAAGCCACATCCAGGTCAATATAACGGTTCACAGTACGCAGCGAACGATTTTCCAGAACCTATATACGCATTCGCACCACTGATTGACTAATTGTAAATTTCGTACGCGTGCCGAATTGCACCAATTCAATTGTCTAAAAAACGAAGACTCATCGAAATTAAAACAATTCCTGCACTTTCGAATTTTCAGCAAACGAAAGGCCAAAATTTCGACGATTTTCGCTGCTTCTACATACAAAACGGTCGAAATTTCAGGCCAGAGCGTCGAGGGGAATAAAATGTTGGTGGTTTTGTAAAACGACGTGGGCGGTGACCGTTAACATTCATAGGACGGGCAATTAATCTAGGATGATGCGAGAGCCAGCTTTCTGGCTCGGTGTGAGCCGACGTCGTCAGCGTCGTGGAACTTTATACTCGGGCGTCGCGGCGCCCTCTCCCCCAATACGGCCCCCTCCATATAAGGAGTCGCCTCGTGGGTTCAGCGCCGACAACCACGCGGCCGAGCCTCTTCAGCTTCCAGGCTACCTCTGATAAGGTAGCCCCTTCTTCCTCGACGTCTCTCCACCGCGTTCGCCAAGGTCTCCGTAGGCCAACCCACATTCGTTTATCGCGGCTCCTATTTCGTCGGCTCGGCCGCTGCTCCCGTTTTCACAACACAAAGCTCCACTCGCGTCTAGCTGCTTTTTTTATTCACGGACACGAGCTGGCTGACGAGCGGAAAGCTCGTGCCTCGGGAACCACTCCGCATTGAAACTTCCTTCTTCAGGGTTCTTCGCAAATACGTTTCTTTTTGTCTGACTACACCACCGTCTCACGCTAATTCCAGTCCTTGGGTGATTTAGTATTCTTGTTTGTTTGTTGTTTCGTCGGAGAACTGGACGCGTTGTTCGATACTGCGATGGGGTCCGTGCTTACCACCACACAGTGGCGTGTGTGATATCCAGTTGGAACGTTGTAATTTGAGAGTGGCATCAGTCAGTTTTTTGTTATTTTGAGATATTCAAGCTCTTGCGTTTGAATGTTTTTTAAAAATATAATTGCTCGCGTTGGAGAAATTTATTTTATGTTGTTTCGAGTAGTTATGATTATTGCTTTACTGATATTAATGAATCAACCTTTTTGATACTGGTGAAGTGATTTTTAAAATAAATATATTTGTAGCTTCGGTCGATGATTTAACCTCTATTGATACAATAGTAAGGATTTTGAAAGGTATTGAGAATCAATTGTTTATAAATAAAAGATGATATCTGTTTGTAACCGAAACAGCTTTAACTCCTTTTTGTTTAAAAAAAAATGATTGATGCCATTATCAAAATAAGGGGCTTATATGTTTGTTAATATACATTATTATTGCATTGTTGATGTTTCTTAGAGTTTTATAATAAATAATGATTATTTAATACAATTTTTTTGACGTCGTTTAGCGGTGATTTAGCGTCGTCCTGCAGGAGTTAACGTGTTAACGTTATAATACAATGTGTTACTATAAAACTTGGTAGTTCTAATAAAAATCTTTGTGACAAAAAATATGTAATTATTTGGTCGTGTGTATATTATCATATGAAATCACTGTAATGGTAATATGTCTCTTAATTTTGTACAAATTAGCAGTTATTTGATTGAGTCGTTCAGTTCTACAGTGAAAAATTCCATACCTGGTCAGACACATACAAATTCGTTTTTACAGATACGTATCGTTAAGCACATGAATACTTAATAATTTCATGGGACACTTCTTGTTGTATGTCATCATTTTGACGACAATTTGATTAAAAAATTAATGAATGTTAGTACTTATTTAATTATATTGAATTTAATACCCGAATGACGTTTGTACAGTGTCTTAGATCTTACAATTTAACATTTGTAATAATTTTACAACTTTTGGGGTCACTCGATTTAATTTATGTTCAATTTTGTATAAATTTCTGGTGGTATTGCTGGTGGTTTTTCGGCTTCCTAGATCATGTTCTGAAATTATGAGTTCCACAAGTTCTGAATCGTTCAATTGTTTAATGAACAATCGACTTTAGTCTTTTCAGTTGGGAAACTTTATTCTATTCAGATTTTTCTTCTGAATATAATATACATGTTATACCTCATAACTTATTATTACATCCCTTATCAACGACTAAAGTAGTTTACTTCAAAGTCTTCCTGAGTTCATAACTTTGGATCTACCCTATTTCCCTCTTTTCTTTAACAGTCATCTTCTCCAGCAACGCCTCCTTTTAGTATAGAAAGTTTACTATAAAACACTCGGTGTTTATCTTATTTCTCCAAACAGAAAGGGTAAATAAAAAATAAAAAATATTGTTACAGTGATTAATTACTTAAACTGCTACTAAAAATTTATATACATTAGTGCTTTATAAGTATTATAAGTCATAATTTGGAAATATATTACTTTTATTTTATCACTTCTGATATAGACCGAAGGACTTCATAAAGCGGCTCTAAGTAAAATTTAAGTAGTTTCAAACAGTATAATCAGTCCTAAAATATACAAAACCAAATAGCTAAAAACTATTTACTGTCTTGTAACGTTTCTTTATATTAAACGGTACATCTGCAAACACGAGGTGAACAGAAATTCTCCGCGTGCACCGCAACTCCGATTAAAGAAGTAATGATGGGTGGATTTCGTGTTGTCATTGCTGGAGGGTAAATATATTTAGTGTCGTGTCCACGAAGACCGTCAGCCAATAATCTTTCCGTCAGTGGCGAAGTTACGCATGAAATGGCTACGGGACTGATATAACGTAGCATCGGAAATAACTCGATGGAAAAATTTACTTAGAACTTTCTGCTTTCATTTCCTTTGCTACAACGGAGAAATGAAGACTCTGAACATCCGTTTAGAAGTAGAATTAGATCACTGGGTTAGATAAACATACGTGATACCATTTTATGTTCCTTACCATTTCTGCTGGATGATGCTCCGTTTAAATCTCGTCGAGCTGAATTATGCAACGATACATTAATTTAATTATCAATAAACAAGCATATTTTCCAGGAGAGTTTACTTTTAACGCAATACATAACCCGGCTTCCATTTTTACGGGCTACTCAAGAGATCAGAGCTCTTATCTGTGATAAGAGGGACGGATATTTCGCGAAGCTTTTCCCAGGCCGCACTGCGCTCTCTTAAGACGGACGAGTGGATATTTCCGAAAATGGCCGAAAGGCTGTCTGAGGGGAAAAGAATTTTGAGCTCCTAAGATAAGTTGCCCCGGCGGTATGACATTCGTAGAAGGTTTTTTAATTCCCTGCAATTTCCGGCACTTCGCAATTACGAACTCGAGATTCTTCACCCAACCATTGAAAACATATCTACGTCCATTTTCACCGTTTCTTCGCGCGCAGCGGAAGAGAAACGAAAAGGAAATGTGGAAAGGTGCGCGAATGGTACACTTTCGAGTAAACTTCTATTTTTAAGTAGCTAAAGTTACACTCGTACTCTAGATTTCGAGGATTAAACCTCTTGTCAACGACCGAGAGAATTCATTTCTACGGGTTAACGAGTTGAACATTTTGTACAAAATAAAAAAGGGTACAAGAGTTCTGTATAATGTAAAATTTGAGAGAAGTTCATTTCATGTTAGTGTAATCTGAAACGGTGATCTCGAAAGCCACAGAATCCCTAATTTCGAAGTTATCGAAAATTCAATTTTCTTCAAGAACAGCCAAAGTTATTCAAATACTGCGTGACCTAACTAGACCGATTAATTCCTACTAATTAAACTTGCTGAAACTCGCTGAACTGTAACAGAACTTAGTCAAGACTCTCGAACCCTTTGCTATTATGTAGTCTGCCTAACGGTGTACACGTAGGATGCAGAGTAACTTTGTAATCCAGAAGGATGATGGGATACGTACATTCTCAGAAATTCCTCAAGTTACCAAACGAGTTCAACCTAATCACCGAAACAGAAGTTCGTTCAGAGACGATAAGTCTGAAAGTAGAGCGAGGAAGAAGGAATGAAATATTAAACATTTTAAATTTTAGACATTATAGAAGGTAACTAAATAAAAACTAAATGTAGTTCAAGTGACCCAATTAATCGAATATTAAAATCGGCCAATACATTTGCGGATAAAATTGATTTTTTCAGTGGCTCTTGTTTTAAGAAATCTGTTCATAGCGCACTACGCATTGTTTAGATAATGTTTAATCATAAATTCTTTGTAATTACATTTATGTTTACTTTTATACTTTATATTATGTTGCTACGAATGTTTTTATTTTTCTATTTTGTTTTAATTCTCATTTATATATGTATATTGGGTTTACATCCGTAGAATCTACAAATAAACAACTGTTCAAAGATATTTCAAAATCAATAGAATGATATAAATTGTTAATAGGATGATGAAGTTCGAGAATTTGTTGAAAATTATTCAAAGTTAAAATAGACTATTTTCCACTCAAAATGAATTGATAACATACCTAATAAATGAGAATAAATTGATTAAGAATAGGTGATACTTTTTGTTTATCAGCAAATGAGTCTATTTCCCATGAGATTTTACTTTTAATGTAATACATATAGAAACAATTTTTTTCTACATTTTTTGCCACGGAACTTTTTGTATATTATTTATATAAAAACGAATTTTAGAAGGCAAATCGTGAGTTATTTATTACTGAACCTTATAAGACAATACCGAAAGAGTCAACAACTAATTTGTGTAATGACAATGCAAATTGGCTTTTGTTTTATATTACGGAGAACGTCTTTGAATACTACAAGAAAATAAATTAGAGAGTTCATCGAAAAATTGTTTAAACGAAAATTCATAACATTGTAAATAGAAGGAATAAACAAATTATGTAGTTAATAGGAATCAGTCATTATTTATACTAATGAACATACAGGGGCCTTCACGTAGATCATTTGACTCTGTACAAGAATAGACTTTATTACAACAATTCAACTGTTTTTTGTAACATTCTTTCTGTGGTTCCCTAAACGTAGCAGACGTAATCACAATAGAGGCAACCAACAAAAATATAATTTTACTACTCAAAGTCTACTTGATGTTCCATCCCGATTTTTGGAGAATAATTAAAAGACAATACACATTACTCGTAAGAAAAAATTCAATTTCAACTTGTAAGTCGAAAATATAGAAGAAAATTGTCTTGTATGAGAAAACTGAATTAGAACATTCGTTGCGTATAACAATAAATACGAGCAAGTTAAACTAATCTTACTAAGGACAATAAGTTTAGTTCCCAAATTGTATATTAATTACTAAACTGCGAGTGTTTATACAATTTAACACATTCAAAAACAAAGAAAAAAAATTCATTTCTTAAATATTTGCAGGATGAAACATATTTCTATTAAAATCCTATTTCTAAACCTGTATTAAAATATAAAAATATTGAAGTTTATTATCTTTTATTGCATAAACATTCTAATTCATTAATCCTACAATACAAAAACCACGAAAGTTGAAGTTACCACATTAGGTGTTCACCGATACGTTAGGTTGCTTTATGACAACCTCTGTCAAGATACTCCTGAAGAACAAATGAAAAAAAGGTCCATCTTTTAAACATTTACAGGATGAAACACGTTTCTATTATACGTAATCTCATTTCCAAACCTGTAATAAAATATAAAAATATCGAAGCTTATAAACAGATATTTGCATAAACATCCTCATCCATTAATCCCTACAATACAGAAACTACGAAAGTTCAAGTTAGCAAACTAGGTGTCCGCCGATACGTTAGGTTCCTCTATGACAACGTCTGTCAAAAAGCTTCTGAACCGAGTTCGAACTCGCTTCAAAGACTGCGTGCCGAATTTCATTGAAACCGGAGCTGGTGTTTGCACGAGCAGCTATCAGTTATCGTGTAGATCGGTGCTGTTCAAAATTCGCCTGTATCCCTACCAAATCGCAAGCGATCGACGGATTCGTGGCAGGGCCGCGGGGGCGGAACAGGCGAAAAGGGGTCCACGGGAAAGAGAACGATCCACGAAGAACCGGTGATCGTAGAAGGGACGAAAATAGTAGCGTGCCAGGATCGTATCACGCTCGCGCCCCACGGACGTGGATCTGCTCTCTATTAATAGCGAAAAACGAAAGGGAGCGATCGAGTCGAACCGTGTAGGCATCGTTCCCGAGTCTTGGTGCTGTCCAGACTCTGCTCGCAGGACTTCAGAGCCGCTCGAGCTGTCGCGGACTCCACATTCCACCAGCAAAAGCTCTTCGTGTGTGCCTGTTGGAAGCATCTGTTGCTCGGCTGGTGCCCCGAGGCGAACCCTCATACCACACATACACACACTATCCCACCCACCCACACTTCCATACACATTCACACCGTTCGAGTGTAAGTTCCACCATTTTTTTTTCTCGTGTACATTAAATTAGTGATACCTCGAGGCATCTCTGCCGGTGCTGTACCCATCGTACGGGTCCACGTAGTGCTCGAACTTACACGGTTCGCACGGGTCAGTGTGTTGGACCGGCGAATACTCGTCTTCGTTGCCGATCGAACCATCAGGAGGGAGTGTGAAAGTGAAACGCAGAGGGTGAAAGATCCCTTCCCCAAGGACGGTCGAAGTTATCGTGAAACAGAGGGTAAACGTTCGGGATGGCAGCGAGGCGTGTTAAAACGAAGCTGATAACCGGAAATCGCTCCCGAGGATTTACGGGCACGAAAGTCCTGCGCAAAGTGCCGTCTGACCATGCTACGACTTTATCTACTTAAACGTTCGGGGAGATCGGACATCGTTCACCTCCGGCCGTGTAACTTCGGAAACTCCGCACGAGGGATCCGACGAATTTCCTGCGGAAGGTTAAACAATGTACTGCAAACTGGTCGGCACTCTTGGAGGAGTTTGGTTTCATCTTCGACCGTCTTTCATGACGCCGGAACTGCTACGTGATGCGCCGATCGTTTCGGTAATTTATGCAAGTTTGAGGATGGCTTTCAGTTTGATGGAACCGACGAAACATGAGAACGAGGAGTTCAATATTGCGCTTGATGAGTGACCGAAGGAATACGTGAGATACTTCGTTTCCTTTTTGTAATCAATCTTCCGAACGTTGTTCTAATTACGTTTATTTTGGCGAATAACAATTTTGATGAATTTTTTATTGGAATATTATTTTTTACTTAACACGTTAAATACCATATGTAGTCAGATACATGAAGCAGTCGCATTGTGCTTTTAACATAAGCACAAAGATAACAATGAATTTCAATACTCTCGTTCATTCAGTTAAATAGACACAATTAGGTTAATTTCCAAATTTTATATTATTAATCACCATATTATAGAAGCTGCAGTCGAGTGTAAATCGTGCGGTTGCCGATGTGTTAAATATAAATCACCGGGGAAGATATTTAATTACCTCATCTATAAACTAGCAACTAACTAATCAGCTAACTAATTATAATAATGTCAATGTTATCTAAAATGATACAAAACTTGAAAGTGATTTGATTAAATTCGAGGCGTCAACGTGTTAACATCCACCACAATGAACGCAGGTATTTCCATTTTCTAAATATGGCGGTTACAGAGGACCGATATAGAAACGAATCGCGTTAGCGCCGTGATAACTCGCTCCCTATAAATGTACGTCGGATATCCTGTTTCAAGGCATTATGGTGACGTACGCAATTATGTAATATTGTTTCTACTCCCACGCCGCGTGCCATCCTACACGACATCCTGCATCATGGGATCTGATGTCAGCCACCATCGGCCAGCACCAAAGATTACCCTCCGTATAAAAAACAATCTTCGAATCGTTTCAATCCTTTTAGACGCCCTAAAATGTGTCGAATCGTCTGGAACGAGGACAAACGAACCGAAGAAGGACACCGTCGAAGATGAAGCTGAGTTTCTCCGAGAGGACAGAAAATGGTCGGACGGTTCGATGGATAAGACGGTTTACGGCAACGAAGACGAGAAACCGCCATGGATAGCGAGGGAGGCGAAAGAGAAAACGCTAGAGAGAGGGAGAGCGAGGTTGATAGACGAATGAAGGGAGAGATAGAAAGATCGAGGGAGAGAGAAGAGTAGAGAGTCGCTTTTCTAAAATTAGAGGCGAGAGGAAGAGAAGGGGATGGCTCCTTATAGAGCTTGCGACGTCGAGCTTGCGGCCAGGGTTAGCAAACTGGCACTCTCTTTCTCGTCTCAGAATATCGGATTACCTTTGCACCAGTGCATCGTCTCGCCCCTTCGACTTCCTTTCTTTTCTAGCTTCTTCTTTCTCGGGCCCCCAAGGTTCGATCTATGCTCGACGACCACCCTCACCCTCTCTCTCTCTCTCTTTCTCTTTCTCTCTCTCACTCTCTAGCCCTTTTATTTTTCTTTCTTGACGTTCGGTTGTTTATTTAAAATATTCCTGGGACGTGCACCGGGTCCGTCATGTCCGCCCGGACCAAAGGGACGATCGGATTCCTCTGCCACTCGAATTTATCGGTCCACCGAGATTCGGCTCGCGAGTGATATTTTTCGTTCTCTGTAGAAATGAATTTCATATTTTGCTGACAGTGTGAACGTGCGGATCCACCGAGCTCCCGCGAACCGATTCGAGGGTAGACGATATCGATCACCCTTTCTTTCTGTGAAATCGTGATTCAGAAACGGTGTGAAGCATCGTAAATGATACTTGATAAGGACACGTGCTAATCGGTGGTTTGTTTGCGTGTTACAGCACCTTAACCACCCGCAAACATGTCGGACGACGAGGAACAATACTCGTAAGTATTGAAACTGATCGCGAGACTCTGCGAGAAAGAAAAGACAATTTCAACTCTCGACATTCTCTGTCTCCTTGATTTCAAACGTCAAACTTTCATTGTTCTGTTTGACGAGCGGTTTTTGCTGATCATCTTTTTTATAAAAGGACACGGCCGCGGAAATAAGACCGTATCGATTGCTCGAGCTACGTAGCCGAACGTTACGTAAGACGATGCACACGTGCATCGGACAGAAGCTGAAAAATGATCCGAGCCATCGCTGAAATATCCATGAAATCGAGTTCACAAAGCGTGTTCTCGACTGGCAGGGAATGTCGAGAATATTTCAGCAAAGCGTAACTTTAAGTAAGAGACAGCACGGTAGTCCATCGAAGCGTCAAAGAAACATGTCGTCAGAATAGATCACGCACAGTTTATCTCACAGTGCCGATCTACAGGGTTTTAAGAGTCACAGATCTATAGTTACAACTTCTTCATGCGTACCCCTTCTCTCAGGTTGACGCATAATTTGAGGAAAACCAAGACCCCATGTTGATCGTTGTCGCACAATGAGCAAAATGCAATTAAGTTCACGTAAGATCAAAAGTCACCGTGATTTCTACTCCAATCGTACCACTACCCCTTTCTTGTTATACATATTGTCATTCAACCCCGTACCCTTGATTATGCTGTGAAAAACCCCAACCCCCTCGTGCTCACGTGCCACCGTGTTAAACAATATTTTTTGCACGACACCCTGTTGAAATTGCTCGCTAAAAATGTCCCTCTCCCGTTCGTACATTATTCTTGTACGCGCTTCAAAATTTTGTAACCTTGCTGTAACTTAGGCGCGAAGTAATTCGATAGAACGTCGTGACAGGCGCGAAAAGAATTTTTGCCTATTTTTGAAACGAGGAAACTGAAGCAGACAGATGTGAAGATTATGTGTATCAGCGATGATTCACTCGGTTGGATCGGCTTGGATCTATATTCAGTGGACAGATGGGTCCAAAAATATTATGAAGTATCAACCGTTTGCACAGCTAATACATTTTACGCTTCTCCACCTACATCTCGTGAGACGTAAATTTCTTTTAATTGGTACAAAACGTTAATTACACGGGAAAAACATTTTTAGTTCGCAATTTAGTGAATGAAAGCCCCACAAGAGCGCCCCTGCCCCCAATAAAACCTCCCTGATTCTTGTTTTCGTTTTTTTTTCTAATGTTTGTTTAAATAGCCCCGTACATTTACCTGTACCTGTTCACTAACGAATTTCGTTTTCCGTTTTCTCTTTTGCAGCAGCGAGGAGGAGGTCGAGGAAGTGTAAGTGTTACTGGTGGTAATACCTAAATCCCTAAAGATCATTCCTGAAATATTTCTAACGTCCACGTTCTCTCATTTTCTCATTCCAGGAAGTAAGTTCCAGAGCCGTGTCTGCGTTTAGGTGTCTCATACTACTGCGCAGAGTCACCGCGGATTTTCGTTTTTGATCTCGATTTTTAGACTTTAGTCTTTTGGTAGAATTCCTCGGTTTTTTTTAGACGATTGCCTAATTTCTCTTTGATCGTCGCCTCCCCTCTAGCAATCAGGACCTCGATTGTCTCTGATTATAGTTTTCCGGTTTCAAGAGAGATCGCTCTGTATATTTTTTTTCTTCCTTGTGGGAATATGAATTTTATTAGAAATTATAAGAATATATTTAATCCATGAACTGTTCCAACTGTCAAGCTTCACCGACTCGAATAACTGTTTTTTGTATCACAATCGGGTCCAACTTTGCGATGATAGGCACACGGCCACTGAGGTGAACACTATACTCGTTCACCAAGTACGAACACAGTTCGAATTAGAACAGACATGCTCGTTTTTACAAAAATAGGACAGACGCTTGGCGCTGTCTTCGATTCTTTTTGGACACAATTCTACGATTTTAAAAGAAGAAACGATTATTTTTATTCCTGAAACAACAGTTGATATTCAATTAATCTGCAAAATGATACGCGTGTACGTGAAAAATATAGTTTCGTATCAGCAAATACTGTTGGATTATGTAATTATTGCATTGTACAATTATAGTAAATGAATCACTGATGTTTGATTAATATTTATACACTCCGATAATAAATTACAGAATCAATTGAATAACACATTAATTTCATGACACTATCAAAATTGAACAGTAAGAAAAGTTTTTATAAATTTTACTTTCGTGCCATAGAGCGATCTCTGTCGAACCACCGTTAAAATTAGAACCCGTCGTGCTTCTCTCACGAAAATAGAGCGGACGAATGGCACTGTATTTTTGAGTGTCGAACTACATATTAATTCAACGATACCATAAAGTTGAGCAGCCAGAAATCGAGATGTCTCTCGATCACAATACCTCGAAACGATTATTTTCTATTTTTCTTCATTCAAAAGCGTCCTTCGTCTGCATAAAACATGAAACACGGTTTCCTTCACTGAAAACGATTCAGAAAAAAGTCGAGTCATTTCGAATGGAAACCACCCCGAAATACCTTCGAATCTTCCTATTCTTCGAGACAGTATTTCTTGGTGATTCCTCGAAAATGAAAAAAAAAGAAGACAAATGAAAGAGAGCACGATCGAGGGGAAAGAATAATTATGAGAGTAAGGTAGCCACGTTCGACTCTGTTTGACCGGCTGATAATAGAATCAAACCGGATACCATTTTCTCTGACTTTGATTTATGATCTCCATTTCTCTGTTTTTTTCTATCTTTCTCTCTCACTCCCTGTACGCCTGTATCTCCACATACAATACACAAAAACCAACCAACCAACCAACCAACCAATCAAATGACCAATCACCATCGACCAAACGACCAACGCGGCGCGAATCGAAAAATCGAAAAATCAAAGGCAGCCGGAGAGGAAGATCGAGTAAGTCCTGACAAACAAAAAACATTGTAAAAATTCGGCAGCTATTGGCAATGTTTCATTTCTCTTACTTCTTAATTTTGTTTCACTTTCTCTTTCTCTCTCTCTCTTTCTCTTACTCTCTCACTCTATCTCTATCTATCTCTATCTCTGTTTCTCTTTGTTAATCGCCTAACCGTATTGTATTGTGTTGTATTTCGAATTCAGTATCTGTTCTCGTCTGCTACTTCTCGCTCTTACATTTCTGTTTCTTATCTGTCACTTGGTCGCTGTGTACAAGCAATGTATATTTTTTTGTGTATGAAGTATTATTTCTCGTTTTCGCCGTAGCTCTGTCCGTGTAGTCTGACGTTTGTTCTTGTTGTCGCCTTTTGTTGTCCAACGAGATAGTTTCTCGTAAAAATCGCGCGAATCGTCGACGCTACATCCCTTCATTCGCCTTTGAAGTTCGCCGATCATCCCCATTTCTACCATACCATTTTTTTTCAAGCATCAGACTTTTTTGTTCGCTCTCATTAGCCCCCCTTTTTCGGCCCTGTCGCCCAAACGCGACGAACGCTGTGCATAAACGCGATTAATCTCCGGAAATTCGCGGGAAAGGGGTGATTTTTTTTTCTGTTTCGCAACGGTCCATTGTCACGCAATAACGCTGTTTTTATTCCGCAGTCGGCTTTCAAAAGCCGTGTTTTATCGGCTGACTTGCAACGAGCTATTTTTTTTCGCGACGAGCCCCTCTATTTTTTTTTATTTTCACCCGAATCCCCGACAAGATGGAATTTTTGAGTTAAACGTTAAAAGCAATCCGATATGGTTGCGTTCGCCCCCGTGACGATGAAAAATCACCCTTCCACAGCGCTAGAAGCGAAATCCTGCTGTGCTGGTATCGTTTTTTCGCACTTAAAATTATTGTACGTGAATCAGTCTACGTTGTTTCCAACATTTTGCCTGGAACACTTTTTTCGACACGTATGTACATACTAGACTACCACAGAAGTCTGCACAGGCATTTTATTCCGTTTTTTAACACTCATTTTCCTTGATATTTTGTAGCATTATCGCCGTTTGTACGATTTTATCCAGGAGAAGCGACAAAGATTCATTTTGTTTCTCGCGTCTCTTTGTCTTCTCTGACGTAATTTTCTGTTGGTCCGTCCGCTGTCTTCTACGTTCTGTTTTTGATGCTGTGTCGCTGTTGTTGTGTCGATGGTTAAACAAATTTGTTTATCGCTGCCACCCTCTCCCCTCTGATACACGTCCACATACATGCCTCAGGTTTCCTCGACATAGTGATTTCTGGTCGACTCGGGCAAACATTCGTCCACATACACTTACACGCGTCTCCACGAAACACTCGTGATTGAACAGTGAAATATTTCAAACCATCTCGTGCATAATTTTCAAAATTCGAATTCTGTACATGAAGGCCAAGTACAAAATTAATTCTGACAAATATGTATAAAGAATCTGGTCATCAATTTTACTTTTCAAACACCACCGAACCGAAACACAGCCACGACATACATACAGACATATGTACACACACTGACACGATCCTTAACCCATTGTTTCTCTGCGCATTATCTCTGTCGCATAATGATCGTTCTTTTCTGGCATTCTGAAGTGGGCAACTGGAAAGGTTTTGCGAAAAAGCTATATATAGGTGTGACAAGATCCTCACGAAAGAGACGGTAGGCTGCCTGTTCTCCTTCTTTTTTACGTTGTCTATAAAAAGCCAAAGAAAATACTGCCGCGCCCACGCGTGCATCGTGTCCCTGCTGAACGTTAAACTCTTCGACGACTTGTCGTAAAGAGTAATAAAAGAAAAATATAGGGAGAAC
Source organism: Macropis europaea (assembly GCA_916610135.2). Taxonomy (NCBI): domain Eukaryota; kingdom Metazoa; phylum Arthropoda; class Insecta; order Hymenoptera; family Melittidae; genus Macropis; species Macropis europaea. The sequence continues at coordinate 33,756,790 of OU744343.1, forward strand.
GTTAGAGAATATAAAAGTGGATGGAACGCGGGCAGGCTGTCGTCGATTCTAACGATGCTTTTTTCGTTCGATCGTGTCAGGGTTTGTGAGTCGGGATCGTATTGAAAAAAAAGAAAACGCGATGGCGAATCGAACGCACCCTCACGCGGCTTTGTGCAGTCCCATGTGAAACACGAACAATTCCAATTATAATTAATGTACCTTTACTTTCTTTTTTTGTAGGGGTAGGGCGTCCCAAAAGTAAGTTGAATCTCGAGGTGTTTACACGTCAATAATACTTTCCTCTGTTCTTCGGCAGCTCTCACATCCCCCCGCCCAAACCACCCCCAAAGTCCGCGCTTTTTTTTCTTTTTGGCGGGAACTAGACTTTCACTGGCAATGGTTATCGCGTTTAAAAAAGTTATTACAAAAAGCATAAAATATTTTGAAAGCTCCACGTATCAGGTCGTTCGAAAAGTTCGTGGAGGGGGATGAAATTGAATATTTTGTATTGATCTGTATATTTTAAAAATAGACACAGTCACTTTTTTTCCGGCGGTTCTTTTTATTCTTTATGTAACTTGAAAATACAATTTTTATAAACGTTTACAGTTCGTTTTTAGAAAATCTTCCACGTGATCTCCGAGGTTAATATCCGTTTAACTATAGTTTCTTTCATCAAGCAATTTTACAGCGATAAGAATAAGTAATAATTTGATTGGGCAATGTTCGAAAAATATGAAGAATTGTTTAGTATTTATGATCAAATTATTATTTATTCAAACCATTACGAATTTCGAATTACTTGAAAATGGGGAGGAATATTAAAAAGAGAAGGCGAATATGTCTATTCTTAACATATGGAGGTTAATAAAAAGGATTGAGTTTCATTTTTAAATTTGTACCGGCACGAATTTTCCGGGCAGCCTAATGCTATAATATATTCCATTTTCTATCATTTTTCACGGTAGACTGTTCGAAGTCATATAAAAACTTGATTCAATTCAATTTCTGTGATTTTAAAGCTACCATGAGGCAGCAAGTACGGTGAAGAAACGAATCTTGTCAGCTTTCAAATATGTTCACAGTATATGTTATAAACAGTTGCACTTTTGTTTGAGGTTCTTGACCGTGTAACAAGTAATTAAAAGTAGCCACCTGAATATTTATGAGCGACAAGGTTGTTCAGTCGAAAAGTTTTAAGGCTTTTGACCGTATTATACGGTGGCAGTTGCATAACGGGTGTGTGCAACTAATATAACTTGTGTCGGCTGGACGATTGCCAAACGCTTCATAAATATGTGTACGATAACGTAATGCGGTTTATTCTTATACCGAAGCTGTGGTGTTCCTTCGAAACGCGCTGCGTTTCAATCTAATTAACAAACAAAGCCTTCAATGGTAAATGCGACCATTGTCATTGATACTTACTTAATGTCGAACTATTCGATTACCGTTTTTCTAGGTCAACCTGCGCATTCTCTGCATTTCTTTTTAGATCGTGGTATTTCATTTTGGTCTGGTAGAAATGCTCAGCATTTCGAAACGATTCATTGTTACGCGTTATTATAATGATTGGCGTTCCGTAAATATCTGATGGCTGTGCAGAGCGGTCGATTAAAGTCTCGATCCCGCCAAAAATTCTAATATTTCGTGATATCAGTGCTCGAAGCAATATCCACCCCCCTCAAAGCTCATGTTTCTCTCTGTCTCTATCAAACCCACCCGTGTTTTTACGTTTTTGTCTCTCTATATCTGATTAATCATACAAATTAACGTCTCTGTGTATAATTACCGTGTGTCCATATATGTATGTACACATACATACGTGTCTCGCATACGTGTTCACGAGCCCACCACACAATTTTTCGTTGATCTCGTTTAAACAGCCAGCCACTTGGTGTCGTGTTTCGTTTTTGTATCCTGCGTTCCCAGGAGTCGTTTTTTTGTTTTGTTTCTGCCAACTTGGTGCCCCTCCCCATACACCCCTCTGTCACATTCTGTTTAATCATGTTGATCTTTGCGCCATAATCAATCGACCCGCAGCCAATAATCACCACGCCATTTTTCCTGTTCGTTTCTCGGACTCTTTGTCGCAGAAAGATCGGCAAATTGCGTTGGGAGGTCACTGAATTTTCCCTCGAACACCAGAAAACACGCTGTTTCGAGTAATTCGTTCGGCTGTTTCATCATGCGGTTGCGTAACACCCGGCTACGTTGCCAACGGTGTTAAATGTTGTTTACGAGTTCGTTACGCGTCAGTTAGTGGGTTTCGGATAAAACTGACCACGATCAAACTTTGGATGCAGTCCAGAATGAATTATTTTACTTTGTTTAGAGAGGATGAGCCTGTGGTCTCGTTACACAATGTGTGGCTGTATTCCACAGGTGAAAACTCATCAGAAACTTTTAATGTACACAGATTCTAAAGCAATTTGTTTCCGATGCTACTTTTGGGTATAACGTTTAATAATCATTCAATCTTCCGTCGTTAAATGTAAAGAACATTCGTTAGAATTTTTTCGTTATTTTTATGGTATAGAATACATCTACCAATTTTGTGACAAGTCTTTGAACTCATCCTGCATTCAATCCAATTTCAGCATTATAAAGACTGCTCAGGATTAAATTATGATTTAGAACACTGAAGCTGTAAAATTTCTAAGCTGTTGTATCGGTTTCATGAAGATTCAGTGACTTTCCAAGTCGACACGATTGTCGACGTTCTTACGTAAACTGGCCAGCTCCTTGGCTTTCGACTGTGGCTTTTTTAAGGCGTTGTGGATAATAATTGACAATACGAATGACGACAGCGATGACGCTGATAACGGCGGCGACTGTGTGTTGCTTGCATTTGGGTTGGAAAAGAAGAAAAAAATGTCTGACGAGAAGAAGAGTGATTGCTACCGTGATCCATTTCTATCCCGTTTATCCTTTTTATCGACATCTTTGAAATTCGACTTAATAGAACCCCTTTATCACTGGAAACGAAACTATTTCCAAAATTTATGATCAATTAGATTTTTCGATAATTCCCGCAATCATGATCGCGTGAATTCTTGTTCTCGTTGTACGCTGCTCAGATTGATCAAATTTTCTCTTCGAACCTGCTGAATTGCTTCTGTAAAATTGCTTAATCGCTTGTTCTCGAGCGGCTTCGTATTTTACTTTCTGCAAGCTAAAAAAAAAAAGACTAAATTCTGACGTCCCGTATCTTTGACATCCTTCAGATCCAAAAATCGTGTAAATCTATGTCTTGTCATCACGAAATCATCTTTAAAATTAGAGATCCTGTCCTTATTCTAAAGTCATCCTGGATTCAGTCCACATGATGTAACTGATCCAAGGTACCTTCATATTCGAGAATATCTTGAATTTTGAAGAGCCTCCAAATTCTTGACAAACTAGTGACATTGTAATCAGTGAGATTTATTGTTTGAAATTCTCATTGATTTTTTTCGTTAAATTTTTGATACAAGATGTTTTTCAAATAGATAACACTGCACTAGAATGTCTTATGAATAACAATGAGTAAAGAGTGTTATACAAACAAATTTCCATGAGTGTTTCATCAAAAGGTGATAGCAGAAATATTAAATATAAATTAATGCAGCACCGCATGGGAAATGTTTGAGGATATTTAGAAGCTATAATTATTATATAAGATCATTTATTATTATTATTTCATTTCAAAATGTCAGTCATTCCTGTCAGATCGATGCTCTTGAGACAAATAAATTTATTTGATTTTTGTTTCATTTTAATGAATGTATTATTCAATCATCGCTCAAGCTTTCAACGATCTCAAATAATAAACCATACTTCCATATAGAAATTACATACAGATTGTTGAAACATCCTCATGCTTTGCAATGCTGATTTATGTTTACATTTTTGTAACATTTTAATGGTCTCATGGACATACATTTGCATAACCATTTTTACTCGTTTCTTAACCCGGCAGTGCAAACGTGAACTTCTGAAACATAAGTATCCACGTGGGGTGCACATGGGCCCCCGATAAAAATTAACATTTATTGACTACGATATATAAAAATCTTACCATACGACAAAAAATATTAATAAGCAAACAATTTATAAACTAGTCATCAAGCCAATTATCTCTTCTAGTAGTTGGGGGGCTGCTAGACTTCACGTGTGCACTCCTGGGTTAATTAGGAAACACCTTGTATGCAATATAAGTATTCCACGTTCCATATTATTTATTAGGTCGTTCGATAAGTAATGTCGTTTTTTATCTTGTTCACATTTAACGTTTCTGACCGGTTTGTACCATATGCATAATTGATCATTTTATTTTATTTAATAATATATGATAATAGAGGTGATTATATTATTCATTAACAACAAATCCTTTAAGTAAGTTTCGTTATTTAAAATCTACTTACAAACACGACATTACTTATCAAACGACCTAATATATTATTATATCGTAATAATTTATTTCTTATATTATATTATTATTTACATTATTCCATGTTATTTTTCAAAACATGTAAGTCGATTAGATTCCCTCGAAACGAAGATTACCGAAAACTCCCTCCGAAGAAACTACTTATTCCGCTATCGTGAATTTGAATATTTCATCGCCGGGAGCCGCGTAGTCGAAACAGAATTTAAATTCAAGTGACCGCGTAACTCTCGGTAAGATCCTCTATCAATTTTCCAATATCCCGTCCGCTAGAGAGTCTAATAGATTCCTCTCCGCCATAAGCTCATCGGTTTCCAGTAGCTTCCTACTCATTAATGATTCCCCCATCCCAAAAAAGAAAATATTTTTTTTCTTCTTCTTACGTTGCGCACCTAATTTTCTTCTGTCCGGGCGCTTTACACTTTTCTTGTCTGTCCGTCCGTCCATTTTGCGTGTGTATGCGCGCGCGTGTTCTGTCTGTGTGGCCGCGCGAGTACAACGTAAACTAAAAAGCAAAAAATTAGAAAACAAAGAAAAAGAATTATTTGCCACGCGAGAGAATGGATGAAGTGTAATAAATAATGGAACGTGAGAGTGGCGTACGGAGTTCTGGAAGATCTTACGAGATCTCTCAGAGGACGAGCGGCTGGAACTAAAGAGTTACTTTTGTTTTCGCTCCGGCCTACATCAGGGACTCTGGAGAGAATATCGAGTTTATGAAGGTGAGAAAGGATCCCCAGTGATCTCGCAGATACGATATCGGCGAGATTTAGCCACGTAACACGTATTTACATTCCGTCGTTTTCGGTGAACCCGCAGAGGCAGGAACAGAAGAGAAGCGACCTAGACGAGCAGCTCAAGGAATACATCGCAGAATGGCGGAAACAGAGAGCCAAGGAGGAGGAGGAACTGAAGAGATTGAAGGTTCGTAACTATAAACAAGGCTTTAGGTCTCTTTTCTGTATCTCTTATTCATGGAAGACCTGGCCAATATCGGAACAATTATAATAATTATTTAAACTATTAGGTCGGCAACTACATTCACGACATTCGAAACATTATACATAAACGCTTTATTAAAATCTTGCAACTATTAATTTTTTATTCAAGCTATTTTCATTCGAACTGAGTGAAATTTGAGGCGAAGAGATTTAAAAAGTACAGAATTCAGTTGCCAACCTAATATTATCTTACGCAGCATATTATTTTGTTTTTTTTAAACACATTACAGACTTCAATATATTGGAAAAAATGAATAATAATTTCATTCAGAGAAATATATCCGAAAATATTAACTGTATTATTCTGAAGAGTGCTCCACACTTGTAAACAAGATATTATTGTATATTATATTGTAATAGCAGTATAGTTAATACAGTATACATACACTATTAGACTAATTGGTATAACGTTTTTTCATTTCTCTAATTTTGAACGCTACATCTACTGAAGAACTTAAACTAATTTTTTTGGAAAACCAGTTATAATTTCTTTTGACATTTGAATTAAGAAAATACATAGTGTTCACTGAAATTATTTTCTCGATTATTTCTATCATTTTTATATTTTCATATAAAATTGTTGAAAATTACGGACTAAAATGTTGTTTGAAGACATTGTTTCTTGTCTTCGTTTCAAATAGATGTTGCCCAGGTCTAATGCATAAATTTCGTGCCGTCCTACGTATCTCTATGTATTTTTCATTGATCTTTCATTTATCATTCGCAGGAGAAGCAAGCCAAGCGCAAGATCACTCGCGCGGACGAAGAAAAGAGATTGGCTCAGAAAAAGAAGGAAGAGGAAGAACGTCGCCAACGTGAAATCGGTAAGATAATTCTATTTCCTTCCACTTCGATCTTACAACTGAAAAACGCAATTTTACCAGTGACTTTTCACATTTTCAGAGGAGAAGAAACAACGTGATATGGAGGAAAAGAGAAAGTACGTTTAACTCTATTTTACATATTTCTGCAACCATGGTATACCAAAGTATAAAATTAATCAAAAAAATGATTTGTTCAGGCGTCTAGAAGAATCAGAAAAGAAACGTCAGGCGATGATGCAAGCCATGAAAGATCAAAGCAAGAAGGGTCCCAACTTTACCATCACCAGGAAAGATCTTGCAGTTCGTATCGATTATCCAGCAGGACAAATCGTGTCACAGTCTGTCGCAATCCTATTCTTCGCAGGCTAAATGCATTTTTCTATTGAACGCAGGGTAACCTTACGTCGGCGCAACTGGAGCGCAACAAGACGAAAGAACAGCTCGAAGAGGAAAAGAAAATCTCGCTGAGCATTCGCATCAAACCATTGGAAATCGATGGTATGTCCATTGAGAAGCTCCGATCCAAGGCTAACGAACTCTGGGACACCATAGTCAAGCTCGAAACCGAGAAATACGATCTTGAAGAGCGACAGAAACGTCAGGACTATGACGTGAGTTGACTCTATTTATTATATGCAGATCAATAAATAGTGTTCTGTCTAAACGATTACTACGTTTTGTTCTAGCTTAAAGAATTAAAGGAACGTCAGAAGCAGCAGTTGAGGCACAAGGCCTTGAAGAAAGGTCTCGACCCTGAAGCCCTTACCGGCAAGTACCCTGTAAGTACATCAGACAGAATAAAACAGAAATCATGATAAGGTAAACAACCGAAGAGGTACCAAATTATTTTTCTTGTGTAGCCCAAGATCCAAGTCGCCTCCAAATACGAACGTCGCGTCGATACCAGGTCCTACGACGACAAGAAGAAGCTCTTCGAGGGTGTAAGTATACATTTCTCCAATTATATCAGTCGCTGATTCTTCAAATATTCAGCCGACTCAGACGTTCGATCCGTGAAGTAATTCGGCCAAATCAAATCCCCGAAATCTGAATATAATGAGCAAGCAATTGAGGAATAGAATTCGGTTCACGTGGCATAAATCGATAGAAGTGAAAAGAGATGATTGCACAGAGGAGCAAGAATAAGCGACATAGCTCGTTAGGAATTAGTACTAGCATAAAAGAGTGATCAGTGAAGAATATCGATTGAATCGCAGGGCTATGACACGCTTCTAGCAGAGTACAACGAGAAACTGTGGAAACAGAAAACAGAACAGTTCATGAAGCGCACCAAAAGTGAGTCTTATCGAGCTCTCTGTTAGTGTACCAACCCCTTTGCTTGTATTGCTGGATGAACCCCTTGCCCCACTACCTGAAGAACGTCACGGTGATCGTATTTCTAATTCTTGTTGGACCTTCATTCACTAAGTAGTTGATTTAGAACACAGAGACCATCGATGATGTTGTTGTCCTCCTATTGTTCACAAAATATGGTACACAAGCATGCCCTGATATTCGTCGTAATATATTATCGAAACAAACGTGAATATCATGCACACAAGGTATAGCACGAACCAGTGAATAGACACAGATTTATATAAGAAACAAGAAAAAGAAACACTCTGCAATGCAATCATACATTCCCATACGCATATTACTTGTGTGATGTCCTCACTACGACCGCCCACAGAATATACAGAAAATCGATACACTTCACCGACACTTTAGTTCAAGAGCTGTCACATACGGACATACTTTCTTCGAGTGATTAACGTCAAACGTAATTAGATAGTTGAAGAATTTGGTGTTTCGAGAGCCCGTCATTAACAAACGTGAAACAAGCTAATGGATGTTTGGTTTACCATGATGTTTCCCCTATCGGAACGGTTCGTTAACTAGAAAAAAAAAGCCCAAGTCTTCGAACAGGTTCCAGCGGAATATTAGTAGGGCACGTTTAGTAGTTTCTGTTACCCGTTGACCCCCTGATCTCGCCATGGAGAGATTCGCATGGCAATGTACTGAAAACCGAAGAAAAGGTTACGACTTGTGCCCCCCGTGTGACAACGTATCCTAGCATGCGATTTTGTCCGTTGATGTTGCAGGGTCTGACCGAACAACTGAAGGAGACCATAGAGAAGCAGTGGGCTCAACAGAAAGAACAATTCCTCGGCCGTCAGAAGAGTACGTATTTTAGCATCATTTTAGAGCAAACGCATACTAATCTCAACGATCGTACCTGGAATCAATGTCGTTGAATCATTGCAGAATATTAAAATCAAAAGAAATGAGAGGTTTAATACTTTGGGTGCAGGACTGTTAAAAAAACTGAGTACACTTATAAAAAAATGGAAACGATGAAAAATATAAGAAACATTTTATAAAAGCAGTTTGGAGTCGAAAAAGTTGCAGTAGATAGTCTCTATATTTTAGGAATTTTTTATACTGCTTTTATGGAATTAATGTTACTTTGGAGCTCTTCCTGCCGGTCTTTCATACGCTTGTACGTTTATACTGCTCTTGCAATTTATTCCTCTCTTGTCAAGTGGTGTTGAATTTCATCGTTTCATTCTGCGTCAGATAAATTAGATTATATGTTCCTTCAAGATGTAACAGGTTTCCAAGTATACTACACAAAATCTTTTTTAGTAAAAATATATTTCTGGAAACATGTAGTCAATAATACATTAGAAATCTCAGCAAAAACTTAATGCAGTGCCTTAATATTTTTGAGCGGTAGTATCGAATATACAATTAAGTATTCAGTGTGTCCTATAAATAAAAACAATATTAAATAGGATTACACGGTATGTCAAAAAATATTCTACTTACAGAAAATGCTTGGTTCTGTAGTCTCGCACTCAAAATGTTAATTATTAAAGCGGCAGCTAACCTGTTTTGTTCAAATAGAATTGCTAAACGGTAATGTGAACAAATATTTTGTATACGTTATGGAGTCATTTATGCACCGCCTACAGCAAAAACCGTATGCGTCGGTGATATACGGTCGCGAAAATATGCAAACGTAAAAAGCGTTGCGTTGTTTCTCGCGCGTTTATTATTGCACGTATCATCCTATGCGTTTGCTCGAGACGCGAGTCTTGAAACCTGACCAGCATTCCGGAATGTTTTCCGGAAACTGGGTCAAACTGCAACGGCCACAGAGAAGTATATCTCGCCAGTGTTGAAGGACCTAGGCCCGATGAAAAGCGAGCAGCACAACTTTTTATGAAATTGATAACACGCCGATAGACCTTTGACCTTTGTTGAATATTTTTTCTCGCCGAATGAGCAAGACTGCATGAATTTCGCAACTTTCATACGTTCCCTTCGCATATGGTTATTCCTTTAGCAAAAAATCTCGCTATCATCGGTCGAGGTACATGCGGAAGATTCTCATCAAGCAGAGTACTACTAACTAGATGGTATTTTTTAAACAAAAACAGCGAAGTTACCGAAATGGTTCGGCGAGAGGCCAGGCAAGAAACCAGGAGACCCCGAGTCACCGGAAGGCGAAGAAGACGTGAAGGCTGCGGCTGATGATGAAGAGCTGGAGGAACCACAACTCGAGGAAGAAGAAGAGGAAGAGGAAGAGGAGGAGGAGGAAGAAGAAGAGGGAGGTGAAGGTAAGGAGGAAGGTGAAGAAGAAGAAGAAGAGGAAGAGGAGGAGGAAGAAGAGGAAGAAGAGGAGGAAGAGGAAGAGGAGGAGGAAGAGGAAGAATAGAAGACTCTTCTGGAAAACCGGCACCTAACCACAGATTCAATCAATCGATCATCAAGCAATCTCGAGACATCCTTCGAACCATCGAATCTATAGTCGTGGCGGCAGTAGAAAAAACAATGGCGCGCCATTGTCCCAGAATATCGTCGTTATAGGTGGCTTTTCGTTTAGAGCCTCGAACGAGAGACGGGACGATACGAAACGTATCGTCGAACCTCTGCACACGCTATATACTGTTCTTTTTTTTTTCTCGCGAACAACCTAACCTATAATGGCGAGCATTCCGGCGAGATAAAAACACGCTGTTACTATTTCCTCAGCTGTTCTGCTACTACTACTATTACTACTTCTGTTACTATTACTCTACTACTTCTATTGCTACTATAATTATTATTATATTGTACAAAATACACGCACACACATTATTAAAATAAAACGGTTTATCGTATAAAGTTCCGAGAGGAATCTTCCCCATCCCAGGAGGAGACCTTGATTTGTTACGTATACGAAATTGTAATTTCGATTATAAATTAATGGGTCCATAGAGAAAAAAACTGCTGTTTTGGATCAAGTTGCAAGTGGTCTTTTTATTTTCACTCTTCTTTATCTACATCGTTTGTCACTGAAGTCACGGCAGTGTCTCGTTAAGAGACCGCTAAAAGTGGGAGGGAAACGAGAGAAAAACAGGGAGAGACAGAACGAAATCTGGAAACCTTGATAAATATTTTACAAATCCATATTAGACGTTATGCACTTTCTGTGGTAATATTTGTCTACGGGGACTAGATTATAATTATGACAAATCCTATTCATTTTATATAATATCTATAGGATGTTTTAAATAACTGCTCTAAAACTGTACATGGTTTTATTTTCAATTGAATCAAATGAAAAATGCTTGGTCACCATAGGTTCACAAATTAATCCTTTTAGAGGAGATTACTTGCACTTGACTAAAGTATTTGTTATTTTATTATTTTAATCTGTAACAAGTGGCATTCTACGTGTCATTCTTCTACTTCAATAACCTTACCTAACCCTACTCGCCGTTTAACCTATAAGGTCTAATACACGGACTCACGTTGGCAAAGCATTTTTTATTCAGTTCGAGTACTACAAGTCTGGAAAGTTTCAGGCTATTTGTTGAAAACATCCTATATCTCCTGAATTTGTATCGAACTTGAAGTTCAATAACTGAGCTTTGAAAGGAGAAGAAATTTTTTACCAAGCGCGGGGTCAAAGAACTTTCGACGTCATTACAGACAGTTAATCTAACCTTGACTGTGTAGCGCGAAAAGAATACCGATGAAATGCGATCGCTTGCTCATGAAAATCGTAGTGGCAGCACTTTTCCTTCCACGTGGTCTATTTTTAGCACGCTTACTTGACCTTTCATCGAAGCGTACTTCTATTACGAGTGCCGATCGAAAATAATTAATGTCACACGTACACACACGTACACGCTCGGTCGCCGCCGCCAATGAATCATATCTCTCTCCTTCACCACGTACACCAGAGATGTTCAAACCTGGCTCCGGCCGGCTGTGTAGTTCCCCCACTACATGTTCACTTCCTTCATGCAGGTTATTGTCTATAAATTCAGTTATAGCAATACGCAATGCACTTAATAAGTTGATATCTCATAATGTAGTGCGTTTATTTGTTTCCATAACATTCATAGCCGATGGAATGCATTCGCACATGCACGCGGATGCAAACATAGACTGTACATACAAATTGAAGTTACATAACTTTGAACACTTTCCTGATTGCAAAAATTTGAAAAAATTACCCCTTCTCTCTAAGTTTCATAGAAAATTAAATGATGTAATTTGCACGCAGATCCATATTATCTACTAACTTAACGTGACATAAATATCAGAAAATGTAAATACGGATATTACCTTATCAAGTGCATTACACATTGCTGTAACTGCATTTGAATTGGACATTCCAGAGTTTCCGGATATGACAAATGACGTACACCAAAGTATATTGTATGTAATCTCTGGATAAAACTGTTATAATATATACAAAATAATTATTCGTATTACGTGATTGTATCATAAAAAATCGCACTTATCCACAATTACTGACATTCTTGACGTTGTAAGGAGGGAATGGACACGGAAAGGGGGAACCACTCGGTAGACCGAGAGCCTGGTTTGGACATCTCTGGCGTACACACGCACACCTTCCAACGTTTCGTTTCACCAATTAAAGACGCATCGTCGTACAAGGTGTCTAAACGCGTACTCAAAGCATATATCGATCGATTTACGATCCGTCCGTAAATACCCGGCAAACGCAACGACACCTCGGATTCGCGCCAAAACTTATAAACAGGCACGAGACGTTAAAATGTTGGCAACAAACGCGTCTCTTCAAAATAAGCAACACGGCCTCTGTGTTTAATGATACCTGTCGTGTGAATTTCAGTACCCTCGGAAAATTTTCGTAATTAAACGAGCCATTTCGCTGGCTGTACACGCGGCTAGGAAGGAACCAGTAATCGTTCTCGTCCAGTGACTTTATACTAAAAATCAAATCATTTTTAACTGGTCGGGTTGACTCGGAGTTTCTTCCACCAAATCGATCAATCGAACAAAAAATTTACTCACGTTTCGAGATTGCTGTGGACACGTACTTTATGGTAATTGCTTTCTTTCACGTTTCCGCGAAGGATAAATGCTTTTATCTCGAGTATATGGGAAGTGAATAATTACAACGATATCTCTTGAAATGGTTTGTGTCGTTACGAGATATGACGTGTAACATGTCTGGTGAAGTTTTTCCTGTGGTTAATTATGCAATTTGTTATCGCGTTCTGTGAGTGAGCGATATGAATACTTTTTGTGCAGGAAAGTTTCTAATTTATTTTTTCGTTAGCTAGGACAAGACTGTGAAATGGGCTGACATCTGTCGAAAGGAAACCACGCAAATTTGCATGTTAGGACCGCAGTCCGTTAAAATTCAAGGCAGGCCTCAGTGACGGAACAATGACGCGAAGCACGAGGATGGCGAGAATGAGACGGTTTTCCGTTTGTCTCTTTCTCTCCTACGCACATACTTCCGCCGACATTTCGTTTCTCTGTCACACTTTTCGACGCGTCTCTTTCCAACTGACCCAACTATTAGTGATGGAAAAGATCCGATACACGGTCTTTTCAAACAATTAAAAAACGCACCACTTTCTCAACACTCTGCTTCGATCGATAAACAATTTCAACTTTTCATGTACTCGATAAAAGAAGGAATGACAGAGAAGATTGACAGATCGATAGGAATATCAATTTTAGAGAGATTTTAATATTTTTCCAGTATTCAAATTTTGACAGCTCAAACGCCAAAAATCGTTACCGTATACATATGTCCCTGTAGTTCTCCCTGACTAGCAATGATTGTACATACGATAGAATTTTCGAAGCACATGCAAATGCTACTGAAATTATTTTTTTTATTAGGAAATTTGTTCTTTGTAGTACTGAATATATTGTTTTCATGAGAATTTATTTAAAAATAAGCAGTGGCTGTCATGAGAATGGAACAATTCGCTGTGAAATTATATTAAGGCGGACAATATTACACGCAGAAGGTGAATCTAAAATAAAAAAAATAAAACATTCTTAAAATGTACGAATAAAAGAAGTAGTCATGATAAAAAATATTCTTTTCTTTTGTTTTGTTTGTAGTAAAAAACAAATAACTTTAATCAGACGATAGACTGATTTCAACCCATAAAATTTTATTCATATGTCTATTAACTTCAATGTTCCACCTACAATAATCATACAGAATACCTCCTCAAAATTTAAAATAAATTGATTCAGTACTTTTGAAAATCTTGTCAACCAATCTTGAACACGCGATTTCATAAAAACCACATTTATAGTGTTAAATAAACTACCCTGCAACCTGTTCAGCCTGGTTTAGATCACGCCATATGCTTTTCCTTAAATCACTGTATCTTCGTTATCTGTATGACCAGAATGGCAACGTTCAATTTCGATTAAATATTCTTGAGACATGCTTTCCTGGAAACGCAAAGAAGATCAATTTCTTTTTTCCATGTATACGCATGTGCCCCCTTAACATCTCCATTGCAATACAGAAACCCGTAAAACTCGTATGCACAGTCGTTCCACCTGGTGGACGCGTGGGTATTACTCCCATCGCTGACAGACAAGTCGCGACTATTTATAATGGTAGCCGCTGGCTCGACTCTCATATTTCTCTCTCACGCACGCTCGCTCTCTACGATTTCATCTGTCTCTTTCTCCCGGTTCGCTCTTTCAGTGTGCAGAGTGGTCGTTCTTAAGCTTATACGTTTGATAGTGTCGCCAAGCGTCCGTCCGAGCCAGACTGCTGTCCCTCCTCTCCTACATACCTGTGTGGGACCGGAATAGAGCGAACTGACGCTTACGACCGACGCCGTCGCCGCCGCGTCCGCGTCTCGACCGAACAATAAACAATAACACGAGAGAGAGAGAGCAGAACACGACGTCTGCCATGGGATAACGAGCACTGCGACCTGTTGCCGGCCACCGAAAAGATCCCGCTGGATGTCACGCGCGCGTGTGTGTGTGTGTGTTGAAATGCTCGTTTCGTGGTGGCCGTTTGCCGCGGGAACGGGTAACCGTGTGTCATGGCGGTGATCGTCGCACAAAACAGCCACGTTCGCATGCACATGGTTACGATGTTGGCTATCAAGGAGAGAAAGAGAGGAAGGATGAGGAGCTGACTACAAGGCGGCCTGACCACTAGGAAACTACACTCGATGAGGTAAGTGTCCACCGACCAACCCTTCCGAATGATTCGTTGAATTTGTTTGATGCACGAATGACAGATCGATCGATCACACGTGTCGCGTGCGTGTTGCTTGCACGACGTTCGACGAGTGTTTGATGATACGGAGGCTGTAGCCGACGCCTCGTGCTACAGCGGCCGGAACTTCACGGAAATTGACGATTTCTCTCGAGGGACCATCGAGCCCCGCTTCGTTCTGGTTCGTGCTGATTCGCGATTTCCCGATAATGAGGGGAACGCGCGATAAGAAACGATTACGAAATCGGCCGAGAGCGAAACGTGAGAATAATTGGCACCGTAGCGCAGTCAGCGCAAACACGAACTCACGTTCGCCTTTTCTGCGAACGTTTTCTTCTGTTCTTTTTCAGGAGAATAAAAATGATGATACGGACAAGGTGGTCTTTTTGATACGCATACGGAGTCATAGCAAAACGAATGACGGTTTCTGTGATATAGTGAAATGTGGGTTGAACACTTCGGCAGGCTCTTCTACATGTGCAAACCGGTTTCGGACTGTGAACAAGGCTAGTGATACTTTGGAGATGGCATTGATTAAATCGAATGATTTGGAATGAGTTATATTTGTGTCATTTTGAGTGGAATAATTTATTCGGGGAAGACTTATTGTTGTTTCGTGATAAATGATTACAAATTTGTAGTTATTTGTCCATCTACGGTGTTAATAATTTGTTACAATGTAAATTAATTTGTTATTGATAGTTATGTGTTATTTATTGTTGTCTTAAAAAAACATGAGAAATTCGTATTTAATTTGCTGATTAAATGTAATTCTTCTTACCTTTACCTATATGTTCATTACGATTTTTACAAACCTACCTAAGTTAAATTGAGTACAAGTGACATAATATTAGATAAATTACACCCTACCCATGCGAAGAAAAAAGTACAAACGACGAGTAAAACGCACTGTTGGACTTGCAGGATAGGATATTCAGAGACCCTGTATATCCTACCTATATAAATAACTTATCATCTAAAATAACTTAATTCTAACTTATTTTTTGCAGATTGCAGTGAAATGTTCTCTGTCGTACAAAACGTGGTTATTTTTTATGTTAATAATTAATAATAAAAGATTTGTATAAATCAAATATTTTCCTGGAAGAATTAAATATTAGCATTCATCTTTTTCATTGAAAATGAATAAATAGCTTGCCTAATATAATTGGCTATTTGACATTTTTAATTGTAATTACAATTCATTGTAGGACAGGAATTGTTATGTATCCACATTTTTTATTTTAAATTAAATATCTAAACGCCCACCTGGCATCATATCTAGGTAAATAATCTTGGGGGTAATCAATTTTTGTTTGTTCAGATTTTGTTGTTTTATGTTAAGAGTCTAAATGCTTAATCACATACCTAACTATAAGTGAAAAATTTAAAGCATATCTAACAATATATCTGAGTAAAGCAGTAGAAAAACCTACCTAACAATATATCTAACAATAAGTAAATCTTTAAAAGAATATTAAATATTTCTGCCTTTCTTTTGACTTCCTTAAAAAGTTCCACGAAGCTTTCTGGAACAAAAATTTTCTATACTGATTAGGTTTTTATTTCAAAAGCAAGAAATATTTTCTATATTGATTGGTTTCTAATTTAGAGAAAAATCTAAAGACTTTGTTAGAAATATTTCTTCTTTTCTCACTTTGTTGGTTCCACGATGATTCCTGAAACATTTTCTATATTGATTAATTCGATTCTTTAAAATCTCTTATGAATCGAATAAAATATTTATTCTGCTTTTACCAATTAATCAGTACCACAATGATTTCTAAGACACAATCTAACGAAAATTTATTAAAATTACAATTGATTCTTTGTTTAAATGTTCTAAAATTCAAAATCGATATTTGTTACTTAGAGATTCATACTTCATATATTGTTAAATGATATTTTTATAACACAAACTTGTTTACAAAACAATGTGTATACACATATACAACAACCTGTTTACAAATGTATAACATAATATTGATGCAGTATCAACTTGTTTCCATGATTAATAGCTTAAACGAAAGCATTAGGTAAATCAAATTTATATTGAAACCGTAGCGAAGTATTCAACAGAATATTAGACGCATTTCTAATTCAAAAAGCAAATACGTACATTCATGTGCTTCATAATAACCTAATAACTTTAAGAAGAATTGTGCAGTCATATCAGACCGTATGGCTCCGTATTATACGTACTGGATAAGGTCGCGGTAACCATCAGACAGTATCTCAAAATATCGAATTAATGAACAATAAATAAAAGCGAGATATTCTAAAAGTAACAATAATTAATTAAATTCTATTATGAAATATGAAACTGAGTCAAAAGCAACGTGTGTAAACAACCTAATATATATACCGGATAAGATTATCGATAACTGTTTGATACGTCCCGTAATATCAAATTAATTATTAATATTAATGAAATGACATTAAGCGAAAGCAGTAGTAGTGTCTAAATACAATGTAAAATGATTAGAATTTGCTCGGAAGGGGATTACAGTTTAACGGGTGTTTAGGTTTATGTGATCTGTCAACAGATCCGATCGATATGAAGGGTGCCGAGCAAATGGGGCCCCGCGCGACAGGTCGCCGTCGAGGCTGCGCGTCGAACTTCTGCGCAGGTCCTGCCTACTGAACTGCGGGACCAGTGACTCTGTGTCTCGCGTTGCGCAGTAGGCATTAACACGTTGACTGTCACGGTGGCATCACCAGTGACCGGTAAATCAAAATACACTTGCCCAACCCCGAGACTTCCAAAATGACACGTTCTTCGTTTGCTGAGATTTTTCACGGTAAAACAAAGACTGAATATTTAATTACTGTAATATGAGTGATGTATATAGTCAAATTATTTCACAGTGACATTGCAAAATACTTGAAACATACAGATTTTATTCAGATACACAGTAATGAATAAAATTTGCTTTTCAGTGTTGTAATTATTTAATACTAGGCTAAGTCTGTCTATTTATTTAAGTAAATTGACATACATACTCTGTAGCCCAGAAATGCACAAAAATGAAATGGGGTAATTCTGTACCCCGCATGGTTTTTAACGTGTTTTACAGCACGGTCCTTTGAAGGTTAAATACATAGAATCATGGCGTACAATAAATATCTGCGCTCGGGTTAGTATAGTAGCCCGTAGTACACGAAGTCAGAATTCGTATATTAGTTCGTAGAGATAATGTATTGTATTTTTAATGACTTTTGTAAAACGAAATTGTGTAATGGGTTGTGCTACGTTTGTAATTTTCCACTGTGACAGTTAACTTGTTACTTAATTACATGTCCACTGCATGGCTGCATAAATTCTCCTCGATCTCTTTTTAAAAATAATTTTATTTTTTTGTTCCTTAATATTGCAAACTGTTCCAGATTGTAGACACTGTTTTTGTTATTTATGATGAAACCATTTGAACAATGGCACGTCTGAATAATCGACGTTTTTTCGCGTATCATTACGTATATTTTATTACAGTTGAAATATTTAAATCTTTAGAATCTAAAGACTTTATTATTCTCACACTGACGATAGAATTTAACGTTTTATGAAACAATACAACCATACCTATTGTATAAAAGCATCTCTTTGTTACTAAAATTTAAAAATTGTCATTATTTTAATGACTTCTTTCTGTGGTTCAGAATATCTTTAATATTTTTAAATTTTGTTTTGAATTTATGAAAAGCACATCGTGCAGATCGAAACAGAATCTAAACCTGTGGTATGGATTATGCAATACATTCCCTAAGTCACTTTAATCCTTTCCAATTAATCCACTCCAACAAATAGACATAGTTTGGACCATTTACCATGCAAAGTGAATATTTCTAAAGCTGTTAATTTCGAGATACACGTTCTTCAAGATTTTTCTGTCCTCTTTTAGTTTTATTGTCATATGTAGTTTGTACTCGTAATTCAACAACGCCCAGTTGTGCACTTTTAAAATTAATTTTTGAATAAAATGCTCTTACATTCCTCGCCAGCTTCCGTCTGAGCATTCTTTCCATTCTTACACGGTCCTCGTATCTACTCCTTTCTTATTCGAGATGAAAGTACATTCTTCGTCTGCGCAGAAGGAAGTATGAATTCGTATCGAAACTTGCGTTATCCTGCTTTTCAGCTGTAGTTGAGACGGAAGCTTTTATCACAGATTATTCTGTAGGATGCTTTTATATTCTCAATTTTCGTGTTTCAGCCCCTTTATGTTTCTCGCTACTTGATACCGCTTCCATCTTGGTACTTTTAATTTCAGAAAGAGTATAATCAACGTTGACTGATACCCTTAAAATGGTCTTCCATGCGAAAGCATTGTTTTCCTCTCGTAAAAACACGCCGTCGGGACAGGTACGCAGCGGAGTGTTCAACTTGGACAAATTACAAATGATTATTTTACAAGTTTCCGTGTAATTAGGCTGGATGTCCAATGTGTAGCCGAGAGCAGAATGAAGAAGCCAAAACGGCAGTCGTATTTACAAAGCGACACGATGTAATCTACCTTGCAAAAATGTCTCGTAGCATATGTTACGTAATTCCATTCTCATTGTTTTATTAGTGTTAGGTTTACGCAATATACGATAATGCTTTGCAAATATCCCATTCTACATACGACTCTTTAAAAGTCTGTTCAACTCTACCTGACAAATCGGATCGAAAATGTAGAATAATATTATTTTATATGAATTTTTATTTTTGAGAAAATTTATTTTAAAGATTTGTCGAATACACACGCACTTATTGAACGAAGTTTCATCGACGTTTCATTGTCGCTGTGGTCAAGAATGAATAATAAAAAATATTTAATTTCTCATACACTATATTTACTGTTGTCCACATTATACATACGTATATCTTCTTCAACGCTAAATATTATTCATAGTCTTTAAATAGATAACAGATTTAATATGATTCTACAAACAAAGATTAGAGAAAGTTGGACACTGGCAATTTTTACAGCGTTCTTTTTAAATAGTAAAAGCTACGAACAACTAATCCTGATCTTGGGAATATTTAGAAATACGTACACAAAAAATATTTGACTCCAGAGAAATCCACGTGAAACGAAGAATCAAACAAATTTTATTTTATATTTATAATTTAGTCTTTCATATACATAGATTCATCATCATGATTGTATTATTCATTGCATGACACCTTGTGTAACTAAAAATTCATACAGTGTGACGCAGAATTGAGAATAATTAATAAACGCGATGAAATTCGATACGGTGAAACAGTGTGAGGTAACATTATCATTCAACTCGCAATTTTGACGAATTATGCTACCAACGAAGCCTTTGAAAGTAATAGAAAACGATGCGACGAAATTCGGTTGAGTTGTTGAAAATACATCGATTTTACGAGGGATTAAACGTTAACAATGCGTTTGAACCACGGCACAATTGAAACTATACGCGAATGCCCACGATGGCCCATATAGGTTACACATTGTTGCGTAATAATGCATAAGAGTCGTGAATGCGTATTTCCTGTTATTGCACGCTTGTGCGTGAACAAAGGATAGCCGGTGTCTAGAACACAAGCATTCTATTCAAATGACGAGGTAAGTACTTACGCCGGCTGTTTGATAAATTCATGCAGCTTATTACAATTGCAGGCTAATGCGAGAAACATGCGCCTACTGTGCACGAAACGCTCGTAAATATATTTCAAATTAGAATTAACCCTTTGACTGCGGACTACTAGGAAGCGAGCCGAACGCTGCGTTCGGCAGTCGTACGTTCTGAGCCATTGCACCAAACGCCCATGGGCGTCAACAGAACACCGTGGGCGGCTCTATCAAACGCCTATACGCGCTGTTCGCAATCAAAGGGTTAATTATGTTGAATTATAAGTGTACACACATACTAGAAACTTGTTTTTATTATAAGTAGACTGCGGATGTTTATACAGATATTCATTTTTAAAGTTCATTACTTTTTATGTTCATACAGTTATAGAGATGAAACTTTGATAAAATTGTATTTTATGTTGCAAATATTTTAAAAATGTGCTTTTTATTTTTTTACGGTTTTAATTTTAAGCTATTCAGATATTTGGATATATAAAATTGCATAAACATCCGTATTTTAATTATAAGAAATACGGAAGCTTCTGTAACTTTAAACAAATCTTTTGGTTTAGTGTAAACAGGCCGAGCCCATAGAAACTGTATATGGTGGATTAAAAAATCAATATTAATTGTAGTTACATTTGTTGTAAACGTATTTACGGTATCTCTAATGTGTAATTCAAGTAGTATCTTAC
This sequence comes from Macropis europaea, assembly GCA_916610135.2. Classification (NCBI taxonomy): domain Eukaryota; kingdom Metazoa; phylum Arthropoda; class Insecta; order Hymenoptera; family Melittidae; genus Macropis; species Macropis europaea. Next base: position 33,777,848 of record OU744343.1, read on the forward strand.
GACATTCTAAATTAAGATTATCACAACAATTTTGACAAACAATTTGTTTAAATATATGATACTGTAAATAGTATAAAGTAAAATACGTGAAGTGTGGTGAACTAGCCCCGACACGAAAGATTGAGTTTACACATTAAGGGTTCACATTTACAAAATACCATAATTATAACTGATATATTCTGTACTCTTTTAAGTATTGATGTTATTAATTCATAGTTCATTTTTCATATTTTTCTTGTTAATTCGTATTTTTGTATTTCTTTCAAAATGCCTACATTTTTAAAAAAATAAACAAATTCATATGGTGTATGTAAACATCTACAGCTGTAGCAGTCATCTGAAATATGAGTTTATATTTACATGATTGCAACACGATATTTATATCAGAGCTGAAACGATAATCCGTAACAGAATTCATTGTTATTAATTGTAAGCTCCAGATGTACTGATAATTCAATATTATTAATCCTGCCTCACGTACTTTAAGAAGTTCATCAGAAATTGAGCCACCTGTGTTCTGCAAACTTTTTACTGAATAAAATTAACCGTCCGGAGCCAACGCAATTGAAATTAATTGAAGTTACACTACATAACTTGTATACAAAGTACGACCACGGTGGAAAATTTGATCGAAATTGGATACCGCAGAAATTCATAGTTCCCTAGTAAAATATTCCATCAATTTTCGGTGTTGTTACACAATATTTCAACAATTTTCGATTAGCTTTTTTCAGTTATAAGTTAAACTAAATTTGCTTCAGTTAAGCTAAAACTAATATTATTATTTATTGATACCTCATTTGTCTTTTTGGACCTTGGGGGCTTTGGTTTTGTACATCCTTAAATCTACTTACATGGCAGGTAGTTGAAATTATACATGTGGGATACATGAGCCAATTACTTCCACAACAAATATAAAAATATAAATATATACAAATAAATAACAAATATAAATATAAATTACACTTAAATTTAACGTTACACAACATAAAATAAACATTAAATTGAGCCTTAAATGGCTAAGTGAACATCATATAAAGTATTTCTTTTAACTTAGCAATTTAGAATTATCGATGTTTTAATTATTGAACTTTAATTGTAGATTGCACTGCTCCTTACACCCATTTTGCGAAATAAATTATTTCCTTGTTCAGTTTATACTAAAACTAATATTGTTACGTATTATTCAAATCATGTACGAGAATCAACAACAAACAAACGTGTTTTCATCTAGCTAAAACTCCGAACTGTCAAACTTTTGACTGGTAATGTACGTAGTAAATAGCGTGTTCAGAGTGACACCTATTAAAAGGCCGCTTTCATATCATAGACCGTGGAAAATGATACTGACGAGGCTGACAGCGTTGTTTTCCCCGCGCAGGAAATTAAACAAGAATGCATCAGTTGTCTGCGTCGCATCAGAAGTCGTTTAGGCGTTGCTTCGTTACGTTCTCACAATAGGCTCGATTCAGACCGTGTCAGGAGGATGCAGAAAGCTAAAGTCAGCGAGGTGCATCCTCATAAGTAGGAGTATCACACACGTCGCTAATAGTGAAACGAATGACATCTCTTTGTGCGAAGCCTTCCGTTTTTCGTGTTATACTCGCGTTGTGCGGTCAAAATAGAATATACCGGTTGAGTCACGTAAAGCGTGACAGTTGAATATTATCGATAATATTGGTGATATGAAAAAATGTTAGGTAACATTGAAGTATTTTAGAGGACACACATTATTTCGTTATTTAATTTTTTGTACGTGAAGATATCAAGGATATAATTGTTTTTTCTTACCTATGATCTTGAGTGATTATGACCATTCGTCTTGGTGTGAAATATACTCATGTATATTAAAAAATATACTGTTCCATTTAAACAAAAGGTGATGTCCTTATCATCTTTACATACAAAAAATTAAATTACACACGAACGTGTGTCACCTAGAATACTTCGATTTTTCCTAACAACATTTTTTCAAACCACCAATATTTTCGATAATATTCAATTGTCATGCTTTACGTGATTCACTCTGTCTACAATATCTCGAGATGCTAATGCAATAGAAGAATATATATAGTCAATCATCGTATCTATTTTATTTGAAAATAAAATGTTGTATGTATGCGATTCGGATTGTTTTACGGAAGTGCAATTAAATGGAGAAAAACTTGAGCTACGTCGATTCAACAAACCACTGGACATCGAGTTTATAATACCAGATTTTACAGAATCCATGCAAACCGTCTCGATGAACCGTATCGACCCAATCGAATATCCATTAATCCAACCAGGAACAGAGAAACTGAATCAGATAGAGCTGGTATTTCCAGAGCTTGAATGAAGATTGAAGATAAACTATTATTCTTCATTCTTGATCATCTGAGAGCAATATCCACCAGCAGTTTGCTGGAACTTTTATTAACTGGCAGATTTCCGCAGTTTATTTTCCTATCATTCAACGGCATGGAAATTCATAATAGACTAAACGATTAAAAAATTGGAGTCATTGGACTGGAACATTCATGCATCTAGGGTATATCAGAGTTGTCATAACTGACGCTGGATAAGCATCTTAAAGGTTCTTCAAGAATTGTGTACATTAAGCTTTCCATAAGCTCCAGTCAAATCTACGATGGCTCTCAGATCGTTAATAAATTCCTACGTAATTAATACAGTCTTGATTGACTTTGATCATTTCTGAATAGTTTCCTTTGTTCCAGGTCGAGAATAATGACAATCAGTTCCACTCGTGACGGCTCCAAATGAATTTCGTTTAATTAGGATTTTGCTGAATCCGAATGGCTCAGTTTTTTATTCCCGCTAATTTAAATTTCATTATGCCAGACGTGGACTGCTCTGATTATTCGATTTAGTGCAAATCAGCATGTCTACGTTGTCGATAATTTCTAACAAAATGTACATAATCCAGGTCGAGCGGGTTTTAAAAGTTTAATGAAACAATACATGCATTTACCATAAATTACATCAGCGTCTGATGTCTTCATGGATCGATACACTTTTTTAATATGCTCCTCATTTAACTTGGAGCACTCGGGTAATTTCTTCGGTAAGAAAGTTCGTAATATTACGTGTTGCACGATAAGAAGGAAAATCCCACTTTTATTATTCCCGGTGCGTAGTAGTATGCATTCACGATAAGGATAGGAACCGTTTACGCGCTCCTCTTCATAAGCGATCGTGTACGTGCCAGTTTTCCAGCTCGACGTAATCTTGGAGAAATATACAATCTTTACGGTCAATACCGGACGGAAATGAAAGCAAGATTACGTACATAGTTATTGCCACAGGATGCCTGTGTGAAATTACTTTTAGCAACCGAGGCGGTCTAATCATCCTTTTAGTTCGTCAGAACTCCTTTTTCACTGATCAAACCCAGCTCTGGGGCACAGCCAGCATCTCAAATATCGAACTCCTGCAAAGATTCCAAACTAAAATCCTTCGGACAATATGCAACGCACCATGGTACAAATCAAACAAAGTAATTCACAGTGACCTCGAAGTACCTACAATCAGAGAAGAAATCACAAACTTCAGTAAACGCCACCTATAGCAACTTACATCGCATGAAAATCCACTTGCCTCAAAACTAATCCAACCAAATAATCGCACACTCAGACTTAACAGACACACCCTCCTTAACTTGATAACAAATTTAATTAAATACATCCCAATAACAAACATACCCCCAGACCATCGCTAATGTATTATTGTATATTGCTCCCGCTGTCATATACTTTCCATTCTTATTTTTATTCTTTATTCTTTATTCAATAATTGATATAAATCCTTTATTTTGGTCTACGCTCCCTAATCACAATTTCATACACAATGTAACAAACTGATGTCATTGCTCATGTCAAGCAGCAATGCCAGCTAATTTACTACAAATTTCCTCAGAGTAATTGATTGTAAATATCTTTAAATGCATTAAAAAAAACTGATCAAACGCTCTCACTTACAATTAGAAACGGTAGCACAGCACAACACCGTCAAAAATTGAATCGTTTATTATTGAAAAGGCGCAGGTCCATTTTTTAACAAATTTTACACCAGGCAACGAAAACTTCCTAATTTTCTTCGAAATATTGTTTATTCGGGTTTTTCAAACGGCTTTTGATGTTTTTTCGGGTTCCATAGCCCGAAGTTTGGGGTACCTACAACAATTTATCTTTGACGGACAGTGCCTTTTCAATAACAAACAAAGAAAATATTGTAGAAAATTCAGAAATTTTTGTGAACAATCAACCAAACATTTAAAAAATGAATTTCATTTCAACACAAAATTTTTATATTTTGTTTTACAAAAAAGAAAGATTTTTCAAACAAAGAAAAAAATGTTGTTACATCGTTGTTCTGTGTCTTGTTTGTCGGAAGCTCTCGTTGGCCAAGCAATAATGGTCTCATAACAGGTTCTTTTTTCTTCTGGAATGTAGTGGGAGATTTTTTTTATATCAATTTGTTTTATGTTAACGCAATTCATTCCAGATAAAGCTTTATCCTTAGCCCTTTCAATTTTAAACAGAGCTAAGCATCTACACTTAGAAAAACGCATAACTTAATTTTCTCCAAAATATGGACATACGCGCTTTCCCTAAGAAACGATTCAATTGTGATATCATCGTTTTAGAGTCTTACAATAATTAATAATTATTTAGAAAAACCGTGGTATGCTAACAAGAATCTTCAATGCGAAATCATTTAAACGATCAACGGATGCAGATCGGTGCATTTGCTCGAATAGGTTTAACAAATGATCCACAATGTCAATGCGGCCACGAACTGCAAGATATTGACCACGTACTATGGCAATGTCCTATGTTTGAAAAGCAGAGATCAAAGTTTATACAAAAAATACAGGAACTAAATCTTTTTCTCTCGCTCTCATGTAACATATTACGCTCCGATTCTACTTTCACGACATGTAACCTATTCGTTTCTGAAAAACTATAACTTAACAATGTAAGAAAATAATGTGTCTTCAAGTTGTCTTGCGTTATGTGTATTTTTTTCTGTATGTTGTACGCTGTATCGCAGAATAATCTCCTTATGGAGATACAAATTGCTTGTGTTGAAATTTTCGAGAAAAAATATCACGAGATTGTTTCTTAGAGATATGCAAAAGAACGGCAGCGGTCAGCAGCTGAAGGACAATGCATAATTAACATTTTAATTTCACTATTGAAGTGGAATAGTTGCATCACGATCAATCGAGTAGCTTCACGTGCTAAGATAAGCGATGATGTTTATTCTCCTTGATATAGCAGTTGAAAAAGGTGTGACGTATATTGAAATGCCGACAGGTATCCGTTTAACGTTCCTACATGAACAGGATTAAAATGTCATTTCGTTTCAGAGGAAGCCCGTCTTTCGACGAAATCCTCTTCATTTTTCCAATTTCCCTCTTCAAGTCGATAGTAACCACTTTGCACTCGAATTTTCTTACTTTCAAAGCATTCTCAAGACTCAAACACATTTTTCGCTCATTCTCAAAGATTTCCTACTATAAATTATTAAAGGCCTTAGCTTAGAGGGCCAGAAAACATACCTATCTTTGATTTTCTCAGACGAAAATTAATTTCGTCTAAACGTAAATGTGTTTGCATTGAAAATGTGTAATTGCATCTAACAACTACTTCAACCCTTTGGCTGCGGGCTATTTGAAAACGAGGCAAACGTTGCATGCGGTCGAGCTGCATTAATACGTATTGAGCTACTGCACCAAACGCCCATGGGCGTCGACAGTACGCGGCGAGCCGCTTCGTCAAGTTCCTATAGACACCGTAGCAATCAAAGTGTTAATGATTGTACAGTATCAGTATCATACTGTTCAACCGAAACCAAAGGAACGTAGTGATTCCTAAACCGTTTAAGCATTTTCCGGTTTTAGGATCGGCCTGATCGATTGTTATTGGAGCCACTTTAATGTAGTTTCCCTTTCAGTGAAAGAAGTGGATGATTACGTTAACATTCTCCACTCTGTTCTCACTCATTCGCGATTGTGCACGGTTTCACGTCGCACACAGCATATCCGACACACCGCACGGCGGAGAACGCGCCGATATAGGATAGGCTAATGGCATTATGGCATTATACAAAATAGAATTGGGTGCTTGCGGGATTTCAGAAGCCGTAACAGTTAACGATGCCTTGGGCTACTTCGAGTGTGTCAGTTGAGCAAAATTTGATAGTGAGTCCAGAAGCTGGAACGACCGGTCGAATCGCACGTTCATCCTCGTTCATTGTTTCTTCGACGGTACGTGCCTCGACACAACTCGATTCGAAATCGTCTCTCGTACGGATAGCTGTTCTCGTTATGTTTTCCTCGGACCAGTAACCCTTTCGCCGGAATCGATAGAGAAGAAAATATCGGGAAAGCATGGCCGACGAGGAGAATAAGGAGGAAACCGAGCGGGAGGAGGACAAAGAAGGGTGAGAATGAACGTTTGTCTCCCGAACGATCGTGTACAGCTTTGTTTAAGAGATTTTAAAAGCGTGAGATTAGCTGCATAACAATACCTTTCTCCACGAACAATTTACTCTTGCATCGGACGATTTTTTTTCCCCATATTTTTCTCCGATCTTTACGCCGACTGACGTTCCCCGTTAGCACGCTTGTTATGTAAGTCACGGAGGTTTAAAAATAATAGTATTTGTAACATCAGACAACTCTTTACATAATGCTCCTGAAGATCGTGTCGAAAGTACCTTTTCTTTTGCATTTTCTCTCTTCTCTTGGCAAACAACGTTTCTTCAGCGTGTAATGCTCCCGAGTCTTGTAGACATACCGAGTGACATTTTATCGTTCTCTCTTAGGCCATTCTATTTTTCCTGATCTCGTTCGCTGCTTTCTTCTTCTCCGTTTTTTCTGATTTTATTGCAACGAACTGGTATTCTTAGCGGAGCTTTGCGTTATTCTCTCGCTATATAGCTTTCATTTACTCGCCTTTCTTTGAATCTTTTCATTTGGCCATTACATTTTCTTAACGAACTTCTTGTTCTTCTGCTGGAATTAAAACTTGACTCTTTCAAGAGGGTTTAAACGACCTCGAACATAAAGCTCCTTAGGTCAGTCTATTACGTATTTATAATTTAATTCCTTGACGGAAAAACGGGCCCTTTCCACCGTCGAAAAAAGTTTTAAATCGAAGGCATTTTCAACGTGGTCCGGTAAACTAGAAATTTTACAGTTTCTGATTTTTATTTAGTTTAGTTTTTCTTAGTTTCTAATTTACTTTTTTTTTAAATAATGCAAAAAAGTGATAGTCGTTCGATCTTATAGAAGAAAAATACATTGGAATCATAATTATTTGAACAACGATGATGAAAATGTTTTATTATTCGACAGTCTCAAAGTAGAGCGGTGTGCACAGTGTATAAAACAATCAAATTGTATCAGACTCATTCTAACGCGGTCCTGCAAATTAGAAATTTAAACTCTCTTAAAAATGCAGAAAAGTGATAATTGTTCAAGGGAACAATCTTGTGCTTGAATGTACTGAATGCACACAAATTTTGTTTTCCATTTTTAATAAAACAATTTACAAATTTAACAATCAACAGTTTCATTATATTGATTTTTTACCATTGTGTCAATTTGGCACCAGTTGGGAGTATGTGGGACGGATGAGAGTTATAGTTGCACAATATTTAAGAAGAGTCGTTCAAAAAGTAAATTAAATAAATTCAGCACATTCGACCGCAACGAAAGACGTGTGCATTTTAATACTTTCAGGAACAGTTTCCGAGATCGCTTTGGCTGACGCGACGGTTGAATTTGCAGAAAGGGTTCTTTCATTCCGCCGCGTTAGAAGACGATGTACTACGAGCCCTTTGAGTCGTTCCTATTATACATTTACAGCGGAGTTTCCGATCACCGATACTACACGGCTCGCCGTTTGTATTCATTTGCTTCGCGGTATCGGCAGAGTCCTTGGACGCGTCAAATCGAGCTGACACTGTAAAACGCAGTCTCATATGACCGAGCACCGGAAAAAAGTTTCAGTGTGTGCACAAATTTATTGTTTTCCCGTAACACACGACCTTCTTCCTGTCGCCTACGCTCTTTAATCGCCTTGAAAATTTTATACTCGCGCGTGAAAATCCGCGATATTCATCTTCTCTGGTCGAGAGAAAAAATTAATCGATTCTTATATAGAGTGTCCCAGTTAACCGAACAATTTTTCCAGCATGCTTGATGGGTCATTTCGAATCAAAAAGGTCATGTGCACTGTGGGTCTCGGTTCATTCGTTATTGATTTATTTAATAAAAAGATTGTACACGCACGTAAATGTTATGGGGCGACAGTTTTATATTTTTTCGTCAACGATCGTTAAAACGTCGAGTAAATTTATGTTTCCGAGCAGAGGGTCGTCAATTTGAACACCTTTTTTCGAATGTAAACGAAAAAGGTCAACATATACGCGAAAAATATGGAACTGTCGCCCCGTAACAGTTACGTGCGTGTAGAATTTTTTTTTTAAATAAATCAATTACGAATGAACCAAGACCAGTGTATATCAGCTTTTTGATTTGGAATGACCTACCGAACATGATGGAAAAGTTCGGATAACTCAGTGATAGCCACCGGAACTGCAGCCTTCCCCCACTCTAGGTCCATTCCCCTCATATGGGCTGTGATCTATGACAGCAATGGCGGGGGTGGTGGTCGCGTGGGGGGGGGGGGGATATCTGGAGGGAACTGAAACAAGGAGAATGGACCTAGAGTGGGGGAAGGTCGCAGCTCCGGCGGCCATCACTGGTTTAACACAAGTGCCGCAGTGAAAATAGCTATATCTGATCAGACACGATATAGTTTACAATTTTTTATATAAATCGCAAAGAAAAGAAAGATTTGAGTACTCAGTCGTGTTCTTCTATTCTTACATTATTGTTTCAGTATGAAGTTTGCACAGAATTTTGTGACAATCAATAATTGAATCGTTTATTATTGAAAGGGCATATGTCTGTATTTTGGGAAAACTTATATTATGCGTTTAAACTGTTGTAGATAACCCATATTTCGAGTTATGGGTCCCAAAAAAAATGTCAAAAGTGTCTTTTGATATCTCCTATTGATTCCGATTGAAAAACCGAATAAACATTATTTCGAGGAAAATTAGTTAAAGTTTGTCATGCCTGGTGTAAAATTTTAAGAAATAGACATAGACCCTTTCAATAATAAACGATTCAATTATTTAATTAAATGAAATTGGAGGCGCCGCTCGCTGGTGACCCTCACGGCATTCAACGTGTTAATATACACGGAAGTGTATCAATATTTTTTTCATTCATACATAACCATTAATGCAGAAAGTGTTGTAATTTTGTTCATTCAGTGTAACAAAACGTTTCTCCCGCCGTACTGTTCCGTTATGTGCTGCAACAACATCTGAACTGTACTATACTTACAGCGTGTAATGAAGGTGTTTCAGGTAGATTACGTTGTCCACATCCGCTTGACCGCACGTCAGCCTTGTATTGTTAAGTACAACATGCTGAGTTCGATTAAAAGCATTTTAATACAATGACGTTCATTATTCAATGCTTTGAAATACGCTCTTACCATTTCCTAGCGAGAACTATTTCAGATCGTTTTATTTTCCAACTACCTGGACACGTATCTATTCAGTCGCATTCCACGGTGCGTCGTGTTAATTGAACAAAATTTTCGGAAAATAATTTAGAGATGTATTTTCGATAAACACGCACGAATTCTACAAACAAATCCAATAACGCAGGACAATGGAATTCCGCGTTAACGTGCATGCATATTCATGCGTTCACCAAAATGGAATGGATTTTGTTTTTGTTTAGGCGCGCCCGTTTAAAATGCTGATTTCATAGTGACGCCGTTGAAGACAAACTGTTAATTAAGAAAAAGGAAAAAAAAACGGGGTGGTCTCAGTTTCGTGAGAACTGCAAGTTTATCGAAGTTAATATCTGTGCTACGGATAATACCATTTTTGAAAATGAACAGCAAAATGTTTTCCGAACAATAATCAGACAAGTGTATTATTTAAAGTAGTTTGGGGTGTTATACTGATATCGGGTTGATTGGAAATTACTGTAGGCTTTTCTGAGGAAAATGATCAATTATATTGTATTTTTTTTTGGGAGATGTAAACAAGTTGTCTTATGGGTGGAAAATCATAGGACACAATGAACGATATACAGGAAATGAAGTAATAAATTAACTTTAATAGTAAATCGACTTTTTATTAAAAAGGGGTGTATCATTAAGCTAAGAAAATCGGCCCATTTAAGAAAGATAAAATAATTCCTACTTATACGTTCAGAATCTGTATTACAAAAATACACATTTTTTTTTTTCAAATTAATTCGATTTAATTTTCTTAGAGTACTGAAAAGTGTCATAATGATAGAAAGAAGAAAAAGTAAAGGCAAACTTAAAGAAAGTTGCGCAGTATTTTTGCAATTTAATTTTTTAATATGTTGTGCTTTAGATCTTATCTCATATACAGATGCAAATACGAAATTGCTAAAAAATAGCGCTCTATGTATAATACACATAAATATATTTAAAAAAGTGAGTTTTCTTGGAGAAATGGCGTTTAAGCCATACTTTGCGGTATTTCTTCCTTATAAATGAAAAGAATTCTGATCGTCTTTGATTCTAACTACAAATATGTGTAGCTGTAGTTTGTAGAAACGGTTAAAAATATTGAAACAAAAAGTACTCATTTTTGTTCCAAATTCGGACCGACTTTCTTAGCTTAATGACATTTCTCCATTTCTTACCAACTTAATACCATTAAAAATAATGAAATCCTGAAAGTTCCGTGCAAATAATTCTTTGAATCGTCAATGTAACATATTTTTTCCACTTTATCTTGAAAAAATTGTCTTACATCAAAATCTTTGTAAAAATTACTTATTTAATGAAATACGTGTCTACTGCTGCAGAGAAGATTTAACTAATGTTTCGATGGGTAGATTTTTCGTCTTGCTACGACTTCATGATCCCATATCTTCGGTAGAACAGCCTTGAACGTCACCCATAAGGCAATTAGTGGAGTTATCGGTAAATACTTCGTGAGCTCTTAGTTTCTCGAAACGTTTTCTGTTCGGTTTCGCTATTCAACGGAGACTTCGAGTTTATGTGGCGAGTCAACTATCCCTGACGAAGGTATAAAGTTTTAAAGGCACTTCGCTTTTAATGTTGCTGCGAAACATAGCTCACCGGGATAGACATTTATTTTTGCCTCTAAAAATCTATCCCATTAAACAGAAACATTTATTCTTACAACGCAAGCTCGCTTACTGGAAAAATATTTGTCCGCAGTCTTTTCCTGTAATCCATTAGAATACTTGTGAATTTTTTCCATTAACTTCCATCGCATTTGCACAGTCTACAATGAGCTGCAAATTATTGACACTTCGTGCTTAGGTTTTTTTTTAATGTTTCGGTAGCCACGGTCATTAGAATTTATAAGATTGCGACTTGCTATGAAAATGTTGCGATCATGCGCAATTGGAACCGTTGCCGTGCCTGTAAACCTTCGCATGTAAGTTCCATGTCGGAATAAAATTGCCTACGAAGCGAAGGAGTTTGAGATAAATTTTCCCAGATATTAAGTATTTCTTTTGCAATGATGTGCAATTTCAAATACCTCAGACATCACTTTTGTCCTTCGAAACAGGATTTAACATTTTACGGTCATTCACAAACTTGAATGTTTTCTCTTGGTACTTTTCCTTTAGATTCAACTAATTGTAAGGTTTTAATAAAAAATGTTATTTGAATTCAGTTGGTCAATATCGCTGCTAGAGTTAGTTTTGCACAATACAGACACTCTCAGAGCAATAGAATTAAGTCATTCGTCTATACTGTATACTACATACCATGATATTATATCTTGGGCTTTATTTCTGTAATCCACTCAGAATTCTAGAACGTTTTTGTTTTTGTATTCTTCACAACTAGTATGTAATGGGAGTATTTTCCATACATATTTAAATACATAAATAAATAATAATAGGAAATCGCTTATAATTTTACAAATATTTCTAATTTATGCAAACAGTTAAAGGAATGATAATTATTTCTTTTAATAAACTCTATTTTATTATGACAACTTGAAGAAGGGAAATTACCATTAAAATTTTCTGAATAGATTGGAAAGAGTACATAGTATTATGTAGACCTGCGCTTTTACGGGGACGCCGAAATTGGATCCTTCAAGGTCATTCTTCGAGTAGTTAGACACGCTAAAATATAATGCAGGCAAGATTTCACTTTAAATGGCTTAACACTCTCGAGAATTTACGTAAAAGAAACAAATTATTATTAAAAATTCATGCACAACTTGAAAGGCGACAAAAGTAAAAAAAGATACAATAATACTTTCCAAAAGTATTTTTCGTAGTCTCTAAACTTACTGGTACTTTTTTTTATATACACGCACATACAGAACCGATCACAATAACTTGAACCATACTGAGTTTCTGTCGAATTTAAGAATACATATGTACATAATATTCACTCAAAATAATTATGAACAATTGTGCTTAAAAAGTAATATTAACTACGCTACCATATTAGAATTGAATATTAAAAAACATAACGATAAACCTATTAAAATAACAAATATATTTCACACTAACCACAACGATAATTTTTTTTAATCAACTGAAACGTTCCAATATTTCTTTATTTCTTTCCATGTCAGCCAGAAGTCCAGACAAACATACACTCAATTATGCCTTATAATATACCCCAAAAATCAGCTGAATCCCAGAATTTAAAATCAACCATCAAACTCATTCGAACCGAATCTCCAGATTCTTGCGTTGCTCCAAATTTATCTGCATCGTCAAAAATGAAAGAAATACTCTTGAGTGTCCTGTTCCTGGTAGGACAGCCTGTGCCTGGACTGGTCGGCTGTCGAGAGGGTAAAGCGGCGTTTTCACGAGGACGACAGAAAGAAATCGCGCGATCTCGACGAATCGTTTGATTCCATACCGGTATCTCCTGTTTACACGGTCCGCGAAAGGAGAGGGAGAAACGGTGAGAGACAACAAACGGGAAAGAAAGACGAAGACACCTCCATTATAGTGTACCTCCTGAAGGTTTCAAACGCAGTCCGCTTCGTGGTATCGATTCGTAGACCCGTGCGACGTCGAACGAACAATCGCACCGGGTGTAGATCGTGATCGTTGGTACAGTGCCGAGGAAACGGCGTTTGTTCGGTTGTTCGCCAGAGGGTACAGTGTGTTCGAGGCCCTTTCTATTATTCCAAACATGTTTTGACCGAATCTTAAACGCCGCGAGTCGGCTTGAATCGACTGGAGTCGACTCGAAAACGGGACTGGAATGTATTTAGATTGGAATTCTCGAGATCCTTGAAATACTTGAGAAAATATTGATGTTATCATAGTTACCGGCGTGTGACTTCGCCTACCGAGATAGATTCTCGTCAGCAGGATTTCCATTGAATTTCGAATGATCTTAGATCGACTCTCACCACCGCGGAAAACACTTTCAAGAATCGATTTTATTCCTACGACTGACGTATCTCGTTTCATAGAATTTTACGTAAGTTTCTGAAGGAGTTTTATGGAGGTTTGCAGATTGTATAGGGTGTCCCTACAGGGAATGGCCAAACTGTCGGAGCGTGTAGTACTCTTAAAGAGGAATAGAAAATTTTGAATCGATATAGGTCCTAAAATTAACCCTGCAAATGTTACGAGTATTTGAAAGTGCTCCATGTATTGTTAGAGTCCGTGCGGAACACGCTTATGGGCGTTCAGACACTGTACTTATTAAACACGTGCAGCGATCTTCCGCACGAGACGTAAGGTTTTGAAAGAAGTAACTTATTTTCATTGGGGTATTGTCGTTATCGATTGCTACAGACATTTAGCCAAGGAGGTACTGTTTTAGGTAGGTTTAAAACCGACATAGACGTCAATGCTAAAGTTTATGCGACGCTCGTACGTCACGTGCGGGCGGGCACTAAACCTACTTAGTCAACATATTACCTGAACGCCTATATGCGTTTTCCGCACGGACAGTGGCAATATATGAAGCACTTTTAAGTGTCCACAGCACGTAAAGGGTTAATTTTAGGAACTATGTTGATTAGACACTTTTTGTTCCTCTTTGAAGGTATTATGCGCTCCCAAAATTTGACCACTCTATTTAGGAATACACTGTACATAGCTGGTTCGGTTAATGTACAAAATTAGAATATAATTAAAGTCAGTACGTGAATAACACAGTATCGACGTGTATTTAATCGCTAACGAAACATTACAAATTTAATAAACCCGCCCCTTTGATAAGCGAGATTGTCTATTACATGCAAACGGTACAACAACGCTGTTCGAATTAATCATTGTTTCCAGTATGCGATGGCAATGGTTATTGTATACTGTTTCCTCCTGTTTTGTTTTAAGGCCACAATGTGCTGATTCAATTTGTATATCGTTTAATGAAATGCATTAATTATTCGATACGTTTGCATCAGCAGTTTCCTGCAGCATAATGTATGTCGTCTGCATGAACTGTTATTTACATGGTCCACCACATACATTATTTGTATACATTTGGCCTTTCTTCGTCACCCAAAACATCTCGTGCGTAACAATCGAGAGCTTTTGTCGTTTCGGTGAATTATTTGAATCTTTTCGAACCTTTAAACGAGCATTTTTCGGTAGAAATTAACGTATACAATTTACGTTTTGAAACTTTAAGCGTTCCACAATGTAGAAAAAAAGAAATATTACGTGAGCAGGTGTAATAGTATAAATTTCTTGGTTTTCCTTTTGACGTGAATGTGTTAGACATCGAATTGCCGGTTGTCAAGGATTCGTTACTTTACAAGGTTATTAAACGTAGTAGGTCCCAATTACAGACCGTTGCACGTTAATTTGCGTAACAAGCAGCAGTTTATCAATGGTTCATAGTCCCTATTTGTCCTGGATTTCACTGCTGCTTTTACTTTCTATTGAATTTTTATTTCAGTCGCGAATGGTCCAGTTTATAGTTGCACGTTTATATTTATAATTGACATAATCCATATTTATGCTCCGACATTTTTATGTAACACTTATTGCGAGCATTACGCAAGTATCATTAAAGTATTTTAATTAACCCCTTATTTTATCATTTCACTTGATTTGTATTGATTCATCGGGTTAATTATTCAGCTAGAACCATTGGAATCAGTCGTTAACTGTACAACATTGTGCAATAGTGTCTGTTTGAATAGCTACATTAACTCGACTTACGTAGAAGTTATGTGAGCTGAAGAAGTCCTTGCAGAGCACACTTTTTGTCGACGTGCTTCGTCAACACAAACGTACCATAAAACTAGTATACAGCGTGAAACACGTGTTGACTTTCGATTACAATAACTGAACTGCCTCGCCGCCAAATACAGGGTGTAGCACGTAACTGTCGCCACGATTCTTCAGGCAGTTCTGACCATCTGAGAAAGAAATCTGTTGGAAATTTTTTATATTGCAATTGTAGCCGACTGAAAGCTGATTAACTTTTGTTCGAAACATTTGTTTGTCAGATTAACAGAAGTGCCTGAAAAATCGTGGCGACAGTTACGTGCTACACCCGTTATATTGTTTAACACGATCAGAGGATTTTCAATAATTTTCAAAACATATATATTTTATACATAACCCTCATCCGTCCCTTGTGTCATTTTCGACACATTTTTTTCACATAAATGCGATACTTGTGGGACTTCCATTTTCCGAACTGTAATTAGTAACAGGTTGTCTCATATTGAAATTATGTTTCGCATTAAAATGGTTGATTTATTTTAGAATTTAAAATACACAGTTGTACAGAATTAAGTACACAGTCTTACTGTCAATAATTTTAGCTTGTAACTGATATATTGTGAGTAATTTTCGAGTAGCTGGTGTACAGATAATCGAGATTCTACTGTAAGTGTAAAAAGGCAAACCTAACACAACCTTGCACATCGCTTTATTATTTGTGAAGGATGCGAGCAATCTTATGCCTGAATGTACAGAAATTTCATTTTCTTATTTTCAATAAAACAATGTGCAAATGTAACTATTTATCTTTTCATTATATTGATTATTTACCATTGTGTCAATTTGTCACCAAGTTGGGAAAACGGGGGACGGATGAGGATTAATATCATAACATTTTCATTCATTGTTTACTATGCATAATGCACAGTATTTAACACGTTGAGTGCCAAAGTGAAAACAGCCATACTTAATCAGACACGATAAAATTTACTATATTTGTTATATAAATCGTAAAGAAAAAAAAATTTGAATATTCAATCGTGTGATTCTGTTCCTACATTATTGTTTCGGTATGAATTTTGCTTCAACCGATAATTATTTAATTAAATTAAATTTGAGGCGCCAGTCACCGGTGACCCCCACGGCATTCAGCGTGTTAATATCGTAATGACTGATACTTACGTGCACGATCCTCTAATTATTTTGAGTAGCAATTTCTAAGTCATTTATACTGTCAGTCGAGCCGGCAAACTCAATGGTTCAAATTTAACTCGAGGAAACACATATGTAGTATTTTGTCGAGAATTTACGACAAATCCACGGTGATTCCGGTGACCAGAATTTATAGGGCAGTTCACGACGCCGCTAGAACAATAACGCGAGCTTTATTAGTGACTCGCGTAATACGGTTTCGAATAATTTCAAAATAGTCGGCTTATGGCGCCCCGGTGACATAATAGCTTGGTAAAGAAGTCGAATGCATCGATGACGTCGTCGCACCTGCAGCTTTAAACAACACTGAAAAGGAAAGTGCACAAGTGCATCCGCCGTTGTTGCAGTTGCATCTCGTACAACGCTTTCATTTCGTGGACCAACGAAAAATGTTTCTGGATTGCTTGCCGTGGTTCAGTTGTATGAAATGCGAAGCCGCTTCCCCGGAAAGTATCAAAGTATACGGATTGAGCTACAAGTGAGTTTTTACAACTGTTTTACAGTTTACAAAAATGAAGATCAGGGTTCTTACAGGATTTATTCTTGAAAGGTGTCACTGTGTTCTCGATTACGACACTCCTTCTAATGATGATGTAGGCAAGAGTTGCCTAAATCATACCACTAAAGATATTTTACGTTATATTTCATATTTGGCACTAATTCGGTCTCAAGTTAATATTGGATTCTGTAGCTTGATGTTTAATACACCTACTACTACATAGTCAGCTTCTTCCAAGGACAAATTAACTTGTTGTATGCCTTTTTATAATATCATGTAAATGGTACGATTTAAGCAACCGGTTTCCAAAAGTACTAAATTTGCGAACAGAAATATTAGTAAAAATATGGATGAGTAAAGGAATCGTTTATTAATGCATCCTTACATATATTAACACTATACTTACCGGCAGCCTATCAATAGACTTTTCGCGACCAGCGCTTATCGATCATAAATCGATTGATTATAATGTTTCGTCGTCAGTAATTCGTTCGTTTTTATCCTGGACATAGTTTAGCAATTATTTAAAAAGTTATAGCAGTGATTCTAATAATATAGTTAATAATAAACGTCGTATTTTTATTTAAAAGTAGTAGCAACCCACCAGCACGACAATGAACCGGTAGGTAATATGTTAGGAACAAATAAAGAAACATCGAACATGTAATATTTAAAAAATATCATATTTACATTAATATTAACTCATATTTTATGAATAAGAAATAGGGGAAAAAATATTCAACATAAAGTAATGATTATTAAATATCATATTTCTAAATAACAGTTGGGACAATAATAATGAATGTAGGATATTCTCTAGTAATCCTACATTTTAGAAAAATGTAAAGACACAGACTAGAACTGCATTGTTAGATTATGATCAGTTAAAGTAAATCAGTCACAAGTTACATCAAGCGTACCTGATTTTTTAAAATATTTGTGCCTCGCACAAAATAGAGTACAATCTCGAAATCTTTTGTTTATATTTCTCGTTGTTCATTTACTTCATATGTTTACCACCAGATATCGTTTATATTCATTAATAAGAAAGAAATCGCTGAGGAACGTTTTAGGAGACCAGTACGATATAGGCAATTCTCCGCTAATTGCGTCAAATGACAGTAATCGAGTTTCTCCGAATCAGTTAATACTGACGTTAGAGAAAGAAAAGTATAGAATGAAGCTCTTCTATTTTATGTATGAGACATTTAATAAATAGATACATAATGTATTCGAATATTTAACGCGTTAACTGCCGCAGTGAAAACTCCCATATCTGGTCAGACGTACTATGATATCCCATTCCGAACGAAAATAACAAAGGAACTAATCATATAACTATCTAATTTGCAGCCTTGACCTTCTATTTTGACCACAGAATTAATCCTATTCAAAATCGTAATAAAATTAATAATTATGTAATTGAATAAAAGTGGTTGCGTTGGTCCCCGGTGACCGCCATGGCAGTCAACGTGTTAAATGATAATGACAATGATAATTAAATATTCAGTATTCGAGTAAATTGTTTGATTGTAATGCACGACTGATGTGAGCTTCTTTTAGAAAACTTTGGAACTTGCAGTGATATAAACGGTAAGCAACTCTAGGTCGCGGGCGCGTCCGAATACATTTCCATAAATTGTCCAGAGTCAATTTACAAAGCATACGGTTGACAATTTTATTTGAATATCGTTGAATCTCGAATCTTGCACGAACCATGGAAAATTTGTCGCAAGTTGTTACTTTTTCTATGTATTGCATAATATTTCGTTCACGGGTTTCTTATTTGAATTCTTTGATTCGTATAATGTAGCCTTAAATCTGTTCTTGTACACGTACTTACATAATTTTAGTTACTATATCTTTTATATCGATTGATAAAATTCTGTACATTAAACATGGAATTCGTTCCTGATCAGTATTGTTGATGTTTGCTGACTGCGAATATTTACGCAAATATACATTTTTAGAGTTCCATATTTTTAATATCAGTGCAGGTATAGAAATTAAATTTTGAGGAAACTGTATTTTGTTCTGCAAATGTTTAAATAAATGTACTTTTGATTTATTCATGATTTTAAATGTGCGTTTTTCAGATATTTGAGTACGTTAAATTGCATAAACATCCGCAGTCTACTGATCAGTGTTTTGGGTTATAATTTTTTACTATGCAATTTTAATATATGTGTAAGATTTAATACTTTAAATGTAGAGTTACAAAAAAAATATATATCGCTAATTTAGTTTCTTCGATAGATAGAAAGTATCAGAAATTGTAGCACAGCCGGAAAGTAAGTCGAAAATATAGAATTAATTCCTTTCGTACGATGCTTCATTTTCGAAAAATAATTTGAACGACTCGGTTTAATTGTAAAAAAAGTCGCGTTTGAAAATCTTTATTATATTATAATTTTACCCGAGAAGTTCTTTTCTTTTTTAGTATTTCATAATTTTGTACATATCCTGTATTAACATAAAACAGGTACATGATCAGTAATAGAATATCTTTTTTCACATCATTTATATTAAAAATATCATTTTTTTAAACTACTGTACCTCGCATGGTACAATAATCAATACAAATGTAATTAATTTAAAACAGAATAATTTAGAAAGCTCACTTCTTGAGTATAAAAAGGAATGTCAACATCTCTCAGGTATACATTAACTTTATTCATAATCCTACACAGAGGATTGTACCTCGGCTGCGAATGTTTACGCAAACGTCCACCTACAAGCTTCAATATTTGCTTGTAATATAATCAAAGAACTGCTGTCTCAACAAAAATATATTTCGCCTCCAAATATTTTAAACATGCATTTTAGATTTTATTTACTTTAATGTGTTCTATGTATTTGGCCATGGTAAATTGTATAAACATTTACAGTTTAATTGTAGCTGCCATAAACGTCAATGAATATTTAAAAAATACGAATTAGCTCTTAATTCTGTCGAATATGATTCAAACTGAACAGAAGTTGAATTTTTAAGAGGTTACCCACCTATGTATAATAGAAAAAAAATCGAAAAGGTTTTTATTGTTTTAAAAAATAGCTTGCAGTCTTAAAATTAATATGCAAAGGTCCCATGTGCATATCCACATCACTCTTCGAGATATTTCGTTTAAAGTGCACTTGTGTAACTACGCGTAGGTTGACGTTGCTAAACTGCAATCGTGTATTTCTCGAAACCGTTTTCCAAAACGGTGTACATGATATTTCAGACTACAGTTTACGGATTGCCTTAGAATTTAAAACACACGATCATATAAACAGTAATTTTCTGTTGACAGACGTTTTTGTTGATAACATTTTTGATTTAGAAAATATATAAAAACAAAATAGCATTTTTGGAGTATAAAACTGTAACAAACTTCAAAAATGTTTTTTACCGTCAATTTTAAAAAAGAATAAACCTCCGTCAAAAGAGTCGACGAGTTCATAAAAGAAATTCGTTTTTGTGTTTTACGAAATTCAAAATGGCAAAATCACGTACACTCGTGAATGAAAAGGCACGTTTTACGAGAATCACTGTATCTTGTCCAAATATAGATACAATTTCAATACAAATTTAAATATAGAAAGATACGTTCCAACAATCTGCAAAATATCAAACGAATCGTATCTTTATTATTTCTGCATTTGAGCCTATAAAACATCCACTTTTTAGGTTGGTCAGAGTAACGTACCGCCTTAACCCGGTGACTGTGTGGTAGGGTGTGACATACTCCACAATTTTAAAAAAATAATATTACTGCCTTACCAATTGTAAGCTTGCTCGATGCTGCTGGGTTTCAGTACCTTCCTTCTGTACCACGCTCTTTTGTTTCAGCGAGTCTTTACTGTTGTGCAGTTAAGGTTATAAAAAAAAAAAAGATTTGCTTTGAAAAGGGCGATGGTTAATACTAATTATCCCTAGTGCGTTCCTCCGTTCGACTATACACTCAAGGTTTTGAGTGGTCAAAAATGCCTCGAATGTATGGAACTCATGTTTTTAACTTTATAATATAATAACAGGACTAAGGAAACATAGAAATAACCAATCGCGTATATTATACTGCCATCATTGCGAAAGTTTTTTAAATAAATGAAAACGTGATGGATAAAAATAGACCCAGAGATAGTCAAGGGTTAGTACTATTATTATGAAGTTTAAGTCTTCCAAATATTTCGTTATTATTAATATAAATATTTCTTGGTTTAAAAAAATCACTTTGATCGTTCAGTAATGCATTTCTAGTTAGCATATTGAAACTTAAGAAATTATTATATGATCGTCCTTAAAATAACAACATCTATATCTTTTCATTACATTTCATAATAAAAAATAATTTCTAATCATTTTGCGAATAGATTAATCGAATATGCATGAAAGAAGTCACATTTGATATTATATTAAAAGAAAACTTGATTGGGGTATGCGACACCCCACTACACAGATTATGTGACATTTTCCCACCACACAGTCGCCGGGTTAATATGTAATTCTAGTTTATTCAAAGTTTGCGGGGGTTAGAAAAAATTTCTTTGTCTATTATCCAAAGTCTAACACGGCATTAATTTGCTATTCGCTTGCGTTCACTAACGAAGCGATCGCATGCAGAATGTACAGTTCGCCGCTTAACAATGAAGTGAGTCGAGTATATAGTCCACGATGGTACCTGAAATTCGCTTGATTTTCTTACCCGTACGGAATCACGAAGCGGCGATGGAGGAGGATCGTATTACTCGGTATATTACATAAAGCGTATGATATCGCCGAGAGAAGCCCGCGGTCGCTGCTGAAACTTTCACGTGCTGGAATTAGGGCAAACGTCCTCGCCGGTGCTCAAAATTTGATGAGCGAGACGTTATTGCCATTCTTATCCAGCGGTGGATTCTATTTTCCGAATCAGCGATATAGATCGACCGCTAGTTTTAGCCACGGTTTCCGCGTTGCCCGTGTTTTGCCGTCGTGACGAATTAAATGTCTAATATTAATCGATTT
The DNA here is from genome assembly GCA_916610135.2 of Macropis europaea. NCBI lineage: Eukaryota > Metazoa > Arthropoda > Insecta > Hymenoptera > Melittidae > Macropis > Macropis europaea. The sequence goes on from OU744343.1 coordinate 33,799,826, forward strand.
CCTATAAACTATTTTCTTTCTCCTACCTCGTGGACGAACGTTTAGCGTCCCTGGATTTGTAGACGAAGCGTGGTTGAACATCTTGAAATTAATTAATCAAACAGTATCAATATGTTATATATGGAAAAGTATCTGATTGTCCCGTAACGTCGGTTTTAAATGAGCCGTTTTTTTTTAAAGTGGTATAAGTCCAACTTAAAAAACAAATGAATTATAGCTGGTTTCAGCTACGGGTGGATGTCTCTTTTTTATATTTATAATAATGAAGTCGATACAGTACAATCTCGTCATGAATTTGTTAAAAGATGTTTGGCTGTTAAGTGGAATTCTATGAATGTTTTTTGAAACTGGCATAAGTCCATTTCCACCAATGAATAAATTTATTAGTTTGATTCTAACTTTGATTCTAACCTAATTCGAGAAAGCAACCTGTAATTAGGATACGAGGTAGGATAATTAAAATACCCCACTGTTTTACTTTGAGAATATTTATAAAAATGGTCACATAATAAAATTATACCTGACATTATATTTAAAGTATGTTTTATCAGATAGAGTACAACATTATTTATGGGGTGATCTGATAAAACCAGAATTGTATTTTATATATTGTGTTTTCAAATTAGATTGATCGAATGAATACGTTTTTTCGATTTTGGTTATTTGACCGTTTTTCAAGGCATTGTTGCTCGGAGCAAGTTATTCTATCTGTAAGAAATTACAAATTTTAAATGTGCCCCTAAAAAATGTCAATCGGTAGCTCCTGAATTAAAAAAGGTGCTAATGGAAATATTTGATCGTCTTTTTGACTCATTGTATGTTCTACGGATAGAACAAACTAAGAAATTTGTATAGGGTGTTCCCAAATTAAATAATCAGATTGTACTAACCTATTCTCAGTAGATATAAGGAAAAAGTGTTATATACATGTAGCATCAAAAATCTTTCCTTATACGTATGGTTACAAGGAAGATCTCAAATGTAAATTAGTGTGACACAATGTGAGAATAGTTTGGCAATATTTAAGAACTCTGTTTGTACATTCTGTAATGATTACTGTTGAGTACTTGGTATTACTAAAAGATGATTAATGTGGTGTTTGTTCATCACTTACTGCACTATTTAAATTGTAAAATGTCATTCTTGACAGATTAACATCTGTGAGAAAAATTAATACATTATTACTTATTCATTTTTTTCACTAATATTAATCTGTTAAGAATGACTGACATTTTACAATTTAAATAGTATAGTAAATAACGTACAAATAACACTTATATTGAATGCTTATTAATAAACCATATCTTCATAAAGACATAAAATAAACTCACCTGAAGTGAATACTCTGTACTATACGAGACCAAATCTATTCTCCCCACATTTAATATTTTTGTTATAATATTTAAATAAAGGATTTTCGATCGTACGTGTGTACAAGATTTTTAGAATCACAAAAATTGTTGTTTCAGCAAGTATTGATTATATCGAATTACAGCACCAAACTGGTTATGAAATCCCAGACGCTAACAAATAAATTCCAGGAACAGAGGTTCCAGAAACATGAGAGAGTTCTAAAAAGTAGTGTCAACGTTTCATGTGCAACATCTATACTTGAAACACCCGACGTATGCAAATTACATGCAGAAACGCTTATATGTTGGTTAAATTATCAGATTTCATGGATTTAGGCGCTGATTGAAGTTGCAACGCATAAGTTTATATTTATTTAATATAAAATATCGAAAGCTTCCAGAAAAGTAGCAACAAATTTCGAGTTTTCATTATTTTACTCGTTCATGTATGCGAATTTTATGCAACAACGCTTATATTTGGGTACAGTTATCAGACTTCATGGATTTAAATGCTGGTTTCTGTTGTACCGCTCTCTCAAATTTCCATTTCAATGATCAATGAAACGTTAATTCTTTCCCACGTTAGATCCGCGCTCACAACAATCAACCTACGAATAAAATTAATTTTAAAACAATCTGCGCCGAATAAAAGGAGTGTATTTCACGTAAATTTTCATTCTCAGCACGGTAAATAAAAATGCGCGAGTTTAATTTCCAATTTCAGAGCAAAATGCTTGAAAACACAAATCACGTCAACTGTTTTCAACCGGAATACACAAGTTAACTTCTTACTGTACAATAAGGAGTTACACTCGTGAGGCAGATTATGGTGTGTACAAAAACGGATAATATAGTTATATTAGTTTAACTTAATTTCAGTACATAGGAGATCACATTACTTATGGAATGACCTAATATTTTCTCTGTATCAGTACAGTCGGTCACAAAAATATTTGGACATTAGTAGAGTTTTGAATTTTGTGCTCTGTATTTTAAGTAAATATACAATAAACAAAAAAGGTGTGTTATGCTTCGTTGCATTATAGTCTCTAGTTAACAAAAGTACAGAAACTGTTTATTTAGTATATGTAATTGTTTAAATAGTAAGAGAGAAACGAAGTTACAGGCAATTCTGGGGTCACAAAAATATTCGACAACTAGGTGTATTTCACAAATTTCCAATTGCCAGAAAGCCAAAGGAACAATGTTTACAAACACAGTGTTTGTAAACAGCTCAGAACATGTACAGAGAATGCCAGGGTAGAGCATTCATCAGTCTCATTTAAAATTCATGTGAAACGGGTCGTAAAAATAAAAACACGTCCTTCGATATGCGGCAATTAACCCCTTGACATACAGATACGTCTGGGATATGTCATTTGTTTATTATGCAACTGTCAAGCTTACATAATTGTTAAGTTGAGATATATTAAATAATAGTTTTTGAACGCATCGAGTTTCATTTTATTTGTATGTCAAAGGGTTAACGATTTTCCATCATGGAAAAATAAAATCATTTCGCGAAATTGCAAATTTGTTAAAAATCAGCAAAAGTACATTGCCAGACATTGTGCTATTTAAAAATTCAGTCGTTTATTATTGAAAGGGCTCAAAGGGGGAAAATATGTCCATATTTTGGGGAAAATTAAGTTATGCGTTTTTCTAACTGTAGATGTCTAGACATGTTTAGAGTTGAGCCGATTCGTCCCTAACGTCACTCTGTACAAGGTTTCTAGCAGTTGGAAATATCATTTGCTGATGAAAGGGTTCATGTACAGGAAGAAAGTTAGGGAGTTTTTATCGATTGGTGTAGTTTTACAAAATTGGCATACGCCCTTTCAATAATAAACGATTCAATTTAGCTATTAAAAAAATCATAAGGCAAGGGGTTAACATCGACGAAGTATAGCAGTTTCGTCGGTCGTCGAGAATCTTCGGTGTAAAAAGTCTCTCGTTTCGCAAACATCCACGGTCTCCGATAAATTTCCGTTATTCTCGGAAGTTTCAGCGGCGATACCGTCGCTGGTTCATGGGAACGAGCAACCCGTTAGTCAGGAACTACTTTTCAATGAGCCTTTTCATAGAACAAGGGTGGAAGTTGCTGGCGCTAGCTTCGCTGTCATATTTCGCGGGGACACGGGAAAACTTTCTCAATGATGACTTCGCGTCTGACTTTTGGCTTAACGACGAAACTGCCAGATGGAGTCCGGCAGATACACAGAAATAACGACTGGGCCGTTTACAAAAGATCGCCTGGAAATCTCTAAATGGGTCGCAGCTTTTTTGATTGAGCTTTCAGTTCGTCAACCGGAGCACCCGGTTTGCTCACTTTTTATACCTTTCCTTCGCGCCTCCTCATTGTGTCACCCCTTTCGCGGATGAAAATCATTCCTTAGCCGCGTGCTTTCACAATGAGAACCAAACAGAAGACTCTTCTTTTTTTTCTCCTCCCCTCTTCGTTCCAGTCCATCGCCTCGAATTACCGTCATTACGGATGATCTACTTTTTCCAGCCGTGAAATTTTGATTCTTGATTGCCTGTTCCTCTTATTTCAGTTATGTGTTTACGTTGTATTATTATTATTATTATTATTATTATTTGTTGTATATGCAGACTAAGTCCAATGAAGGGTAAATAATAACTCAGATTGGGAGTTTGATGGATTTATTTTTTTACTGAATACAAAAGGAAAATGAATAGACACGTATCTGCCCGTTTTCAGCAATGCGCGTCACTTATAAAGATATTAAAATTTGATGTTAGAAGTTTGGTAGATAAAAAATAATTAGTATGAGTTACAGATTACAAAAGAAATATTTATTTACTTATTTGTAGATTGTACGGGTATAAGCTCAATATATGTACATAAGTGAGAATTAGAACAAAATAGAATACGAAAACAGTCGCAGTGACATAATATAAAGTAAAAAAGTAAAAATTAAAGTTAAACATAAATGCAATTATAAAGAATTTATAATTAAACATTACCTAAAACAATTGACACCGTCCGTGTTACGTTGCTCATTCGTGGTTCACAACATTTATCATAAAGGAAACTTTAATCGCATGAATAAGCGAGCACATTCTTCGTACTTAATCTTGAAATAAAATAAAAGGGAAAAGCTGAAAATGTAAAAAATTTAACTGAGGAGTTCTATACTTATAATAAAATATTGTAACTGCATTTTTTTAAGTCATTATATATTACATCTACATTTTATGTATAAATAATAAACACTATATGTATATATGTCTCTTTATTTTATTTACAAGGTATAAATGATATTTGGCATATATTTTCGAATTAACCGGCCATTCGCACATGCAACCAGAGGTCCGGTGCCATAGAGATTAGTTAAGAAGGACTCTACTGTACTAAATTTGCAATGTTAAGTATCTCATAAATAATGCACAGGGGCAATGACACTCATATTTCTTCTAGATCCATCAGAAAAAATCGGTGACACAATTACTGTGACCTCTGCTCGTAAGAGACGTCACCGTTCTCGTTACACGAAACTTTTATTCTGTTTCAATAAATAGAACTCTCGCTGAAAGTTTTGGACGATCATTTCGAAGTATCTTATAAAATTTTTAATTTTCTTCAAAAATGTTCTCAGTACCTCGGAGAAGGCAATTTCAGAGATTAATTCAAGTCGAGAGCTGAGAGAATCAAGTTTAGCGGATCGATCGAAGTGTACACTCATTAGACGGATTCTTTTCTCTGAAAGTGGAAACTTGGCTCGGCGAAACGAAGAAAATAGGCTTTTTCATCGAACTTTCGGCCGGATGGCTGTCTCGGTGTTTGACTTTCGTAGTTCCCGTTCGTTTGACTTTCTCGCGGAATTAAATTCCATTATATCTTTGCACAGTTCCGCGTTACAGGGCCGCTATATTTTTTTTTTATTCCGGTGGTCCTACTTTTCAACGTCGAAACGAGTGTTCCTTGACCTCCATTCATAATGAAATTAAAGCGACGTTTTTTATATTTGTCGTGTGTACTATGTATCTATGTACGCGGAGAGCTGGCCGAGCGAAAGGTCAAAGGTCGAAGCACCGGCGCTTTTTTTGCGACTTGTTTCGTTCGTACGCTTAATATCATAATTGCGACGTTTTAACGGCTCGGTCGCTAATTAATCGAATAGAATGCAGCGACCTAACAATTTTTTAACAAGCTCTCCGCTCGTTTCATTTGAGGTTCGCAATTTTATCAGTTCGTTGCCGGTCGACATTTTTTGGAGCAACTGTTCCGTTCGTATGCGCATTCAATTTGAAGTTCATATTTAGAAACTGAATTAATACGTAGGCTATCGCGGGCAAATTTAATTTTGTCAATTAGATATCAATTTTTACAAAATTCAGCTCAACGTGAATATTATTGAAATAATGTAAGATAAATAAGTTTATATTTAAGAAGTAGATTGACACGTTGACTGCTGTGGAATGAATTTAAGTTAACCAAATAACGATTGATACTTACACGATTCAAAGCAGTACGAATTTTATTTAAATGATATGAGATAAACAAAGTCATATTTAAAAATTGAATTAATACGTGGGCTATCGAATGTAAATTTAATTTAATCATTTAACTATTAATTTTTACGAAATTCAATTACTAAAATAATATAGAATATTCAAGTATATGATCAACATATTAAATTCCTTCCTATTTAATTATTTATATCGAAAATAACATGTTGCAATGTGTTGCAGTGTGGATACGGTTCCTCTCACTATGGTACCAATATGTTAATCGTTTTCATTATAATTTTGTTCTCCTTTATTCTCAGCCAACTCTAATTTTCTCTTACATTGATATATGATCTCAGATATAGACGAATGTTTTGCAGTTACTCATTATTCTTATATTAAATTGTTTATTATTTGTTTTCTTAATCATCCAAGTATACTGTCACGTCAATGGCGATCTGTAGGAAGAATTAGTCTTGTCACATCACTGGTGACTTTCAAATTAAAAGGAGTTATATTAAAGTTGTCACGGTTAATTTGAAGCGTAATATTCTTTTAAATGTTTAATTATTCTTTCGCTTTGTGTTTTACATCTGAAATATACTGTCTAAAACAATCAGTGACTTAGGGTTCGCAATAATTTTTGACACTCTATCAACCACCAGTAAATTAACAAATATTGTACACCTACTACTATAACATTTCTATTCCACGTTTACTATGTACACTACTTGAAGTATTTACAGTATTTCGCGGCTCAATGAGCAGTAATCTGCTCGAACCAAAACTTTACCATCGAAAATTCTAAATCTCAAATATAAATTGTACTAAAAATTCGAATTTCAATAAACGGTCTCATAAACATTACTAATCAAGCTGTCACGACCAATTGGAAGCTTAACGAATTTCTAATTGTTCAGTTATCCCCTTTGTGTCTTTAATCAGAGTTCCCTCTGTTCGAACGAAAGTTCCAAAAGGAAAACCAGAATGTATTCGTCGCATAAATTCGTTTTATTTCCTTCGATCTTTATTAAATAACAAAGAGCGTGGTCGTCTGTGACCAGCTATTCAGATGAATATTCAGAAGCTGAAAAGCTGTGTGAGAGGACAGGGTATCCCCCGGGATAGCGGAAACATCAGGCAGCCCGCTATATCGGTTCGTGAAAATGCCTTTTCCGGATGTTTCTCCGCACGGAGATTGGTTGCGAATTGTATTGCGTACACGCGAATTCGAGTCAATTTCCCGGACGAAGCGCTGCACGCACGTGCGCACCTGCGATTCGATTTTCCCGTGCAAACACCCCGTCGCGATTTTATCAACGCGTCTCTACAATATGCACGAGTAACACGGTCACAAATTTTTCATTACTCAGTGACGATGTAAAAAAAGTTCGATCCATTTAGTCCCATCGTAGGGTCCCAATGGCGACGAACGCTTCAGAATTTAACCCTCTATAACGCTATGTGACTTGGAAGTTACTCATCTGCCTTACTATTATAATAAAGAGATAGAGTTTGTTTGTATGTTCGCAAAAATATCAAAAACTGCTAAACCGATTGTTATGAAATTTTCCCAATAGCTTCTTTACATCTTCCGGAGTGTCAGGCTATATTTCATCGCAAAATAAATAGTGTATTGAGATAAAAAACGTGGGACTATTTTTGTCGGCGTGCCGGCGAGCCGTCCATAGGGGCACAGTTCACGCACAGCCGCTAGGTGGCAAACCTCGACGCCCGCGTGCTCGAAAGAGAATTCGTCCGGCTACAAGGTACAAGGAAAAAAAACAAAATATTTCGAATTCTATACAGAGTAAAATCCAAGGCAGTATATCTACATATACATATTTTTTAAGTGTTATTTCGTTTATTTATCGCTGTGTACTATTATATTCTGTTCGTTTATTATTATGTTTATATGTCGCGAGAAAAACTTTATCATTTATCTGGTGTATCATCCTCGTCTTATGCAAACGAATTGCGGTTATAGAGGGTTAAATGTCCATTTGAAACAACTAAGCCTCCGTTTCTGAAGCTTGAAAGGTGAATATTTACTTTTTGGAAAATCAGTCACCGTTAACATTTATATTTTATCGAACAGAAATTCGTGTGACCCAGTTGGATGGTTATGAATCAGAAACGAAGGGTCCTGTACGATTTTTGTACGTTTACGTAGATGTTTTTTACATTGTGTCTTTGTACTGTAACATGTATTTTGTATTTCCCCCTTTTTTGTACCTCCCTTGCATACGTATCTTGTGCGAATTGTATTTTTTCCATCGACGCTTTTTTGGTTCGTCTGAAATACTTCGAGGGAGGGAGCACACATTCTTATATCGGTTCCCATTCAAACGATAATTTAATAATGTAAGATAATTTCTATTTCATCGATTAATCAGTGCATGATTTCTGGACGAAGGGTTCCCTTACTCTTGTACTTCGTTTTTCGACACTAACGACGTATATCTGTGTTTCCTATAATATATGTACAAAATATATGGTATCCTTCGTTCCCCCACGTTGACCATCGTAGTTAGCCTGTTTTGAATATTATACAAACGTCGATTAACGATATTCTTCACACCTGGCCGCTTCTGCGTACAAATTATTTCACTGCCAACATTCTACACCGATTGAAATAAATACCATGAATATCCGAGCGATAAACGAATTCGAGTTATCGCGCGAGATCTCGAGCATTTGCATATTAATCGTCGAAACGGTTAAAATTCAATGGATATCCGGGAAACACTGCACCCTGGAGGTCTTGCAACGATGAACCGAAACGCAATAGACGAGATGGAATAACGATCGAGCAAAAAACAGACGCCTTGCGATACAATCGCATCGGATTTGCATCGTATTTGATTTTGCACGGTTCTCCATCAGTATCGTTCGGTTTCGTTTAATTTTTGACATGCCCCCTTCGAGATCGATTTTACTTATTGCGATTTTCATCTCGATAGTTTGCTTGATTTCCTTCCTTTTTTTCGGGCAAGTGAGCGATCGCTACGCTCCGCTGTGTGTTGTAATCGCTTGTCTGCTCATCACACAATGGACATACGTTAAAGGCTGATCGATCAATGGAACGTCTCATAATCTAAGCTTCGATCAGTTGTCCTGCATCTGACGTACGAATTGTAAAATAGAGAACGAACAACGGTCCATGGTGGTTCTACGTGTCCCATTGTCCGAGGCACGATGACGTTCGAATGACGTCATACGATTCACGAACAGGGTTCGATCGTAATCCTGACACAACCGTAAAGGGTGTGATCCCTCGTACGAAAGACAGTCGAAAATGTAGAATAAAATCTTTTCTTACAAGGCTTCGTTTTTGAGAAAATCGATAATTGAGTATTTGCTGAATACGCTTTGTTAAATGATAGCTCAGGTTAATGTTTAGGTTCGTGTATAGGGTGTACACGACTTTGCAAGTTGTACGGTTGAAGAAAATATGGGATACATTTGAAAATTAAGTAATTTATTATTTGTAATAAATTATTTTTGTGTTATTGATGTTATTTTAAATTGTGAAAAATTGCAAAATTTTTCAATTAAAAATTCTCAAACTTGATGATTTGCAAGATTGTATGTTCTATATAAACAAGTCTAAATAATGTATAAATTGTAATTTGTTAAACCGTGCTGTCGGTAATAATACTTTGTATTTACTGAATATACAAAATTGTTTTTCCAGAAAACGAAGTCTCGTTAAAAAAGATTTTCTTCTACGTTTTTAACTTGTTTTTGTATGAGGAGTCATCCCTTTTACGGTTGTATCATGATTACGATCGTATTTTGTGTAGCTAGTACGATGTTCAATGAAATGTTCATAAAAAAATGCTGGCTAACCCTTTCATTGTTTTAGAAAATACTAAATTGTGAGGGCATGCGGGTTGTATTGTGAAAGATAGTATGGTAGTATTCTCTTTCAAATATATATCCACTGGAGCCATTTTTAAAGTAAGAAAAAAGAAAGTTGTGAAATGGACAAGCAAATGACCCTGAAAAGCCTAATTTATTCGTCTCTACTATAGTAATGAAAAATCTGAGAATCAATTAATTATATAACGTTAATCATAAAACAGAAACACTTTTTTTTTCATGATGTGAGGCGTTCAGTATCAATCCTTGTAAAAATCAGAATCTGTTATCTCGTTTTATTTAGTTTATTAAACCCTGACGATTGTAATGCTACATTATTGGTTTTTCTCAGGAAACTAATTCATTAAGGTTAGTTAGACCTCGTCAGTTCAGAAATAATTGTAAATTTGTATGTAAAGCCGCGGTGTGATTAAATAAATTATTTGTTTATTAATTTCTTACTGATAAAATGTTCTAATAAAATAATTCAAGATTGATTGAGGATGATTTTGCAATTTTTCAGTTCGTGTTTCCCAATCCTTTAATTAGTTTGATCAATATTAGGTGTGTATGAAGTTGGTACCAAGAACTTGAGAATACTGTTTATACATGCATACCAGTTACGAATGTTACAAGCTGTTTCCTCTTAAATCATTAAAAATTAATACTTTACCATAAATAACTATTTCTATTTCCGAATAGCTCTTTCCAATTGTAACAAAGTTTATCTAAAATATTTGTCCCTATTTTACATGTTTAAAAATTTATAAAAAAGTTGCCTACGATGAAATTTAAAGACGTGGAGAAATAGGTTAGATTCATTGACTGTGAATTAGAAATAATTATTTGTAAATTAATGTAAACATATATTCTAAATTCTATAATGCTGTCTATTTGTTGTATATTTATAGAGTTTTTTTGAAGACTCAGTAAACTGCCATCTATGTCTGTATAGTGACAGGGCATGTTTACTTGATGATGTACTACAGATAATTACACTGCAGATCTTTATGTAATGCATACATATACATTGTTTCTTTCACATACTTTACGAAACGTCGATATGTTACGTTACAGAAATATCCAGAAGCCATTGATAGCTGTCTCATAAAACACCTATACCTCCTCGACTACATTAAACACAATTTACCGTTATTTTTAGTAGTTTCAGAGGAAACAGCTCGTAACAATAGTTCCACTTGTTCCATTTATATCTCTCATAAATTAAAAAATATCGTCTCTTTCCTTCACGTTGCAAATAAAACAATCAAAGGGTTAAAGCCTCGTCAATTCAATCTATAGTAGAGACCTCGAAAGTAGGCCGTTCAAGGTTACAAAGTCGACCCATAAAATAACCTCTAATTCGTACCACAATTAACACTTTTCCTCCTAATGTACTATATCGCATACGTATTTCTTTTTCATGTACACATTCATTTAACACACACGAAATAAAAGGAGAAGCTACACTAAACTTCATAAAATAACCTTGAGCGGCCAAATTTCAGTGTCTCCAATCTACTCGAAACCCAAGTTCGTCTATATTCAAAGTACCCTGCTCTTGACGATAGGATGCTTCCGAAACACCCGTTACATCAGTACTTAGCCCCTATTAACGTCCATCAGTCGTCGTGGCTGTAGATCGAACGTGATTTATGGATGTGATCGGCTGGACACGGTTTTCCGGTGCGTCGATTAAAGAAAATGGCGCGAAATCGTGAAAAGGGTGTGTGCCCCGTCCCTCGAGGGTCAGCCAGCCCCTTTGAGTGATCGTATCACCCACCATTTCGGTGTTTCTCGTGTGCATTGTAGGTTGTTCGGGTTGTCGCCGGAACTAGGACAACGGGTGCATTTCGCAGAGGGCACAAACTTACGATGCCGCGAAGATAAGAAACCGTCCGATGATTCGGAGGAAAGGTTGGCAATGATGACAGGGACTCTCTGTGAGTTAGGGAAGAATGACTGGTCGACCTGTGCCCGACACAGAGCGTGTTAAACAGAATTGTATTTATTGTACACACAGAATTGTGAAGGGCTATTGTATGGACTGGGTTTACTATATGTGCTCCTAAAATCATGTGTTCAAGCTTTTGCAGTATACACAAGGTGTCTCCAGAGTCATATTTCTCACGAAATAAGAGGAGTTTAAGTAAAAATGTTGTAGAAGAAAATAATAAATAAGTGTACCTGGAAAGTTTTGTTGTATTCTACGTTTTGTATAAACGTAGTATAGAAAATCATGTGAGTAGGATATTTTGTTTAAATTCCTCTTGAATGAGGGACTTTGGGACATCTTCTGTTTTTTATACGTCGAGCTCAATCAACTTGAATTTTAATTTCCACTAAGTACAGCGGTGACTCGCTTATTGCGAAAACTATGGTCCGTTGAATCGTGATAAACGAGTCACTGGTTTTCGAACATCTGATTTACTATGTAAGATATTGTTCATAAGTTACGAGAGAAGGAATCATTTGATTAGTGATGTTTTTAGCAATAATTCTAACTGTAACTGAGGCAAAGTAATCTGAAAATAGAGAATGTGCAAAATTAAAAAAAAATAAATTTGATGGTATCGTGGAATTGAATCTCTGAATGACGTAAAACAGTAATGGTGACCTTCATTTCTCCTTTATCTTTTCACATAGAATAATATTTCACGTAATTTCTAAAACGCATTTTCTTAATTATTTAAAATAGAAAAGACATTTTAGATCAGTGGTGGCCGCGGGAGCTTCGATTTCCCCCCATTCTAGATCCATTCCTCTGGTTCCAGTTCCTTCCAGTTCGCACCTCGTTCTCCCTCGGCCTATCGTCGCTCCAATCACAGCCCATATGAGGGGAATGACCCTAGAGTGGGGTAAGGCCGAAGCTCCCGTGGTCATCACTGTTTTAGATCATAAATCTAGATGAGACGCCCCCTGTACAGACCGTGAATACTAAATAATTTTTACAGATCGATGACGTAAATTTTTTTGTATATACCCCCGTCCATAAGTCATGGGACACCTTGCCATTTCTGAATAAACCTGGATTGCGATATAGTAGACTTTGTTACTTATTTCGATATGAACGGTTCTTTTAAAAAAACGTGTATGTTTACAAATGTTTTTAACGATATGGTTAGTGTTGTGTTATAATTAATATAAAAAATCCTGAAATAATTATAGTACGGTTCAAGACCAGTTTTTCAATGCGTTGAATTTGAGCGACATTTGTTTCGATTTTGTGATCTGTCGACACATTTGCTGCGATTTTGAACAGAAATCCAAGAAGAAATACACAAAAGAATGACCGCAAGACTGCCACGGCTATTTCGGGTTTTCATATCGAAACGGGGAGCATACATTAGTGAGCAACTTTTAAACTTAATACGTATAATTTTCAATATATTTTAACATTTAGAAATTGTATTCAGTGTAAATAATCTGTAAATAATTGCTTGATTCAATATAGTGTGTGTTTAGTAATTTTAATTTAAACGTAATGCTGAAATTAGTAAGTGTCCCATGATTTACGGACGGGAGTGTACATATTGAAAATTCAGCTAGGTTTAAGTGATCTTGGAATAACTTTGAAATTCTCGTGTCCAATCTTGCGCTAGGACACGCCTAATTAACAATAAATTTCCTTAGCCTGGGAGACGCTGAACGGAAACGAAAGTGGCAATCCATTTGTCGGTTTTCGGACAATCGAACCGTCGACCGGTTTGTTCTCATCAAGATGTACGTTGACGCACTGAAAATCAAATAGAAACAGAGGGCTCCCCATTCAGCCAGAACCAATTGAAACTGGTAGATTTGATCAAACATTGGACAAAGGAAGGAAAATTACCACACTTCTTGTTGATCGTTCGTTGTAACACTCGTACGTTCCGTGATTTCGCGACGAGTAAAAATCTGCTCGAACTGCGCAAACACATTGTGTTTTTGTAACAGCAGCGTGACACGTGTCAGCAGTTGATACTTGAAGCAACAGTCATCCGTTTTTTCCTGTAATTGCCTTTTTATAGTACAACTTTTTACTATAAACGATCGGACATTTCGTTCGAACATTGAATTAAGTGCAACGTGTAATGTATATGATTTTTTGCTAATAAAATAGCTTTATCTTTTATACATCTTGCGTGGTGTATTATGGGTAGACAGAGGATGTTCATGCAATTTTACTAAAATGAAAGTATTCACGGGGCCAAATTTATTTTTGCTGATACTCAACTTCCTTACCGACATTAAAATTTAAAAATGTTAACAATTGTAAATTATTTGCGTAAACATCAAAAGTCTGCTTGTGAGAGCAGAGGAGAGGTTGCCTACGGAGGAATATCTTGAATTATTTCAATTAACACGAACAATCGAGATGTTCACGACTGATACGTCTAAGCGGGCCTGTCAGTTTCTCATTAAATTATTTCAAGGGAGTTGGTTAAACCGCAGGATCCGCACCCTGACATTTGAAATTTAATCATTCGGCTGCGCTTTTGTTGTCTGCTCTACCAAATTCAATGGCAAATTGAGATTAACTAATAGGATAGACATAATACAGGTCGTCACATCCGAATGGATGGTAGCTGTGCGAACACTGAATAGGCACACTCTTGCGTAAATTTTCGTCGGATGGAATATAATTTTGATGATTTTACGGTGTGGCATGACAGCCCCCTCTCTGAGCGCCCGAACAATTTTATTTCTATTCAGAATTTTCATCTAACTGTATCTCTAGACCAGTGTTTCCCACAGCGGGCTTCACAAAAATATTCAGCGAGATAAGGTGGTTCTTAATAAAATTAACTGGAGTCCAAGAAGCAGCAACCTTTTATTAATTTTTTAACGTCAATTACAAATTTATAACAATTAAAAACAGATCGTTTTTTATTTTAATATTTCATGAATTATATGTTTCTTTATACGAAGAAATTCTATCTGAAACTACTTGTGTTTCATTAATTACATGTTTTTAAACGAATAAATTCTCTCTCCAAAACAGTTTTTGTTTTATTAATTACATGTTTTTTTAAATGGATAAATTCTCCCTCTAAAACAATTTTTGTGTTATTTAATGTCTTTTGAAAATTACGGTAGCAGAGGTTGTCCATAAAATATAGGTATGGGTTCTGTGATTTTTTAAACATCATATAAGGGTTCCTCCACAAAATAAGTTTGGGAACCACTGCTCTAGACAAACTGATAAAGTAGAAAATAAATTTGCAGTCGAACTTTGTTCAAATATATGTCCATTGATTAAATCCATAAAGTTCTGGATAGTTTTAGAGTCTATACTATGAGCAAATAGTATGAGATATTCGATTTCGCTATCATGTAGAATTTATATGCATGATAAAATTGCAAAAACCGCCTAGGGTTATATGGACATCCCGTATAGTTAGGGTACTATATTCTGCCGTGATTTTTAAATAATTTGGTGCTAACAAAATTTATTTTCACAGTATATAATTGAAACGTTTCGACTGGATACTTACTATGATAAATTATTCGCATAAAACATCGTTTTAAAATTCAATAAAAACTTCACTTACGATCCGTGCATAGCTCGTAATGTTTCTTACTCATGTCTCGTAATAGAACTCCGTTAAACTTAGTGATTTAAAGAGTTTTAGAAACTTGCAAAGACCCTTCGTAAATTTTTGTTTGTATCCTAACATTTGACAGGCGAAAACAGAATTATTGCAGGATTATTTTTATTTGACCTAAAATATTTTGTATGGGCTGTCATACTGATGGCCTGGAAATATGTATGTACTCGAAACTGCAATTTTGGTAATTCGTTATAGCAAAGACATCCAGGCTGGTTCGTTTGAGGTCACATCTCTAACCTGCAAATTGAGTTTCCATTTTTACCATAATCTACAATTTTCCACACATGACACTCTGAATTTGTTTTTCTGTTTCAGTCATATAGCGTATTCTTAATATGTTTGTATTGTTACATAAACGCGATTTATATTGTTATAATAAGTAAAGGTACCTTTGTGATTTATACTTAAAAGAGAATATTGTAGTGTGTCTGACTATATAGGTATGTTTTCACTGTAACATTCGAAATACTAATGACAAGCCACTTAAGTTACTAAATAAACATCATAGCGATTATAAAATTTTTCAAATAATCGTGGAGTCTATCCTAATTGAATCGTTTATTATTGAAGGGGCGTATGACCATTTTTATAATTTTACAGCAGGGAATAATGTCTTCCTAATTTTCTTCGAAATAATGTTTATTCCGGTTTTTTTTAATCGGAATCGGTAGGAGATATTAAAAGGCACTTTTGATGTTTTTTTGGGTCCCATAACTCTGAACAGGGTTAGGAATCTACAGCTAGAAAAACGTATAACTTAATTTTCTCCAAAATATGGACATACGCCCTTCCAATAATAAACGATTCAATTATAAGAAATGATGCTTCACAAAGGAAAGTACACTTTGAATAATTTTTCTCATTAATCTCACGACTAAAATAAACCTCCAAGAATTTTTTTCGTAATACTGACGCCTAAGAGAAACTCCCAAGAATCTTTTTCTTAATACTGACGCCTACGAGAAACTTTCAAGAATTTTTTTATCATTATTTTCTTGGTTAAGACGGGTCGTAAAGTGTGTTCGATTTTTACCAACGTGGCGCAGAACGCAAGTGCGATATCGATTCCGTTTCATCTCGTCCACGGCATGTCGCAAAATTTAATTGTTTCTAACATGCTTCCAGGCAGTACATTATTATTTCTATGCAGGGTATACGAAATCTGACAGGTTTCTATATAAATTTTCTCAGTTGGTTGGTTTAGGTATAAATATAAGGCAAAAATACTGTGTAAGTATATTTCGAAAAGTTTTTGCTAGAAAATTATAAAACGAGCGTGGCAAACTCATCCTAATTTTGCATTTTAAAATATCCGTTCCTTCTTATCAGCTCCATATCGGTATAGTGTTTTAAATTTATTGTGTAGTTTATTTCCGCACTGTGAGTTTATTTTTTAGAGCAAGTAAAAATAAAGTTATCTGAATAGTCAGTTGAGTGCGTCCAAAAATTTTATTTGATAAACAATAGTGCACCTTATAAAATTATTGATAAATTATTCTAAAATAAATAAATTCTAATTAATGAAAAATGCTTAGACCAGTTTACAGCATGAGCATGATGATGAGTAGATTGCAAATGTTTATGCAAATATGTATGTATATTATTTAGTATTTTGATGTTTTAATATGTATAAAGTATAAGGGCTTCGAAAATAATTTCAAGGTTATATTTTCTACTTTCATAATTTTTCAAAGTGCATATTTTGCATACTTGAATATTTGAAACTGTCATAATATACACAGTTTAATAATGAGATAAACAAGTTTCTTATTGTTCCTTTAAAACATAACTTTCTTATAATTTTATTGTTTCTTCAGGGATATTGGTACACATATGTATGCATGTGCGTATAGTTGACTTTGTTTAACTCAAATATTTTTTGAACATTGTATGGCCTAATGGCCACATATTTTTATCTCAAAGATTTCTGATCCACTTAACTGTCTCGTTTTCTGTTTCATATTTTCTATTGAATCGGGTTTCCAAATTTAACAAATTCATCTGTGAAGAGGTTAAAGAAGCGTTTTTAACCCTTTGTAGATAAAAGCGTTCACCGTGTGCTACGGGCCACTCTACCGTTCATAACTGTTTATTGTACGTTTGAAACACACACATATATATATATATATATTACTTGACATATTTCACAGTTTTAGAACACTGAAATAACAATCGATGCCATACATATCGCAAAAACCTCCAGCACACGCTACAAGTTTTGTTTCGAAAGCTTCAGGGCTCAAAGGGTTAACACTTCGAGTGCCACGCTGTATCAGCTGAGCGTAACACAATTTTTCAATTGTTATATTAAAAACGTATAATTATAATCCAACGTATCACCTATCTATGGATGACATGGTACTCAAAGGGTTGAAGCACATTTATGTAACACTTCCGTCTTTCTATAGCCGTGGAATATTCCTGGAAATTTTACACGGAAACCTATAAGCCGCCCTGTGTACATGTATCGTGCTTAAATGCACGTATTTACGCAGGATGACGGTGTATAACGCACACGCACGCACACACATACGAGTAAGTAATATATGGACGTGCGTGAGGATTAAACAGGGCGGCATGTAAAACAGGTAAACGAAGGGAGGGGACAGGTGTACGGGAATAAAGAATCACGCAGATATAGTAACTTTCTGTATTACGTATGCGCATAACTTACGGCCATCCAACCTCGACATTTTTGCAAATATAAATCCGTGACTTCTTGGGAAAGCTCGCGTGCCACGTGATTTGTGGATCGCCCTAAAACTATGACGTGGCCATTGTTGATTCATTCGTTAAAGGGAGTACAAGAATTCGAGAGAATACGGCGGACAGAAATTGGTATCGTGACTATATAGGGTACACGTCGCACCCCTTCCTTCAAAATTAATACTCCTGACGATTTCAACGTCAATTTAAAGGGTTGAAACGATTGCTATGAAAGCATTTTAAATTTATGGAAGAAGAGTTAACGCGTTGGCTGTTATAGTGAACAATTTCATGTCTATTACGGCACACTATATCATTTTTTGGGGTACAATGCAATCAGTGTTCGATTATTATTTCTAGGAAATATTGTGTGTTCAAATATCAGATTTTCAAATTGAGCAATGGTATGTTTAGAAGTTTATTAGTTGATTACTACAGAGAATGATGATACTGAATATTTTGGTGGTTTCCTTAATGTTAATTTTTAACCCTAGCACGCTTGAAGCTTTAGAAAGTTTAAGGTCAACTTAAGGGAGGGTCATTTTGTGTCGACATAAGCCAAAGTGCTTAAAATTGTATTTTTTTTTTGTGTTCGAAGTATGTTTATTTATATATTAAAGTAATATAAAGTTCTAGGTATTTCTTATTGATAAAATAAAACATCAAAAGTATGAAAATTAACGTTATCACAAAAAGTTTTTCTGACACGAAACCAGACTGTTGGCCTTCTATAGCAATTTCTCTTTAAAAGAAACTAATGTTTCGTATTCTGTGGACATTTTTTGACCCTCCCTTAAGCGTCCTAGGGTTAAGAAGAAATGATACAAACATCGTTTATATTCTTTATACACTGTACTTTTGTATCTGCATATAAGATCAGAATGAAAGTACTTTGAAAGTAATACTGTAATTATATTTCATTTCGTACTTTCATCATTTAAAATGAATATGTTTGAACACCTTCGTTAACCAATATATGAATCATTCGATACGTTGAAGTGATAACAAGGGTATCCACAAACGTGATATTACGATTTTCAAAGAAATTCTGTTTCCGAGAGAGTCAGAAAATTGTCAGACTAAAATGTTACTTTATATGTCGACAGCTTTTTCCTTCTGTTTTTTTCGAAACCACCTGTTTTCAAACTGTACTCTTTCTTATGGTCGTTTTTGGTGTATTTTAAAGCTGAAAGCCCACTGTCTTTCTGTGAGGCAATAAATCGTCGCATTCTGACCAGCATTGCCACTTTTTTAAGATCAAACATATAAGTGAAGTTTTCGTGTTTTAAAAGTAATTAAACATCAATAAAAATTTTTCGATCAAACAATGCTCAACTTGATTTGTAAAAAAATTCAAAAAATTTAACTGTATCTTTCTGTATTCAGTTTAATATTTGCATCTAATTTTATAAATTCTGTCAATGTATGCCTTTTAAAAACATTTAACCATCAAAATCACGATCCGGAAAGAAAACCAATCCTTTTGTTAAAATCAGTTACACTCGTGTTACAACGTGTAAACATCATAGGCTTCCAGTCTAAACAGTTAAATAATTACGCTGTAAATATCGGGACACGTTGTTCGAATATCCACACATCATGCATTGGAAATGAAACATTAAACGTAGGGTTTCATTATCGCAAATACACAAAAAGGAAAGGGGTAGGCGAGACTAATTTTTTATTCATCCCTACACTGCTAATAAGCACAAGATTCCGTACACCTAGAGATCGATGCCTTTCGCATCCCTCACGACGCATTTCGTCGTAAGTATATATAGTACGTTCCAAAAGTCCACTATCATTCTTACAGTGCAATGTATCAACAGCGAACTCGCTATTGCCTTTAGGTTTCATATTTTTGTTATAATTTTTTTCTAAAGCGTTTGCGTGTATCTAACATTTTATCTTATTTCTACTCATAGAACATACTGGTGAAGTTTGACTGTTTAACACAGTGATGCCCACGGGAGCTCCGACCTTCCCCCACTGTATGTCTATTCTCCTCATATAGGCTGTGATCTGGGACGACGATGCACCGAGGGGGGACTGAAATGAGGGGAATGGACATAAAGTAGGGGAAGGTCGCAGCTCCCGTGGCCATCACTGGTTTAACACGTTGACTGCCATAGGAGTCACCGGTGATTGACGCATTGAATTTTATTTAATCAAATAAGTACTCATTTTATTAAAATTTTGAATAGAGTTAATATTCTAATACGAACAGAAGGTCAATATTGTGCAATTGAATAGTTACATACATTTTTTCCTTCGCGATTCGTGTTTGAAATGTGATATTATAGTGTGTTTCACCAGGTATGGGAGTTTTCCCTGTGGCAGTCAACGTGTTAACACGAGTGCCACAGTGAAAACATCCATACATAGTCAGACACGACATAATCTACTATTTTTTACATAAATCGTAAAGAAAGATTCGAATACTCAGTGGTGTTCTTCTCTTCCTATATTATTGTTTCAGTCTGAAGTTTACTCAGAGTTTTGTGACAATCAATAATTATTTAACACGTTCGCTACCACGGTCCGAGATGAAAAAACGTCCACCACAGACCATGCTTTGTTTTTTGTATTTTTGCACAATATACTGCAAATTTTCAGAGCAGACTTAATTTGTTCTTGTGGCTATAATATGAAAAATTATTGCTGTCACATACGCGTCACGTCGGGCCTTCAGAAGAGAATCGGTCCGTCACACATATGTGACGCTGGTAGCGAACGTGTTAATTAAATTAAAGAAGTGCCGGTCACCGGTGATCCGCACGGCATTCAATGTGTTAATTTTGAAAAATCCTGTGTGTATAGTATTATTTCTAATGTTTTTTTATTTATTCAGCGAAACTTTTTATAAAGAAGCCAACGATGTTGAAATGTTGTTATGTTCCCGTCGCGGCGAATCCAATTAGAAAACGCGAAGGATGATTGCTTGGAAATCTCGTTTGGCGAACAGGATATTCGAATAAAGCCGCGGGAAAGATGTAGAGAGACTTTGCCTCGTTGAAATTCAAATTCATCGGGTTTCGTCTGGAAAATTTCTGTATACCGCGCGAGGAAGGAACTCCCGATTCCTTTCGCTTCCTCGCAGTTATTTTTCCTTTCTTTCTCTTTTTCTTTTTATTTTCTCGAGTCAACTGAAAATGTCCGGCGGTGCTAATCGGTCTTATCGATTATTCCACACAGAAACGGGGCTACAACATTCCGCTTTGAATAATGCAGCCCGTACAAAGAGCGAGACTAATCTCGCGCATAAATACTGCAGCAAATATTAATCGATATCAATTATTATTTAATGGCCTCGCTTCGGTGGTCGGGAATCGTATTAGTTTATTTGTTTATTCGCATGGGATGCGGGTGGTTAGCATACAAATTGCAAAGCTGCCGGCTTAACTGTACACAGTGTTTTGGGGCTATGATTCGAGACTTAGGCTAACTCATAGAACTCAGTAGGATAGGAAAGGTTTAAGATTGGCATATTGTTGATACAGGACTTGATGTCCATCTGTGGGTATATTATGTTTTCGAATAATTCTGGCCTTATTGAGTTTCTTGTTTAATATTTAGTACTTATTGTTGGAAGAAATTCATCTTAAGAGATATAAATTAATCGTTGTTATGATATTCAGTTTTTTATGGTAAATGATATTCTTTATATTATTGGTTATTTTAGTGTGATCTGGAACACCAACTATATCGATTCAATTATAATTCTGCACTCGAATTTACTGCAAGTGTTTCTGTTAATAATGTGAATTATCGAGACAACAATTTTTGATGTTTTGTGTTGAAATGTTCCTCAAAAATATTTAAAACGTATGAACAAAGTAGCAAATTAAAAATCGTACAATGGCTCAGTCCATTTTAAGCTCACAGAAAAATTATGAGATACGGTAGAATGGAATAGACAATTAAGTGAAATGTGTCCAAAATCAGAAGCACACTTGTGGATATTTTTGCTCGAAGGTGAAATAATAATATTACGATAGAAACAATTAAAAATTAGTAGCTAGGAAATCGATACAGATTATAACGAAGCAAAGATATATTTATTACACTCAATATAAGAAATGAGAAAGTATCAGTTACGGTAGAAAGTAAAATTTGAGTGAGTACTTGTTGCGATGAGATCAAATTTTTCTTTATATTTCAGAAACTATTGATTGCTGGAGGCATGTTTACTAACACCTTCTTTGTTTATTTTATTGAATATTAAAAAATATATACTTTAACTATTTGTTGTGCTCCATCGAATAAAACATATCTTTTCCCAGACATTTTTCTGCAATATCAAAACAAATGCAGTCATTTCAGTCGCTGCAGTATTACTTTTTCGAAATTGTATCAACAACACGGAAGGATTTCTACGAAATCGGAACAGCTTGAATATAAAACACCCTCATCTCGCTCAATTCCAACAATCGAAATCCTACAATTCGGATCATCAAAGATTCCCAAAAAACCCACACACTAAACAAAAATACAACAAAGATACACGCGAATTCACTCGAATAACTCCGAGCCTTAATCAACCGGAGGACCTAGAAACGAACATCCATTAACGTTGAGAGCTCCAACAAACAAACTTGAATCCTCCACCGTGAAGTCGACGTTGCATATCCGTGCATACATTCAGATAACGAAATTAAAAGCAATGAAACGTTTCCAAGCCCAAAAAAGCACCGCAGGGGTTAGAAACGATCGAGTGAAAAATTCAGTCTCGACGTTGGCAAGCGGGTTCACGCGACGAGACCAAGCAGGGGAGGAAGACGGAAGGAAAAAAAAGAAAGGAGAGGCCGACGGTGGCGGAATATCTCGAGCAGGAGAGGAGAGAGAAGACTCCACACGTGTCTGCCCTTCCTGCGTCACACATTTCCCCGATGGTCGGGCACGTAGCGCAATCTCCAATTCGTCGTTGGTGGCATCGGTGTTTCCTCATTCGCGTGTCCGTGTACACGAGCACAGACGGAGTCCGTCGGAGGGCGCATGTCTGACCGACGACGGCTAGGAGGGCGCGAGCAAGAGGGTAACACGAGGGTTAGAGGGAGAGCAGAACCCAGTGTTAACCCCCACTTTACCTCTCGTGGCATCCGGCACCGCCGAGCCCTGGTCACTAGTCCGACCAGTCTACCCTGTCACGGCACGTTACGCGTTACACGTTCTTCGTCTCTCGTCCTTCGCTTCCAACTCGCGAGAAACGGAAGGGAAAACTCGGCTCGAGAGCCTCGAGCCTGAGACGATCAGAACGATCCGCGTCGCTAGGGATCGTCCAAACCGACCTGAACAGCTCCGATCGGCGATGTTTACATAGCAGCGAGGGTTGTTCACGAGGACATCGAAAACGTGGGGAGTCTCGATCCCGCCAATCGGACGTTGCTCTCGGACGATGCTTTTTCGCGGAACGTACACCGGTACGCGTACGTAGGGTCGAGCCGGCATGGTCGCCGGTGAAATGGAGATAACCTGAGGAACGCGGTGCATCGTTGCCACGCGGGGTTTCATGGGATTTCAATCGACGGGATTACCGCAGGTCGCAACAGAAATTAAGTTACGGGGCTGGAAAGGCTGGCGATCGATGCTACTAGTCACTCGAGAGGAGACGAGCGAGAGAGAAACGTGGACGGAGAGAAAGTGAGGTAAAAAGCCGACGTAGGAGGTGTTTGACGATCTCACGTGCGTCGAGGTTCGCCGAGGTCGCCGACGGTTCCTGGTGGACGCGTGACCTTCGACTATGGTTCCCGTGTCGGTGACCAATCCGTTCCAAGCCGGTCTGTCGAAGATGCGAAAGAGAAGCTCTCCTCGTTACGCTTACTCTGGAGCCTTCGGAGAGGAACAAGGGAGCGTCCTGGCGTTCATGCATCGTGAATAAAACATTCAGGACAACACCATTGTGTCAGCGTCTAGACTTTTCCAGGATGACGCGATCTACTTTCAGTCTAGTTGTCAGAAGTTTCAAGGAGAACGTCTGACTGGCTGATCGACGCGTTTGATGCCCGCCCTCGTGTCAGAGGTTGATCAGCTTTCGCATCTGACGGGCTAATCAACCACTGAACATCGGTTAAAACGCTTAGCATCGAATCAGACACAGAAGACGGTTGCCTTCAAAGGCTTCGATGTGCTCCGTGCCAATTCGATGTTCGTCTTTAGCAAAGCTCGTCGATGAGAATGATGATTGGTAGCGTCAAACGTTTGTCGTTAGTACTGTCAATACTTTGTCGTCGTCGTGCAAGTAAAACGCCGTATCAGGAAACGTCTCTAACAGCAACGATTAAACTAGCTCGGGATAAAGTTTATCTTTCGGCACGTTGAAGGTGGTGCATTTAATTTGAGAAAGTGTGATCATCGGAGGCGGTGATGAGGAAACTCCGTCGGCTAGGGAAAGGAGCTTAAATTGCAACGCGCTGCCGGATCGAGAACGTAGTTTCCACGTGGCGTTCTACGCGTCCCGGATCGGAATGTAATTTCATCAAACAGATCCCCGCCTCTGTCAAACAGGGACTACGTAAGGCCCTGTAACTCGTGTCTGTGTCACGTTTCGAAGATTACAGGCACTAATTAATCGAGCACTCTTACGCCGAATCAAGGTTAAAGTGATTGTAATGTAATTTCAGATATTCGAAGCGGTACTTTTCGATCATCTCGGGTAGACCTTCAGTGATCACAGACACCGAATCTTCTAGAAAGTATATCGATCATTGTGAAAATTTAATCAAAACTGAACCAACAACAGGGTAGACTGTCTTTCCTAAATCAGTGTTTCAAGTGTGACAATCAAGAACGTACAAATCGCGGCACACGGAAGACCAACTACGAAATAAATCAAGTTCTGAACAATCGGGTCGGAAAGTTTTATGAAACTCTTATGAAAAGTTGTCCAAAGAGAATTCTGCCAAAGGAGTCGATTGCGGACGCGGAAGGCTCAATCGAAAACGTCGAGGTCACTTATGATGGGCTGCAGGTCGGCAGCAAAGTCGAAGGTGGAGGAAGGGTGCGGTCACGGGCAGCTCGAGACGGCTTCCTCGAGGTGTACCGAGGTGATCGAGCTAGCCATCGTCCAGACGACGATCATTCAGCAACGAGAGGATCGCGGTTCGAGCAGTTGCGGGGAAACGGAGGAGGAAGAAGAAGAGGAAGAGCTGGCCGAAGTGCTCACCGAGTGGACGTTGTCCAGGTTGCCTATCGACGTGGACGAGTTGAAATTCAGCAGATAGCTGCGAAGTGAGAATGCAGAAGCTGCGTTCGACCTTTAAGAGGTCGCGCACCCCGACGGGAGCGGAGATGAAGTCACAGTCGAGTCTGGAGGTACCCAAACAAGTCAGATCAGCATCTTTCGACGAAATCCAATTGGAAGCTAAACGGCAGGATGATGTTCGAGACGCCAGATCGACGAGAACGACCTCGTCCTCGTCATCCTCCTGTTCACCGGCCAGATCACAAGATTCCTCCCGAGGTAGAAGATCAGCGACACTCAGGGTACCGCAGCTTCAAAGTGGCCAACGTTCGAAAAGCTTCGACGTGGCCGAGAGGAGCTACGGCTCGTCCAGCAGCCAACAATCTCTCGGCAGCATGCGACGACCCGAAACACCGACGATTCAGGTCTCAGGGTGCTATCACTGTGCCTGTGTGGAAGAGTACAAGAGCCTTTACTCGAGCAGGGACGACGACGACCCCTCGTCGAGGGAGGACGAGGAGGCGGACGAAGTGGGCGACACTTCAGACGACGAGGACTCCGAGTTGGAGCACAAAAGCGAGGGTAGCCCAGAGATCAGAGTCACCCTGACCACGTTTCCCGAGAAAGAATCATCAGAAGCGACAGCAGAAGCGGCGGCTGCTGTGGTTCCGGAGATCGTGCCCGAGGTCGTGCAGGATGTCGACAGCAGCGAGGTCAGGGGAGGTTTGTTCCCGGAGAGGCAGCGTAGAAGGTCGATCGCCTCGCCTAAACTGGCCAGACAGGAAGCTTTGACCTCGTACCCCGTCGAGCTTCCAACGGTGGTCAGCTCGACGGAGGACGAGGAGAAGCCCGAGGACGACGACGAGGACGACGAGGAGGACAACGTCGGGGCCTCCAAGTGTAAATTCGTCGTCAGGGATATCTTTCTGACGGTTCCTGAGCTGAAACGGGACCGAGCTGCCTCCGTGGACTCTTGCTTCAACAACAAAAACGGGAACGGCGAAGGCTCGGACACGTTGGCCGTTCCTCAGCAAAACATCCGGTCGAAGAGCGTCGACATCGTTCTGCCCACCGAGGCGCAGACGAGGTACACGGCTCTTCTTCCTGGCACCGAGGCTCGACCTCCAAGAGGGTGGGTACGTCTGGTGAATGGAACAAGTCCCTTGTTCCGAATACTTTGAATTTTCTGAATGTACGCCTCGCGATTGCCTGTTTCTGCTCGGTTCTCTGTTTTCTGAGACGCTTGCCGCCACGTGAATGTGTTTCCCTTTTTGTGCCTTCCTTATGTGCTGTGTCTGTTCATTGTACTCGCTGCTGTGTTGCGTGTTGCCCGGCACTCACAGCCGTTTCCGACCCTCCCGACAATGGAAGCGGACTAACAACGATGCGCGGCCACGAACAACGTGTCGCGAAATTCTCTCGGTGAATTATGTTACGATGGATCTCTTCTAAATAATTTTCCTCTGGAGATACATTTTTGAACGGACAACGGTAGAGAATGGCGAATGTTGCTAGACGTTGGAAAAGAAATGTTCCTTCACAGTATGACCCGATAATTTTCTTTCTTAAATCAGACAGGATGGTCGTTAGGTGTATATAAAAGGAATGGCTGCAACGTTCAACTTGATATTGCGAGAGAATTTTATGGTTATTTGTAATTATTGTATTGTATTGATGTTATTGTTTGATTGTTGCTAACAGAGATACACTCATCATTTGTATAGGGTGGACTGTTACAAAATTCGCAAACGTATTTAAATCTAATAATGAAGCTTCTAGTATACATGGGACCTGAAATAATTTATTTTCGAGATGCACCTATTTTTAGTTAAAGTCTTCCCTTGCAGTCAATTTTTGAAGTGTGTCTAAAAAAATAATTTACAAGTTTCGTTTCCGTTCATTTTATTCCCTATGTTCTAGTGGCTAGACCTCAGAATCTAACTGTTTTGAGATTCATATTTATTAGAACTGTTGCACAGACGCCGAAAATAGGCACTTCCTGGTTATTTGTCATTTACTTAATCACAGTAGAATGTAACAGATGTGAAACCTCGCTTTGAAGATGGATGTGAATAATAATAAACGTCGTTCGCTAGGGCGCAAAGTAAGGAGCACTTGACAAAGTTGAGAGGAGGGAGTGATCTTGAAGTGCCTAATCTCTGCACAGCCTGTAAGATACGTCCATAAATTTTGTGACAGGTTTTCAGATTGACTCTTCGAAATAAGTTTTCGAATCGATCAGAAATAATTTATACAAAGTTGCTCTTAATAATATGCACTTACTCCCTAATGAATGAAAAATGGTTGTAGAGACGATCAAAATTTGTAAAAACTATGGTTCCATTATTTGATAAAAATATACCTGTCGTTTGGGCCTTTTAAGATCTGGAAATCTACTGTTACTTTGAGTTCAACAAGTGTTGCTGGATACGGGTTCGATGCAAACACAAATTGACTAGGAAGATCAGTAATATTATCAGCACAAAGAAAATGGCTAGAAATCGTAGAAAATGAGTGACACTATGTTACCAGTTTAATGTCATCTCAATTATTCTATCTTATTTCTGACATATAAAAGCAGCCATTATTTTTCTATGCACTGATTCATCGTCATTTTCTTCAAATGGAAGTCTGTGGGTAAAATAATTTTATTTTGGCGAGCAGTTGAAGCTTCATACTACTTTGGTACCGTTGTATTATTTTCTGATGCATTTTCAACACTTCGTACATTAATATAAATGTTGATCATTAAAATCATACGCAGTCATAAATAGTGTGTACTCGATGAATTGTTAAACTGAAACTTTCAGAAACGGAGCCTCAAACAAACAATGTGTATTTTAAATCTCTTTTTTTATAGTTTCTTTCTTAAATGACGGTTTATGTAATGGCTCTGTTAGAAGAAAATGTCCTTATAGAATTCGTCGCCTTTGTGAACCCGGCTTTCACTCAAACTGGAAGAAACTTTTATATTCTCAGCAAAGTCTATTAATGCAGACGGTTCTTACTTCTTAGTTAACGTCATTCAAAATTTCATGTAAAACTCCAACATTTATTATGGAACAACCAAACAGAATTACTTTCTAGTCGGTTCTTCTACTCACTCCGACACATCTTGTACAATTATTTATTTTATATTTGCTGCGAAAGAATTGATGGGTTCATAACAAAAACTACTCTTGTCAATATTTGTCTTTCTTCAGGAGAGCAAAAAATACTTGAGCACCTATAATTTTTATTCAATAGATTTAAATTTTTTTAAACAAAATATTCATCATATTATACAGTTACTCTAGGTGTTATCTGTAATTATGTCGCAGAAGAACTGTATCTAATTAAATCATGATGTGAAGTTGTATTGTTACCGTAAACTGTGACAAGGTTTGTTTTTTTAGGAACCCATCAAGTTTCTTTTTAATTCCATACATTCGAAGCGGTATTTTTCGATCATCTCGGATATACTTTCAATAATCACAGATACTGAATGTTTTAGAAAGTACACTCATGTTCATAAGTCTTATTGTTACGACACTTACCAAGTTTGAAATAAATCAGAAAAAGCTTACGAAATCATTAGAGAATTCGAAAATATATTGTTCTAATCCATACGTAATACGACACAGAACATATACATTCTATACTATTTCGCACATTTCACGATGGAAATTGTTGAAAAATTAAATCTTGTTTTCGTTGATATGGCCTCTTCGCTCCTTGATTTCAGCTTCAAACAATGATGGCTTCCTAGCTGCAAATTTTTAAATAATTTCTGGTAATACTTTGTCCCATTCCTATTCCTAGTGGTTCCACAAATCAGATTTTGATTTTGAACAGATTCTGATTTTCGTAGGTACATTTTGTTGCAGTTCATCCCATACTATCTCAATTGGGTTCAACTCAGATGATTGAAAGGATCAGTGTACGATTTTAATTTCATTATTCTCTTAAAACTCTCTTAAATAATTCTTCAAAGATTTTTCAGTAATCTAATTAAAAATCATACTTGCACCAGAAATGACGTGTCCTAAGACTTACAGAGGGCAGTGTGTATCGATTATCGTGCTTATTTAATAAAACCCGGCTAGACTATCTTCCCTAATTCAGTGTTTTAAGCGTGACAATCAAGAACGGCCAGATTACAGCACACAGAACACCAAAAGTACAACTAAGAAATAAATCAAGTTCTAAACAATCGGGTCGGAATTTTCATTTCCAATGACTATCAGAATTCTCCGATCTTCCGTTGATCGAATCTGAGAGTTCGCGCGGAGACTCAATTATCCGTCAGTGTCGCAGGCTTATCGTGACGCGGCATGATTAATTTTAACCTGTTTAGACACGTTGGGAAATTCAACCGCGCGAACTCGAAAGTTCCGATGGAGTTCCACTCGTTTACGAGATTCCCAGCAACGAAATTCGCAGGGAGCCGACAGGTTTCCCGGACGAGTTCTCTGGTTCCGCCGTTAGCGAAACTCCGTACGCACGGGGCTTAATCGGAGTCAATTTCGTTCCGCCGTCTAGCTGCGGCATCGTCGTCCTTTGTGCGAGCTTTTCTATTTCGAGAAGATTAAGACGTCAACGATTCGAGAGAGCAAACGTTGATTAGAACTCCGACGCGTTCAATTGAACCGCACACCGACGCAGACGTCGCCCGTCCCCTCGCCCCGCGGAAGTTAGCCGAACGTTAAGCCTCTAAAACGAAAGTTTCGTCCATCCGAAACTCGGATAACGAGATTTTTTATTACCGCTGTAGCTCAACGGCTACGATACCGGGATTAAGCGCAATTTGTCCGAGCCTGCTGCGTCCACTAAGTCCATCATTTTTCGCCTCACGTCTTTTTTAACTCACCAGGGACTACGCGATTTTCACCTTACCTTTCGGTCCAGTCGACGGGCCTCTGATCCTTCAGACGAGTCTGAAGCCTGTCGCACAGGATGTCCCGTTTTGATTCTCCCACTGGAATATCTTTGAAAGTATTAGCGATGTCGCAGAATGTTTCAGGCTGTAGTTGAGTGATTTCGACGGGGATATAGTGTGGAGTCGGTGGTTCCTATATACGGTGTGGTCCACGCAACTGGAATAAGGCATTTTTTTTTCTGATTGATATCGCAGAAAGATGTTAGAGGAAAAAGGTGAATGAAATTGTGCATTTTACAATTGCACCATTTTTAAAATGGAAGTGTATTTTTTGTGGGGTAACTCAAATACTGTCGTCATTCTGCGGAGAGTAAAGTGGTCGAGACATGATTAGTTCGTGATATATTTTAAATGAGTGTCTTTATCAAACGCTGTATGGAATCGCAGACATTTCGACAAAAAAAAATAAACACTCTCTTTTTATTGCGGAACAATAACCATAGGTCACCTCGATTCGGTTATGAAAACAAAGAAAAAGTGACGTATGAAATGTTTAAAACCTAATGGACATTTTTCGGCCATTTTACCTTAATACTTTTTTTATGCAGACCGACAAGAGGATTTGCTTTATGCAAAAAATATTCGTTTCCATTTAAAAAAAATGGTGTAACTGTAAAGTGCACATGCATCTTTGCAGTTGCAAAAAAAAATATGGTCCTGAAAATGTAGTCCTCTTTGAACTATTCACCTTTCTCCTCTAACATTTTTTTCTAATTGAAATCAGAAAGGAGGTATGGCTTGCTCCAGTGGAGTGGACCACCCTGTAAATGGAATCGTAACAGAGAGCGTTTTCTTTCTTTTTAAATGGAACATTGTATTTTTGAATGCATTAGTCGACGCAGCTCTTCGTTCTCTATAAAAAATTTTAGGGTGAAATGTTTTGATTTTAGTTCTATAAAATATTACTCTGCAGATTTATTGAAGATCGATCAATCTTTTACACCGATCATCCAGTTTCCGGATGATCGGTGTTCGGATAATCGAGATTCTACTACACAAGGTAGATTTAGTACTAAACACATAAAATGATGAGCAATAAGAAATATAAACAGAAGTTTACAGATTGTACCTATTTTGATCGTGCTAAAAACATTTAAAAAAACAGATTCGATTGATGCCATGTTGGTCAATTTACAATGCAAATAATAATTTAACAATACGGTTATTTTACACTCATTTTATGTACGTATTACAAATATTGTAAAGGTTAAATCGCTATTTTCAGAAAGTTTATCGTGTGTCCTAAATCGTGCCATCACAAAATTTCTTAAATCATAATGGTATGGTTTGAGATCTCAAAAACAGAGAGCAGCTCAAAAGGCTGTAACAATAGCTCTCACAGGGACATAGTATCAGCTTTAAAAGAAAACCAATTAACAAAGACTATCAAGGTTAACCCTGGTGCGGTCTTCGGATCTTTCTTGACCCATCGCGTCTTCATTTACATAAAAAAACTTTGGTAATGATGTCGTTATAATACTTGAGACTGGTTATTTCTACGTTTTTCTGGTCTCACTATATTATAAAGTTGAAAATATGCTTTTTTACCCAAAGATCTTGAGTGTATAGTCGAACAGAAGAGCGCACTAGGGTTAAGAAATGAAAACGCCTTAAAAGAATATTGAACAAACTAATAAGAATTCAAACCAAGTTCATCGCAATGCAGTCAACTCATGCTGCATATCATCGTTTCAGTTTGTAAAGAAGCCTGGTCCTACTTCCTCTGCAATGGAGCACGTACAGAAAGCATGATTCAGCGCATAAAATGCAAATCGTGGGTTCATGAAAGTTGGAAAGGAGTACAAAAAAAAGGCAAAGTCTATTACTGTTTCAACTGTCATACATTACATTAACATAAATGTATTATACAATAATTATTATTACGAGTTGGATATTTTCTTCCATAATTCTAGTGCAACTAATCAACTGCAACTTTTTCAAGCGCATTTTAAATGCTATTTGTTGGAGATGCCATATTCTCGATTCACATAACACGGCCTTAGAAAAGTGTTGAATAGGAAGACGTTGGAATAACAATCATGTTATTAATTGTATGAGTATGAATTGTACTGTGTGTACATGAAATGAACGCATTGAAAAATTGACACGATCCAACAAATATCTTAAGTAGCACGATTTCGGCAATTCTCCCCTAAACGTGGTGGTGTGTCTACTATCATTCACGATTCTATACCTAACTTTGAATAGTCAACACTTCCTGTCTCTACTTTAGTGGATGTCGATGCAAAGCAACGAAAGGGTTGTCGAATGCTGTTCTTACGTAGCAATAATTTTTGCAATTCTTCCATTTACACGTATTTATTTTCCCATCATTAGACTGCGGATCTTCATGCAAATATTCATTTTTAGACTTCCATATTTCCTATGTTAATGCAGTTAAACTAACGAAACTTCAACAAAATTGCAGTTTCTCTTTGAAATGTTCAAAATGTATAACCTTCTTTTTTGTTCAGTTATTAAATGTCCATTATTCACCAATTTAGTTATATTAAATTGCATAAACATCCGTAGTCTGTCCATCACTTTTAGGCTAAATCTGTGTTCAGATGGGAAAATGTGATACATCCACATATGACGTCAGGTTTTGCCATCTCGCGACAGAAATATTCTCGATTCCTTAGAACACACGGAAGCATAGAGCTGTAAGATCGAACAATTTTACAATAGTATCCGGATGATCGGTTACACTGCTGTCGAACAATGACGGTTCTGCAACTTCATTCAATAGCGAGGAAAATTTCATTTAACGACTTTTCTTCCGTAGGAAAGAAAATAAAGCGAGTTAATCATCGTCGCCTTCGGCTTATCAAAACTTGTGCTTCGTAACTTGTAACCCCCCCCCCCCCCCCCCCTCTGTCTCTCTCTTAGACGATGACGCAGTAACTCAGGGACCACTCCTATAAATCCTTTAACCCTTCCATTACGAAGGGCGTAAATAGATGACCTTTTTCCAGAGTTATCTCGCCGGTAAGACACATTGAGAAACACGTGACACGTTTTTAAACTTTGCGGTTGTAGATCGTTTGCAGAAGCCGATATTTATTTCGAACTCTACATCTTGTCGAAGGGTGTACGCTCTGGCAATAACGGTGAAATCGCGATGCCTTTCACGGAGATTAAATTGTGCCGTTCTTCCGCGAAACTTTTCGCCGTTTCGACGATTCTAATTCCGCTGAGCCGGCGTGCGAGAAAGTTTCAGAAGTTCGCGGGGACTCGTTTCTGGCGGAAGTCGAAGATTCAGCTGGCAAAGAACTGTCTCGATATACCGGAAGCCTCGTTTTCCATTCGAAATCGTACCCCGGTGCATTTCAAGAGCTGCCGCAATTCTGCAATAATAGTTACGGGGGTAATTTTTTGGTCGTCTCTATTGCACATAAATTACATATTTAGTGGCAGTGTAGAAGTTCAAACAAATAAGTGTAGAACTGTAGAACGATATCGTTAAATCCAACGAGGGCGGATAAAACAATCTGTTTCACCTGTTCGGGAATACTAATGCAGGGATTTTAAGTGAATACAGGGAATTGCAATTCTTAAATTGATAATAAAGGTTACACTCTCTGTATATTGCACGCTCTGTCGCTACATCTTTCTCTCATAATGATTTACGCGTAAATATTCACATAGATAACACTCATTCATTCCTTACGGCGTAGGAAGTGTTCGATGAACGCTTGAATCAGAGCCCTACACTAGTACATATGTGCAGATTAATTTTTTTCTTAATTCAAATATTAGTGGGAATGATATGAAACATGATGGCAATGTATGTATGTAGAGGATTTTTCTCAGATTCTAATTTCTTTTAAATTGTTTGAAAAACATGAATTGATATTGAATGTATAAAGTAAGTGTGCGAAAGTTCAATTTCTTAAAGCTAGGTTTCAAAACCTACTGTTAGATTTCACGGATGTTATAACAAAATGCAATAATTATACGTACATGTACAGAATGTTCTAAAATTATCAATTTGTAAAATTTTTTCTAGAAAAAAGGAAACACTAGTTTTTAAGTTACATATATTACCTTATTGAGGTTCAAACACGTTTAAAAATGCCAATTTTGTTTCATTTTATCTCAGATATACGTAAAACTTAAGTATATCACACTTTTTAACCATTTTCCTAAGTACTTCAGTGAATTTGCATTCCGTGAACCAGGTGGTCAAACAAAATTTGTTAACACCTTGAAAATTATTGATTTCTCGTTACATATTTGCTAACACATTTTTATTTACTTTAATGAGTTCTATACATATCAAAAGTTGTGAGAATTAACTTTAGAACATTCTGTTGTAAACATGATGTAATAAGGTCAATATACAGGGTGTCCCAGTTTTCTCCGGCCAAACTTTATGAGTATATTCTGTGGGTATAAATAAGAAAAAGATATTATTCAAGGATAGGCCGTGTGAAGGTATATTAAAAAGTTATAACAAAAATATGAAATACGAAGAGAACGGTAACGAGCTTGCGGTTACTATAATATAAAGTAGGAATGGATCAGCGATATTTACATTTATTGTGTTTATGCGAACTGCATTTGCTATCTGGTATTGTCGCAGGTATCATGATGCTCCTAGCACCCTTAGAAGCAACTAGTATTCCATTACTCGATTAGTCCGTTACCGTTCTCTTTGTATTTCGTATTTTTGTTATTTATAACTTTTAATAGAGCTTCAAATTATCAATGTTTATGAAACATTTTTTCTCATTTATGCCCACAGAATATGCTGAATTAGGCCAGAAAAAACTGGGATACCTTCTATAAATTTCAAATTTTTCAAAATTATATCCGGTAAATTGACTTCAATGTTATCTGTGGCAAAAACACTCTGATGTCTACTACTTAAAATTTTTGAAAATATTTTCCATAATTAATAACTTAAAAAAAATTCAAAGCGCAAAATTCCACAACCAGAGCCACAATTTTTCCTAAACTTCTGAGGAGCTCTGATTTTCAAAAGGACTTCTCGAAGAGTTCATTTCACGAAGATACTCGCGAAATAAATGTTCAATTACTCGAACGACTTATGACGTTCAGGTGCGTTTGAACCTCTGCCTTAGAAATTTTTTAATGATTCCATGCGACAAAATTTATTCGCGTCCTCGAATGCTCTATTAAATAAAGGGTGTCTATCAGCACTTGCAATTCGCTTTTAACAGTCCTCTAAAGCTAAAAGATATTGTAATACAAAGTTTTAAAAAACTGCTACGTAAATGTGACTCGAATTTGTATCATATGAATTCTGTGTCACGAGTGTGACTCATTGTTATCAGTACATACAATTCGCATTTAACAATCCTCCGAAGTTGAAAGATACTGTAATACAAAGTATTAAAAAGTCCCTATGAAATTGTGACTCAAATTTGTATTATATAAATTCTCTATCAGGAGTGTGACTCGTTGTTACCACTACACAGAATTCGCTTTTAACAGTTCTTTCAAGCTGAAAGATACCGTAACACAAAGTTTTAAAAATTTGCTACGTAAATGTGGATCGAATTTGTATCATAAATTCTGTGTTACGAGTGTGACTCGTTGTTATACAGCAGGGGGTTAAACGTCACCCTTTTTTGTCATCAAACGATCCGTACATTCGCTGAATAAATTCACCAACGATCTACGTTCGCAGTTGTCCCGTTTTTCGTTCCTTGTTTCGCGAACTTTCTTCTTTTTCCCTTTGAAACGACAAAAGCCGTTCGTTCATACGTTCGAACGATCGATCGAAGGAACACAGAGGCAATCGAAACGAATCGCGTCGGGTAAGAGACTTTTCATCGTGGAAAATGCGACGGCGGTTTAACGCCTTCGACGTAGGCTATTTCTGGTTTGCTCCACGGATAATGAACGCTCGCAATCGAATTACGAACGTTGGAAATGATTACAGAACACGATACGAGTTTCGTACTGCCGGAAAACCATTAGGCTCTTTTCCTGATCGCGAACGTCTGTCTCTGTGATTAATTTCACGCCACAAATTGTTTTCGGTTTAGGGTGAGAGACTCCGTTGTTCAACCCCTCCAATACGGAGTAAAACATTTTTTCTTATGGAGATAATAATTTTTTAACACGCTGTTTGGCACCGGTGACCAGAGCTATGAATTGTTTTCGACTTAGGGGGAGAGACTCTATTGTTCGACCCTTGCAATATGGATTAATAATTTTTTAATGTGACTGTCACTGGTGACCAGCGCCATAAACTGTTTTTGATTTAGGACGAGAGACTCTGTTGTTCAACCCTTTTAATGTACAGCAAAATATTTTTTTTTGTAGAGGTAATCATTTTTTAATGCGTCGACTAGCACCGATG
The DNA here is from genome assembly GCA_916610135.2 of Macropis europaea. Classification (NCBI taxonomy): domain Eukaryota; kingdom Metazoa; phylum Arthropoda; class Insecta; order Hymenoptera; family Melittidae; genus Macropis; species Macropis europaea. The sequence goes on from OU744343.1 coordinate 33,836,247, forward strand.
ACCAGCGACTCAAATTCAATTAAATAAAATAAATATTAATTTTTACAAGTTTTTGAGGAGATACAGAGTCAGTCACTAAAAACTGAAAGAACTTTGGATTCGTCACTGGTGGAAAATAGTATGTATAATAACGTTTATTGTATTAGAAGAGGATGATATGATGGAAACTTTTTTTATAAATCTTGCATTTTCGAAATTTTCAAGAGGATCTTGAATCTTTTAAATCGCACCATTTATTCATTTTATCTGAATGTGATAGTCGGTGAGAAATAAATTCTACGTTGTGTCACACTGTATCCTTTGGACAAGTTTAACCCTTATTACGTGAACGAAAAAAAAATAGCTATGTTCTGCAACTTATGAATGTGTCCAATATGGAAGCATTTATTGGAGTAATATTTTCTTCATGTAATTTTATCAATTTTCTTGATGCAATAAGGGTCACGTTCTTCTCTACATATTTTCTTCTGATATTAAAGAACCGAAAATTATTTTAGAAGCTGATTTTTGGTGACTCACCTTGCATAACATTGCAACAATGATGTAGATACCTAAGGAACGACTGAATATTTAAATATTCGTTTGTTTCGTAACTTATAATAAAATTAACAGATTGATGAGTGTCTGACAAGGTATGACTGTTTTCACTGCGGAACTGTACATGTTACTATGCTACGTATCGTTTCGAATTCTTAGAAATCGGACAAAACTATGGAACATCCATTACACACGGAGTGTTTGAAAAAGATGGTACATTACAAAGTCGGGTTAGGAACATTCTTTGAACATTAATGCGAGCACGCATACGATAATGGGATTTTCGTTGAAGACACCGGAGCAAAGTTTTATCAATTTTCTCGCGTTCCAGTTTCGTATCCTACTTGATATTGCGGGTTACAAACTGTCGATACTCTTATCCATTTTCGCGTTATAAAAGCTCTCTCTCTCTCTTTCGAGAGAGAGATAGAGAGGTCTCGTAAACCAGGACACCAAACACATTTCATCGATAAAGTAAAATTTTCAAGCAGCACGAATCCGTTGAAATTTTCTCACGATCGTTCGGCCCTTTTCAAGAATTTTTCACCCGAATCGACGAACGTCGTTCCAAACAGAGAAGAAATAATCGATTGGAAGATTACGTCGGGAGCCTTTTATCGAGTACCGATGAAAAGATCATCTCGCCGTTGGAAAATGAAACGAAAAATTCCTTTTCAAGTTACCGTAACAGCGAAATGCGATCCCTTCTCTTCTTCTAGGGAAAAATTTTTCTCACTCCATTCTTCGGCGACGAAAACCTTTCTTGCATCAGAAGCCTATTAAAAGCAGAATTTATCAGTTGTTCCTCTATAAATTTATTTTTGTGTGGCTTAATTAACTGGTGGCTCTGTATAGATTAATTAACCACGGATAATGATTTATTACTGCGTTTTGGCCGTAATATATGGTGCATGAATATTCAGGTAACCAGTTAAACTATTAATTATGGATCGAAATTATTTACTTGTGTTGTCGTGCGTAAACGTTTCTCAGTAGAATCAGAGCCCATGAAATTGCTTAAAAATTAAAGGGTTCGTGACAAAAAGAACCCCTGTCAATTTTCGTCTTTTTTTCAGGAGAGCAAAAAAATACTGTAGCATCTTTAAGTTTTGTTTAGTAAATTTCAATTTTTTGTTAACGAAATATTTATCATATTGCACAACTGCTGTGGGTGTTATCTGTAATTGTATTGCAGGAGAACTGTATCCAATTAAATGATGGAGTTGTGAAGTTGTGTTGTCGTGGTAAACTTCGACAAGGGTTTTTGTTGTTATAAACTTCCCAATTCATACCTCTGACTGCATAAGTGCTCGTAGAAAATTATTGCACGGAAATTTCACGGGAAATTATCAGGTAATCCCGTAAGTAATGAAGTGATGTCGTTTCTGTTCTTGTTCTTCATTGCAAAAAAATAATAAGTACTTTTAATGATCGACATGTTGACCACATCTTTCTATAAGACTGCTTCATTTTCTATGAGAATGCTTTCGTTTTTGTTCCTTTTTCAATTAAAATGTTTCAATTAAGATTTGATGACAGCTATGCAGACAAATTTTTTTGGAGCGCACTGGCAGCTCCGCTTTAACTTTGGACAGAATTACTACTTTTGCATAAGAAAATTACTGCGCATTCTTCAAGCATTGATTAACAAAGCTACAAAGTTTTAAATTCGTATGTTTATTCCTTTTCTTTAAAAAAATTCCCCAAAAAACACCTCATTTTTCGACCGTGAACTAGCAACCCTTAAGATCATGATCTCCTTTTTGCGGCGAATTTCACAGACCTGGGGAATTCCAAATGCTATGGGGACTGTTGAATATTAAGAGCCTTCGAAAGACCCGTAGATTGGCCAACCGAATACGGTCTATTGGCAAATGAAATTTTCAGGCTCGACATTACAGCCGCATATCCTCCGCGGGATGCCAGTGAATCTTTAATGGCTGCAAAGCGTTCATTATTAAAGAACTAATTCTCCATACCATCCTGTACTTCCCTTCCATTATACAGGGTATTTTATAAACACTTCAGGGGAATGTGCGGCATAAAATAAATAAAAAAATGTTACGAGAACATAAATCGTATGTAACGTAGCTTTTGAGTTAGTAGAAACTACAGTATTCTTCTAAAGTACAGTATGTAGTACTTTGGCTACGATGCCAGCCATCCTTAGGTGACACTTAGGTTCATTATTTACTGGATTGTACAGCAGGATCCCCGTATCCGCAGGTGTTAGGTTTCAAGCCCTATCGTGGATAATAGCAAACACTATATGTATACTGTACATATCTATGATAAAGTTTAATTTATGAATAAGGCATAACAAGATATTAACAACAACAACTAATAATAAAATACTGCGCACCGTATCGAGATATGTAGATTAATTATTCAACAGATAACTGAGTCGTCGTTGTAATTTTGTGTTGCTAAATTATTTGTAAATCTCATGCTCAGAAAGTGCACCCAGCTATTTTTTAATAATTTGCGTATGTCGAAAGCGCAAGCAAAAAATTTCCTGAACAAATACACTGCCCTCCATAAATTTTAGGACGCTTGCCATTTCTGTTAAAGAAATACGATACTTTACCTGTATTATTGCAAATGTTGGTAAAAAATATTTAGAACAGTCACGAAAGTACTGAAATAAAAATTATGATCTGGTCTTCCCAATCTCCCAACTTGAACCCAATTGAGAAAATCTGGAACGAACTGGATCGAAAAATACGATAAACCAGCTCAAAATCAGAATCTGCTTTGTGGAACAACTTGCAAGTGAAATGGGACAAAATATAATATTACCAGAAGTAAGAGATTCACATATTGAGGAACTTATTGATAAACTCACAACTAGATTGTCGAAGTTGGTAAAAACTGTAATAGAGAAGCGAAGGGCTGTAGTAGTGTAATGATTTGATTTGTAATTAATAGACTGCGGATCTTCATGCAATTGAACAAATTTAAATACGTGACAAGTGCACATTTTGTACATTAAGTAAAATAAAAAGTAAATTTTGTAACATGTAAATGAAAAAAAGAACAGTTTTATCATGGTTTCATTTCAATAACTACATTAAAATAAATAATATGTAAGTCCTGAAATGTATGTTTGCATAAACATCCACAGTCTAGATAGTAATTAATTTCCATGATGAAATTTGTGATGTATTGATTATACATTTCCTTTATGGTATAAAGTATGGAAAGATTAATATTTGTTCGAATTCTTCAATGAATTCATAACTTTATTCAGATTTATTTCAAATTTAAAATGTGACCTAATACTTATGGACGAGGGTGTATAATAGTGTTTCGGCCCCGTGGATGGTTTTCGTCGAACGCATATATGAGTTTATCGGCAACGCTAATGATTCACACTTATGCGCTGATCGTCCGCAAAGGGTTAATAATAGATGGCAGACATAATTATTGAAGGTATTAAACTATTCGTAATTCTTTTACGCAAACTCACGCCAGACGCACAAGAAGAACGCATCGCATTTTGCTGTTTTATTTCGCGGCGTCTCCCCTCCTTAGGGCGCTTTTGGACCTTGAAGTTAAGTGTCCATTTGAGAGATTCTCGCTCGAGTTACTTTCGATAGTTACTCTCGAGTATGCGTCCATTTGAGAGAGAATTTTTACTCACAGGCAGACATGAGAAAACTCGCCGACAGCTTGTTATCAGACAGAACTGTCAGAACTGTGCCCATTTGAATTTATAATGACAGAATATTCAAAGAGGGTCCTTAAATTTGTTATACTTTGACAAGAATACGCAGATGTGGGGTGACCTTTATGTGCTTATTTGCTGGACCTGTGCTATAGTCACATAATCATTTTTTCGCCTTTATTGCACGGATGACAATAAGTATTATAACGTATACATGAATATGCATTAGAATGTACAAATTTGTTAATCAGAAGTCAGTGCAATCTGTGAAATGCAGCATAGAACGTTGTTGAATGATTGAAAATGTTGAAAGTGAAAAATGGATGTAGTTTAGTATAATCGGTAGACAGCGCATCAATCTAGTAATCTACAAATTGCTGGAATATATTAGGATAATTAGCTATGTGCTTGTATATGAATGACTAGTACTACTCAAAGGGTCGAAACTGACGAAGTATTAACACGTTCACAGTCCCGTGACTAGATGTGAATCAGGTAAATTTTTACTATAAAATTCTCTGAGAAAATAAATAGTGAATAAATTAATATAAAAGAACAGTGAATATAGTGAATAAGTGTTACATAATATTATAAATAGCCTAAAAAGATGTAGATCGTTTATTGTGAGATACTGTGAGAAGCAAAATTAATTTGTTAACTTCTTTATCCGTTGTAACGTAAAAATCGTCAAGCTCATATTTTTCTTATTTTCTCATGGCTTTTACAACATTAATTTTTTCCATTACTATGTTGTCTGAGGCGGATATTTCCGGAGACCGGCTTTTCAAATTTAATTTAATTAAATAACTCTCGATTTTTACAAACTCGTGAGCGAACTGAACATTTCAACAGTAATATAGAAACACGTATGCGATTAAATAGGTAAAACTATTTTTCCTTTATGATTTATATTAATAATAGTGAAATGCTGTGTGTCTGACTAGACATGGCTGTTTTCACTGTGTCAACAGTGAACGAATTAAAATATTTTTCTAAATACAGATTGTTAAAAATAAAAATATTGAAATATACGTATCATTTTTTACTAGTACAGTAGATACTCGATTATCCCAATGTTAGTCATCCTATGCCAATTATAAGGTAAAATCCTCATTAATGACACCGTGTTCTTCATTTCGCTCCACTGTGTATTTTAATATACTGTGAAATTTAATATTTTAACATAATTTTAAATTATTATTTTTATGCAAAACGTAGTTTAATGTGATCCATTCTGTAACTAATTACAGTTCAGATAATCGGGGTCCCCCTGTATTTTGACACTGACATTAGTCGGAATTGTATAAAAATTATTAATTATTTAATTCGACAATATTTGATAGTGTCGGGTGACATAACCGTGCGTTGCCGTCAACGTGTTCATATTTGTCTGTTATAAAAATAAATAAACAAAACGATAAAATTTCTGTTATAATCATCTGACGCGTGTTCAATCGCCGCGTATCATTAAATGCCCCACGACACACGGGCATAATTATAATCAAATTTTCTCAAATCGGATGCGAGCTCTAACTCTATAATTTCGCAGTTTATTCATTTCGGTTTCGTGTCAATTGATTATGCGGCCAGCCAGTCTTCGTTGCTAATTACAGTCGTTGCGTAGGAACAATCGTGCGGTATCAATTCGATCACTTGCAAATTCGATAGCTATACTTTCGATGAGTTCGATTAGCAATCACGGGGAATCGAAGTCATGAAAGTTTAATCGGTTTCATGGCTTTTCATTAGGTATTCATGAAACGGTGACAATTAATTTTCGAGGGAATTGGATTGCAGAGGGTAAAATAAAATAGGGTCCTCATTTTGATTTTTCCCGTACTAAAATTATACAAAATTTATACAAAACAGTCGAAATGCCGCTTAAATTTTTTTATTTAATTATTTATAGATAATTCTATAATAGAATTCTTTATTTACGTAAACATATTCAGGACGTATAAACAAATTTTTTTATTTATCTGGACATGTTCGAGACCTATAATACAACTGACTCAAAGTAATTAGTCTACAAAGTGTAGTGATTACTAGACTACGGATGTTTATGCAATTTAACATATACAAATATGTAAAATAAAAAAAACATTGTGTAACATTTGAAGCATAAAATACAATTTTGTCGAAGTTCTATTTCTTTAACTACATTAAAACAAAAAATATTGATATGTAAAATTGTATATTTGTATAAACGGTCGCAATCGACTGATTACATATAAATGATATTAAACAGATAAGCAAGAGATCATTTTGCCCTTAAAATCATTGGAATATTCCATACGATAATTTACTTATTCTTGTAGTAGAATCAGCGTGACTATAGCAGAATTACGTAAATTATAAATTCCAAGTCCATTTCCTTGTTTACTGTGTAGGTTTTCATTTTTCTTAGTTTAAACATGTTGTAGTGAACACATGACTGAAAGAGAAAAATAAATTAGGAATAGTATGAGGATTGAAAATCATATTAAAAAAGGGGAAGTCATTTTATAGGTAGTTTTGATCTTAAACGATCCTATCTGATATTTACATACATATACACATTATATTTTTTAAGTATATCTAACACTTTTTGAATTCTTATTTCCTGTTTAATAGCTATAAATTCATATCGAATAAATATTACTCGATCAAGGTTTAATAAATTCGTTCTTAAAGATAATAAACAGTGGGAATTCATGAACCACCATGGAAATTATATTTAAATAAACATTTTCGAGTCACCTAAAAGTAATTTACCACGTTGATTGCCACAGTGAAAACAGCCATATCTATGTTACGAACTCACTGCCACTTTCCACGCAGATGAATCTGTACAGTAATTATAATACGATAGTATTGTTGTATAAGATTATCACCATTACTACTACAATTACCACCTATGCTACTATTACCAACATTTCCGTTCTGATAACTATCATTACCATTATAATTGTTATTGTTATTATCATACTCATTATTATTATTATTATTATTATCATACCCATTATTATTATTAGTATTATCATACTCAATATTATTATCATTATTCCAACCGTTATTGTTATCACCATAAGAATTGTTATCATGGATATTATTGTAATTACGCACATCATCATCACCGTTGGCATTACGCGCGTCAGAAGGAACCAGGTCAGTCCTAAGACCCTTTTCTCCCACCATGCGACCATAGCTACCCCACCCTTCCACTCCGAGCTTTCATAATTAATGCTTCCCGAAAAATCAACACTTCTACTCGAGCAACTAAACCGCCTAGAAATAAAAAGCAACAGCAAACACTCTTAAATATTCATTTTGAAACCCGAGACTTCGACAATCTCGAATCGTTACGGCCCATTCCGTAACATCTAACCAGACACGATATAATTCACTATTTTTTATATAAATCGTAAAGAAAAAAAAGATTTGAATACTCAATGTGTGCTTCTGTTCCTACATTATTGTTTCAATACGAAGTTAGTTCAGAATTTTGTGACAATTGATAATTATTTACCACGGCATTTACCGTGTTAAATAAAAGTGACAGATCAGACAGGATCATTCTATTTTCTAATGTTCGCAATTTTAAATATTTCATAATTGACACATAATCGTGATCACATGTCGACTTCTTCAGCTTATAGATTAGCTAGAAAATTTCAGGTGTGGTAGAGCCTCGGTTAAACAAAAAATTGCATGGTAACTGCAGCTCGAAACGAAGCAGAACTATGTTCATCCGGTTCTAGCGAATGAAAAAACGCCGGCTAATCCTGTAATTCGAGTTTTTTCGATTTTCGATGATCAGCGGCGAACGCATCGCGTGAAACTACGTCATTTCGTGTTCCGTTTCCTCCTGTCTTGCGTTTGACCCAGATATCCGGCAACTTCCGCGGACTAATTATGCAGAAAGCTGCTACAAAGCTTTGCCAACGCAATCTAAAATTTTTATGTAATCGTCCAAAGAGACCCGAAGTCCAGGGGGTGACTTTTATCATTAAAGTTGCACGCTGAGCCGCACATTATGCTACCCGGCTGCGTCTCTGAAATTTCAAGTTGTCCTTGAATTTTTCACTAGCCTCCGCTCCCAGTGGATTCCGCGGGGCAGTATTAAGTCCGTCCGCTCGTCACATCGTTGAATATATCGTGCTACGAGCATGTTCGACTCAATCTTGAAACTTTGACGTCGCTTCTTCTTTTTAGTGCAGTTGAACCTCAACTATCTGAACCAATTAACCCCTCAAGCCGGGAATAATGTACTGACAAAATTATGGCGCAGACGGTAACTAAATTGGATGAATTCATTAAATGTGAGAAACACTATACTATTATTTATTTTGTATTGTTTGCTAAAATTATTTAATGAATGTAGCTTTTGGTATCTAACAGATTTTATCGTGTTGAATGCCGCAGGGTGCAGCGATGACCTGCACTTATAATTCATTTAATTAAATTACTATTTATTATTACACAATTTTGAGCAATTTTAATATTGTGACATTAGTATTGGAACATAAAAACGCGACTGAATTCTCGAATATTTGTTTCCATTACGATTTGTATTAAGACGTTCCCTACCACAGTAGAAAATTCCGTAACTAGACAGACACGCGAAAATGGCTATTTATCAATACATGTGGTTGATTGTATAAACATTTATCTATTTGATATGATACTTTCTATTTCTACTATCATTTTAACGTGGATGTTACTCAAAATTTCATAAGGGTTGGTAGTTATGCGATCAAATTAAAATTGATGAGTGAATCGATAACGGTACACGTGGCAGGGAACGTGTAATACATATCGCCTGGTACAATATTAAAAGTATTTCAATATTTCTTGTGCTGTAGATTTGCAATAAAATTTATTTCCGCGTAACGCTGTTGCAAAGACATCGCAACCAGGTCTTAGAAGGTCACTTCCCGTTTCGCTAGACACGCTAAATTGTAATCAAATTGTGAATACTTATGCAATTTAGCATGTCCAAGTATGCAAAATAGGCTAATTTTGAGAAGTTAGTGAAATAAAAGAATTAAATCTCGACGTCTTTAGAAGATAACAAAATGATTCTTATCTACGTTAAAACTCAAGAATGTTTAACACAGTAATGATTTACATATATATTTTTGTATACAATCTACAGTTCAATCATAATACACCTAAAGTTCTTGCTTCAACTTCCAGTTATTCTGTGAACTAAAATAACCATGACTTCGAGAATTGCAATAAATTAACTAAATTTGAAATAAATCAACTTTGAAGATCTCAGTTTCGGTGTACATACGATTTAAGAGATGATAACAAAATCGACCGTAGTCAATTTTTATCACTTTCCAGGAGAGCAAAAGAATACTCCAGCATCTTTAATTTTTGTTCAGTAGGTTTCAATTTTTTTAACAAAATGTTCATCATATTACACAGTTGCTGTGTGTGTTATCTGTAATTAGTAGGTCGACAACTAAATTCAGGAGCTTCGAAACATTATACATAAAAATATATGTAAAATCATGCAACTAATAATTTTTTATTCAAGTAATTTTCATACGACTCGATGATCATTTGCTATATGTAGTTCTGGCAATTTTTCGGTTCCGTTCCAGTCGAATTGAGTGAATTTTCAGGCGAAGAAATTCAAACGATCACGAATTTAGTTGTCAACCTAACATATCACCGAAGAACTGTATGCAATTATATCATGAAGTTCTTATCATTGTAAACTTTGACAAGAGTTGTCAACCTCTCACTTGTGCTTTTAACAAATCGTTACTGTGTGTGATTAGCATGTCGATTGTCACAGCAAACGCTAAATAACATGCTCATCCCATCCAACAGCCTCAGCAAATCAATGTGCAACAATGCAATCAGTAGAATTTGTTTTGTTAAATTTTCGTTCAAATAATTGCTGATCACTGCTAAACGTCGGTCAGGGAGTCGAAGTTCGAAGTATTTCGCGGAATATCTGTTACCGTTCCTGCCAGCACGCATTGTTCGCGTCGCGATGGAATTCCCGTGGAGGAATTAACGTCAACTGCAAGAGCGTAGTGTCGATATATCGAAGTGTCAGTACGTAATCGAGTGTCTTGCGGTTTCAGAGGGAGAGAGGAGAGTGGAACGAGTGGCGGTCACCGTGAACCCCGATCGACACCCGATTGGGGTCCTGGTGCACTTAATGGAGAACATCTTTGGGTACCGACGTCAGCATCCGGTGATTTCTGTTACGTCAACGACTGTGCGGTAAGCTGAGCAATTTCCAAATTTCACAAGAAAATATTCTGACTCGCTACATTGCGGTGTATGATTTTTCGAAACGCGTATAGCCGTTCAAAGTTTTCAAAGGGTTTTCTCCATAAAATGAAAAGTAGAGAAAAGTGATGATGTTACAAACGTTTATGTACTCCGGAAACGAAACTGAGAAATTCAGTAAAAATGGAGGTGTTCTGTTTGGCTTCTGAGCAGCTCATTACGATGGCTAATGTTTGTTTCGCCTTTATCTCTTTGCATTCGAAGTCTTTTTCATCTGACATACACAAGCTAGAAATACAAGTGTAAGGAATCTTAACATGAAGATCTCTTTTATTTTCAGTATAGTTGTTTATGTACCTGAATACTTATATGCATTGTAGAATACATGTAATTGAATATAATTTTTAGGTGTTTATTTAAAATAGGAAATTCGAAACCTGAATATTATGGCGACTGTGAGACGCCACACGAGTGCAAAGGGTTAAAAGCACTACCGACTGCTCTATGAATGTTTAAAATTTAACAAAATTTTCGAGGCACTAAGTTGTATAAATACCACTGTATCATCAAAGTATTTGTAAAAAAATTTGCATTAAGTTTACATACTTAAAAAATAAAAAATAATCCTCAAATTAAAATACAAAAGATAATACTTTTATTAAAAAACGAAACATACTCCTTAAATTAAGTAAAATTATGTTGATTAAAACATCTTAATTGACAACAGGAACTAAAAAATCTACAGTCAAGCTTAGGTAACTAGACAATCTTAATGGCTATAAATGTTAAGTTGTCTAATGGCATAATAAACAGAAAAAGTAAAAGATACCTTTTGTCTGTTTCATGTGCTCCTTTGTCATAAATCTTGCACTGATACCAGTCTTTCACGCTTTTTAAATGTTTCCTTACAAACGTTGCATTAGCCATCACAAATGGGGAAAATATTCCAAATGTGAGTTTTTTAAGATGAAATACAATTATGTATCCAAGATTATATTAAGGTTTTGAAGGGGTCAGTTATAAGAGGGCCGTTCATAAATATGACAACAAAGCTGAAAATATAAACTACAGTTACATATAATGAAACAAAATATACCTATAATGTATAATTACAATAACTAAAATACACCTCACTTTTCATGCTATTCTTCCTGAATAAATATCTGTCTAGATGCCGTAATAAAGAAAGCAGTCGGTGGTAACAGCACTTCGCAATACATTTTGAGGAAACATCAAAAATTTTAATCCGCAGCACGAAAAAATTCAACCGTGTATCCCTGCCATCTTTGAAATGACAGCGGTTTGCAGTTACACGTACTTGTGCATGCGTTAGTGTTGTTACGAAACAAAAACTACTTTCATCATGGAGGATCCTTCATCTTCCAGATAATTGAAATGTCCCGTTCAATAATCTTCCCTTTCATCCCACCTCTCTCCTATATATTGAAACGATCTGTCACACGGTGTAATTTACTCCACTTTATAATTCTAATTTATCAACTTCTTTCTCCAACAATTACAACCACATATAATTAATGTTATGTCACGACTATTTGCACCATGCATCCACGTTATTTCTATTTATCTCTCGCAGCTTCCATCTTCGAAATGACTATTATTATAAGCGACACTGGAAACAAAGGGATCTTACAAAAAATGGAAAAAGCGAAGGTCCTTTTTCGTCACACCTTTCATTCGGCCCAGTTACATCGCGCGTTCGAACGTGGGAGAGACAGACAGACACAGAAAGAGAGAGGACAAAGATTTTCCGGAAACAAAAAGATATTGTTACTGATAACACTCGGCTCTGAACGCGTCACAAAGTGTTTCAATTAACACAACAACAAAGCGTCGTTACTAAAATGAACACGTCTTGTCACAGCTCTCTTTGTAGTTGCCAACATAAACGATTCTCTATTTCCTGAAAAAATTTCCGTTCATTCGCCGTGTATTTTAGAATGCAAACGCTCGATCCTTTTTCCACGAGCTGTTCATTTACTTCAGCAAGAGTTTTTCTGCTACCCTGCACTAAAATATGTTATTTAATTATACTCTTGCTACCGTGACAGTCAAAAACCGGTGGCGGTTTTTCGAAATTTTTTTAAAGAACACTACAGAAATAAACATGTGAATTCAAAATTTTTTAGGTTTATATGCAAAGATAATGATTGAATCGAGTGCCAAGTGCAAGGTGGTCTTAAACACCGGTAAGACGGTAAAAAGGTTAATTTTTCTCACCAGCGCACTGTATCTCGAAATTCGATTATCGATATACCGAAGTTCGATTATCGATATTTTGAAATTCGATTATTGGTGTATAGAAATTTGATTATACACTGGTTGATATTAGCAATGTATTCATGTTTACAAACAATGTAATGTGTAGTTTATAATGCGCAATAGTACACGAGAATATCTGAGCGATAATTTTCTGATAAGCAGAAAAGTAATTTACAAACTTTTAAGTGTAATAACTTTTGAACTAACAGCACATGTACCTTATTACTTTCTTGTCGGGATTAAAAAACTGCGTCGAATAGTCAGTCAAAAGTATAGGATTCTATTTAAAAAAAATATGCAATTGCATTTTCCAGGTGCACCAATGCATAAAAATGCATCAAATTATTTCTAGATTATGCATCATTGGATACCATCTGATTTTAATTTATAGCATTTGTATCCATCTCTAACCGTTTGGAAAATACAGCTTGTCCCAGTTGCGTGGGACACCCTGTATATCTAAAAAACAATTGATCCCAGAAAAGAAGTTTAATGTACGGCTACCTATTTTTTTAATGCTGAATTTAACATTTCGAACGGAGAATTTATTAAAAAATGTATGGTATATTAACGTATTTTTCCAGATTTTTCTGCTAATCTTTTAATCAAATTTCATGAACTTTTGTATGCTTAAACTGTGGACCTTGGCCAATTATAAGCATGCATCAGAATTTTCAATTTCGCTCTCGTAAGAGATATTGTTACATGCAAAGGATGCCCACAATTCACATTCGACGACCGTCTTTATAGAGGAATACTTTTTGCTTGGAATAATATCTCTTGCGTGAGTGAAATTGGAAATTTTTATTTATTCATATTGTTGAAAAAGATTCATAGCTTAAGTACACAAAAGTTCATTAAAATTGATTAACATTATAACAAAAGAATTTCGGAGCATACGTTAATTTCCAAATATTTTTTAAACAAATTATTTTTTCGAAAAACTGATTATACAGGTGAATTTAACATTAAAAACTAGGTAGACTGTACATCTAAATTTTCTTTTTCTTAGGCCTATAGTTTTTGAACATAAATTTCTCCGTGTATTACTCTGAATATTTAATTGTATTTGTTCTTTTCTTTGAATAATATTAAGTAAATGTAAAATTTATAAACTAGTGTGTTTTTTTTAGTTGCAAAACACATGATACCAACAAAAACTAGAATTCTTTGCTAGAATAATTTTGTTCCGCTAGATTACCAAAATATCACACTATACAGCGGTAAGATTTCTACTAGCGCTCTGTTTCAAGGCCTGTAGCATTGCCAATTTTCCAAATTCGTACATAATACCATGGGATTATGTTTTTAAGATGTATAACCGCAAGAAAATGCAGAAAAAATTGATTTTTGACCCCTTAAATTAAAACGAACGTATATTAAATGCATATTCTCTTCAAATTTCTATATTTAAAATGTCCATTTATTTCCGGTTCATTACATAGATATTACGAACGTGCGGTTTCATTGAAAACATACATATTACAATTCTGCATTTCTTATTTTTAGACATTGTTAAAAGGCGTACGCTCCAATGTCATCCTCTCGTATTTTTTTTTGGTCGAGCACTGCTGTTTATGCGTTTTCAGGGTGCAATAAATTTCACAATATGCAATGAACGTTAGCGCGAGAATACGTAACACCGGAGGACATAAAGCTCTGTTTAACGGTCCATGATTTATGTTCTTTTCGCTGTAAATAGCACGATGAAGACAGACGGGGGCTTTAGTGAACACGGCTTTACAGGGGACTTATCCAAACCGAATGGTGTCACTGAAACAGGAAATTAACCAGCGACCGGATACACTTTCCCTGGGAACACGCTCTATTGTCTTTCTGGCATTGTCACATCGCCGCACGATTTCTTTTTAATCGCTGCGCTTTCACGGAACGACCAAAACAACGGAAAAATGAACAAATAAAATTTAAACGCGTCAGTCAATATTCTAGGCAGATTCTTTCTGATTTCAATGGCCGACACGGGTTTGTGAGATTATTGTATGCACTGTAGAGAAAATATATTTATTGATAACAAGATATGTACAGGAAACACAATTAAACAGTCTAGCTGGCTAGGAAGGTCTGTCGTTTTATCGATGCTGTTAAACAATGGATACGTTCATATTATTATGGCTACGTTAATGAGGAAATTAATGATAATAATTAATAAACTGACTATGATTTATAATTCATTCTTGTAATATCAAAATTGTAACGTTAAAATAATGTTCGATATATGAGAAGTATTTTCTGTGGATATGTTGATTTATGTTGACAACTTAAGTGCACTCAGCTGTTATTTTTTAACGATGGGAATATAAGAAATGCAATTACAGACATAAAAACAAAATAATTGCGTATGAATATATTCCGCTCTGAAATTGCTTGTTGTCATTCTAAGAAATATGTGATTATTGGTAAAGTATAATTAAACATTTCCTCTGTTTAATTTATTCATAGGTTACCCCTTAGTGTAGCAGGTACATATACAGGGTGTTAAAAAAAGTTGGGGTTAAACTTCAGGTCAACATTCAGAGTTACAAGATGTTATTCTTCAGTTTACTTTTGTGTTACTGAATAATTGTTTAATACTTATGGTTCATTCATACACAACTTTCGAAATTGCACATATGCGTTTCATGTATAGTAAAGCAAAAGGCAATGCTACGCAAGCAGCACGCCTGTATTAGGAAACTTTTCTGAACCGTAGGCACCCTGCCAGTAATGTGCTCAGTACCATACATCAACGTACTTTATAACTAATGGAATCATCTTGTAACTCTGAAACTAATGATATTTGGATCCAAGTTCACTACGAATTTTTTGTTGTTGTTAACACCCTGTATATACACTATTGGCCAAAATTTTGGAATTACTTGCTGATTTTTACCAAAATCGAATGTCTTGCTCAATTTTGTACTGATCCACCGTACATATACCAGAATACACTTTATTAACAAGAATATACGTTATTTTAAGACCGTTCACTTTAAAGGTGTTCATTTTTTCTTATAAAGACTCTGTCTCTCTTAATTCACGTAGTGTTTCCAAATTTTTGGCCGCTACCGTATATACATAACTGAGAGATTGGTATTAAATTCAATGATTCTAGAAAAAATGAAAAGATAATATGAATCAACTAACCCAAATGTAAAGAATGATTACTAATGTGTGTAAAACACTTCACGAAACCAGAGAAAAAATTAGACCTGTGAATATATTTATAGTCAGTTTCTCTTATATTATTATTTAATAAATTTTCCTTAAATAAAGGCAACATAAATAAACAGTAATATAAACAAATTAACCTAAATATAAGGTATCACTAATAATGACTATAAAAGTATTCATAGAACCAGAGAAGAAATTCAACAAATTTTCAAACCAATTTATAATTAATTTTCTTGATATCTGTTTCAATTTAAATTAATAACCGACACATGTACGGTATTTTAAGTTCAGAAAATATGTTGAAGGGATCCATTACGGCTCGATAGAAAGATAAAACGCAGCGGTTATGATAGGATGAAGAAACGTGGAAAACGCATGGGATATCGAACGATCCATCATATCAAACCATTTCTATGAACACACTGTGAACGATGGAATAATCACATACAGCTGTTTCGTGCGAACGAGATCACGGGCAATGTTGAACAACGGGGTGAACCGATCAAATGTTACAGTAATCGTTTCCTCATTATCCCGCTAAACGATCGTTGCCCCAATAACGAGTAAATAATCACCATCCATTTACGCAATTCACTGATTGTCACGTTAACGTATAAATTCATCTGTGCAGGTCGTGAATAAGACGCAATGGCCACGTTTAAATACGATTACATGTGTAATCAGGATCATAATCTTCTGGAATAAATAATAGTCATTTTTTAATTGACACGTTGAATGCCACAGTGAAAACTGACGTACTTAGTCAGACACATTATAAATTACAGTTTGTAATATTAATCATGAACATAAACAGCAGTTAACTGTTCTATCGTATAATTGTGTTTTTACATTATTAATGGAATAATATTGTCTCACAATTTTACATGACTTAAAAGTTATTTAATTTATATAAATTTGTGGCGCCCCTCATTGATGACCCACATGGCATTCAACGTGTTAATAATAATTTTCATCTGCGATGAAAATTCATCTGTAAATAGTCATTCAAAAATTGTTGCCTGCAAATTTCTCAAATGAATATTTAAGAGAATAAGGATGAAGTATAGTAATTTAGTCGAAATATAACCTTGATTAAATTCTCACGTTTAGAAACGTTTGTTATATACTGTTTCTTTTATGTCTGGAAAAAGGAGCACAGAAGAAAGACAATATATTACGTCATATAACATGCTATTTTGAAGAGATGCGGGCTATGACTTCGCAAAATTATTATTTTTGGAGTCTCCTATAATTGTGCGCTCTCCTTGTTAGGTTTGACGTAAACCAGCTCTGAGTTGTATTTTGCCCCGTTATTTTTTGTGTTCTTAGTAATTTTTTATTGTATGTATAATTTAGTCCACACAAGTGAGCGCTTGCTGTGCATATGCATATACACCTAAGACTCTTTTTACACGGTAGACGCGTACCGTGTAAAAAAAACCGTGTAAAGAAAGTCGTGAAAGAATTGATTTGCAACAAATTATAAAACTTGTGTTAAACTGAAGCAAACAATAGAAAAAGCAATTTAAAATATAGAACTGCATTCGATAACATTTTATTCAATAAACACATGAAAGAAAAGGTAATGTGTTAAGGAAAATCAAAAAAATATTTTTTTTCAAGAATCGACAGTTTATTCATCGCTCTATTATATTACAACGAATATGTTTTTTTGTTACTGGAACAAAATCACTTTCATCGCTCGAAATATACCGTGTAAAAAAACCCGTGTAAAAAAAGTACCGTGTAAAAAGAGTCCCAGGTGTATGTATGATATTATATGTATACACACAGAATCCCACGTTTTCTTATCAAATTGAGACAGTACGTTCTACGAGTAGAGGCAAGCAAGAAATTTTACATAAACATGTGTTCATACATGCTTTGTTAACAAGTTATAATAAAGTTATGAAATTTGCAGTAAAGGAATGTTGCTAAAATGTATGGAACGGGGTAAGAAATTATATGCTACGTATATGATGTCGTTGAAGCATGGGTTTACATATTTAATATTTTTCAAATAAAAACTATATTGCATGGGGAGGTCTATTGCGTGATGGATGTTTTTTTGTGGGTGAAGACGGTTAGGAGATATGAAGGTCACCTTAGTTTTTTTGTATGAATCAATACATTTTTTTCTTTTCTACGAACTAACGGCATCGAGACGAGCGGGCCACCTACGCGTAACGCCATCCGCAGCAGGAAAGGGGATAAGAAAACAGTTTGTCGAATCTGAGGACAGAAATGTTGATGACGAACGAAACTTATGTTTACAGAAGGTGTGACTTACATAAGTCCTGAAGTTCCGAGGAACACGATACAATCGATAGCTACAAGATCACAGTGTTGTCTCGACAATGTTAAACAACATGCTGATCATCTCCTGCAAGTGTAATATCCATTCGTCATCGAATTTTGTATCATTAGAATCCAGAAAGCATTTTCTATCTTTTTCCTGTGAATGACTTTTCATGCAGATAGACGAAGATATACTGATCCATAAAGAAACCAAGGTGATCTTCATATCTCTTAAATGACTCCATCCACGAAGGAAATATTAGCACGCAATTGCTCTCTGTACAATGTAATTCTTATTCAAAAAATATTTCTTTCATTGCTGTGTACAACTTTCAGAATAATTAAACCAATGATGGCCACCGGAGCTGTTATCTTCCCCCACTCTAGGACCATTCCCCTTATAGAGGCTGTGATCTGGAATGACGATGGACTGAGAAGGAACGAGGACCGAACTACAGGGAACTGAATCGAGGAGAATGGACATAGAGTAGGGGGAGACTAGAGCTCTCGTAGCCATCACTGGGCAAAGCTGTTAATAATTACTATCCCACCCTGTACATCTCTATTTTTTTATTTACTTCAGTTTGATGTATCTGTAAAGTACGATGCAATAATGTCATTTATTATCGTGTTCAGATTGTGCACAATGAAGGCATACTATTATTATCATTATTATATCCGTTCCTTGGTAGAAAAAGGGCCAATCTTCAATTTGCAATTTGTTAGGAAAAAGTGCATACTGATCTTTTTTTATTGCAATACAAATAACACATTGGCCTTTCGAGAATATTGTAAGAAGTAACCTTGCTTGTAATAGTGGAAGGACAGTGGCACTTCCTTCTGAGATAACGTTTATGATTTCTATGTGAATGATGCATAAAGCTCAAGTGCAATAATTTTGGATATTTATCGTTTTTCTATCAAGGTACAGATATTGGGTTGGCAACTAAATTCGCGCCTCTCAGAATTTGTAGTATGAAAACGTTTAGTAAAATTCTTGAAATAATGTTGTATTCAAGTTATTTACATTTGAATTTAGAATGTTCTTTTGTCATGGTTCGGGTCATTTTTTGATTCGGTGATAGTAGAGTTGAGGCGAAGAAATTCAACGGATCACGAATTCAGTTGCCAATCTGATAGAAAAGTGTTGCTCTTTCTACTAATTTGCAGGAGCCGATTCGTTGCCTTTGACCAGCTAGCAAACTAACCATAGGCATTCGATAAATTCGCCTACTCTCGCACGATCGTCCCCGCGACAAATTACAAGCTCGCTTTAATTTTTCCATGCGACAGGGAAAACGACGACACGCCTTAATGAAAAGTAACAGGAATCGTAACGCCGCGAGATTGGCGTCCATGTGGCGACCTGACAGAGGAGGGGCGGAGAAAATGAAAAAACAGCGAGGAAACGGGAATCGTAATTAGCAGCTCCGCAGGGTGGCCCTGTGTGTCTGAATTAAACAGTAATTAAAAGTTCAACGAATATGAAGGAATCGCGCCGGTGCTCGGGGAAGTCTGATAAAATGCCTCCGTGCGATTCGCTGGAAGTACTCTCTGCCGGGAAAGTAATTAAAAATCGTTTTAACATCTCCGTTCTTTTTTTTCTTCGTCGTGGCCAGCCTCCGTTTCGGACGAAAATGGAATGTTCGGACGTGCTGAAGGGCAAAATGGAATTCGCCTTGTCCCTGTAGGTTTTTTATATGGTTCCTTTTCAAGGGTGCTGACGCATGCGCTTATCTTCTTCGAAATTATTGGACTGAATAATAGCTTTCGATTTGTCTACTTAAATTTGTTGGTCCTCTGCAGCATGTCTGAGTTTCAAGGATAATTTATGATATGAATCGGAATTAATTGTCTAGGAGAATCATTTCATTTGATACGAATAGAAACGTGTTTGTTGTGTATAGGAAGATATTTAGGATTCAACGCAATGCTTAATTAACACTTCATGACTGCTGTCACATACACGTGATTTACTTCACTTGAATAACGCTTACGTAAAAGAAATAACTGAACGCTCTTATCGCTGATAAAAAGTGAATAAGCAAGTACTTATGAGATTAGAAGTGTAAAATAAGCGATATAAAAAAGTGTAACGTAGAATGTGCTGTTGCTTAACCCGGAATCGACGGGGCATGTAGCTTTATCTTTCGCGGTGTGTACACGTAAGGAAGGAAAGAGCAAAAATACTTATATCTTTGAAAATAGTACATTATATACTGCAGTTACATTCTACATTGGACAGTGTACACAGATGATTACTAAAGATAGAGGATTATTTCAGAAAATAATTTTTACATTCATGAATAAGTATTGTACTTATGAAAGAAGAATTCCTGTCCGCCGTTCAAGTGAGTATAAAGTATTGCAAAAATAGCTGACGATAACTAATTTCTGCAGAATATTCAGCGTCATCGGTGTTAAATGACAAATAATTTCTAGTGGCCATACATAGTATGATTCTTGTATGGTGACCGATTCAGTTATCATCGAAACTGAAAAACATACGAAGCAACAGTTCATGTAAAAAATATTCTGTTCGAAAGGGGACATCTTACATTGAAAACGATGTATTATATCAACTACTAGCTTTAGTTCTCTACCAACCACTTGCACGATGGTATACTTGAATACAGTAAACGGATTTATGCTAGCAGCCTTAATTAATCTCCTATTTATTCTACCAACGCAAATTAGGTCTAATTCTACCACTAGCCTTCTTTCGTCGCTGCATTTCTGACATTACTACTACTCTGTCGCCTACTAGTCTTGTGTAATTAGCTGACTGCGGATCTTTATGCAAACACACATTTTTAGAGTTCAGTATTTTTTATTCCCATGTAGCTACTGAAACGCAACTGTGGCAGAACTGCATTTTGGGGTTGAAATGTTTGAAAGTACATTTTTGGTTTCACTTACTTCAGTGATGACCACCGGAGCTGCGGCCTTCCCCAACTCTAGGTCCATTCCCTTCATATAAGCTTTGATCTGGGACGACGATGGACTGAGGGGGAACGAGGAGCGAACTGGAGGGAACTGAAACGAGGGGAATGGACCTGGAGTGGGGGAAGGTTGTAGTTCCCGTGGCCATTGCTCTATAAAATGTGTATTTTTAATAAACTTGGATATCGCTCATTTGGTGCAACAACGACACAACTAAAAATTTGCCATTTTTGAGTTATTGGCATAGAAATAACTGTTTTTGTTTGTACTCTGTACGGGTAGAATGATATAACTGATCTTCTAAAACTCACCAGAAGAGGATGGTTTTCGAGGACAGATGTTCTTATAAAATTGCAGTGATTCGAAACATTCGAACTCGTTTTCCCTAAAATCCGTGTTTTTGAGTTGTGTCGTTGTTGCAGCAAATGAGCGATATGTTAAATGGTGTAAAGATCTGCAGTATTGGTTTAGTGGAGTATAGCTATTGCAAACCATTACGTATAATCAGAGCATCGATGGTGTTCATTGTACTGTGTTCACTTCTGTACTATCCTATGTACTTTTCTATTTACAGTTTACATGTAAACCGTTGTCAATAAAAAATAGCAGACCAGAGTATGCAGGCAAGTTACTTAGGCTATCTCCTTTACTTTAAAAATGTAAACCAGGCTCGACCCTTTTGCTGCGAAAAGCGCACATACATGTACGCCTTGGAAAAGTAGCGTCTTATGTGCGAACAGCCACTGTAATGGCTTCGAGAACTGGTTGCCAGTTCTGAATAATATACGAAAATCCAAAACGGAGTGACACGGTACAAGTAAATATTAAATGAAGAAATAAGAGGACACAAAGAAACAATAAATGTAGCGTTTATGATGAGGATAGAACAAAGCATAATAAAATAGATGAATGAAAAAAAATTGACCGTTGTTGGTCAGCTGCTATTATCCAGCACACAGCAAGCGGTTTTCATTGCAAGTGTGCCATAGTCAAAAGGTTAAGGGCGCTAGGGTTGTTCGACGTGGAAAAATGACGTCCGGGAAACAGCGATGAATCGCTGACCAGCTGTTAGACCAAGACTGAACATACTATTTCCAGATGTCGGCTGACAGTTTGCATTTTTGATCAGCCGGACGAACCGTTGTTTTCGGCTATCTGTTGCAAAGCGGTCCGTAATTCCGCGGAAATATACACTGCCGCTCAAGAGTTTGGGTACACCCTGTGGGAAGTTAGTTTTTGTCACATTTAGGAACTATAGCAGCGTCAGGATTTTATTTTTTGCTTATATTTTAATTCGTTGATTATTTTAGATATGAAAAAAATAAAAATATGGGGTGTATTTCATAATTTTTATTTTGTAAAAATACTCTTTACTATGATACATCTTTTTCTTCGAAATATCCGCCTCCCTTTCTTAGAACTATTTTACAAATTCTTGGCATTCTGGCTACTAATTTCTCTAATGTTTCTTGCTGAATGTGTCGCCAACTGTCCTGCAGCTGTTTCCATAAATGTTTCAGAGACCTCGGAACGTGATTTCGGATTCTCCTATAAAATTCGTGCCGTAACAGCTCGGTAGTGTTGAGGTCTGATCGTTGTGATGATCATGTCATTGTGTTTAACACTAGGTTTACGCGACGCGTCATTTTGACGCATTTCGAATTTCAGAAATGTGCCGAATAAATATAATGTTGTATGATGTTAAATATTATAAATTTTATATAAATATATAATATCACACAGTTTCATTTATAAGTTAATAGTGTATAATATATTGTTCTTAAATAAAATAAGTTGTTTTTAAAGAAAATGTGCGGTTTCGTTTACGCGTCAATTTGACGCGTGTCCGTAGAGATAGGTATGTAAGAAATGTCCGTAAACCTAGTGTTAACAGACCTTCTTCTTCTTTCTTCTTTAAATAGTTTCTACAGAAAATTGATGTGGCCTTTGGGTCGTTGCCTTGCTGCAAAATGAAATTATTGCCAATGAGTTGAAGTCTATATGGTATCATGTGTTATTCCAGGAATCTTCTATATCCTCCTTTGTTGAAAGTTCCGTCGATTTTTATAAGATAAAAAACATACATCCATAATAAGCAAATTACTTTATAGAAGTGTACATGCAGGGTGTTAAAAGAAAGGGTCCAAGACTTTAGGTGCTTGTAGTACTCATTGAGTGGAGTAAAAAATGTCTAATCAGCATAGGTCCTAAAATTAATCTTTTCGATGAAAAATACAGAAGTTTATTTTCATATTTGTTACAGATATTCGATATGTCTTCCTTCCATTTCAATACAAAACTCACATCTGCGGATCAGAGATCGACTTACATTTTCAAATATCCCTTCCATGTCTCGTGTTATATGTTGGGCTTTAAAGAAATATGTTATTATATCAACTTTCTCTGTCGTAATACTTGCAGTACCTTCCTCATACTAAATTACATCGTATTTGGTTTTCTATTATGAGAAAAAGCTCACACATACATTACAGTTGTTTGCATAATAATAGAACAAACAGTATTAAAAAATTCATGTTTCATTCAAGAATATTACATCCATTATTCCTTTCAAGTGCCAACTAACGGGTTGTCATAAAGAGTTGGTAGCGTCTGAACAGTTTCAGAAACAGTTAATAGTGATACCTATGTTTCCATATTTAGAAGAGGGATAAGAAATGGGGGGAATATTGTCTTGGAGTATATTTAAAGACAGTCCTAAAGTCTTAAGCGCAAATATTATAGAACATTTATAAAACCGACTTGAAAAATCCGATCTTGTCTAGTATATCTTATAGAATTAGTACCAGACCACAACCTACTTGAGAAGAGTGGACGCAGAGTGGGGAAGACCAGAGTCAGTACTCGCTCCGGATGACCACCTATGATCTGAAGTCTTAGACCCTTCTTTTGAACACACTATATAGTGAGAAGTAACTGATTACTTGACTTTAAATATAAAACAGTGTTTGCTTGTAAAATGGAGGTACGATAGGTGTATCCAAACTTTTGAACGGCAGTGTATTCTGTCTCGATGGAACGGAATGCAGTTGCCCAGGAAATTTTCAACGCGTGAAGGCACGTCCGAAAGGCGTAAAAAAATTGATGCCGTGTTTTCGTTGGACGTGCTTGTCGATGAGTCATTTTACAGCGCCGTATTTGCCTCGCGATACTGTTTTTTCGAGCTTTTCCCATGACAACCGTTTTACTCTGGCAAGTTCGCAACCGTTCTGCACAATTTTTCGTTTCGATTCTGCTTTTTAGAATTAGGTCAGAAATACAGAAAAATCTGTATTCCACTGCTGCGTCGTTTTTCTATTGGAGATACGTGAGTACATCACTGTGCAAAAGTCTTACGATTAGACCACCGTGTGAGGCTTGTTTTTCACTTAAATGAATCTAGGTTAATGATATAAAAATGATGCGTATTTGTTACTGTGTTGTGTGTCACATACTAATTGTATACACTTGTCCTAGCGTGAAACTAATTTTTTTAGACCTGCTTCGAAGAACTTTTGGGAAATCTCTTTCGTCCACTGGTTTATAGCAGTGTTTGGTCGTTAAACCGATCAACCCAACAATAAACAGTACTTTTAGATTCCGCAGAGTTGTCAAATACTCCATGTAATCGTTGAACAATTTCAGATGGCTCTTGCGTCACTACCGTAAAATATCCCAACATTTATTTTGTAATACCGTGTGTGATTTAGTGAGCATACCAACGTACGCTCCGACCTGCAGCGACCGAGCCAAGTCGAAGGGCCAAGGTGGGAAAAACCCACAAAGCAGCGCTTTGGTCACTGGAATTTCTCGAGCGCTGATTGGTCACATACCAGCAACCAAAAACCGTATAAATTTAGCATACCTGTAGCCACCAAAGATATTCGTTCATTGCTGTTCCACGTTGGGACATTCTCAATACATTTTCGCACTACACAACGATACGCTTCTATTTGGAATATTGTTATCACTAATACATTCTTTCTCGACACGTTGTATAAATACATTCAACCGATACAGTCCACTCTATCGCAAATTCGAAAGGCTTCAGTGGACTTACAACCCAGTTTGAAGTCAGCGTTATTCCATCGTCGCGAAACATAACCGTCGACGCTGTGACGGTACAACAATGGCTTTATGCCCTCTTTCTGTGCCCT
This sequence comes from Macropis europaea, assembly GCA_916610135.2. Lineage (NCBI taxonomy): Eukaryota > Metazoa > Arthropoda > Insecta > Hymenoptera > Melittidae > Macropis > Macropis europaea. The sequence continues at coordinate 33,861,534 of OU744343.1, forward strand.
CTTTCCATAGAAAGAAAATGATGGCTCTTTGAGAATTCACAGCGTCTCCCATAGTCGCAGGGTTAACACCTCAGAAACAGATCTGTACTCGCCTAGTGGTCAAATAATATTGACCGGCATTGACTGGTGCCGTTAGGAAAATGTGTCAGTACTTGCCTATGCTTAATAGCATCAGTCATCAGGCCAGTATTCCTGCGTTTGTTCTGAATTCTCAGAACTTAGGAAACATCTCTCGTAGTATTGAATACACATTTCCTTTCTGATATAAAGTATAGAATAGAGGAATGTTTGTTCGAATTCTCCAATGATTTCATACCATTATTCAGATTTATTTCGAATTTGGTAAGCGTTCTAACACTTATGGATGGGGGGTGTATAGCAAGCTACAGGAATGTTGGTTGTACTTCAATTCGAGAGACAATATGAATTTATTCAAAACGGTGGGATTAAAACTGTATTATTACGTTTCCCTTGTGGACGTCGACTGAGATATTTGTTGCATCTGTTTCGAGTACATTCATCGTACGTTTTAATTGCATATTTAATTAAGATACATAATTAATTCAGTTCAGATGAATTTGTTACGGTCCTCGAGTGTCTGTAACGAACGTTACTTATGCGAATATTTAATTGGAAAAATTTCAAGCTGTCTCGGTGGATCGTTTTGTTATTTCGACTTTTTTTTTACGAGCGGCAGGGCTTTTTAATTAAGAAGAACACGTTCTCCAGAGCGAAATGCTCAGCAATTGTTTTTCGTAAAATATTCTTCTCCGCTATTGAGTGATCATTATCGTTACACAGCCGTTTCATTTACACAATGATTTTGCTAATGATGATTTGTTATTGTACGTTAAGTTAGCCTGTTCGTTATGTAATTTCTGTCACGTTTTTTGAGTTCTTTGACTCGTCGCCCTTATTGAAACGCGTCGTCTCATTAATGTAATGCGGCTCATTGATTTTACGCCTGTCCATCCGACCAGTTATAGTGTATTAATTGATTCCCTAGAATGTGTACGCAGTATCTATTTTTACCGGCTCGTGATGTACGAAAATGAACATAGGATATTTAAATAATTCGCGTGGGATCGTAATAACCATTATTTTCGAAGTAATTTTCAGAATTACGTTCTCCGATGAAATTCTTAACGAGACGCCGTATAATTACGGTCCATAGTTATCTCCTTAAATTCTGAGTACTGCATGCTTTTACGTTTCAGACATTAAATTATTAAAAAATTACCTATTCTTAGCTATTATATTCTTTTTATTTTATTTATCATCGATTTTCTATACAACTTGCACTTTTGCAGCTGCGTCAAAACGTTTGCATTCATAAATTGTTAGAAATGATCATCAAAGTATTCGAATACTTCACGTAGAACACGTGGAATTTTTCTGCTTCTCGTTGCTATGTTCAGTAATAATTTGTTAATTAATATAGTGTGCTACGTTTTTGTTCCATACTGTATAGGATGGTACAAAAGATACTGTGTGTTTCTATGAAATGCAGGAAATTTTAAAAAATGTCTTAATGGCATGATTACTGCACTATTTTTACACAATACATATAGCGGAACCCATGTACCAGAATAATTCTATAAAAATTAATTTTAATTTTGGGTTACTACTCAATCACAATGGTTCATAAAATCTTGTGCTCGATATTGAAGAAAAAGCCTTATCGCATTCAATTACTGCATGACTTGCATAAAGAAGGCCGTCCAGTTTGAGCAGCAAGGTGTGCAGAATTTTTGGGCCAAATCGAAAGTGACAGCCTAACGGACCACGTGTTGTTCAGTAACCAGACGATTTTTCCCACTTCTGGTTGTTTTTCTTTTGAAATGTACAGTTCGTATAAAAATCGACCAGCAATCAAACCATCGAGCCATTTTTTTTAATTTCACCCCGTGTCGTAGAAACACGCATGATCGCGGTGAACGTGCTCGTTCGACGGGCTCAGGGTTGGCCTAATATAGGCGCCCGATCATCGAGCAAGAAAAATTAGGCGAGGACGCTGCTGTGTGTAGTAATAACGGAAATTGGCAATCTGCGAAAACGCTTTCGGCCGGGTATAAAAAAATTTATCGGACGAACCTTGATTGCTGGGAGGTTGGTAGACCGGGAACGTGGACGGGGTAATAAATTTCCTGGTGGTAAATATTTTCGCAAGTAATTTGCATGATATGAAATCGGACGGACGGCTCGCTCGCGAATTAAAAATTTCGCGCGTGACTCAAGCTACGAGGTTTCCTGAGGAGCTGTCGGCGGGAAGGAAAATATTGTTCCGTCCGTTACGCGGAATATTCCTTTCATTATGTTGAGCGATGTTGGAATGAATCCGGTATATCGGACGCTCCTGTGGTATAATTAAAGGGGTGAAAGCCTTAGTGCTGTAAGTCAAGCTTTATAACACTTTGATAGCCGCAAATATGTAGCAAAAATTAGTTATCGTTGGCTGTTCTTTCAAGATTCTAGTTGAGTACTATCATATTCTACGTTATTCCTTTTTATGTTAATTATTTTGACATTTCAATTTTATGAGTACTCGGTTATTTCCTTTTTATCAATAATATGTAGGTACGCTAGGTCGTTTGTTCTTGTAAGTGTCATTCAAATGAATGAAGTCACGTGTACGTGACAGCAGCCATAAAAGTGTTAAGATATTGACTACCGTTCATTGATACAATCCATACATATGTGTTGAATGAGAAAGAATGAACATATCTTAAATATGATAAGGATTTATAGTAATATTCAATGCGTTGCGATCATTAACATGTGACCATGGAGTTTATTACAATCAGTTTAATAAAACCTTTTGTCAGTCAAAATGAAGATTAGGTGACTCATACCGCTATGATTTTGATCCCCTTAATTGTTATCGAGCAAGTGGACTATCTTTGCCACAGGTGAATGTGTTAGAACCGCGTTTGAAATTAACCCTTTCGCTCCGTAAACACTACAGGATGTCTCATTTTAACCCTTTATGCCCTGAAGGTACTTTCTAGTACCACTTACATGTATTAAAATGCTGCCATGTACCAAATATGCTTAAAACCAGGACTTCTAAATACTGCTTTGTCGAAATCCTATGCTGGTTTATGTGAATTCATCTCATAAACAGTGGAAATTGGATTTTAGGAACGTATGAGATCCGATTGCCGCTATAGAGGCATGTAACTAGTCTGTTAGGGTGGTTTTGTACCTGATAATTGTTATTCATATTGAGGATAACTTCTTTGATGAGTTGCATGCTGGTTCCTTTGTGGAGTTCCTGTGTTGGAAAGTCCGAGGGAAGTTGGAAAATGATTTTGAGGGCTTTGTTCAGCAGCCTTTGCTGGGTTTGGAGATGTGACTTGGCTTCAGAATCCCATATTTGAAATCCGTACAGTATTATTGAACGTATGCAGATTTTATGTAAGTGTAATCTTAGTTGTAGAGGAAGTTTAGATGTGGCTTTTAGAAAATCGATAAAAGTACCTAAGGAGGCTTTTGCCGTTTGGTATCTGTCAAATATTGCTTCGTCCCCCAGGAGTATGTTATTTAAAATTTTCAAAATATCAACTTTGAAAATTTATAAAAATTCAACAAACTAAGGTATCAAAGGAATCGTACGTTAAATTCTAGATAATTTTATAAGGAGTAATGTTTCAAAAACTTGAAGTTAATGGTGTCAATAGTTTCAGAGATCTGCTGGGTGCCAGGTAAAGAAACATAGTTTCCTAAAAACGCGTTTAAAGTTTAACCTGACGTGTTGTTCTTTTCAGTGTTGTAACTTCGTCAATTATTCAAATTTCAGAAAATCCTTTTACCACAATATTTTAACATATAATACTTTGCAAAACGTAAAAAAATTTTTTTCAACTTTTTGAACCTGACAAGGTTGTCTATCCTCTTAACGTGTTAATTTGAAGTCCAACGTATCGTTCAACTACCGTCGTAGAGATTATACGTAGGTGGATTTTCCACCTGACTGATCCATTTAGAATTGCGATGTTACGATAGAAATATCGTGGCAGCTCGTTTGGCGATCATGGGATATTTCACGGCGATCCTGAGCGGAGGAAAAAATTCGTTGCAGTCAATTAAGGGACGCAGTAGCGTCGACTGGATTAAGTTTCGTAACGAACGCGGGGGTTGTTCCGTTGTGGATTTTTCCAGGAAAAACGAGAAGGAAAGGACGCTCGTTACGTAACAGAGTTTACAGAGAAAAAGCAGGACATATATAGGGCGTTGTAGGTCGGGAAATGTTTAGTCAAGATACTCTAACGAAATGAGGAGAATGAAATTATGTAACCCTTTTGTTAAAAGTTTTCAGTCACTTCAGAGGCGATGTTGTACTTGGTTGATTAAACAGTGCTGTGGGGATTAGTTTAATGCCGGAATAAAATTTAACTCCGCATGCAAGAAGATCTACTGTTTTGTTCTGAGTAATTAGGTAAATAGAAGGAAGTATGGAACATGAGAAAATTTAAATAAAAGAATTATACAAAATTTTTCATACAGGAGGTCAATTCTTTGACCTACGTTTTATTTTATTTAACAATTTTATCCGACTCATTTTGATATACATACCAATAATATTACTGATGTTTGGTCCAGTGATGGCCACCGGAGCTGCGGCCTTCCCTCACTCTAGGTACATTCCCCTGTTTTCCATCGTCGTCTCAGATCAAAACCCTTATATGAGGGGAATGGACCTAGACTGGGGGAAGGCCGCAGCTCCGATGGCCATTACTGGCTTAATTTGTACGATACAGAGTCACGAAAAGTACCATCCTGCTAACAGCCACTATGTTGACCCGTTCATGTCGTCTGCGCTAACAAGAACTACTTTAATAATAAAAATATTTTCCAGCCGATTATCCTGCTCGTTTTCACTTTACTCATGAGCACGAGACGTATCCAACCATTACGTGTGAATTTAGACTTCAACTCAATTGAATTTTTTCTCCTAATTATAATTTTTTTTCATTAGAATAATTTTAGAATTTAATTGCAGTCAATTTCTTGATCACTTATAATTTAGTTCCATTGTATGTACAGTGTGTCCCAGGAATAAACAACTTTTCCAGCATATTTGGTAAGTCAATCCGAATCAAAAAGGTCACATATATACTTGGTTCATACGTTACTGATTTATTTGAAAAAAAAAAAAAAAAAAAAAAAAAAAAAATTCTGTACGCACGTAACTGCAATGGAGCGATTGTTTCATATTTTTCGCGTATTTTTTCACTTTTTTCACTTATATTCTAAGGGAGGTGTTCAGATTGACGATCCGCCTCTCGTAAACATAAAATTTAACATAAAAATAAAAATAGCTAGCACCTCGTGCGATACTAGACATAAAGAGTAAACAATGCTTATCTCGAAAACGAATGAACCAAGACCCATAGTATATAGGGCGAGTCATACATTAAAGAACTTGTAATATCTCTCGACATATTGATTCTTTTAACGTTGTACCCTAATATTTTTTATGCGGAATGTTTCGAAAAATTGATTCCCGTAAAAAAATACGCATTCGCATTTTTTAAACGCATCGTTGCATTTAACTATGCGTTACATTTAACTCTACAACTTTTTTTTATCTCGAAACAAACTCGAGTTATAAACCGCTCCAATTGCGTGACTCACCCTGTATATCACCTTTTTGATTCGGAGTGACCTACTAAACAACACTGGTAATGTTGTTCGGTTAACTCCTGGGATACCGTGCATAGTTTTTTCTAATATTTCGTTATAAAAATAGAGGCGTAAACCAAACGAATAATCAAGAATAAAAAAAACGCGAAAGGGAAATATTCAAACAGTAAAATTTAGAAAAGATTTTAAAGTCGATTCTTGAATGATTGGATGATGAAAATGCATACGAAGCTTGAAATTGTAATTACAGAGTGTGTAAAAAATTTCGCCGGTGGGGTCGTGAAATAAAAATTCAACATAACTGTTTCAGTCGATTATGACAAACTCAACAGAGAAAGGAACGAATGTTACAAAGTGGAACGTTACGTTGAGAAATTGATATATCTAAAACACGAATAACATTATAAATTCTATTTATTTAGATTGCTTTATTTTTTATCTATAGCAGTGCTTCTCAAAGTTTTTTAATAAAATTTACTGGAGTCCTAGAAGCAACAATATACTACTGTGTTATTTTTTAAATTTCCTGAGTGAAGAGTGGCTTGAATTGAAAAACAGCACAGGTCCAATATTTTATTTTAGTTATTGAAAATTTATGTAAGAAATTTAACCATAATCAGGCATATATGAATTGTCGTGTTTATCAACAAATTCAATAGTGTATGAATATTTTTGTCCACTTAAAATATTACGCTGTTATGAATTTCCAATCGAATTACTTAGTAAATTACGAAATACAAACTTCATCTTTACATATTTATTTATGTTGAATTTTAGCACGAATATTATACAATATTCATTAAAATAAAGTTATTAACCCTTATTGTGTAAATGTATTTACGGTACCTTTAATGTGTGAACGTGGGTCTTTCATGTCCGATGGATTTTTGAGCGTGTAGTAGTTCTTAAAAAAAAATCTGAAAACATTCATATAGCACCTTCAAACATTCTAAATTAAGATTATAACAAAAGTTTTGACGAATAATTTAATTTAATTTTTAATTTTTTGTTTTATTTTATTCAAATTCTATTTAATTAAATAATTATTGATTTTGACAATATTCTGAGCGAATCTTATATTGCAACACTAGCATAGAGAGGCATGTACAAAATTGAATACTTAACATTTTCTTCCTCTGTGATTTATAGTAAAAACAGTCATTTATATTTTGTCTGATTAGGGATGGCTGTTTCCACTGTGGCAGTCAACGTGTTAAGGATTAATATACGGACTCTAACTGTTTTCATCAGATTTTTCTTCCCGTACGAATACTTTCGTCCGCCACTGTAGGCCAAAGAACCCATAAGTATGGATTCCGCGATTTTTGGGAAATCGTATGAGGGTTCCGCGACAAAATAAGCTTGTGAACCACTGGTCTATAGGATGCGCACACAAATTTCGCGATGTCAGAGTTACCCTGTGCAACATCTTGCTGCAGATTGATCGTTTGAGCGTGAAACACCGAGTGGAAGGAACGGTGTTTCCAGGTTTTACGAGCGGTTGAATAACACGAGAGGGGACCGTTTCGAAAGCCACCGTAAATGATCAGCGAGCGAGAAAGAAACGAGATCTGCACTCTTGACCCGGACACCGTTTAAACTCCCGTCTGCATAAAGTATAAGCATCATGCCGCTCCGATGCGAGCTCGCGAAAAATAAACGACTATCGATTCTCGCGAGCCACAGAAAACTCGACCCGTGCACGACGAGAGGATCATTCTCTCATATAAAATTCCCCGTATTCGCTAAAAATTGAATCTCTGCCACCCCGGAACGTTTCGCCTGAGAAATACACGGAGTTCATATTTTCCGTCGCTGCGACGATCTACAGTGTGTTCGGTTTATCGAAGAACGGTTAAATATCACGAAAAATTAGAAACACACGAAAACATGTTTCAGACATAAGTTGTAGGATATCAACGGGTACAATTGATGCTGATATTTATTTAACATTACGATGACCATGAAAAGCCCTGTGATGGTCATGTAATTTTTAAATAGGATCCTACAGTTTTTATTAAATATTCTTGTTGCTGACATCGATACGTTTTCAAAATACTACTTGATTGTGTATTTTCCATTAGTCATTCTCGAGATATTTAGTTTCAAAATTGAGGCAGATAAATGCGATTTTCGGTCACACACACGCGTACACGCACGCACACACGTCCGCACTCGAGTGATGCGTAAACCCGCGACATATCAATTTTAAAACTTATATCTCGGGAATGATTCATGCCAAATACACAATTAAGTAGTGTTTTGAAAACGGTTCGATGTCAGCTACAAGAATGTTTAATAAAAAATATAGGTTCCCATTTAGTAATTAAAACATGACCTTCACAGAGCTTTTCAAGGTTATTATAATGTTAAATAAATATCAGCAACAATTGTGCCCGTTGATATTCGACAATTTATGTCTAAAACATTGTTCCGTAATTGTCATAGTTTTCGAAATATCTAACCGTTCGAAGATAAACCGGACACACTGTATATTTCAAAGCTGAAAATATTACATGCTAAAGCTCGACGAATCGATGAAACTTTTTGTCGTTTGTCAAAGCTCGGAATAAATGCATGTCGATACTCGCGGTATATTTAACCCCTTGCCTTACAATAACGAGTCGCACTCGTGGAACAGAATGTGAGCCAAGTATTACAAATACGAGACCCACTTGAGTATCAATCCTTTAAAAGTTTCCACTATGGGACCTGTGATCTTCAGAGGGGTATCGAACGCGAATTCTGTATGCTAATAGACGTTTCTCATTTATTAACACTTTGATGACCGATAATAATTTGCGAACATTAATTATTTTTGAACATTTTTGCAAGGATTCTTAAGTACCTACGCGTTTTACATTATTGTTTTCGTATTGAATATTGCAGAATTTCCACTCTATTAGTACTTGAAGTATTCATTATATTATTCAAAACATTCATTTATTCAAACGAATAAAGTCACATATACGTGACATGGCCGTCAAAGTGTTAAGGCACTGGAAGAGTTGAATCGTAAACTTTTTCGCTAGGTTGTGGATGTTCATGTAATTGAATATGTCCAAATTTGTGCACGATGGACATTTAATAACACAGCAAAATAAAAATTACATATAAGGTGTGAATGCAGTCTTATTGAAGTTTCACTTGTTTAACCCCCACCCACTCCCATTTTCGCAAATTTATTTGTCCCTTGTTGTTAAGTTCACACAATGGGAAAAATCAATATAATGAAAAGATATGTAGTTAAATGTGCAAATTCTTTTATTGAAAATTAGAAAATGAAATTTCTGCACATACAAGCATAAGATTGTTTACATCGCTTACAAATAGTAAAGGGTAATGAAGCAACGTGCAAGGTATACTACTTTTTTACATTTACCGCAATTTTGTGAGGAAAATGTGCTAATCAGACGCAATGGACGGATGAGGGTTAGTGGCATTAATATAGGAAATATGGAAGTCTAAAAATGTATATGTGCATAAAAACCTTCAGTCTGTTTATCACACGAAATCGGTCAAAAAATCGTAAGGCAAGGGGTTAATTTTTTGATATCGCATAATTCCGTTATTTTTCTTGATCATTCACCTATGATTTTTAAAAATTATCTTTGAAATTTATCGAGGTCTATTGTATCATTTTTCCCCTATATTTTTGCACTTATTGTAAACGATGAAAGAAACTTGATGGATACTTTAATTTGTTTATGAATATCTGTAATTTGTTAAGATTATTTGTGGTTTGCACATAGTTATACGATTATGTAATTTTACTAACTTTGTTGTTTAGAACAATTTTCAAATTGCTATATTCGGATCGATAACGATAACAAATTGAGCTTACGCCCAACGTCGCAAACAGAATCTGTTTTTATTAAATTACGCGTAAAGCGCTTCAAAATTCACTTATACTCGCTACAGGCCAATATATTACAGCAGCGTTGGTGATATTTCATGTTAGTGATATAATTTTTTTCCATACGAGGTTTTATTTTTACGTACATTTTTAACTCTGCCCTTTTCAGTCTGCTGGTCAAACTTTTTCTCCGCTTTTAGGAAATTGAATTTGTAAATTATGCGATAAAAGATGTAGAACAAACACGATTTTCAAACTGTAAATTTATTTACAGTTTACAGTCAGCCGTGCGCGTATTTCAAAAGCCAACTGATATAACAACATTAAAATTGCATTGTATTGAAACTGTATCGGATATCTGTTAATTATGTATTACATTTCATTAATATTGAAACAGCGAATTGTACAACGAATTTCCGTTTTTATGAATAATACAGAATTAATATTGTTTCATTACTCGTACCATTACTGATTTTAATATACACGTATGTATTTGCTTTATCTTCGATAAATAAATACTCGTCACTTAATTTAATTATAATATCAATTCACAGATGCTTTGCATAAGTCAGAATAAATGTTAAGTTTTAGTTAGACTTTCCTGAATAAATTATCGGTTTCAATCGTCTTTAACCTACCCGTGTCTCATTTGAGTCAAGATGTACTATTTTAAGTTACACCTGGGTCGAGAGACCCACTTTAAGATTAATATAGGATGATGGATCCGACCTGGGACGAACCTACATCGAGGAACCTGAGTTGGGACTACTTCAAAGGCGAAAAACTCGAGTTGGGACCACCCCATGGTCGAAGGTTTCAAGTTGGACCATCCCAGAATGCAGGGTCCAGAGTTGGGACCACTCCAATCCACCCTCATAGATTAAGGAAGCTTCAATTAGAGTAGTCTCGGTTCCGGGCCTGGACTTGTGGAGGACCCGACTCAAATCTCACGATCCTGAGGGCCCACGCTTTGGGTATTTTGATCATAGGGTACTCTCAACTTTGGTTCCTTGACCTAGCTCCGTCCCGAGTCGGCTCCCTCGACTGTAGAGTGACCCGACTTAGGTCCCTCGACTTGGTTCTTTCGATCTTTGGACTTCCTCATTGGGGGCTTTCACCTTCTGGGCGTTCCGACTCGAGTCTCTTGATAGGGTGCTCCCACTTGGGTCTCACGGCCTTTGGGATTATCTTGACTAGAATCCCTACCTTTAGATTTTACTACTCGTGTCTCTTAACTATAGAGTAGCTCAACTTGGGTCCTTCCACCTGTGGCATGGTTTCGACTTGGATCTCTGGACCTCTGAACTCCTCAGTCAGGTTTCTCGACTTCTGGGCGTCCCGGATTCGGATTTATTGACAGTAGAGTTGTCTAACTAGCTCCCTCGACCTTTGTTATGGTTTGGACTTGGATCTTTCAAACTTTTGACTTTCTTATTAAAGTGCTTTTACTTATGGGCGTGTCGACTCAGGTTCTTTGATTACGGAACGGTCCGATTTTGGTTTTCCGACTTCTGGATGGTCCCATCTCGCGTCCCTCGACCTTGGGATGATCGCAACTTGGCTCCCTAACCTTCTGGTAGTCCCGACTCAGCCCCCCCGATCTCTGGGTGTCCTGAACCGAGTCCCTATACCCTGAGTGATCCTAGTTCGAGTCCCTTAATCTAGGTTCGTTTGGTTCGGATCCCTCGATCTAGGTTCATCCCCGATCGGATCCCTCGACTTACGTTCACCCCTGATTGTATCCCTCTACCCAAAGTGATCGCGGCTCCGTCTGGTAAGTTCGAAATGATCCAACCCGTATCTTTTTATACTGAATTTATCTCACCTTCTATCCCCTATTCACATGATGGCTGGATTGTGTCCTCTATTCCGATTTTCTTACTCTGCGGATAGTACGATTGCAATCTGACTACACCAGCACATTCGTGAGGTATCCAATTCCCAACAGAAACCACTGAAACATTTAGAGTAGAAACACTACATTGACTGTGTTGAAAGTTTGAATCACAGTAGTGCTTTAATTCGGGCATAGTCAGTGTCAGAATCTGATTTATCGACTTGTATTTCATGGCAGTTCTGCCTGAGGCGAAATCTCTCGATCTCTCAATGTTTGTATGCTTGTCTATGGCAGGTTTCGGGACTATTTGAAAGAGCCTTCTGTTTCCGCGCGTAATGGCATAGTTTCAACGGTTAAATTTTCTTCAAACACTCGTATTAGAATCTTCAACACCCCTACAAACAAGTCTATTTTTAGTTACAGTAAATTGTTAAACTATGGCGAATGGGTGGAATGGTGTTTAGATGCACACTAGTTAATGGGTCAAACGTAACTGATGTATATCAGTTCATAAAAAATATTTTCGCCTTTGTAGGTGGCGGTTTCAGACAAGATTTAGAGATTCTACAATTTTCCTTGGTTTTGACTTTGTCAAATTCCAAATATGGACACTGAGTAGTGGTCAGTGTTCCATATTTGGGTACATGTTCCATGTTGGGTACAATTTATGACTTTTTAATGTTAATTCAATATTAAAAATTGTTCATCACGTTAGAAATTTAAGACTGCTCTTAAATGGAGCGTAAATATATTACTGAATACCCATAAAAATCTTTTATTTGTTGCGATTGATTTTCTAAGAATGACATTCGAAAAACAAAATGGTATTCAATATTTGGCTACTATCCTCTACAAGTAGCTACCCAGGCCCCAACTTCGGAGCAAGTAGGTGTTTACATTAGTAAGTAACTGGTGCCAGTAACTCGTAAACGGAGGAACCACGCTACTGGTACAAGTAACTTACCAATGTAAACGCAGCCTAAGGCGTGTCCAGTAGAAAAGTGTTCTCAACGGTTCGTCAGCATTGCAGCTAGCTTCAAGAGTCGAAGGACGCACCGATATTGCCTATTTTCCAGTATTCTCAACGAGTTGAGAAAGTTTTTCCGGATGTTGCATCACAGTTAAGCAGTCTTTGATCTAAATTCAGGTCACTCACGGATAAATTCCCGGGTCCGTTTGAAGGAAGAGCGGCATTGTCGGCAGTGATGAAATCGAAAACGGGAGAGAAAAAGCGTGGGCTTTCACGTACGATTTATAGAATTTCCGATTGCTCGGTTCAACGGGAATGGGGTGGGCCCGTTTAACTGCAATTTTCGCGGTGCGTGCCGTACTGGATGGAAAGCGAAGAGCAATTTCGACACAATAAATAAATCTCACGGGCCGTCAGCGGGCTGGCAGCGAACTATTTTATCCGCGTTGAGAGGAATCCGAACAGCGTGTACCGTAACGAAGATTGATTCCGCTGGTGGCTCGGGACTTTGATGAATCGGCGGTTGTTCGTCCGTTGAATTTTCCATTTAAGTTTTCCGTTCATCGCGCGGCGCACGGTTTTCCTCAAAGGCGCCGCGGGATCATTGTGTCGCCGCGCTTGAAGAAGCTCGCGGCGGCGGCGTCGTCGCTGCGAAATGTCATCGTCGACGCCGCTATTAAGATGATTGATCGTCCTGACGTAACGTCACGCATTTTCGTCCCATTCGATGAGTAAATTTGCAAAGTAATTCTCATTTAGTGCCTTCGACCCGTCTCTCGAACCGTTGCCTTCGAAAGTTGCTAGGAGGAATGAACCAGGGAGAGTGGAAAGTAAATTTGGAAAAATATGTATGCAGGGTTACTTGGCAATAATTTGGCAGTAAGATATGTTGAATTGATAGAAATGTAAAGAAGAAGAGGTGCACAAATCGTAATTTAACACGTTCCTTGCCGCGTGTACCGTTTTATGTAATATCAAATAGACAAATATGTGTACAATCTACCACGTGTATTAATAAATAGTTATTTTCGCGTGTCTGTCTAGTGATGGAATTTTCTGTGTTAACACGTCCCCTGCTACAGTGAAAACAGCCATCGGTCAGACATCATATAAATTTCTCTTTTCTGTATAAATCGCGATGGAAAATAATGTTTGAATATTCAGAATTGTATATGCGTATCTATATTAGTGTTGTAATGTTAAATTTGCTCACAGTATAGTGAAAATCAATAGTTATTTAGTTAAATAGAATTTGGGACGCAGGTCATCGGTAATTACTATGGTAGACAACGTGTGAAGCACGATGAAATTAAATTTGAAATTATAAATACAGTCAGAATGAAAAAATGTATCTTGAGGGTAGGAATGGAAATGATTCGAAAGTAGGATATGTGAATTCAATAAGAATCAAAATTGAAGAGATTCATAATTATATTTTGACTGTTCTGAAATTAAATTAAAAATTATAAATGTATACAAGGCGAAAGAAACATGCGTCGAGAGTGATGATGGACAGAATCCAAAGGTAAAATATGTGAATTGAAGGAAATCGAAATGTAACAGATTCACAAATTATATTTTGTGTATCATGTCAAGATGATATACTTTTTTTTAATCATATAATGACTCACGAAATTGATCAAATATTTCCATAATTACATTTCCCAGTTTATTTTGGTGTAATTAGAAGATTAGAAAAACTAGAAATATTATTTGTTACTTGTCATTATACCCTGGTTTCAAATAATAGTACTCTGAAGAATTGTTAAGCAAAAAAGTAACATGTTCATATGATCAATTTTATGAGTAGTACTATATTTACTATCACACTCTTTCTAAAGTTTCTTTCTATATTATTATACTGCAATTAATTTAACATAGAAAAATCTTATAGAATTTGCACAGCAGCCAACACTCTAAATAAGGAACCCTAAGTATTGTAAACGCAATTGCTTATTGCTGCACGATCTCACGAAACTGCAACTAGTTATGCAATACACACCTTTATAATTAAACAAACAAGAAATAATGTAAGCATTCAGATGCGCCCAGAAAATTCTACCACCAGATATTTCTATATTATTTTTTAAAAATTTCGACAGAGACTTTAATGCTTGAAAATTTTTCAAGATAATGGCTAAAGTAGACCTTGCAGTGGTTACTTAAAAAGGATTACTCAGTTCTATGTTCTCCTGCATGTGCTCGTCGTTGTCTTTGAATAACAAACAGCGTTTAATAAAAAGGAAGCCCCTTACGCGGTTTTTAAATTCTCTGAAACATCGTCGAATCTTGTTTGCTTCATTTCTGGAACAAAGGGTTCTCCACTTAGCTGCCCTTTCCGTAGGACGAATAAATAAACTCCCGGTTAAAGTTAGTCGGAAGATGTTTTCAACGTGTTCTGCGGTTCAAATCCGGGTTCTTTAACACGTTGACTGCCATGGGAGTCACCGGTAATCGGTATGTTAAATTCTATTTAATTAAATAATTATTGATTCTGACAATATTCTTAGCGAATTTTACATTACAACGCTAACATAGTAAGGCATGTACAACACGATTGAATACTTAAACATTTTCTTCCTCTGCGATTTATAATACAAACAGCAATTTATATTGTGTCTGATAAGGGATGGCTGTATCCACTGCTGCAGTTACAGAGTTAAAAATATTTTACGATGATTGTACCATTCATTATACTAAATTATTATTCCTTGCAATGTTTTTGTAAGTTATACTCACAAGGATATTTATCATTGATGATGATGATGATTGATCAGTATAACAGTATCATTTTATAAAAAATATTTTTAGATCATTTTACTCGTGTGTAGCTATGATTCGCATAAGAACGATAGTTTTATTTTAGAATGAAAAATAGATAGTGATATGAAATCAGGTACATAATGCCACTCACGATAATTTTAGCTTGCAACTGACATAAGACGTCAAAATGTCACATCCATCTATCGTGTTAGATATTATTTACCACATCCTGTACAGTACGATTAAAATGTGCCAGGGCACCATCGTGCACGTACTACATCTTTAAATTAAATTATATTTCGATAAAGATGCTCTTTACAATATATGTTTATATTATTTCTTTCTTGTTTTGACACATAGAACTTATACTCAAATTTTCACCCAACCTCCTTGAAGCACCCTATATTTATCTAGCACATGTTTTATAAGATAGAAAACGACATTACTCCGTGCTACCGCTGTTTATTTATCTTCTCTTCGAATTTTGTGTAAGATTAAATATAAAATAAAATATAATTTGAAAACTAAATTTTCCGGGTTCTGCGAAATTCAAGGAGTGTAAACGGGAAACCGTGTCGCTGATCGAATATAGTCCAAGACTGACTCCCTTCCTCAAAGAAAACGTTTCTGAGGGTTGCATTCAGAAAAACTACTTGAGAATCTGCCGTAAAATTTCCGACGGGTACGACGCCACAGTTTTCGGGTCCGCCGCTGCCCAAAATCTTTGGCCTGTGACGTATCTGTTCAGGGCCTTCGAGTGGCACCCCCAATGGCGATGACCGACGATGCTTTCCAGATGATCTAAGGGTAGCATTTTCTTACGTTTGTTATTGTCGTTCGGTAATTATCATTATTATATTCCATTTATTCTTCCGGAAGAAATCGTCTTTATTTTGGTCCTATCAGGATATCAGCTGATCACCGAAAAGCTGGCTTCTTTTTCGGCTAACCGTTCGTTTGATAGTGGCACGTTTCTGGTGACTCATGTAGGCCAATATAAACTGCGACGGCTGAGCAATATCGGAAGGGAAAAAGCTTTCTTTGAGAGGAGTAAAAACGACAGAGAGGAGAGGTTCGACGAGGGTCTGCCGGCTAGCCTTGACCCTCTAGAAATCGTTCCCACCCTTAGTCTCTTTCCTTTCATCCCTCCCTACTCGACCGCGTTTCTAACTGAAATGGTCACAATTTTAGAGCGCAGCAACTCCGTTCACGCGGCCATCGCTACGGGAACAGTTTGTTTGACCTCACTGACCGTTTATCGCTTTGATCGTTGCATAGACAATGGAAGCCGATGAAGCTTTTAAATCATCTGAAACGCGGCGTACAGGATGACACCGTTTACACGTGTACCATCAATTTCGAGAATTTCGCTGGAACTCTCCTCTCGTCTGTAGCCCGTGCTTTTGTATCGTTATTTTTTTTTTTGTTTTTGAAATCGCTCCAGTACTGCAGTTGTTTCCACTGCGTGAAAAGCGGAGCTGTTCGAACGAAAAATATTTGCGAGGGATTTCTGCTGCAAAACTGTTTTTGTGAACGGTTGAATGTGTTCTTCAGACCTTGGAAAAATTGTATGTACTTCGGGTTTTTGGCTTTGAAGGCGAAGAAATTGTTTGGTGATTCATGGAGGTCATTTTCGTCGATTATTTAATTTAAAACGCTTTTTGAACGAGGCTTGATCCGATTTTATGCATCACGTGGCACGCTGAACAGTCGCTGCAGTTAAGAGGATTTCATGTCTTACCATGAATTATTCTCCCTCCTCTTCTCACACAGAAATGTAACCTCGAGTGGTTTTTGTGAAGCTGCGAAAGCTGTCTCAATTTGGGAATTTGGTTAAATTCTTTTCAGTCCGCAAAATTTTCGGAGAAAGCGACAACCATAAATTCTCTGTATGGGAAATAATAATGTCTGAGCAATAAGGGTTGATTTTTTTTATTAATTTCTTTTGTTATTCGTCATTCTCTTGTGTTCGTGAACGCTTCATTTACTATTTATTTTCATCCGCTTATAAATATATTCATTATTCGTTTTTGTATGTTCTAATTTTCTCCCAGATTTTCATACATCATTCAAAATTAAGAGCCAGTTCTCGGAGCCATTATAGTGGCCGTTTGCGGTTTAGAAACTGCTTTTCCAGGGCGTGTGTGTACGCCTTTCGCAGCCAGAAGGTTAAATTCTATAAAAATGTGGGCTGAGTACTCAATTTCGTCTCTAAACTGTCGATACGAACACTGTTCGCACGAATGAATGTAGATGCGCCATCCTGTATTTGCAGGTGCTTGATAAATGATTAATTACATTCGCATGTGCGGACACGATGAACGATACAAGTGTTTTTACGATAGAATCAATTTAGATACTATTCGTAGCGTGTACGCTCCCGTATCATTTCTGATGCTAAATTTATCTTCATGGTAATGCATAATTCAACGATTGTGCTGTTCCTTTGTTCGCGGATATGCGACAAAATTCCGCGCTGCATTTACGTGTTCACATCGCGGGAACGTCGAAATTGTATAATCCTATAATTATATACAATAGTAAACTCGCGTCACGTGCAACTTTGAGAATGCATTCACGACATGGTAATTAATAAGACGGAGGGAAACGAGATTTGCATAAAACATTATGCACCAACAAGCATCCTATAAACCAAGGTCTTAGTGTCTTTGCTTGAGGAAAATAAGGTAGTAGAATGTAAAGGAATCATTTAATCTCATTATAATTATTGAGGAATGTGTCGCTATTTTTTGTGGAAAAAATAAACACAGGATATTTTATGTTTTTTTATTTGCTTTGCATAAGAATCAGTCATTGTATTAGGTTGAGTTGTAATTTCCAATACATAATAAATATTATTCTTCCTAAAAAATCAAACGGTTCAGTGAAAACTGCCATATCTTATCAGACACGATACAATTTACTATTTTTTGTATAAATCGTAAAGAGAGAAAAGATTTGAGTACTCAATCGTGTTCTTCTGTTCTTACATTATTGTTTCAGTATGAAATTTGCTCAGAATTTTGTGACAATCAATAATTATTTAATTAAATTAAATTCGAAGTGCTGGTTATCGGTGGCCTCCACGGTATTCAACGTGTTAGTAATTTTAAATTATGAATTGCTATTTTTCGAACTAATTACCCTCTTCTATTCTCTATCTTAGGTCCCTTTGTACCAATTATCTAAAAATTCCTTTATTGGAAATGTTTTGTTTCTGTATTACTTTGGACCATAGACATTCCACTGTACACGTGTTTAGAGAGATCGAATTCGAAGGGACCTTACAGTACATAACAAACTACACCTGTACTCCACATGTTGGTACCAAAACCAATTTGATCGAATTTTACGACTTCCGGTGCAACAAGCTCGGCCGTGCCAAACAGAACCTACAGCTTCTTCGGATCTTATTCTCTCGCTCGAACTGATATGTAAAGAATGTTATCATTTATTTGGAATAATTGAATTTGATGTGTGGGGCGTGTACGATCCACAGATCATGTTAACGATGTGGCAGTTAGTCCTTGCCGACCACAGAAATTACATATTTCTCTTATGAAACCTTCACTTTTCCGAATTGTCTCTTTTTCAAGCTTTTTAACCCTTATTCGTCTTATAGTTTCTCAACTTAATTTGTCCCTTGCTGTCAAATTGATACAACAGTAAAACATCAATATAATGAAAAGATAAATAGTTAAATTTGCAAACTCTTTTATTGAAGATAAAAAAATGAAATTTCTGGACATTAAGGAATAAAGATTGTTCAGACTGTTCGCTTCGTTCATGCTAATAATAAAACGATGTGCAAGGTATACTACTTTTTTACATTTTCCGCAGTTTTGGTAGAAAAATGTGTCAAGTTGATACAAGGGACGGATGAGGGTTAACTACTTCCTGTCCATCCTTGCTTCTATGTTTTTCCTCAAGGTTTCGTACAGGCCTGGTCAACATCACCTCGAACATTTGGCAACCGGACCTGTACGAGCCCTCACTCTTCTGACCATTTACACGTTCACCCTTCGATCTTTGACTTTCAACCCTGTACCTCTCTTTCTCTCTCTAGCTCTATCTCCTTCTTCTAATCCGGAAAGACACTATAAAACTCACAATCAGAAAGAATAACCGTTTCAGTTATGCATTTCGCGGAGATTTCTCCGTGCATAGACTTATTTGGACTTTAAAATTTGTTAACTATTTGTTATTGTTACAACTGTTATAGGGACAATAATTTTAGTTATACAGGGTGTCCCAGTTTTTTCTGGTCAAACGTTGTCGGTATATTCTATGGATATAAATAAGAAAAAAAATTGTATGTAAAGATAAGTTGTTTGGAGGTTTATTGAAAAGTTATAAGAAAAATACGAGGTACCGTGGGAGCGATAATTGGCTCGTGATACCTTCTGATACTTTCAACAACCTCAGATAGCAAATACAGTTCGCATAAACAGACTAGATACAGTATAGTAACCGCAAGCCCGTTACCGTTCCCTACTTATTTCATATTTTTGTTACAACTTTTTAATAAAGCTTCAAATTACCTATTTTTATGCAACATTGTTTTCTTATTTATACCCATAGAATATACTGGCAACATTTGACAGCAAAAAACTGGCAAGCCCTGTGGAACAGTGATGGCCAAGGGACCTCCGGCCTTCCCCCACTCCGGGTCCATTCCCCTCGTTTCAGTTCTCTCCAGCTCCTCGTTCCTCCTCAGTTCATCGTCATCCCAGATCACAGCCTATATGAGGGGAATGGGCCTAGAGTGGGAGAAGGCCGGTGCTCCCGTGGCCATCACTGCTGTACAATAATAAATGGAGTGCGTGTGAAACAATAGTGTTTGACTTCATCTCACCCCTCAACGGTAACCTGACTTAAATTTCCAGAAACACGGACCCCGGATGAAATGCGCCGCCTGTCGAGTGGTAGCCCACGCAGTATGCGCGGTGAGCCTGAATTTCGCCTGTAAATCGAGTTTCCGGGACGTGGGTGTCCGGCAGTATCGCGAGCAGACGAACACGCACCATCACTGGGTCCATCGTCGATCGCAGAAAGGGAAATGCTCGAACTGCGGGAAATCCTTCCAGTCGAAGCTGAGCTTCACCTCGAAGGAGATCGTCGCGGTGAGCTGCAGCTGGTGCAAAGCCGCCTATCACAACAAGGAGGCCTGCTTCAACGTGCAGAGGATCGGTGAAAACTGCGAGCTGGGCATGCACTCGTCCATCGTCGTGCCGCCATCCTGGATCGTCAAGCTGCCCAGGAAGGGAAGCTTCAAGAGCAGCTTGAGAAAATCGCCGAGGAAGAAGAAGTCGGGCGGCGGGGCCGGTTCCGCGTCCACCAGGAAGAAATCGAAGGAGAAGGAGAAGGAGAAGGAGCAGGAGAAGGACCAAGGAAGGCTATGGGTGGTGAAACCCATACCCACCGCGGCCGTGAAGCCGGTGTTGGTTTTCATTAACCCGAAATCCGGCGGCAATCAGGGAGCTAAGCTGCTACAGAAGTTCCAGTGGCTCCTGAATCCCAGGCAGGTCTTCGATCTGACTCAGGGTGGGCCCAAAATGGGGTAAGTTCATTTTTCGTTTGTTCATTCATTATTTTCAGCGTCCCGATGGAATGCTGAACGATAACGACCCGAGGTATCACGAAGAATTGGGTTAATTGAATGGAAATTGAGCGGAAAATGAATCGGTTCTACGGATTAGACGAAAGTGGGCGGGGATTATTGGGAAATATGATAAATGAACAAGAGGTTTAATTAAAGTTCCACGGGCTGGCATGTAGCCAGGAAGTGGCTGAATAAAGTTGTCGCGCTATGGGTATTATCGAAAGTTCCTCGATGGAAAGTTTGGACGAAAGTTCAGGCATTTCATTCGGTCCCCATTCATGAGGACGTGAAACAGGAATTTATGAATATCATCCTGACTAGGAGATACTAGTAAAATTCCCTCGAAACTTACCCGTTAATAAATTCCTCCGTGTGCCCACAACGAATCGCTTAATACTTTGCTGTCCAATAAAACTTGGAAACTTTTCGTTATTGAAATTGTAGTATATTGTGGACACTAAGATTAGGTCGTTTAAGGTCTTTTGTTTGTCACATAATTTTTATTTCATCTTCTTTGAGTTGAAATGCAGAGAAAATTTATTTGATGAGTCCTCTTCGACTTTTAGAAGTCTTTCGTACGATATACTTAACAATAAACTATAAACGCAAATATTTGATGTATCCTTATAGTTTTATTAAAATTTTTATTATCATACTCTTCTGAAATTTTCATACATATTTAAAGGGTAATACCGTTAATACACTCAAATTAAAAATTAAAAACTAAAATTCTGTTAGTGGTAGGAAATCGTTCCTTAGTAGGGGATATGACCTTGAATGGCCTAATTTGGATGTCTCTACAATACCAACCAAGTTTAAGCGGGAAGAACGTAGCATTAGACAGAAAGTGAAAGGCTTCCTCCAATTACTTCAAAGCTCCTTACTACCCACTATGTTCATTATATACATCGTATTTAAATGTCAAATATACATGAACATCTGCGTGCAAAGTTGAAAATAGGCTCTGTGCGAAAGATTCGCCATTTTGGTTGACATAAATTTAACGGATCATAAAACAGAAAGAAATATATTCTTTAATTACAAGCTTATGATTATCACTTACCGTGATATTATTTAAAAATTCTAAATAGTTATTGAAGAAAAAATTCAAATCAAAAAACGTGATTTTTCAGGGACTTCGTTCATTCTTCAGTAACTTCATAAATATGTTTTCATCAAAAAACGGCTACGTCCTGTGACAAAGACTATTTCTAACTATCCTTTGTAAAAGAATCAGTTTGATCAGGCCAATCATTTATACAACCATTTATTTAAAAGGGAGCAAAACAGTTCACATTAAACAATCAAACGGTTCAACTGAATCGATCATACGGATCACATCTAACTCTTACATAATACGCATCATTCGTCAAGGCTCTATTATAACCACTCACACAAGATTAATTACCGCGTACATAACAGTCTACGTGTCTGATACGCTCCAGATTCAATTTCTCTTTCATTGTTCCTTATAGGTTAGAATTGTTCAAGAAAGTTCCGAATTTGAGAGTTCTCGCATGCGGAGGGGACGGTACGGTTGGTTGGGTGCTATCGATTCTCGATCAAATCGGTGCATCCACGCCTCCGGCGGTCGGAGTGCTTCCTCTTGGTACCGGAAACGATTTGGCAAGAGCTTTAGGATGGGGAGGCGGTTACACGGATGAGCCAATCGGGAAGATCCTGACGAATATCGGCGAAAGCGACACGACCCTGTTGGACAGGTGGCAGTTGGTGGTTGAAAGGAATCCGGATGCTCAAGGGGATGACGACAACGGCAAAGGCAAAGAGAATCTACCTCTAAACGTTGTTAATAATTACTTCTCTCTTGGCGTGGACGCTTACATCGCTCTTGAATTCCACGAGGCTCGAGGTTCGTATACTGGCCCCAGGTGTGCCATTCGAATATCTCTGAATAGCTTTTACTTACTTTGTTATTTATTGATGCCAATATACACATTGTAGACATATGAAATTCATAGGGCTGAAAGTTCAGGTATACCTATTTCTATTTCTTTACACTGCTATTAGTAGCGTTACTTTCTTTCGTACACTATTAACTAAAATGTCAATTTTATACACAGCCTTACCATTAATATCCGGACACTGTCAGATCATATGCAAAGTAGGTGTTACATACATGTACCATACTGCTCGTGTTGTGACAGAGTGGTTTGAGGACAAGGGTGTTGCAAAATTACATTGGCCAGCTCAGAGGCCTGATCTCAATCCTGCTGAGCATTCTTTGAATGAACTTAGTTACATGTACGTGAAGACGGCCAAGGAACAAACCTAAACTTCGGCTGTGCTAAAGACTGAGTGGAGAAATTTTCCACTAGACATTTATCAAAACTTGGTGAAACGTATGCCATGAAAAGTGACGGCCGTCATAGAAGCTAAACATTTCAGCACAAGATTTTAGAGTCATAGTAAAACATGTGTTTGTCTAAAACCTTGGTGTCCGGATATTAATAGTACTGCAGTGTGCATAGAATTATACATAATCCACAAGAAAGTGAAATTCAAGTCCATATGTTTTCTACGTTTGTTCCACTTGTAACATAACAAAAACAACTCGTCAGTACAAAGAACTGAGCATATCCCTCTTGCAAAAAAATTGTAATTGTATTTCTGACCGGACACGTCGTTCTCAGTTCGAATGTATGAAGAATTGAATTCTATTCCAGAGGCACACCCGGAGAGGTTCAATTCTCGATTGCGAAACAAGATGTATTATGGCCAGATGGGCGGCAAGGATCTGGTGCGACGAAAATGGAAGGACCTCTCGGAATTCGTGACGTTGGAATGCGACGGCCAGGATATGACGCCTAAATTGAAGGAGCATCGCGTTCACGCCATAGTCTTCCTGAACATTGCCTCGTATGGTGGTGGAACGCATCCTTGGGGTGCCGCAAGCGGAACCAGGGAACCAGCGACGGACGATGGCCTAATCGAAGTCGTCGGTTTGACCACCTATCAGCTTCCGCTTCTTCAGGCCGGTGGACATGGCACCTGCATTGCTCAATGCAGCACGGCCAAACTGG
Organism: Macropis europaea; assembly: GCA_916610135.2. Taxonomy (NCBI): domain Eukaryota; kingdom Metazoa; phylum Arthropoda; class Insecta; order Hymenoptera; family Melittidae; genus Macropis; species Macropis europaea. Next base: position 33,885,249 of record OU744343.1, read on the forward strand.
TTACCACAAGGACCATTCCGATGCAGGTCCATTCTTTTGATCCTTATTACTAGACTGCGGATGTTTATGCAATTTAGTATATCTAAATTGGATCATAATGGACATTTAATTACTTACCAAAATGAATATAACATATTTTAACCCTTCAAGGAGCAAATGCAGTCTTGTTAGAGTTACATTTATTTAACTGCGTTAACATAGGAAATATGGAAATCTGTAAATGTATATTTGCACAAACATCTGCAGTCTACTTATTACGAATAAATGCCCCGAAAATAGGTTCAAGGTCGTTTGACGTTTACGCGAACACACTGAAACAAGATATGTTCAAAGTTCTACTTTGAAAGTCTCGTGTGAACCATAATGGACATTGTGTGCCTGCGATAAGGACGTTTTGATAGGTTAAAACAGACCATGATGTCCAGCACACCTTTTCCTGGTCAGTTATTAGCAAAGGATCCTAATTGTTTCGTTACTTTGTCTACTATATAGAGCGGATATCATCAAGGCTCGAGGAAGCTTGATTTCTGGAAACCAGACGTGCCTAGGAGTTTCCCAATGTTAGGAATTCTCCAGGTGACTCCGCGATCAGCAACCCCTTTATCGCTGAACTCAGAACTCTTACCCCGAACCTTGGTGCATCCTTTCAAACAATTAGTAACACAAGCCGCTAATAAAAGACAGCCACATAAAGGCGAATACATTAACAAACTAGGAGAAGAAAATCAGTCCTCAAACACCAGTTACTCAAACAACATCTAAACTAGACTCTTTACTGATAACACAGCGAAGTATAACGTTCGACAAAAAATAGAGTATAAATTCACGTGGGAAATAATTACGTATTTGCTGATGCCTGAACCATCCAAAGACTGTGTGGTTAAAACACATGTATAGTAAAGAATATTTAACAGCATTGACCCTTGAGTACGGAGCGGGTTAAACGAAACAAGCGTTGTGGTATGATTTATTTCCAGAAGTTTATTATTTCGTAAACAAGTAAGAAGGTGTACAAATTTAATGTCTGATAGAATATTCAGTCGAATTAAAATTCTTTTTTTGTATGATATGTCTCAATATTAGGTGATAGCAAACGTATCATTCTGTGGGGATACATGCGTCTTTAGGCCACATCGATAGTTTTAGCTGAGCGCATGTATCTGCCGACAGTACTCTAACTACTTTAATTTTAAAATGTATTAAGAGCGGAAGCATTTTCAAAATAATGAAATTTGAAATACTTTTTGGTTACTTGAAATACGAATTTAGTATTTCATTCGTAGAAATGATGCTAAGAATGTTCAGAAAAATCGGCTATTGCTTCTGACTGAAACATCTATTTCAGGGTAAGATGATCAAGTTGTTGCAAAATATTACACATGTTTGTAGTTAAATTATTACGCAGCTAGAAGAGAATGTAAACAATGGTTCAAGGTGTTTTAGACTTACAAACAACAGTTGATAATGCAAACGTATTTACACATATATATGCAGTCAGATTAATTGTACCTGCATTTTTGACAACTTTTTATCAAACTTTACAGGTCGATGGAGAAGCTTGTCGACTGCTACCATCGATCATAGACATGAAATTATTGAACAAGGCCACGATGTTAGCGAAACGACGGAACGCGAGCAAGCCGCAGCAGGACGTGAAACTGGAGAGATTAAAACTACCAGTGATGAAAATAAAGATGTCAGACTACGAGACGTATCATCACGATAAGGATAGATTAAAGAAGGCTGCTGTCACCTGGATAGCGGATCCCCTCGATCTCGACGCTACCACGGACCTAGAATCCTTGAGGAAGATCCTGGCGAAGGATCATAACATGGACACTTGTTGCTTCCTCGACTGTGAGTGTTGCCACGTTCAACAGAAAAGTTCCTTGCCACCAAAATTGAGTTACTCGATGATTGAATTCTTTCAGCGTGTACCGCGGAGCGATTCTTCAGGGTCGACCGAGCTCAGGAACAGCTGCATTACGTTACGGATGTTGCTGTCGAGGCGGTATACGTTCTCGAGGAAAGTGCGACCAATCAGTCATCGAATGAACCTGACGGAACGAAGGTTTCAGCGAGTCAGGAACCCGAAACTGCTTATCCATCTCCAAGGTATATTCTATTCATCAGACATTGGTTCTTCATTCACTTACACGTAGCTTTATTCTGACATTTTCCTCTGTATACTTGTAGTCTGTTTAAATGTGACAGTTCATGAACTCGAACATTGATTGACCTTTGTGATGTACAGTTGTTCACCTCTGTCGATTGAGCGAATGTTTAGTATCTTTGATAGTACACACATAGCGACACTTTGCTTCGTAGTCATGTGTATATACAATAATACCTGATGTTACTCCCACTGTACACATCCGTCTGTGTGTCCATGATAATGTAATGGTAATGGAATCCTATCATTAGATTAATAGAAAGAACGTGTAATATAGCGAAGAACGACGAAAGACAAATGCAGCCATGACACAAGAGCAGCCTGAAGAAGAACCGAAGGCGCAACCATCCCCGGTACAACAGAACCCAGCGCCTGATAAACCGGTTGAACCGAAGCCACAGACCGAAGTTCAGGACACCAATAAATCTCAGGGATCGATGAGTAAAAATACTGCTGACAGCGAACCGCAGAATGCAAAGAATGAGGCAAGGGTAGCATCCAAGGAAGAGAAATTGTCTGCAAGCTCTATAAAACAAAGTAGTTCCTCGAAATCGATCTCTGCGACGACTGTTGGACAGTCGCAACATCAGACACCGCTCACCTTCATTAGGTTCGTCTCTGAGGCTTTCATTTCATTCAGTTTAATTTAATTCTGCGCGTGTTCTTGGCGAATTGGACATTTAAAGCTGATCGGACGTTTCTTTGTTTCAGTCCACGCGACAGGCTTTTCGGTCTGAGTTCTGAGGTCCATACCTTTAACACGGGATTGCTTGAAAGAACCAGCGACGGTATTCTGAAAGCAGCGAAAATCGGCGATTTTCAGGCTCTAAAGGAACTGCACGAGAGAGGGTATTCCCTTTTGTCTATCGACGCTACTGGACAAACTGCTCTTCATTTATCCTCGAGATATGGTCACAAAGATATCGTCAGATATCTGATTGCTTGCGCACCATCGAGCATCCTCAACATGGTTGACAACGACAAGTACGTTTTCGAACAGAGAAATCAGACATACTGAACCATGTGTGAAATGTTCAGGCTTGACCTTCAAACTTATGCTGTTTAATGGTAACTTTGATATTTACATAATTGGTCTGACCCACGTCGGATATCTCTTTGTACTTTAAAGTCTGCTTATAACGTGGCGTAGTGTCGGAGAAAGGACAAGCTATTCGTGGCATGTAAATAGGAACGAAATAAAAAAAAGGGCTTTTTTTCCTGATTGCAGAGGTCAGACCGCTTTGCACAAAGCGGCTCAATATAAGCGTCGTTCCATTTGCTGCATGTTAGTGGCAGGCGGTGCTACTTTAACCGTCAAGGATCGACACGGCAACACACCTCGTGATCTTGCTCTGCAAGCGGAGGACCGTGACCTCGCAGCATATTTATACAGTGAGTGTTTTCATCTTTTTCTTCCTGCAAGCGTTATTAGACAAAAAACGCCACGCAAGCATCCACGGTATAGTACGACATTAAATACAGACTACCCCATTTTAATCTATAAACATGTACAAGATGTTTCAGAAAGTGGATTACAAAACTTTTTATATGGAAGTTTCCTAGCATTACCTTCGTTCATTATTTTTCTTCTATTTCAAGACTGTTTGCAGCTGTTTGGTATAAAGATATGTGGCTTAAGTGATTGTAGCCTTCATTGTCTTATACACTCTTATGAATAATTAGGGGTTCATATTATCAGTTAATAGTTCTACATATTGTTCATAACACACTCACTGAAAATATTGCAATACTGTATATTAAATATTTCTTTTGTTTTTTATGCTCGGTAGATTGTTCAAAATTACTTAGAAACTTGATGGATCCTCCGAGTGTGCTTTATTTTTCATTGTTTCATAAAAAGCAGTAGGTATATTCTACAGGACTATAGTAAACAAGAACTTGCTTTTTCACATCCAGTATCACCCGAAGGACATCCTATTACACATGAATGAATTAATCTTGTCTTTGACCAAAGGGCTGTGGTACTAAAAATATATGGTTGCGCTAAAGAAGAATATTAGTGATCATGATGTAATGAATTCAAGATACATACAGTTATAGATTAAAATGGGGAAATACAATAAATGAAATAAGAGTCGGATGAAGAACTCGAAAGTAGCAATTACCAGATATTTAATTACCATCAATTCCCTCGAGTGATTTTTGCTGATCGTTCCGTGAAGCAGAATTCTATCAAATTAAAGTCTCCACTTCTATTGTGTTACACTTTCAATGGATCGTTAAATCGACGTTGTCGGTGATATAGGTCAAGAGCAGTTCCAGCTGGCAACGGAAGAAATGCAGAACGACCTTTGACCTCAGGTCGTTATCGGTAGGGCCTGAGCCAATTCAAACGATCCTGTCCCCGATGTGGTCCAGAAGGATCCGTAGTTCAACGATCGACGATCATTAGAACGACGTTGTTTACTTTTCGGCGATGTTGCGTAAGTCGCACGTGATAAAAATCGATATTCTTCTTCGACAATTTAGGTATATACGTAACTTACCCGGTGCTCTCCAACCTTTTTATTTTCTTTTCTCGTCGACAACCTTGAGATCACTTTCTTACGAGCGTAGACGTAATGCATTATACATACACATATAGGTTGTACGTACGTATTATAATATATACGAATAGGGATTTTTGATCGATTCCACGTCTCTATACATGCATACACGTATATTTTTAAATCGTGTCTCGACACACCTACGCACGTGCATCGGTCGGCACACCTGTTTTCCTTTAAAGCCTTGTCTTATCAGCGTCGAAGCAACGCTAACGTTTCGTTTCTCCGCGGAATGATACGATAACAAGGATGAAGGAGAGAGAACAGAGTATCGGTGTAATAGAGATTTTTGCTCATTCGCGATTTCTTGCTCGTGCTTTCCTGCGCTGCGGGTTCATTTACGTATGACTGGAATCCATGAAAACGATCCTGACCGAATTAGTGAGAATTTAGGATTATAGAGAGTGTGCGAGTGAGTGTGTGTGTAAGAGAGAGAGAGAGATAATCGGATTAAATCGCTAATCGTAAAGATTAATCTTCACGTATTCGTTTGTACAAGTTTTATTTTATATTTTTCTACGTTCCATTTCTAGATGTATCGAAAGTGTCGCTTCATCGATTATGATTAGCCACGTTCATTAGCGATTTTTATGTTCGCGTCTCGCGATACCGACCTTGCTTTCGCGCAGGAGAGTTGGACAGAATTTTTTTTTTAATCGCTGTCCTTCGATTTTGAAAAAATCGTCAGGATCGCTGAGAGAGTCTAAATTTCGTTGTAAATTGAAAATTCCGTGTTGGATTATAATCTATCGTTATTCAGATGTTCATTCGAATAATTCATGATGGCTCTGAGAGCTGATTCGAATAAAAACGTCGATTTCGTCGTTGACGGGTTAGAAATTTATCGATCATCGTTGAATTTGAATTGGGACGGAAGTTCTATCCAACTCTGCTATGGTATCCAAAGCGTGTTTCGAATTCCTCCGTTGAATTTTCTCCGCTTGTTCTAGGGATATCTCGTCGCGTTGGATACATATCTTTTTCTATAAGTATCGCGTTAATATATATATATATTATACATATACATATATTTTCTACTGTACGTTAACTACTGATATATTTATTATCGGTAAGATTGCAGACGTTTCTTCGCGATACTGTTTTTCCTGTCCGGCGACGGCCTCGGCGAATTTTTCGGCACTGCTTGGACGTGAGCGAGCTATCAAAAAAAAAAAACATGAACGAAAAAAATCGCCGGACGGTCAAGGATCCATCATTTCTCGATCACGTTCGACTTGAAACTTTATGGGATCAGCGCCAGACAAACGATCTCGTAGCCTCGTTTAAACAAGAATTTTTCAATTAAACGTCGACGAACAATCAGGTTTTGTGCCAATCGGCTAGTGAAAATGCCAAAAGAAAAAAAAAATTCGTACTGATCCATTCGACAACTGCGAGTCTCGTTGTTTGCAAGGCAAACTGGCAAGAAGAAACCAAGCAGCTGTTGTTCACGTCGCAGGCGCGTTAACTCATCTTAGACGTTAATTAAATCGAGACGAGGACGAAAGCTAGAGCAAAACGAAAAAATGACAAAAAAAAATCAGCAGAGATCGAATGAAAGGGAGCGAGAGTGAGAGAAAGAGAGAAGGTGCGAGAGAAAAACGTTTAAGAGGGAGAATTATCTTATTCGGTACCAAAATGAAAAAGGGGATCAACGTACGAACACCAATTAGTTCTTAAAGACGGTCTATCGTCACTATTATGATATATACATACGCTGTTACTAGATTACTCTAATTTTACTGTCGAATTATATTGTACGATGTATGCGTAGCATCCTTCGAAACGTCAGAGCATTCTGAAACAACAATGGAGTCACGATGATATACCTGTAGACGTCTGCGAGGTAAGTTTTATCCTTATCAGACACCCCTGAACACGCGCTAACGAAACAAACGTTCCCTCGATCGTTCGACTCGATGATTCTTCAGCGATGTACATATTTATATAACAACTTCCAAATCGTATTTTAGGGTATAGGATCGACGAATCCGCTCGTTTCAAGTATCTCACGCGAATCTCCTTTTCTGTGCTTCTCTCGAACGAACGATATTTTTCTTATCATTATGAGCGTTTAAGAAATTCGACGAGTAGACATTTTTATGGTAACGCCGTGTAGTTTATGAACATTCTAATCATCAAAATTTATTGAATTATAATCGATGTTGAACGTGTTACAAAGATGTTGAAGTGTGTTAAGAAGGTCGAGGATCTGAAGGGTCGAGTCGAGTTTCTCGCGTGTTTTCGCGTGTCTGATCCTCGTGTGTCTCTTATCCTCTGTAATCACTGATATTTTTAAGGATCGTTAGGTCGATAGAGAAGCTTAGCGACGAGAGAAACCGCACTAGAGGTAAACGGTGCCCTTAGGGTACAGGCATCCAATAACGATGGTGAAACGATTAGAAAAGGAAAAAATGCCTTCGAGTGTAAGATACGTTATTCTGATTATTTTTTATATGTAGAGGTAACGCCTGTGTAATCTCCTGAGAACGACGACGCGCGTCGAAGGAGCGACGCCGTTGCGTTCAACATCTCTGTTTCGGTCGAAAGCGTTCGCTGGAGAACGAAAATCTTTCCTTCGACCAGCGTCGCACAGTTTAGATCGAAGAAACGGAACGCTGTAGTATTAAACAGTTTTCACATTAGCTGTACGTTTACTTTAATTAGCAACGATCATTTTCCTTTGGTTCCGTCGCACCGTGGTCACTTTTCGTTCTCCGCACGAGACACTCGAAACTTTCCTGGACATTTCTTCGCTTCACGTTGTTGATCACTGTCCATCGTGATATTGTAGCCACCTGTGAGAGCTTCGACTCAGAGACCAAACGTTTCGTTTATCGAACCGCTCGACGACAGAGGAATTTCACGAGCGTTCCAGCGAAGCCTCGAGCGGCTCGCGAGCGTTCACTCGAACTTTTCGGTGAACAAGAACACGTTCCCGTGGACCGTCATCGCACCGTCACGCGAGGACGATTGAAAATGCACCGGGGAACATGCCGGATCTTTCGTTGTCCCCTTCGTGCCACGCGGATCGGGCACAGATTATACTTATGGCTTTTACACTTTTTGAATCGACAGTTCGTCTGCCGTCGCAATGCAGACAAATGTTTTAAGAAACTTTATCGACTGGGCAACGTTCGATAGCTCTAAGGCGAGTCTACGCGCGTTCTTCGAAAGTTTTCGATTCATCCTCGGTTTCTACCGTTTCAACACTCGATGACCATTCGAGCTTGATCGATCGATCGAGAGAAGGAAACGGCTGACGAATAAATGAAATGGAATTGTTTCAGAGTCGATGGCAGAAACATTTCAGCTTTCAAACAAAATTCTGCAGCAAAAGCTGCGTTTCTTAATGAAAATGAATATTGTTGATATCATCCTACGATTCCAATTTGAGAATAAATTTGCCAGAACTACAAACGCCTAGATGGTGCTAAATTTTGTTTGAGACGTGTAATTTAGTGTATCGACAGTACAAATAACAGACAAGGAATTTTCCAGGTGTTCTTCCTGTCGATTGGTCGATCTAAATTAGAATTGTCTCTGTAATTAAAATAATATTCTTCCGAGGGGTTGTTCTTGTCCAAGTACAGCGAGAAACGCGATTTTACAAATTGCACAACATGTTCTGTGAGTCGTATATATTTCGAGGAATCTTCTGTACCTGTGTATCGAAAAATTCCGATAATCGTGTATTCCTGTCGTTCGATTGGTACGTAATCTACTAACGAAAATGATCGATTAACTCTGGAAACGTTTGACTTTTTTCGAAAAGGGTCCGTGACATTTATCCCTGTATATAAAGTCGGTGGTCAATTTGTTCGTATACGTACAAAGTATAAGTGTCTTTTACTAACAATTGTAAATTACAATTTATCGATCGTCGTGATTCACCGATGCAAAGACAAGGTGTTGATCGATTTCGAATTTTCCGATCTTGAAATCTTTCGAATTTTCTATTCTATCTACTCTTTTTAAGCCGCTCGTTTTTCAAAAGGAACGGGACGGGACCAATCCGAGATTTCTGTGAACTTTCTAGAGTTAATCTTCACTTTTTCAATCATCGATATTTAATCATGGATGCGATCCTTGTTCTCCCTGTCTCTTTTTTTATTTAGGATGCTCGATTTTTAGGATCATTGTTGCGTCATCGCGAACAGTGTTTCTTCATAACATGAAGATTGAGCGAATTAAATGATTTTTAGTACCAATAATTATTTCTCAGCAGTGAATTTTTTGAAATATTTATTTCAAATTATATTATTATTAGCAGGACATAATTTCTTTACTATAATGTACACATACAACATTAGCAAAAAAAAAGAAGTAAAAACGTAATCCAAATACAATAAATAAAATTATTGTACATTTTATTATTTTTAAAATCGGTGGTTCACAAAAGTAAATAGGTAAAAAATTCTGACAGTAATTCTCTAGCTCGAAATATTTAACTTCCGTTACAGAATAAAATAGTGAAAATTTTTATTCGCGAATGATACTGCAGATCGTTGCAACTTGAATCTTCAAGTATGTTTTAATCTCTCAGAGGTTACTTTTATTTTTAGTTTTCTTTAACAGTTAGCCAAGAATGAAAATAATTAGGAGAAACACTGTTCCGCGAAGATCAGAAATCAATATCATCGAGTGCAAGGTGGACATCTTTCGCTTCTACATTGACACTGTGTATATACACATGAGCAACACTAACGTGTATACCTAAACGCCGGATACATACATATATAGTATATATTATCACATTTATCAAATTTTTCGAGTACTTAAATGAAAAAGAGAATCAATGCCTTCTGCGGTTCGCAATTATAAACGAATTAAGGGAGAACTGGATAGCTACGAAGAAGGTGAAAAAAAAGACAAGGTGTTCCCGAGAAAGTTTCCTTCGGGCCAGGTCGACTATATGTATAAATATATACGGGCTGTCAGCCGCCATATTTTTTTCCTTCAAGAATTGTCCCTCTTCGTCGTCGATTAGGAGCCGCGTGCCTGTCACGCGGTTTTAGTATTAATCGTTTTAGGGGAGAATTAAAATTAGAGTCAAGTTCAGGATCGAATCGAATCGAAGTAACGAAGCACTCGTGTGTCAGGCTTGTGCCGATCGATCCCTCGAATCACTCGGATGTTCCGACTGAACTTTTAGATCCGACCCGATAATAAGTATTGTACGCAGCGCATAGGTAGCGCACTCGATTCGATGATGAACGATCGACTGGTCACATCGATCTCCGAAGCGGGAAACATGCTTCATCTGACTCTATTTCTAATGTTAGACAAGTAGGAAGTTTCATTTTCGAAGATCGATAGTGCCAGTTGAATCACGATGATTTGGATGGTTGAGCTGGAGGAAACTTTGCCCGTTCCGATTTCAATTTCATTTGTTCTGACAGCTGTGTCAGTATTGTCTACCAATTTAACCCTTTCGCTGAAGCTACTATAATAACTGTCTTGAGGAGTTTTATGAAAACATACAGGATGCGGTATGAATCCACGCACCGACTTCAGATGAAAAGAAACGTTATGTATCGGTGATCAATTCGTGGATTGTACTTCAGAAGTAAATGAAATTATTTCAGGATCAGATCAGTAAGATGATACATGATATTATGTTGCTGAATTGGTTTTTTACGTTGTTTAAGAATATGAAAGGAGAAATATATAATGCTATTTGAAAAACATAAGTTGACTTCAGCTTTTTATGGAGGATAGATACTACTTTCAAACGTTTCTTTTACAGCAATAAATTCTTCACTTAATACAGATGAACTTCTGTTTGAAACAATTTTTTATTAAATTAGCAGTACCGGCTACTGAAAATAGCGTGGCGACCGATTTACGCCGCACCCTGTATGCTTGAGTCTTAATAGATTTATATTTCAATTTAAGTCAGAAAGTGGAATCATTACAAACATTTTTTTCATATTTGAAAACTTTTAAAAGTGAGCATCTTATTTCATCTACTTTGCAGAATACGTATCTTATGCAAATGAGGATATGCTAAATTGCACGAATTTCAACAGTCTGATAATAATTAATGAATATATGACAGAATTTCTCAGCTGTGTCATCAAAATGTTTCCTGCAGAGATGAGACACTATAGTGATGTTTCGTCCAAACAAATTGTTTAACGAGAACCATTATAGTATTATCTAACAGCCAAACGGTTGATTAGCAAGAGTCTCTACAGTGGTGCATAGTAGTCGAATGATTATTTATCAGAAACCGTCAATCATTCAGCGAGAGCCACTACAGTGGCAAACAGCCTTTTCGCGAAATAAATTATAATGATGCACAGTATTCAAACAATTATGTAGTGGAAGCCATTATACTATTGCATTCTATCTAAGTAATTGCATAGGGAGAGCTACTATAATGGTGCATAGTAACCAATCGTTCATTTATCGAATGTCACTATAGTGGCACATAGCGGCCAAACGATTGTTTAGTGACAGCCACTATAGTGGCATTTAGAAGCTAAATAACTGCTCAGTGAGGGCCACTATTATGGTGCGAACAGTCGAACAATGATTTCGCTAGAGCCACTATAGCGGCTGACAGCAGTGAAAGGGTGAACAATTCTCCTCTCAGGACTAAATTTCTCGTCTCAAATTAATCCATATTAGCAACAGTTCAAATGATCGTTCACTTCGAACGTACTACAAACTAAACGGATGGGTTTGACCGAATAACGGACGAAGTTTCACGGAGGCAGTTTGGGAGCAACCGTTAGAGCGATTCGAGGCAAGGGCGACACTAGTTCTAGTAGATAAGTCGTGAATGAGGGTGAAATGACAAAAGAAAATGAGAGAAAGTGAGAGTAAGAAAGAGAGGGAGAGAGAGTGAGAGAGAGAGAGTGTGTGTGTGTGTGTAATTGCGCAGAGTTTCCCAAGGGAGGAAAAGAAACACAGTATTGCCTTTCTCAGGGACGTGGACTCGGTCCGTGAGTTTCATCTTAAGTTCTAGAGCAATAAATTGGCGACAATCACGGCGTTTTCGGTCCGAGTCCGCGTCGCTATCATGATATCTCGTCTGTCCGTGCGTTTATTTCTTTCCTCTCTGCTTCGACGACGAAACCGTACTACGATCGATATGTACCTCGACGTTCTTCCTGGTCCTCTGTCGCGACAGGACAACGGTGGCCTATGTTTCGAAAAAATTTTACGATTGAACCTGTTCCAATCGTGTCCCTTCTCGATGAGACACGTTCCCAGTGTGTAGAGTTTAAAATAATGCGGACGAATTAACTCGTAAAATACATTGGTATTATTGCCTGGAGTCCACGGGTGTAAAGAGAATAATCATGGAAGCCTTGCGACGAGTTAACTTGTCTTCGCTGGTTAACAGATTAACGAGACGATTCCTATGAAGATTATCAGCGCATCAAGTCACTATTAATTTTTTAACGAAATTTTTAATATCTTTAATATTATTTTAATGGTATAGAGTGATTTATAAGATTGAAATAAAAAATTAATTTAGTGCTTCATTAACGAATAGCATATAGTTATTTATTGATCATTTGTAGAATATCTATTGTTAGCGGGTAAATCTTTATTTGTGATAATTAATTCTCTACCTGCATTATTTTGTTACTCGTGGTATTTGTATTATACTTCCCTTCACTTGTGATGTCATATTGATCAACATTCCTTGTCATTAATATATGAAATGTGATGAATACTTGCTCGATAAATGTTGTGTTTATATTTTATCACATAATTCGTTGTAAATTACTGGTTAGTATTAAGTTCTTTACATATACGAAATTATTTATCATAAATGACAGACAATTGTTCTGCAGTTTAACGATTCAACTAAAACAATGAAACTAGGAGACTTATCAATCAAATTTGCTCAGAAAAAATCCCAATCATCGGTACAACACAGCTGCTCATTTATCTAAAAAATAATAACAAACCAAGAGGAACAATATAATAAAATCTACGAACCTAAAAATTCAATAGAGCTACTTCTTTCCAATCATCAAGAGAAATTCACCGATCTAAAATCCTCCCAATTATTCTTCAGCGGCGAGACACGACTCAATCGACACTTGCAACACACTGTGCTGCTTCTTATTTGTCCCACTCATTTACAACAATTTTCCAAGATTCATGACAGAAAACATTTTCGAAAAAACAGAACGGTGCGCGAGGCAGTTTCTTCTTTCACCGGAGAACCGGTATTTATGGGGGTTCGAGAGAATCGTTTGCGAAGAGCCGGGCAAAAGAAAAATTTGGGTTACGGAGCCGGCTGATCGTTAAAGCGGCGTTTAAGCGAGGAAAATGTTTCATTGATTCGCGCAACGATTTTGGTTGGACGTTTAAAACTGCACGCAGCCAATTTAGACTGCAGAGGTCTGTTTTGACTGCAGCGGAGCGTGGAACAGTAGGCCACTGTTGTCGTTCGCCGGGCCGTTGTGAACGACGACCCAAATACTCGGATTTTCCCCTCGGTTCTGCCAGCCGAGCTCGTTCCGTTTGTATTTCGTTGTCACGAACGTTGGGTCCGTTTCGAAATTATCTTCACCAAATACACTGGACAGAGGTGCAAATTTATTCAGCCTGAAAGAGGCTGACCGATTTCGCGAATTTATGTTTCACTGAAATCGAATGACGTATGCAAATGTCACCGTTTTCGGTTGCGCGAACTTCCGGCTGGTCGAACATTCGATGATTTGTCATTAACACGTTGAATGCCGTGAGTGTGATCCCAAATTTAATTTAATTGAGTAATTATTGATTATCTGAGCGAACTTCGCATTGTAAAAATAATTAGAAACACAGGAACATGATTGAGTACTCAAATCTTGTTTTTAAAATTCATATGAATAATAGTAAATTATGACGTGTCAACGTGTTAACACTTTGAGTACCGTGGGGGTTACCAGTGACTGGCACCTCAAATTTAATTTAATTAAATCATTATTAATTGTTACACAATTCTGAGGAACTTCGCATTCGAAGAATATTGTAGGAACATAAGAACATGATTGTGTACTCAAATCTTTTTTTCTTTATGATTTATATAAAAAACAGTAAGTTATATCGTGTCTGATCAGATATGGCTGTTTTCACTGCGTCACTCAGCGTGTCAATGCATCACCAGTCGAATTCGAGGCCGCCAAAATTTTCGCTAAATCTCTTCAGGGACGAATTCACTGAAATTGGAAAGAAATTATATCTATTCAATACAAATTATAGGTAATTTGAGGAACGTTCAGAGATTTATAGCAGAACAATGTACAATTATGTGGTCATTAATTATTGCATCTTTATGAATATTTAAATGAATAATTCTAATTGTCCCTGAGAAGATTAAACAATTCGTTTCTTTGTTCTTCATCGAGTGCAGGTATTTGGTACCAGATAGCGACTGGAACCAACGTCACAATAACAGAACCGATCGTGTAATTGCTATGACTTCTCCGACCGCTAACTCGCTATTTTCTGAGTCTGTGTATAACTTGTACGAGTATCTTCTTGATTAGAAGGATGTACCATGCGATTACTTTATAAGTAATAAAAAGATTTCTGAGCCTCGAAACTGCACTTTTCTGTACGCAGTTCCCGTATTCGATTAACCTGACGGCGATCGTCGAAGGTGTCACCAGACGCGAACAAATTAATATAAACGATACTGTGCTGTCTGCTGGGAGATCGCTGTCAGGTTTGAGCACTGATCGAATTGTCTTATCGCCTAAATGTCATTTTCAACCGTAACCGAACAGAGTGCACGTGATGATCCTCATCCGTGAATGATAGAAAGATACTGAAAAATCGAACGTCACCGAAGAAGATCACTTTGGGTCGATCTTGGACGAACCTTTTTGCGTAATCGTACAGAATATGGGTGTCGGTATCGTTGAAAGGTAATCTCGAGATGAAGTGACGTATTCGCACGGCCTGTGCCAGCGGCATCGGGCACGTTCGCGATCATTATTCCTCGCGTTTTGCTCTTTCGTGAAAATGGGGTTACCAGCGAACAAACCCCCGATATATGGAACAATGCGTTATTTCGGCGATCCGAGCGTGTCGTACGGATATAATGAGGATCTGTTCTCTCGTGTTTTCCCGTTCGAGATACCGCGAGGGGAACGTCGAGTGGACGCTTAATTAACAATTCGACGGTATTCGATGTTCCTCGAGGGGATCTGAAATATTCTGGCCATCGATTTCATTGTTAGTTTCGTACAGCTGTGCACTTCGCCAGGGAACGATTCGCAATTATTGTTAAAACCGTGCGATCCATTAATCCCGTGGTTGTATTCAAATTTATTTATACACGGCAGAAACAAAGTGGGATATTATTATGGGTAATATCCTCGTATACCGCAGTGAACTATAATTATTAACGTCTTTGGTGAGTTTGTTAATGATGGTAGGGTTGATTTAATTTGTTTAAAACTGATAAAAAATGGAAGACTTCCTGAAATATCTGATAACAGTATTTACATCAAAGAAACAGAAATTTAATGTACGTATACATATGTAATAGTGTCTCTGAATAGTTTGAAACAGTTGTACAGTATGTACGAATGAAGTAAATGAATTTTTGTTACACGCAGATTCCATGATTTTTCGGGTACAGGATTATGAACTTTCGGTTAAATTTATTATTTGATTCTCTTCGTTTTTTTTAGTGATATGAACTGTTGATCGTTTGACTCTGTATTTAACTGTTATTTCAGTAATTGTATTTTATATATACTGTTTGTTATTTTCGTATTATTTGTCTTCGAACTGCTCAGATAATTCTCCTTGTGTTTCATTTTTAAAGGATGTAATTGTCGTCACGCTATCCTTGCAAAACTTCTCAAATTCTTATGTAAAATAATTTCAAATTACATTGCTGTTAATTAGTGTTATTTATAGTCTTCATGTGTTCTTAACACATTGACAGTCACAGTGAAAACTCCCATACCCGGCCAGACATATTATAATATCCCATTTCAAACACAAATCACGAAGAAAAAAAAATATACGATTATGAAATCGCACAGTCTTAATATTGATTCAGTTCAAAATTTGAATAAAAGTAGTGATTATTTAATTAAATAAAATTCAGTGCGTCGGTCTCCGGTGACTCCTACAGCAGCCAACGTGTTAATTATTCTGGACTTTATAAAAAATATTGATTAATCTTACCCGTTAACCATCCACGTGTGGGTGACAT
Source organism: Macropis europaea (assembly GCA_916610135.2). Lineage (NCBI taxonomy): Eukaryota > Metazoa > Arthropoda > Insecta > Hymenoptera > Melittidae > Macropis > Macropis europaea. The sequence goes on from OU744343.1 coordinate 33,901,177, forward strand.
GAAAGTCTAAGTATTAAATTAACAATAGTCCATAAATTGTTTCTAAAGAGTGTTAAATTGTTTAAAATTCCATATCTTCTTTCTAAATTAAAGGAATTTCAGATATTTAATACCCTGTACAATCTTTGAAATTAATTAATCAGAATGTAACGACTGAGCGGTAATTAGTAATATTATGATGGATTCGAAGTAGGTAACAATAGATCCTTGAATTGTACGATTGGTTTAAATAGGGTCCACTCGATTTTCCCTTCGCCGGAAACTTCGAAGTTTATCTTGCTCGGAAGGATTTCAGCTCGCGCCGAAAGTTTCGGAAAGTTCGTTTTACCGAAGCCTGCTCGAAGATTCATAGATTAACTTCTTCTCAAGCGAAACCGAATTATCGATATGGTTATACTCTGAAACTTCGTTCAATCCTTCCTCGCAGTTTTGCTCGTTAACCGACTAATTACATAGAGAGTACTGTTGTTCTCATGAATTATGTACACGCTGGTTATTTACATCTCATTATTGTAATATCAAATGAAATAATATTATATTTACTATCAGCGACGTTGTTTATTTCCATTCTTTTCGAACATTTTTTTTGCTTTAACCCCTTGGGGAATAAACAAAAACATCAGGTTTTCGTTACAGTATAATGCTATCATAAATTGAAATTTGATGTAATTAGAGAAAATGAACAAAAAAATAGCTTGTATTAGATTATAATTGTTTATTCAGAAAATGATTACAGGCATTTGATTTTCATTTTAAATACATTACAACAAAATTTCTTATAAATGCACAATACTAAAAAAAGGAATAGTAGAAAGTAGGGTTCTATGTCTTGGTAGAAAAAGGGCCAATGTCCAATTTGCAATTTTTTGGGATAGAGTGTACACTGGCCCTTTTTATTGCAATACGTATAACACATTGGCCTCTTGAAACTATATTTAATTTGGCCTGTAATAGTGGAAGGGACAGTGGCCCTTTTTTCTATGATAATGTTCATGATTTTTCTGTGCATGGTGCATAAAACTCAAATGCAATAATTTTGGACATTGGCCCTTTCTCTACCCAAGTAAAGAATTCTTCTGATTTATATTCATTCATATTTGTCTTTTCTAATATTTTTCAAAAATAACAAGATTATACATACATGTTAATTGAAAAGTGTTCTACGTTCTTAGTAAATTTTACATCAGTTCATTTGTTTAAATACGCGTTCAGTTGCCACTGCAATTCAAATAAGAAATGATGTTCAGTGCAGTGTTTAACAAAAGTTAACAGTATTCAAGTGTGTTCACATAAAAAGATACAACACTGAGAACAATTGAAGTCTTTTTCGTTTATGATAACGAGCTGAAACACATTGCCTTTGTTCATTCTAAGATGCAAATTGAGTGCAACAAGTACCTCCCCAAAGTAGAACATTCCTTAATTAACTTCCGTTTATTCCGAGACGCTCCCTACGTTTTCTAGACTAATCTTATTTTTATACACAGTGTAAGCAAGAACCGCGGTGCATTTTATTCCTTCAATAAATTTTCTAATATATGTGATTCTAATACTGTAAATATACATCACTTTCTGTGTATACTATTAACAATTAACATGTATCTTACACATACTGAAAAAGTAATACAATGCATTAATTGAAATAAATACTAAAACGTACTAAAATATCTTCACGAATCATTCTACAACAAAATGCAAACTTCTTTGCAGAATTTTATACTAATTGGTGTTATTGGTTGACGTACATAACTCTGTCTCGAGTGAAAAATTAAATTAATTTCATGTCCAAATTAATCCTGTTTGAAAAATCTTGTACTAATCGGTGTCGTTCCTGTATTAACCCTTTCTGCTGTGATTTCATTTGAATCATTAACTTACTTAGGGTTCATAACTCATATTATCACCCTATAGATTCTATATGGCATCATATCATATTCAAACTGGTATCATTTAAAATTTTTCACCCTGAAATCTTTTTTATAAAAGCATTGATTAAATTTTCTGAGATCTAAGGAACAATTATATGCAACACAATATTTCTTTCACTTGCAAGAAAAAATTAAGGGCAGAAAGGGTTAATTGTGTTTCAAGAAGAAATTACGTTAACCTTAAGTGAAAAGCAACGCCTCGACGTAACCAGTCATCGTGTTCCTCTTTGGGACATCCAACCGGAAGTGAGCAGATCAACATGTCCCTCTGTGCATTCGCGTAAACGGGGATGTTGAGCATGTCTTCAGAATGATTTCGTAGATAATCACCCATGTGTTTACCAGTAGAATTGTCTGCGGCGTAATCTTCAGGTAAGAATGCAATTTGACAACTGGGTGCAGCTGCGACCGAGGCTGCGTTTGCATCCAAATCTTTCAACGCGCCATCTTCTATCAGTCCACCTGTATTTGCAATATTAGCTAGTTGAAAAAATTTAATTCACACAAAGGGTATAAAGTGATTCACAGTCTGAATCTCGATTCTATTTTTCGATTTATTAACACGTTGAATTCCACAGTGAAAACAGCCATACCTAGTCAGACACAACATAACGTCCTATTTTAATAATAAATCCTGGAAAGAGAGAATAATTTACTCTTTGATCGCGTAGGTATCACCTTGTGCTATTATTACAATATCAATGTTATCTCGAAATTTAATAAGATTTATTAGTTATTTAATGAAACAAAATTTATGGTACCAGTCACGGAAGTCAACGTGTTAATATGAATATTGTAAAATAGTGAAAATTTAGTTTGGATCGACAGAAATTTGTGGCACAATAAAATAGAGAACGACTGCATGCTTCTGAATAATTAGAAATGATTAGAAATTTATATTCGAATGGAACTTCGTATAGAGAACTAGTTTTACAGAATTAAATTTACTTATATTTTTTGGCTCAAATTTTGAATCAATGGGATTTGTTCAGTTTGGAGAAACTAGAAAAATATTTATATGCATATTTAAATAATTTCCGAGTATTTTACAAATCATTGTAAGGATGCGAGCTTCGAGGATACTACAGTAGGATGTTGATCAGCCGAGCTGCAATGAGCAACAGGATGATGCACATTGTAAGTACATATATTTCTCATAAAAATGATAATTGCATTTTAGAATATATAATGTATAATGATATAAAATTAAATGCACAGTGTCACTAAGGATAATTTTATTCTGTAACTGGCATAAGATGAACAATTTTCGCATGATTCACATTCACATAATCGAAGTTCTACTGTATTTCGTTTATTTGACGCTGTCTCATCCACTCGAAGGTTCGGCGATAGCTGTCGAAACTTTGTATATTTTCCTCGAATAGGCTGTGCGCAACCCGAGAAAAGTTCCACAGACTAAACGTATACCCCACCCTTTTAGATTAGTATAAAATTTATCTACAGAAGAGTCCGTCAGTTCGAGCCTGCAATCTGTTCCGAAAACATCACAGAATATATTGGACCCACAGTATTTGAACTCTATTGGAAGTTTAGTCTTTTTTAACCATCACCATCGCGCTCTCATTCCTTCTTTTTACACATTCTCTGCTACGTGTACCATTTTCGGTACACGCTTCAATTTTAATTTGGTCATATAATTACCAACCCTTATGAAATTTTGAGTAACATTCCTGCTAAAATGATAGTAGAAATAGAAAGTGAAAGTATAATGTCAAATAGATAAATATTTGTACAATTAACCACGTGTATTAATAAATAGTCATTCTCGTGTCTGTCTAGTTACGGAATTTTCTACTGTGTTAGGGAACGTGTTACAAAACTGTCTCATATCATATGACTATTTTAACAAATAATTTTTGGATTTATCTATTGCCCTATAATTTTAATACGATATCAATTATCAATCCCTCGTATGGGTTACCTGATATTAAAAGGCCTTCTATGACCAACGATATCTTCCATTCTTCGTTTCTGCGATTTTCAAACCAGTTCACGCGGAGTCTGAGATTCTCCAAAGGTTCTCGAGTTTCTCTCGCAGTATGTTGCTTCAGCACGGTTAAGAATGCACGTGGCCTAGCTAGCCGTGACATATCGACTATCGATGAAGATATCGACAATATAGACTCGAGAGATTGGTATCTGGACAATAACCCTTTGACAAATGGCAAAACCTCTTTGGGTCCGTACTTCCAATCCTCCATCCACCGTTTCGGGGTCTGTAAATTTGGAAAAAATACTTTTCAATTTCCTAATAGGCTTTTGCCAATTTCAAGGTACCCTCACATTCAGTGAATCTTGTTAATGTGTATTTTATAAAGTTATTACATAAAGAAAATCAGTGGTTTTAAAAAAAAAATGTCAACTATTTCAGAATGAAAAAAATGTATGATCTATCGTATTATAAAATATTATTATGTTAATTAAATATATTGTTAACCTTAGAATCGTCGAAACGCAGAGTATCGACGTCCTCTCTTATCAGATTCAGAGTTTTCTTCGTTATGTTTATTTCATCGACGAAGAAACGTTGCAATGGATTCTGTTTCCCATCGCGATCCATGGGTATCGATGAGGCAAAGATCGACATGTGACGTTCTAGCAGTTCCTTCAAATCTCTCTGAATTTTCGATTCTGTTTTCTTGCTCTTGTTTTCGTCGTTGCCAGATACTTTGATCACTACAGCTTCAAATAACATAATTATATTAATTTATTATCATCACACACAGAACTGAATCAATGTTTCAAAATCAAATTGTGACTGAGAGACACGACTACAATTGTTTCGAAAATAAAAACCTGACACATGAGGATTAGGTTCAATATGAAGCAAAGAGGTTTTCTAGAAGCATTTGCTAAATTTAGTATGTATTATAGTATCATTATTTATCACGTGAATAATATTTCACAGGACTCTCTACTTAAAATAGCAGACTAATAAATTCCTTATGATCTATTTTATTACCAATAAAATATTTTTTTAATGTTTATTGTGAAGAATAAAAACATTGAATTATACAGTTATACTGTTGTTAGTTTAGACCATTATTTTACTGTGAATCAGAATTTTATGAAAAATAGCAATTACTTGATTCAATCTAGCCAATTTATAGATTCTGTAATAATTTCTCTGTGACCTTCTCTGAATTTTTTGTAAGGTTTACTACTTTTTAGAATATTCTTACATGTACCTAAAGACCACTCTCGTTATTAAATAAATGTAATTGAATTACTGTTTTACAGAATTCAACGTATTACTGTACCCCAAAGCAACAATTATATCGCTTTAATCCTTTGAGCCCTGAAAATTTCGAGAAGAAGCGTGCATCATGAGCTGTCCACGGTAGAACACGTGTTAAACTAAATATTTAATTATAATAATATGTATGATGTCGATCGTTCAATTGTTTAGAGTTCTAAAAACAGCCAAACATGTAACGAAACACATATATATTATTAAAACGAGCTGAGGTAATAATTCATGTGAATAGAGAAGTTTATAGTGTACGATGATGAATAGCTTCGTCTGGACCAGTACGGTGGCCATAGCACATGGTGAACGATTTTTTAGAACGTATACATATATGCGTTTATAGTCCTCAAAGAGTTGGTCATTTTCAAAACAATCATCCACTCGAATCAATCCAAAAACAACAAACCTTTCAGATGAGACAGCGCAGCTTCAGCAGCAGCCCTTTCCCAGGCCCTGTGAGCATTGTCTGGTAGACCAAAGCACTCTTTAGGCGAATCGTTATCAGCAAGATGTTCTATAGCCCTAACAGCATCCTCGAACGAACTTTCAGACACCCTCAGGGTACCAGCCAACTTCCTGCGACCCTCGAACACGTCGATAGCCCAAATGTAGCGAACAATCGAACACAGTGCTCGCATATCGTAATCATCCTGAAGTCTACCACCATAAATCGCCACATCCAACAGTCCTCTTCCGGTCTGCCAGCTCCCGTTTCTGTCTTTGCTCCTCGTAGAAGCCATTTCTCTTACGACCAACTCGTATGCTGCTTCCAGATCAGACTCGTTCCACTCGTACGCCCTGATCCAACCCTGAGGAACGAACTTCCGTCGTTCTTGAAGCGTGGCGTGAAGCCAGGATAGTAGGACAGTCCCTGGAACGTCCACGTTGTTCTGTTGCTTTTGCTGAAGCTGTTGAAGAGATCTTTTCACGTTGCGCTTCACACCTTCCGGAGGCTCGTAGGCGAGTTTTAGGCACAGGCCAGCGAGGCTGGGGTAGAACCCTAAACATTCTTCAGTGGTCAGCCATATTCTGGTGGAAGAGTGTCTGTTTATCGTGCACATGGGTGATCTGAGGAGACTTTCCAAACGAGGTAGCCAGTTTAGAGCCAGATGTAGGTTGCTGAGGAGGATCCAGCTGCCGTTTCTGTTGGATTAATGCGAACGTGGGTTAGTTTTCGAATTTTATTATTTGTGTAAAGCGGACAGGTTGTGATCTGGAGGCATTTTTTATGTTTCCACGACCTGGGGTACTTATTCTCGCCAACATAATTTACATTTGAAAACTTTAGACCATGGGTGTCCAACCTTTTGCCTTAGCTGGGCCGCATTGAGCGAAGAGGAATTGTGTTGGGTCGCATATAAAATATATAATATAGTTAATGTTTATAAGTAACGAAACTTCCTTTATTTCTTTATATTCTTCATTATTATTATTTGTTGTTATATTGTTAAAAGTTTACGATCTTGTGGGGCCGCATTACTAATTGTCCAGCGCTGCATGCTGCCCGCAGGCCAAGAATAGGACACGCCTGCTTTAGACAGTGGTAACTATGATCTAGATCAGTGATAGCCATCAAGGCTGCGGCCTTCCCCCACCCGTGGTCCATTCCCCTCATATAGGTTGTGATCAGCGACGACGATGGACCGAGGGGGGACGGGGAAGGAACAGAAACGAGGGGAATGGATCTAGAGTGGGGGAAGACCGCAGTTCCGGTGGTTAATGATTTTAAGAAGTAAAAAAATTTAGGGTTAAAAGTGATTGAAGATCAAATTGAGAGGGCTATTGTATGTAAAACTAGAAATTGTATTTTTGAAAGATGAAAATGAAATACGTCACCGACAAGCAGCTTCTAGTGCAAGCTCCGCCTGAGTAACTTGACCTTGACCCAAAGAAACTTCGACAAATCCTGTAGCAAGCGCAACATGATTGTTTGCCAAGGACCTAAGTTCTGAACCAGGGTCTGCTCCGGGTGATAAAAGCAACAGTACAGGATACGAGACTTCCTGTTCCGCTATTTTCCTCAGGGACCAATGTGGTGGAGCCAAATCTTTCACACCTTCGTGACATTCAATGGTAATACCATATCGTTTAGTGGAAAATAAATGTATTAGCAAATTCATAGTCTTTCAGTTAAAGATTCAGCTTTATCAAGCTTTTGAATTTAATGACGTATTAAACGTACATAGTCTATGCTAAAATTAGTGCTGAATTCTTTTGTAAAATTAATGAAAAAAATATTTAGTTACAATCAAGCTGTAAATCTTCTGTTTATATTATGGCTAGAGTATGTGGACCATGAAGTAGGTAATTCAAAGTTATTCGAGTTAATAAGGCATGAGGATAATTAATAATTGTTTATAAACTTGGATACACCACTCTCCAATTTAAAAAATGATTTACTGCAAAAAATGCAGCTATTTGCAAAGTAATTTTTGTTTTTTGAAAATTGAAAATGGAAATAAATCAGAAGGAGTCTAAATATTTTAGTAGAATTAAACCAACAAAAAGTAAAACAACAGTTTTGTTTCCAATTTTTATCACGCGAAGATTGCAAAATAAAGGGAAAAATTTAAGCATAATTACCCAATGCTTCAGCAGCCAGTTTCGACAGAGCTGTGTGAAGGTAATCTGGTCGTAGAGTTTTAATAAGTAAAATTTTCTGGAACGTAGTCAAGCCACTTTCTGCGTAAATATTACTAACATCGTTTAACCATGCTGGTTTCATTTTGGTTGTTACCTACATTGAAAATTGGGAAAACATTCTTCATGAACTTCCACTTCTGCCTGAAATACAGGGTGTCCCGTAATATGTGAGAAAAAATACGAGAAATTTATATTAACATATGTCCGATTCAATCTTGTTTCCGAGTTGTAGCGAGGTTTATATTTCAGTAATTTGTTTAATAACCTGAACTAATTTATTCGACTAATTTTATTTTCAATTCGCCTAGTCGACGGAACGATTTCATTCCATTCGACTGTTCATGAGTAGTATAGGGTTTTTTATGCACGAGTAACCCTTTGTAGTAAAACTCTTCAACCCAAGGAAAGAAATAAGAAACAAATTTCCCAATGAATTTTGCCAACATATGGATTTCTCGAAAGAAGAAGAACGTATTGAGATACGAACTGGCCATTCTGGCCATCCATAAATATAAATAAATATGAGCTTCTATAAAGAAAAACTTACTATAATTCCAAAACTAAATTCAGTTTGTCATACGTCTATAAATATTGTCTGCATTCCATTTAAGTATTAAATCTCAGAAGCGGTTACCACGTGCTACGGGACACCCTGTATACGATAAAAAGTCTATCTCACTTGCGGCAGGGATGATACTAGAGCTCGAACCGAGAGACGACGTTCTTCCGGCACCCAATCGGGCACTTTGTAATCAGAATCTTCATCTTCGTTAGATACAACCTCACCCAACAGGAAGTTTCTCTCGATGTCTGGTACAGAGTTCAAGGAAAGTGCCAGGTGCAATGCCAGAGGCAGCCTATGCTTCCTGTATACTGCTTTAGAGCAATAATGAAGAGTCAAACTCATTAGTCTGTAACAAAAATACGAACAGCTGGTACATTGCAAAATTATATTCAATTGTAACGAATGAACAGTAAGGATACGAACAAAAAGAAATTATCTTTAAATAGTATTAAATTTTAAATTTGAATACAGTCTTTACTGTTGTATTGGCAAATTGGTAATTGCAAAATTAAAGTTGAATTTGCGTTGACAGATACTCCACATTCTACGTTGAGTGAAACGAGAATTTACAGGATAATTGCAGCTTAAATTTTTTATCGATTCTTTATTGTAAATTTGTTCCTAACGTCATCAAATAACAAGATGCAAGGAAATTATCTCCAAAAGGAGATACTTTTCTTATAATATTTTTAACCATTTTTTACTGACCGTTTTTCAATTAATTTATCCTGCTCCCTCTTGTCTTCAGATAATACCGAACGCCTGTAGTTCTCAGCTTCCAGATAAATATCAGTGAAAGCTTCTGCTGAAAAAACGTACAGTGGATTCAAAACTGCCAGGGCTTTCACCGTTTTGTACAAATTGGCCGCAAACTTCGCCAGCTTCTCGTGATCCTTTGCTCTCCTGCGAAGAAGACAGGATACTATGTAAACGTAACAATAATTACAGCAAGCACTACTATGAATAATAATACAATTTCATTTATTCAAAGGAATAAAGGGTGAAGTTGATTTCCAAAACAAGCGATTGGCGAATGGAAGAATTTTTCACGGATCCAATTAGTTAAATAGATTTTCGTTTACCTGGTGACGTCTTCGAAGCTTCGTCGACTTTCCTCGAGGGCCAGAGCGATTTCCTTCGCTTTTGATTGAGTGGCTTCCAACGACGACAAGAGTCCTCCCTGAGGTCCTTCAGACTCCTGAAGAAGATCTTGACCTCTCGCGGTAGCCAGCTGAGCTAACAGATCCAATCTGGCAGTGTCCCGTTCGCCTGATAATTTTTCTTCACGTTCCAGTGCTTCTTTTCTTTGTGTCGCGAGCTCAGGTGTCTCCTTCAGCAAAACCTGACGAGAAAGTAATTAATCTTTACGACGGTTACTTCATTTCCTTAGTTTCAAACGACCGTTATCAGGCTCGTCGGTTTCTTTGTCTTTCAACAGTCTGCCGTAGGATGGTAAAGTTTAGACAGGAACTTGACGAAGGAATAATTAACCGAACGTAAGGAAAGACAGGAAACTTCAAGCTAACCCAGAGCTAACTCAAATCCATCGAAAAAGTAATTCCATTTTGCGGTAGATGGTTCGTTATTTAGGAATTTAATGGCCATAACTAAGTTCTCCAGATTTTTTGTGGATTTTTTCAATGATTCAGTGGAGTAAAAATACAGAATTGTATAATGGAAGATGATGAATGTTTAGTTAGTACGTTTTGCACTTCGTGGCTTTCTGGTGGCCCACGTACGAATTTTTATTAAATAACTACTTGATCTTATAACAATTTAAGCATTATTCACAATACAACGATACTGTAAAATAGAAAGTGTATTCTAGAGTGAATTCACTTTTGTATCGTCAACGATATGTATCTGTTAGCAGCTATTTTCTGACGTCTGGCTAGTTATGGATTTTTCTACTGTGATACTCTATCTGGTAAGTGAAAATGACGAAAGTGCAAATGTAAGGAACATTATTAAAATTACTGAATATGTAGGAAATGAAATTATATTTTCTTGATGAAGTTACATACTCGTGCAAGGAATTAGTTATTCTCTATAAAATATTCAGTATATAATTCACGAAGTCGAGTCTTTTTTTCCAAGACTGTTGGAAAATATAAAAGAACTTACGCACTTTTATTTCCTTACTAATTTCCGAATTTTAACATTATCGTCCTCCAATTAAGACCCTATAGCATTTGTAATATATTCAATTTTTCTATCTCACGTTTTATAGCTTAGTGTAGTTAAAATTTAATTATGAGACTTAAAAAGATTGCAAAATACCAGATAAAACTAGTAAAAATACCAGGTTTTGTAATTTCATAATTTCACTTTGCATTGAAAAGTGTTTACAGATCATTAATTTACGCATTGACTGTCACACTATGTTGGCTGAAAACGTCACACCTTTCTAGACTCTGGTACAACATGAGAGCAACTTTAAATTATGCCTTTTTTAGTCAAGGATGTTAGTAATTGTTAGTCATTTTTTAATAGTTCTGTTAGGCCTGTTTAGATATTTTTACTAGTACTATTTGTAATGAGATAAGTAACAACTGTATTTACCTGTAAGTGTCAGTCACATATGAGTGACAGAGCAGTAAAAGTGTTAACGATATAACATTTTTTTAGTAGACAATCTTTATACCGATAAATCAGTATTGTATGTTAGCGTCGCCGAATTTTAAGAAGGGTCGAAGGTAGTTAGCCCGACGCTATTCTGCCTTTGCCTTATTTATGACTGGCTTGAGGACTGCTTGTGTCCGTATGTTGAGAGTATGGCTTGATGGGTGGGCACCAGACGTTAGCCATTGACTCGAAGTCGTATGGCTATCGGGTGTCATAGTCTGTTTGTTTGAAAGAGGCATGAGAGAGAGTTTTAAGGGTGGCAGGCGACCCGACGTCGTACTGCTGATTTCCCAAGAAAAGAGACATTGTTCCTAAAGGATCTGGCCACGGAGTGGGGAAGGCGAGTATGCCTTCTGGTAAGAGGACTGTTTTGGACCACTCAGCACTTACCCCAGAACCGTCAAGGGATGTGTTTCTTAATTTTATCCTGACACCCTGGACCGATTTCTAACATGTATTTATCAAGACAAAGTCCTATCAATTACATTAGAGATGGCCATCCGGAGCGTGTTCCCTATGTGAATGGATACATTGTGGGGAGAGGCCGGCGAGGAGCCGTGCTCCGGATGGCCATCACTGAATGAAATATGTAAATTACAAGAACAATATATGTTCTATTATTTTCAAATGAATGAGCAAGATTATTCTTCTTTACAAAAAAGTATTCAAAGATATAAAAGGAAACTGTAATTTTCCTTACCTTTTCAATGAATCTCTCCGCCAAACTCTTAGTACCAGCCCCGAGAGCAACCTTGAACAAAACCGCGTCAACTTCCTTCGGAAAGCCATCCAATCTGTCTCGTCTAGTAGCTAAGAAAAGTTTGAAGCCCTGAGGAGCCGGCAGTGTTCGTTCACCGAGTCTCAGAGGACGTTGACGCAGCAACGGCAATAAAATCGACGGAAATTCGACGAGTTCCTCGACCAATAACGGTTTACCAAATCGCACGGCTAACTCCAGCGTAGTCAAAAATTTTACATCCTCAGGTTTCGTGATCTCCATCCTCGAACCAATATTGTTTTTCAGCCACGAGACTGCTACACCCGAGGGGTCCACGAAAATTGGGACCAATGGACCTCTCAGGGCACAGGAAGCTCCTACGAGACTTCCGGTGTCCACTGGCAACCCTTGAGCACGCCATTGTAGTTTTTCTCTCTCGTTGATCAAAAGATCGATCGCTGCTTTCTTCCATTTGTCGTCTTTTCCAGGGTCCTGCGTTTAGGGCAATTTCATTAGACATTCTGATTGTTTTCTATCAAATTGTTAAATCTCTTATTTCAGTTAAACATTCAACAATTTCTTGAACAAAATTTGAAACTGGAAGGGCCCGGAGAACAGATTAGATATTATTTCATAAAATAATGGAAAACTGATTCATTTTTCAATTTTAATTTTGCTTTTCAAGGTAGTCTATCTCACTGAAGAGTAGCTTGCTGTATAATAATTAGACTGTGAATATTTATGCAGTTTAACACATTCCTATACATTTAACACATTCACCGCCATGGCGGTCGCCGGTGACCGTCACTGTTGACCACCATTAATGTGTATAGGACGCAATTGCTTACAAATTTAAGATTATAACTAACAATAGTGGTAGTAGAAAGATATGTAATATTGAATGTAATATTACGTGCAATATTTGTGCATAATTCAATGTTATAATTCAGTGTCATGTGTAAGTATTTTCATTACAAATAATGTGATTGACGTAAACGGGAAATCATCTAAAATGCGCTTGGCGGTGAATGTGTTAGTACTTTTTTCAAATCTTTATAGAGCCAAATAAGTACATTGTTCCACAGTCTTAGTATCTTACCTGTATCAAAATATAAGAACGTTAATACTTTGATATGCATATTTGCACAAACATACGCCGTCTATTAATAATGATTCTTGAAAGGGGATGGTCGTATTTAACTTTCAATTTTTCTCTTATATTTAATATATTGGATTGATAACTAAATTCTTGACCTGTCGAATTTCTTCGCCTCAACACTCCCACAATTCTATTATCACTGAATAAAAAAATCACCAGAACTATGCCGAAAGAACATTCAGAATTCAAATATAAATAACTTGAATACAAACTTATTCCAGGAATATACGTTTTTATACAAAAACGTCCGGGGGGTGCGAATTTAGTTGCCAACCTAATAAAATAAACGTACCTCGTATACTAGCAACGATGCAACGTTGGCAGCTTCGACGTCCAGTTTTTGCTTTCTAGCAGTCAATTCTTCCAACTGCGTTTGCCAATCGCGATGTTCAGTGTCCAGTTTCTGCAACAACGCTCTAGCAGTCGTAAGTCTGGCCTCCGTTGCTTCTGCTCGCAACTGTAGCGCAGCTGCACCCCTCGAACGTTCTGCAAGTTCTTCTTGGAGTTGCGCTACACGACTTTCAACTGTGCTTAAACCGGCTGCCAGCTTTCCTATCTGAGCTTCAGCCGCTGATAATCGCCTAAAATATTACAATTCATACTTGATACACATTAAAAAGAAATTGATAAGATTTAAAATATGACGTACTGGGGTACAAGATTGAAGCCTCCAGCAGTCAAACTTTCTATGAGTTTCTCAATCTTGTTCCTCAACAAGTGATGTTTAAACAGTAATAAATTTCTTTTTAGACCTGTATCAAGTATGAATTGTAATATTTATGGCGGTTGAATGAATTGTAATATTTCAGGCCTCTAGAAGTGAAACTGATCGCTCTGTATAAATTTTTCAAATATTACTCAAGATCCAAAGATTGTCGTATTGTATGTCATCCGAAGGTCACGTTATACTAGGTTGTTCTATTCTTGAAAGAAGGTATAATATTGAAGTGTTAAAAATATGTTGTTTCATTTATAAAAATGTCGGAGACCTTAAAGTGTCCTAGCAAATAATCTTAAAAGTAGCCTGTTTCCTACAATTATTTCTGTTCCTTAGAATCATACAACTTTTCTTTTAATGTTAAACATATTTTTGCATCAACAGATGAAGAGATATTTAAACTGGTCAAGTTAAGTAGAACACCCTATACTTCAAACACAAAAAATGTCGAAAATTTTGGGGACGTATAGTTTTTACAAAGACGAGCAAAAAATTACTAATCAATATAGATTCTAAAATTGATAATTTAATTATCATGGACATAAGTACTGCAGCCTGTGCGGAGAACGCCCAGAGGCGTTCAATTAACATGCTTATTAAGCAAGTTTAGCAAGTGACCTTCCACACGTGAGGTACGATTATCAGCTAAACTGCACTGCAAAATTTATTTTTCTCAACATTCAGACTTCATTGTCAGATCTATACTGATTGGCCTCTTATTGTTTGGTTTACTGAGTTCTATGTACCCCTACATTTCTTTGCTGAGTACTACATGCTTTTACATTTCTTTCTTGATTATGAATACTATGCGCCCCTATATTTTTCTGCTGAGTTCTGTATACCCCTAAAGTGATTTCTTTTGTGAAACATCCTATAGTAAGCATGCAGGCTGTAACATAGAGCTACGATATCAGTCTCAACCCCCCCTCTCCCCCGACAATTTGAAAATCGCATGAATAGGTGACTGATTCGGGAATCGTGTAAGTACGGAATCGCGAGGACAGAGGGACAATTCCTTTTTAGAGATCGTTCAACGTACTCGGCCAACAATCGTTGCTCCCTCTCAAGAGGCGCAACTTGCTGAAGAATCTGACCGTATTGAAGATTTGCGAGAACCCAAGCTGCCAAGGGGGCAGCTGCCACCGAGGCCCTTTTCGCAGTTTTCTCCTCGAAACTTTCCGGACGCTCCTTGACCAACTTGGCAACCGCCTCCAGGCTCGACGGAGTGCTTCTTCTCGCGTCCCATGTTCTAGGAAAAAAAACGGTCGTACAGCACCTTTGAAGTTTCCACCTAGGATCTGTTTTACGTCGTTCAAACAACTTGGCCCTTGAACCATAGATTTTTTCATTTTGTCATGGGCTACATTTGTGATGGACTGTCGATACTCTTTAGTGCAAGTTTTCATGCAATTCAATCATATACGAGGTTCGAATTACTTCGATAATTATTCGAAGTCAAAAGTTCTCAATAATCTTGAAAGTTTGGAGAGATTTGTGTGTGTGTGCGCGCGCGCGTGCGTGTGTGTGTGTGTGTGTAAGGGTGGGTTGGCGTCGGACTGAATCCATTTGCCACAGAACAATACAAATACACTAGGCAGAGAAGTTGGTTTATATGTCTGTATTGGTTTTTTTTATGAAGTCCACTATGCAGTCGGACACCTCCCTACTGTCACTTAACAATAGAGATTTTAAATCAGGTGTGAATTTGATCCCTATCGATCATTTCCTTTGAAAATGCAGAGTTAAGAGGGCTGTTAAAAAATGTATGATTCAAGTCTCCAATATGGACTCACCATCACAATTACAGGCTGGGGAGTACCCGATTAGGCTTTTATGCGTGTCATCTTTTAAAAGATTTCCAGGCGACCAGTTATTTGACAACCGAATAAGTGGAAGAAGAAATGCAGGAAAGATGGTAGTAATCACCTGATTTCATCTTTGATTCCCCGTTTAGCTAAGAAAGTCTTCATGCTGTTCCAAGAGGTGTCTTTTATGCCCATCAGTCGTAGGACACCTTCCAAGACGTCTCTAACAGGTGCTGGCGGTGCTCTTAAGGAACGTACTTCAGCTAATGCGTCAGCGCTGATGCCAGCTACTGCTTGCGCTGCTTGCTCTACCAAGGGCTCTACTTTTCCCAGCTCACCTTCGATATCGGTCTACACAATTATACAAGAAGTAGTCTAACAACACTCTAGATAGCAACCAATCTCAGTACCATACACGCCTGTAGCTTCAAGTAGAAGAAATCTTAGATAACACGTACAATTTGCTTGATTAGAATAACTATTTAGCAAATGAAAGCTCTTTTGATCCTCACAGATCCTCATACCAAATTTTTTCAATTTCTGAATATTATTGGGTTTCTGAAGGCATCATTAAATTGGAATTTAATTAATCTTGCCAATGAATGAATTAGGTTTAAGATTTTCACCTTCCTACGTGCTAGTTCAGCGCTCTCTCGTTCGGTTTCTGTTTTCAGGTTCGCCATTTCTCCTCTCTGACCGGTGGCACCCCTCATGGTTGCTGTAATTTGTTCTAGAGCAGCATTGGCTCGACCTTGTTCTGCCTACAAACACAACTTCTTCAAGAAGTACACTTAATCTCTCAAAGATTCCTAAACAGTTGTTAAAAAGTCTTAATTGTTCAATACTCTTCAGTAACATGAAACTGAAATACTATCTTAAAATTCTAATTTCAGTGCTGAAAAAATATTGTGAATATTGCAAAGATATTATTAAGCATTATTAAACTGGTACCTCCAACACTTAAAAGTTGTAAAATTCTAATTTGACTGCTGAAGAGGTATTGCAAATATGCAGACATAATAATGAATATTATTGAAATTATTTAACTGGTACCCCTACCTCTAAAATCTTGTTTCAAAATAGTAATTTGAATAGTGAACAAATACTGATAAAACTATTCGAAAATACTAAAATGGTACCTCCAGCTCCTGACGTTGCTTCGAAACTTCGTCTTCAAGTTTAGCCACCTGTTCGCCAGCTTCTTTCAATCTACCTATCCCACCTTCAAGACTGCTCAGCTTTTGTTCTACCTCTTCGCTCCAGGTGACGTGCAAGTGCTTCCAGGTGTGCAGCAACGCGAAAAATCGAGCTGGCGCTTGTTGCTGTCGCGGTGCTTGAAGATGGGCTTTCACCATCACCTTTATACCCGGCAGTTTGTCTTCGAATTCTTCGATTTCAACGTCAGTTTGATTGCAGGTAAGTTCGATCAAAGCTACTTCCCAGGACCACCATTCGCTACCAAGACCGGGCCCGATCAGAGCACAGTGTCTCAAAAGTCCTGAACGTGATAACCAGGATGATCGAATCTCTCCGCTGTCCAAAATGATGACGACACGGAGATAATTTCGTAAACCTATGAATATGAATGACTTTCTTTTTCACACTGCTTGTGTTTCTTAAACTCATCTGATTACTTGGACAAATTTTATTTCAGACGAAAATGAGAAATAATAATTTTAAATACTAGTACGATCTAGTATTTTTAATAAAGTTATTTAGACACGTCAAAAGTATCGATTTATATGATCTTTTACATAATAGTGAGGAACAATTATGAGGAACAATTACAAATTCAATACTTAAAAATTACTAATATTATTTATCATAAACGGTATGATTTGTAGTTATATTAATTTTGTATCATATTTTAAAAAGTGTGTCGTGTCACATAATGAAGGTAAAATAATTGTCCAAATAATGAAAGTGAATATTACAAATTTACTCTTATCTAAATATTAACACTACTTAAAGTATATCGAGGAAATTTATAGTACCAAGGTTGGTACCAAATAATATCAAGTACTATCTTTGGAAGATAAATTTCTACAATTCTGAACTATAGTTTCCAGCTTACAATTACATATATAAGTGTTGTCAAAGGTAACAGTACAATGCTATCAGAAATAATACATGCAATTATAAACGAGATATACCGAAATGAGAATGAGAAATCCTAAAGCGTAAGTTGTATGCTGTAATAACAGAACACAGGACGTAATGCAAAGCTCATTTCTCTACAAGGAACAGTCTCAACGTGCAAATTGTTTCCTCAAATTCCACAGTAACTGAACCAGTATAATTAATTTCACCGTAATTCAGTTCATTCCTAGAAGCAACCCATGTTTCCACCTAATAGAAATATCTACAGGGTGAACCGCCTAACATGACGATCTTAAATTGTTCTGTAGTTACGGGACTAATTGAAAATTTTTTGACTAATTGATATTTGCAGGGTGTTACACAAGAGGGTTTAAGACTTTTAGGGCTTCCAGTACTCACCGAGAGGAGTAAAAAATGTCTAATCAACATATATCCTAAAATCAATCCTTTCGGCGTAATATAAACTTTTATATTTACTTTCATATTTAAAATTTTATACGAGGAAAAAAATTTCAATAATTTAAAATGGTCACGTTAGGTGGGTCACCCTATATATCTAGCTAGAGGTACAACATTCAAGCACTGATTCAGAGAAATTCATTCACAGTAGGACCTCAATTATCCGAACTGTAATTAATAACAGAATGATAATGGTACGAAATTAATTGCATATTGTTATCAATGATAATTTTAGCTCGTCACCGACATGGGATGACCAATTATTGAATGACCCGAGTTCGAATAATCGACATTCGACTGTATATTTACTTTCTCAATTTTTATTTCGATAAATGAAGGAAGAATAGAAACTTCAGTGGCATGAAGGGAAAACAGTTTTTCACGGTCTGTAAATTCGTTGAAATAGATGGAAGTTCTGCACGTACGGTGGTAGAGATACTGTTCCAACGTGCCCGAGAAATCTTCTCTTCGTGCCACGTCGGCCAATGGCGCTATTAACCCGTCCAATTCCTCCATTGTAAATAGTCCTGGAAGTTCTCCTCTCGACACTATTGCGCTCGCTAAAACGGCCAATCCGTTCTCTCTCATGTGATGCTCTTCCAGCAATAGCAGACTCGGTTCACCGTCGATTCCGGCTGCTTGAACCGCGGTTTTCATCAATGCACGTCCACGACCTAAAAACTCCATCTTTTAATTCGCCAAGCTTTCAGAAAGCGCGCTGCCACTCACATACGCCGGAAATTTCAGACGAGAAGTGTACAGTCAATTTTAACGTATCAGTTGGGGTAACGGTTTCCGTAATATGAAATTTAAAATAAAAATGTCGAGTATCTGGTGTGTGGGTCTCCTGTGATCGGCACTCCATGATTTATGTAATTAAATAACTAGTGAATCTTATCGAATAAATTGAATTGACTTAATGTGTAGATATAAAAATGAAACACGAGTAGCTCATAACACCAATCTAGAAAATCTGAAAACTATAATACTACAATTTTTTTAATTAATTATTAAAGAACGTGTACATATGTCTCCATACAATTAGAACAATATCTACTATACCAGGCCCCGAATCCACCAAACGAAGAGAAGAAAAAGTAGCAGCGAGTCTGGCAGCCGATTTTCTTCCAGCTCCGGGTCGTCCAATTAAAATCACACCCCTCAAATTAGTTCCAAAAGCCCAGCTTAGTCCTACAAAAGGAAGAGAAAATTCCCCTAAACGCACTATCAATATTCCTCTTAACACATCCTACCACGAAATTTCATGCAAATTTACGTATCGTCGTAACGAAATCGATATCGAGCACGTGTATAGAGTTCATCAACAATTAAGGACAATCTGCAGTTAATAAAAATCGCTAATTGGTGGAACAGGTCGTTAACAGAGACGCATGGTCGGTAAATGTAATCCTGTTATATGCACGCGAAGTGGACCGTCGTGGATAATCGTCAGATTAAGCTCGTTTGGAAATAACGTGTAATGAAATTAATTTGATACGCTTACCGGCGACCGTGTGCAACAGGTGAGACGAAATCGACGCCTGCACGGGATCACCTTCCCTGGCGCACCTCGCCGCACCGTTAATTATCTCCTTTCTCCACTGTTCCTCGTCCAACGCTAACAAACCATTGTTTCCTGTTTTCCATATGTACACGTCGCCGCCAGAAGTTTCTGCGTCGGCTGCCTTCGACAAGATTATCGACTCCCAACGAGCCTGATCTCTTGGAGACAATCTGTACGGATTGAAGATGCAAGAGAAGAAATAGTTTAAAATGGTTGTGCACTTACTTCCACTCCTGTACAAACTACTAAGATTTTTTTATTGCAAATGTAAGGTACCGACAATTAAAACATTTTTTATTAACCCACTGAGTGCGTAAGACTTGAAAGCTGGACATGTGCAGTGGACGGAGTCTTGTTGTCATTTCGTTGTGGTCTTTTTGAATGAAATCAGAGACAAACGTAGGGGAAAGTACAGTAGGACCTCGATTATCCGAACTACAATTGGTGGCAGGATGACTCGCATTGTAACTATATTTCGCATAAAAATGATAATTTTATTTTAGAAACTAAAATATCCACTACTATGGTATTAGATACACAGTATCACTAATGATTATTTCAGCTTATAACAGACATAGGATAATCAATTTTCAGATGTCAGGTGTTCGGATAATCGAAGTTCTACTGTATACAGAACTTCGATTAACCCTTTAACACTCAGATTTTTTTTTAATATACCATCAGAAAATGCACAAATTTCTTTTGCATAAATTCATATTCTGTGGATATTGTCACACGATTTCTGCATTTTTAGTGGTGTACGAAGTACTTTTACTAAAATGGAGAAAGGAACGCGAAAGACGGAATATAACATCAATCATTCTATTTCGAGTATTAAAATTTATTGTACATGTAACAAAAAGAATTCAAAATGTAATTAAAAAAGGGTAAGAAATTTACAGAATAACGAGAAAAGCAGCAAAATGAAATTCAGAAGTATCGAAAAGAAAACACCAAGGAAGAGGATTACTTCACTCAAAGACTGAAGAAATGGATAAAGGGTGGCGACTTCAATACTGTGGATAGTATCATTGTTTATTCATTCAATAAACAATGGATAGTGTTTGAAATGCAATGTATATATCATAGCTTCGATTCAAAAGTATCAATGGCGTTCACTATCGTAGTGGTCACCGGAGACCAACGCATGAAATTTTATTTATTTAAATAATTACTGGATATTTAAATATTGTGAACAGAATTAATATTGTAATAGAAATAGAAGATTAACACTGTGCAATTGAGGAGTCACATATTTTGCTTCGTCGTAATTTGTGTTTGAAATGGGATATTATAGTATGTCTGACCATGTATGGGAGTTTTCACTGTAGCAGTCGAAGTGTTAATGAAGTTACAATGGGAACTCCTAAGGTATACAGCTTGCATTCAGAAGCTTCTACGAAGCATCGGAGAAACAACTTTCGAAAATAGAACCGTGAATATCTTAAAATTAGTTACAGAATTATAAATATCATATAAGGAGATTTATCGTACAGTAAGATAATCCATTATTATACTGTCCTCGTGACTGAATTAAGTACTTACAAATGGTATTTTTAATGAGTAAACTGCGGATGTTTATGTGATTTATATCTAAATATGTAAAACAGATTCATTTTGAGAAATTAGCGAAATACAAAGGATAATCTTGAGATCTTTTCAATAGAAAAGAAATTCTTCTTCAAAATATCACAACTTTTAATTTAATCTCTGTTAAGTCGGGGTTAGGTTTGATGGTGGTTTCAATGAAGTATTCCATAATTTATTATTATTAAATTGGTAACTAAATTCGTGATCTTTCGAGTTTATTTGCCTTAAAATTTCCTTGACTCAACTATCATGCAATTTAAAAATTAACAAAAGTATGCGAAAGAGCATACAGAATTAAAATGTGAATAACTTGAATCAAGAATTATTCCAAGAATTATAGTAAACTTCTTCATACAAAATCATTCGAGGGTCGTGAATTTAGCTGCCAAGTTAATATATAATTCTTAATTTGGCCCAGTTAGGTGTAAGTTAGGTTCGATTTCATCAAGTATCATTATTCAATATTTATTTATGTAAGGACGATAAAACTGAATTATTCAAATCCGTCAAGTTAGTGATCTTTTGTTCATACATCAATCTTCTTCATTGACTCGAGCTATGTGGTATCCTCGTATTTGAAAATTTTGCACTAATTATTACCTAGGATAAAATAATCGTCGTCCGGCATCCAACAAATGTTTCGAGATGTTGGCATCGTTTTCTGGAGAAGGATAGTGTTTTAAACTATCAGCCCACAAAGTCAGATCTTTGGGAGTCCATTCGACGGACGAACCGTGAGTAGATTTCATCGATTTAAAAGCTTCCAACATGGCGGGTGCCATTCTTGCGATCCATGATTCGATTAGTACTCGATCTCCTTTTAAAGAGCTTCGCAGATGAAGTTCTAGGACAGCTGCTATATCCTTCGAACTAGGGTAACTACAAAAGAAAAACGAACCACACATTTTGATGAAAAATAAGTAAACAAAGAATGTAGTCTTAAAATATATGACTAAATAATTAACCCAAAAAATGTATCTGTATTTTGGTATAAAAAAGGCCAATATCTATTTGCAATTTTTTGGGAAAAAGTGCATATTGGCCCTTTTTATTGTAATACAGATAACACATTAGACTCTTGAGAATACATCTAACTTTGGCTGTAATAGTGGCAGGGCACTAATAACAAATCCTATGATAACGTTCATGATTTTTGTATGAATGCTGTATAAAATTCAAATGCAATCATTTTGGACATTGGCCCTTTTTCTACCAAGGTGCAGATATAATACACGAAGTAATTAGAAATTCAAGTATCCAGAAAATTTTTCAGAATGTAGTAAATGTCACCCCTGCCAAAATTGTTGTACATATAACAGAATAATATTTTTCGTAAGGATTTAATTCATATACAATAGTTTAATTCAAAGAGAAATCATTTATTAGGGAAGCCAAGAAAATAAATATATTTTGATAATAAATTTACAATAAAATCTGTCTGTTGATAGCAAGATTAAAATTCAACCTAGTTCTTCAAGAATTGAAAGTATTTTTCTTGCAAATAATACTAACGGTAGATACTGAGTAGAGAGTAGAGCTTCGAGTCTCGGATGCAATTTAGTCGATGCATCGGCGGTGCATATAATCGTTAAAGGAACTCGAGCGAATTCAAGATCCTCCTCGTGAAATCCTCCTTCTTGAAGCAATTCTCGAACCAACTCCTACATAAATTACGACACATCAATTTGCACTTACAAGTCCCATGATACCTCAATTTTTTAACAGAAAAATAATTAAACTTCTCTATTAACACTAGATCTACCAATGGTTAACGTGCACCTATTTCATCAAACCGATCGAAGTGACGTGTTTTAGAAAAAATACGTAAGTCAAGGAAACAATGTTTACTTATATTTTTCTTAAAATATACATAATAGTCGTCAAAAATAAATCGTACGTAGTAAAATTGCAAGCCAGTCATTTTGACTGCCTTGGTAGATCTAGAGCAGAGATGGCCATCCGGAGCAGGGCCTGACCCCAGCCTACACCTACTCTACGTCCATTCCCCTCGTGTAAGTTGTGGTTTGGTTATACCGTCGAAGACATCAGTAATTGTTGGCTAGTACAGTTTCTCAAGAAATAGTGACGTAATAAGAGTAATTTTTTTTATATGTAACATCAGTTTTATGTAGAGATTACATCTCTACTTTCTTACTACGTAAGAGGAATGGCCGTAGAGTGGGGGTAGGCTGAAGCCAGACCTTGCTCCGGATGGTCATCTCTGATCTAGAGTTAGTATTACAGTACCTGTAAGTCCTTGGAAGCAAGGTGTAAATCTTCCAAAATTAATACGACCCTAGAACCGTTTCTAGGTTTGTATGTTCTCCCATGAGAAGACGAATTCAATTGCACGCAGCCTCTTTTTAATTTTGTAATTAAATCCTGTGGTCCGTAGAGGGACGATCCTTTTATCAAGGTCGAAGGCTCGTCGTTTCGAATCGTGGAAAGTATGACAGATATTAGGCTACTTTTTCCACAGCCCTCTGGACCTCTTATCATAATCGGTTGATTCTCCTTGATCCATGGTAACACGGTCGACAATGCTCTTTTTATCGCGCCTGAACAAATTGGAACTCATATAATACACTAACTTCAAGAATTTTATCTATTGAATCCTATGAACATAGAAAGAGAGCTTGAAAAGTGGTCGCCTCAGATTTGTAATAAGCATGTAAATAGATCTTGTTATTACGAACCTCCCTACGCCCTATACATATATGACTTTGGGCGTAGGCAGTCAATAATTTAACATGCTAAACGCTGTGGCGGTCACCGGTGACCGATACCTCGAATTTAAGTTAAATAAATAATTATTGATTGTTGCAAAATTCTAAGCACACTTCATACTGAAACAATAATGTAGGAAAGGAAGAACACGACTGAGTACTCAAATCTTTTTTTTCTTTATGATTTATATAAAAAATAGTGAATTATGTCGAGTCTGATTAGGTATGGCCGTTTTCACTGTGGTGTTCAACGTGTTAAAAGATCTTTAATGTTAAAGTTCTGAGTTGTAAGATTTCTATACTGAAATAAAAAACTTATACTCCAAATTTGGGATTCAAAATAGTAGATACGAAATATATAACAAAAATTTCATAAAATTTAATTTATATATATATTCAGTCTAAATTGATAAAAAATTCTGTTCGAATTACACAACAAATTTTAATTTTGTATTATTGTTTGTTAGCACCTTCCCAGAACAATAAACCTTGAAGAATATTAACTCTTTCTCTAACAAAAGCAGGAAAAGTGTGATTATTAGACCATAACTAAATTCACGACTTTCGAAACATTTTATATAGAAACGTTCATAAAAATCTTTGAAGTAATACTTTTTTATTAACGTACTTTCCATTCGAATCAATGATCTATCACTATAATTGTGGTAATTTTTTGATTCCTTAACAATCGTATTCAGTAAATTTTGAAGCGAAGAGACTCGAAAGGTTGCGAATTTAATTGCCAACCTGATATAATTATAGGTATTACGGTACCTGACAGTGAAACGGAACCATCTTCTGTATCTATTGATTGATCAGAGTTTCCAATAGCTTCCAAACGATCCGTTTGTGGATTATATAACACAGAATACGGTTTCTGTGGATCTGGACACCTGAAATTCCGAATAATAACCAAGCATTTCATTCAACTTCCCCATTCTATTTATGACGCCCCTTTTATAACGTTCTAATCGACATATACAATAGCATTCATAATTATTCGGACGCTTCGGTCCATTAGGAAAAACAATAATTACAATTTCTATAAATTCTGTATTCCATTAACACGTTCAATACGGAATTTCAAAACTCATTTTCCTCTCAAATGGCAGAGTTCCTTAATTATTTTACTTTTATATCATTTTTTGTATACATGTGTTTTTAAGTCATATATGGTAAATATTAGTAGATGTTTATTGATTTTAAACATTTTTAAACAGTGGTAGGTCTACCTGGTTCGTAAGGAATGTGTTAAGTGACGTATCATTGAAACATTGGTCACTAAATTATAATACGATAGTGCATTTAATGTTAATTTTTAAGAACAATTTTTTCAAATTGTTCGAATTACAGCTTTGAAAGTTCTTGGCTACAAGGAGTGCCAACGATGAGTGACAGTACTGGAACTACACTTTCAAGATAATACAATATATTGTACTTATTTATTAACACGTTGAGCGCCACGTGTACCACCGGTGACCCACGTACCAATTTTAATTTCGTCAAATAACTGATTATCCCAACGAAATTTTGAGTTACATCTCTGTTAGTTAGATAGTACAAAATAAGAAGTATATTATGAAATAAATAAATATTTATATATTAAACGATATATGTTAATAAAAAGGTATCTCCGCGTCTCTGACTAATTGCGGGATTTTCCACTGCGGAGTTCAACGTGTTAAAACGTAACAAATAATATTTATATAATGGTGTTATGACTACATGTATCAGCTTAGATCATGATCGATACATGAACAAAATTGTTTTTTGAAAATCTCAAAACCTTTCGTTTCACTATAGTCACATCGCATAAAAGGCATGAAAAATATGCTACGGACTTAAAAAACAGTATATTTTTGATAGCTACTTACGATTTCATTTGAGAGGAAATTGAAAGCTCGGTATCGTTCGAATAAATATAGTCGTCACCGTGCTTGAAGTAGTATCAATGGGTTCGTAAAAAAATTGACGTTCTCACCAGCAATCCGTCGATTGATAAATGAAACGCGCCAGGTCGTCTCTAGAGCTTTTGTTTCCTATTTGACTGCACAGAGATGCAAGCAGAGCGTAAGAAGCGGAGGTATCGGTGCGAGCATTCTTCAAATGGCAAAGCACGGAATCCATTAAGCTCGAAGCGGAAGAAACGTCAGTGTTCATTTTCAAACATTCCTCGATACAGGGACAGAGGTGGGAATTCGCCAGGTCTTTCGCTCTGTCTGGTAATGGTGACAATCGAGATGACACCAGTAATGAAGTTGGACTCGTTGAACCCAAATGCACGACACCTAATCGGGAAACAGTGGCTGGACTGGCTCCGGCTAGTTTGTGGGTTTCGAAAATGAACCTGTTAAAGGAAAGAAAATAGTTAATTTTTTACAGAATAAGTATGTTTTGAAATTAACACTTTGACGGCCACTGTCACGCATATATGACTTCACTCATTCGTACAACATTCACGTAAAACAAATATAAGAGCATATCTGTACCTGAGCAAAATTAAATACCCAGTTATTTACGAAATCAAAATGGTAAAATATTCTGTATAAGAAGAATAACGTAGAATGATTTTTATTTAAAGATTCTTGCAGAAAATGGCTAATGGTAAGCAGTTTTTTCAAAATATTTGCGGCCGCCAAAGTGTTAAGTAATTATACAGTTTTATGCTTGATTCGGTTAGTTAAAGAGACCGACAATACAGGAATAATTAACTTTTCCTTCAGGGTAAACATTTTTTTAAATTAAATACTTATACAGTTTTACGTTTCAGTCAGTTGTTGGAAGAATGGAACAATACAAAAATAATTAATTATTTTCCTTGATAAATATTTTCTGAAATTAAATAATTACACAATTTTACGTTTTACTCAGTTATTCATGTTAGTAATAAGCAAACTATGGATGTTTATGCAATTTAACACATTCAGCTGTCTGAAACAGACACCGTTTGTGAAATCAACAAGATAAAAAATATAATCTTGGCATCTTAACAGGATAAACAATTGTTTTCAAGGTCCTGCTAATTTGTTTATACGAAAACATTAACATTTTTAAGATTAACAATACATATATATTTTTAAATTATTATAATAGTTTCCAGGGTCTTAAGATCTGATTTCTCGGAATTCTTTTTTAATGCTTCTTGATCTAATTGTATACGGTGTCCTTAAAGTAGTATTCTATTAACTTCATGTAAAGATACGTGGATAATGAATTAACTAATACACGCGAAACATTGAAACACTGTCCCCCAAAAAAACACAATTTGCAATTATAATCTTATATAATTATTAGCGTGCGAATTGCTATTACAAAAGTAGTTCAAAAAGTTATTATAAAATCTAAACGAAGAAGATTCTTCCTAACGAAAGATAAGACTCTAACTTAAATTTATTAAAGACTGAAAAAGATCAGATAACATTAATGAAAGTTTACTTTGTTCTTGAGCCAAGTTTCACGCCCACGCCGTTGGGTAAGGTCAGTAATCGATTGTCGTCCAGAGCGGAATTCAATGCTTCGGCCCAGTCAGGTTCCACGTCACCGTTTAGGATGATCCATGTTGATTTGTCTCCTGCTGATGCCACAGCGCTGGACAACAAACCTTCCTTCCATTCCCTAAGAACAAACATAAGGCAAATTTAGCTTCAAACCTCTAGGAGACACCAAATCTGAACAACTTGCTCACGATGACTGTTGAAAGTAAGAAACACTTATCGAAGAATATTCTGTTAAATAAGAATTTTTAACCCTTCACGGAGAGGTTTCACACACAGCTCTTACTTTAGCAGGAGCTTTCAGATGCAAGCTGTATATTTTAGGATGAATAACCAGCAGTCTGTTTGATGTCACCCCAAACTTCATTAAAAACTTATTGGTACGCCATAATTCTGTACGTTTGATCGTTACCGACAATTTAAAATTTCCGTGCTCATTTTTAATCGATGCGCGATTAAAAACCTTAAATTGTGATCAATGATCCATCAAATTCGATTGACAACCATAAATACACAGATCATCTTTGTTCAGAACCCTGACGAAGCTGGAGTAATGAACTTCGCAATACTAACAAAACGTTGAAATAATTTTTGTAAAGAATACGACTTACATCCTGAAGCTTCTGTGAATAATATTTTATCAATCTACATTATCAACACTTTCGATATAAGGTTCAGACGAAAAGTAAAACATACATGTGCTATTTCTCCGTTCATTTTTAATTTATAAATATTCACCTGGTGACTTTAGCGTCGCTTAGCAAACACCTAGCGCTCGTTAGCTAGTCATTATAGCGATTCTTCGTATTGAAAGGACTAATTATATCTCTACGATTTAAAGAAATTAAAAGAACGAACTTCAGGAGCTTTTCATGCAAATTAAATGAAGGAAGAGGGAGTTCTCTTTGAATACCTTGTTTGAGGATCAACGCGACCCAGAAGTCTCGATTTCGGCATGGCGCCTGGGTACACGAGAAATTGAACGACCGTTTCACCGGTTTTCATCAAAGCGTCGCATAGTAATCGTCTTATGGTCGTTTTACCGCTTCCAGGAGGACCGACGATCGCTACCCCGGTTCTGCTTTTCAGCTGGTCGTTCAATTGAATGCATCTGTTCGCCACTTCCTTGCTCAGCTCTTCGTGATTGCAAAGCTCGTGCAACGCAGCCTGCAAATCTTGTCGTTCGATGAAAGTGGAGGAGGAGGGATCCACTTTTGGAAAGACGTCTTCCAACAGAGAAAGAAATTTCGAGGTGTCCCCCTCCGTTAGCTTGGGCAACGTTGATGCTCTGATTGCAGCCACCAACCTGATAAACGGTAGCAAACTTAGAAGCAATTTTAGAAATTTAGGAGCAATTTTAAAATCGCCTTGAAATTTTCATGAATCTGTTGGAAATTATAAAAATATATATATTGTATTGTTAACCCTTTCAGCCATGAAACTGCCAAGAAAAAACGCTGACCGTGTGCTGAATTCCCCCAGTCTACGTCCATTCCCCTCGTTCCCCTTCGGTACATTATCGTCACAGATCACACCCTATATGAGGGGAATGGACCTAGAGTGGAGGAAGGCCGAAGCTCCCGTGGCCATCGCTGATACAGATTTTAATGAGAGATCTTGGCGTAATAATTCTTTCAGATACGTGATCTATGTTTTACAGAATTTCTGGTGTGTTCATCGCAAGAAATGAACAAAAATAATGTATTGAATGGTAATAACAAGTTGCAGTTTTCAAGGTATTAAGCTAGTTAATGACGCTCTCAAAATATATATACACACAATTTTAACAGGAAAAACAACCTGCTAGTCTCATCCAAGTCAGCTTTCATAGGAATGGCATCCAAGACTGATCTGAGGGCCCTAAGGCCCCAATCATAGTGGGGCTGATTGGACAACAATATTTCCGCAATATCAAGCGTCTCCACAAGTTGTTTAGCCAACGTCGAAGCGTCCAAAAATCCAGCACACTCCAATAAAGCTTTCACGATGTCCGATCTATCCGGATGCGCCATCCCTATGGGTCTGAACAGTCTTGCCAAGGAATCTGGCAGCTTTCGACGTCCTCCATATTCGGTTCCAGCGGGATTCATCGTGATGAACACGCAACAATGTGGGTCTACGTTCACTTTTTTGTCACCTAATAGAATCTCGGAGGAACCATCACGAACTGCTTCCTGAAGAGGTCTAACGAGCATCGCCACAGCGCTGAGTGTCTCTTCTTCCAGACGATTGAACTCGTCGAAGCAACCCCATGCACCAGCTTGAGCTAAACCGCCTAGGATTCGTCGCATGCTACCGGCATCCATTCCTGATTAACATTTTCAGTGGATAAATGGCAAGTACTGATTCACAGTCTTGTTTATAGGAGATCGTATTAGATCGTGATTCTAATATTTGAGGATGTATCTGATATTGTTGTATTGATTTACAATGCATTTTTAGAGGAATTTTGATGTGCTGAGTGTTCACAGATTGGATCCATTTTGCAAGACATTTTGTGAAAATTTTCGTAAAATTGGATCCAATTCTATTTTAGTTGCAGTGGTATTATGGATAAGTATACTCTTATTAACCCTTTGACTGCGATAAGCGTAATATTTTTAATGCATTTTGAGAGGAATTTTTTGAGATTTTTTATAAAACAGAATCCAATTCTATTTTAGTTGCAGAGTTATTATTATTAAGTGTACTCTTATTCATAGACAGAATGTTTTTGTTATACACTGGATTACATTTTGTACAAGAAACTTGGTAATTATTTACACAGCAAATATAAAGTCGTATGAAGAGTTATAAATAATAATATATATACGGTTAATAGTCATATGATTTTAAGGCCTGCAGTCATTTTTTAATGTCTCATAAATAATCGTAAAAATACAAGGGTTAATCTTCGAAGCTATTCTAATAAAGCTTTATTTTCGTCTTCGTGATTATTATGGACCCTGAAATTCTCAGACCGCTGCTCTAACAAATTGTCAGTAAAATCATTTAATTGGTCTATTTTTCCGAATTTATTATAATCCTCAAACTTTAAACTTCAAAGTATATTATTTACAAATATTTTGGATATGAATTCCTTACAAACTTATAATAATTTCCTATCTTGGTATTATTAAAGAGTTACCCCGTTAAATGAGCACATAAATAAAGTCATCATATCAGTAGAAGTTTGAAGTTACAAAACGATAGCAAATTTTTTTACTATGTATATTGGCAAGCAACGCGAGATTGGATTGCAGAGCTTGTAGGTAAGCTTCATTTTAACATTCCCTGTCACAGTCGAAAATTCCGTCACTAGACAGGCACGCGAAGATAGCTATTTGTTAATACACGTGCTTGATTATACAAATATTTTTCTATTTGATATTACACTTCCCATTTCTACTATCATTTTAACGAGCATGTTACCCAAAATTTTACAAGGGTTGAGTTACGTGATCCAATAGAAATTGATGCATGTACCGAAAATGGTACATGTGGCAGGGAACGTGTAAAGGTCGTGTTAAGAAACTGCTGTTCGTTTTAAGACTGTAGAAATGAACTTAAGAGCTCGTAAACACCGATTTATTACCTTCGTCGCAATTGAAGACCAAAACGAGCCTGCCAAGAATAGCGCCGAGTGCTTTGACGCTTTCAGTTTTTCCAGTTCCGGCTGGTCCGGTTGGACTACCGCCCAGACCGAGCTTCATGGCTTGCGTTAAAGCTAAAAAGCACCTTTCGGTCAAGGGTGTCTGAACCAAACCCACGGCTGCACCTTGGTACTCGAAACGGTATGGAAATTCTGCTCCCGCGCAACGCACCACTGGTCCTTTGTTCTTCGAAACAAATAAAAAATAAAATGCCCTTAATTAGATCCTCTTTCGGTATATATTAAAATTCAAAAGTGAGTTCGTGTCTACGGAACAAAAAAAGAGCTTGACAAAAATTAAAGAAACGGATGACTACGACATTTATTTGACCTAGAATTAAATTTTTTTCTAATAACCTGACTGTAAGTTTAAATACACAAGTTCCTGGTGTTTTTAAACAGTTTTTTCAGTTTTGTTGGGAACAGCTTGTGAAGTATGTGAAGTTTTAATGTTCATTTAAATATTTTCTTCCCTACAGCTGGTTGTATCAGATAGGTTTGATTTTATATCCTGCCAAATATTTTGATACTTTTTATCTATTTTATATATACTCTTGATAAAGGTAAGTATCGACTCCGATTGCTCGGAGAAATAATACTTCAACCAAATTGGAAGATGTACACATATCTACATGTGGAGACATTTAGATTAGGCCGTTCAAGGTAACAACTCCGTCTTTAAATTGACTTACCATTGTTTAATACGATTTTCAAGTTTCATTACATTGTATTATCTGTTATTTGTTTACCTTATTCAGACATACACTCATTTTAGCATTCAACAATGAGTGAAATAATCATTGTCATATAGAAAAATAAATGTATTTCCGTGTGACACACGCTTATTTCAGCAATTTATAGTAAAACTTACGAATGGAGATCCAAACTTGCCCTTTGTAAAGGGAGTATATTATCTATAGACGCTGGAAATTAGTCTAATAATTTTTACTCTGCTTTTCGAAACCTACAGACACTGAAAATTGGTCATAGAATCACAACAATAAACCAATTAATGCATAAACTAGACATCAATACAAAGAAGTCGCAAAACCTTTCCGATCGCAGATTATGGTTTAAAATCATAGCATCATAGTGTATCAAATATGGTACAACACGCAGCAGGATTAGGACGTACATATGTATTACATGAAAAATAAATTAAAATTTGACGTGTGTCATACAGTTCCACCATGCTGTAAAGGGTTAATATTATCTGCGAATCATCTGACCTTCTCTGAGTGACACAATCCCTATTCTACGCAACTATAAAGCCATGTACGCGACTGAGGTTTATTCGAATGAATCTATCAAAGAGGATCCGCGAAATGTTCAATATCCCCTCTAAGAAAATGAAGACGAAGAACAATCCTTACGGTCCTGTAGCTCCTCAACTGTCTCTGCCAGGTCCAAACGGTGCTTTCCCCCTGGAGGGTGACGCACAAAAGATTCCTCGCTGCTTCGAGATGATGAACAGTGTCAAGGAGGAGTCCGCGTGCTTTTAACGCCGTCAATTTGTCACCGGCATCCTCCAGCCCTCTGTACCTGGCTCTCTGTGTCTCCAGATATTCCACGAGATTCTTCAAAGCCGAACGGCCTTCCTTCAATGCGATTTCGCATCGTTCGGTAAATCGAATTCTCTCCGCCAGCAGCAGTACCTTCAGACAGAAGATCCACGATTACTTAAAACGTCCAGGGTGGGAAAGATTGAATCTCCTAGGAAATGATACAGATGAACGGTGTGTTTTACTTGAGTAGGATAAGCAGACGGATCGGGCGTGGTGTCCACGAGGCATTTTTCTAGGCTCTGACGAAGAGAGTTTTTCATTCCCTCCTCGAGATTGCTCAGCCATCGCGGTAATGGATCTCGAAGATCGACGGACTGAGATAACTGCAATACTTCACCTTCCGGTGATACCACGGCCGTTAGTCCATTATCGTCCTTCATTATCGTGCCGACGCCCTGATACAGTTTTGGCAGATGAGCCTCCAGGCCTCGACCGTTCGCTGACACTAATTCGAGAAGGTCCTCGTCGCTTAGGAAATACAGTCGAGGGTACGACGATCGCTTTTCCTGGAAATTGAAAAATATCGAGTCAACGTGGTTAACAGGTAGGAAACACAAACTGTTGTTTATATTCGATACAACTGTAAACGAATTTCTTCAGTGGCTCTGTGTTCACCCATGGTGGTTCCGAACCTATCTAAAACTGTAGATTCCTCGGCTAAATGATCATAGCAGTCGCTGTTGGATTAGGTACAACAAAGAAAAAATATCGAAGTTTGCGAAAGGGTAGCATCAAAGTATTGTTGACGAAAGAAGAGACTTTGAAACCATCCACCAGATTGTTGAAAGGAATCCTTCCCTTACTCATCATCTAATGTCTTGGACGCTGAGAATGGTAGTGATGGGATCGAGTATATCGTAAGTTTTCAAGAGTACTGCTCAATTATAATGAAATGAAATTCTTTTGTTCGTAATACACATATTATAATTTTTCTTTTCTTCTTATTCTTATGTGAAAGTAAGATAAAAGTTTCAATGATCCTTGCAGGCCATTCTTTTGCAGAATTATGAATCTTTGATCGATCAAGCGTATTTGAAAAATGGAAACAGGTGATCGGAAACTTTCTGTAGTGTACATCCTAATTTTCAAATGACCTTGAGGTGAGACGTATATTGAAATATACCTTAGGATGATAAAAGTCACACGGCTATTTCTCTACCTTGGCAGAAACGAGACTAATGTCCAATCTGCAATTTTTTGGGAAGTGCACATTGACCCTTTTTATTGTAATGCACATAACGTATTGGCCTCTTCAGAATGTATCTAACTGTGCTTGTAATATTGGAAGGACAGTGCTCCTTTTTTCTATGATAACATTCATGACTTTGATATGAATGGTGTATAAAACCCAAATAGACATTGGTCTCTTTTGTACAAAAGTACAGATTTATTTCTATCAGTTCTACCGCCTCGAAAAGCGTAAAACTATAATTTGTAATTTAAAAACAGATTTTAGTTATACCTCTAAGTATTCGTCGA
This sequence comes from Macropis europaea, assembly GCA_916610135.2. NCBI lineage: Eukaryota > Metazoa > Arthropoda > Insecta > Hymenoptera > Melittidae > Macropis > Macropis europaea. The sequence goes on from OU744343.1 coordinate 33,935,217, forward strand.
GGCTTCTTTGGCATCTGTCGAGTAGATCTTTCAAATTCGTGAAGGCTGAAATGGGGAGCCTCCTCAGGGATGACACCCTAGGATCTCGAGCCGCTTCTCCCATAAGATACCTAAATATTTGTTTCAATAACAATAAATAAATCTGAAACTATTTAATAGAAATTTATTCTTTGAAAGGAGTGATTCTGTCGACGAAGGAGCTTCATTTGCAATCTTTGGGTGAAACGTTCCAGGCCATCCATTTACCTGAACTCTCTGTTAGCCCTGGACCATCTTCCAGTGTCGTTAGGAGCTGCGCCTCCTTCGTAAACCGGTTCCAAGTAAACCCATTTCCTTTGAATGGTACTCAAGATTTTTATTCTCTCCTCCACCTCGGATAATCCAGCTTCGCAACGAGATACTCGAGCTGCGAACCTCTCGTATCCTGCTGCTCCCTTGGCACCCTCCAACAGCAGCCTCAATTCACCTTTCCAACGTGAAACTTCATTAATTTATGAACATTAACAGGATCGCAAAATTGAACGAAATGACAGACTCCAACAATAAATGTTGGAACAAGTGAAAACAAAAGAAAAATGGAATGAAAACTTCATTCAGAGGCGTGTGAATCCAAATATCATTACTAGACTACGAATCTTTATGCAATTGTAACATAGCAAAATATGCAAAATATATGCAATCTCCAGTGATGAATCATTTGAATATGTTTGACTTCGAAAAGCAAAAGGAAACACGAGAAAAGTATTAATAATGCATGAAATATGCACACAATATGCATAAAATATGCACCGTGCAACATTTTTGTTCAGAACGTGTAATGACACAATAAATTTCTGTCGAGATCCCATTTCTTTACTTATTTTTTACAAAAATATGCATTTGCGTAAACATTTGCAGTCTAATCATTAGTCATTATTTTAAAGACAGGCTAGGTAAATTAGGCTATTCAAGGTCACTTTTTCCTTTGCAGTAGAATTCCTAACTTTTAACCATCTGCAGTCAAAATGTGTCCCTCAGGAACAAGTAAACATACTTGAGGGCCATTTAAATCTAGATTAATCTTCCAAGTAGAACAATTACTGACTCATAAATAATACATTCGTATGTTGATGTTTCTTCAAGTAAATCTACTAAAAAGTAGTTGAAAATAATTTAGACGGGAAGAGATTCATTTAAGAATGAAAGTGAGGAGAAATGGAAAAAAAGACAAAAAGAACATATTATAATAGAATGAAAAATGAAAATCGCTTTAAAAGTGAGAAGTTAGGCTACGGGTAAAGGAAGTGACCCTGAAAGACTTTATCTGGCTGTTTCTATAATAATCTGCATTTTCTTATTCTTAACCTGTTAACTGGGCCATTCTTGGTCTAGGAACATCTATTAACGTCTATTGGTTAAAAATTAATAAAAATAACGTAAGTTGCCTTGTCCATTGCAGAGACACTTTCAAATGATATGTTCAATCGTCTTCATTGATTAACTCGTTTAAATATTTCTGACCAAATACTGTGAGAGCAATTAACAGGCGCCTTGATTGTAACAGAGCAATTTTCACGGAACGAGTTAACTCATCTTCCCCAGTTAACAGGTTAAAGTAGAATGCTGTGTACAGCCTTTAAGCCTTTGTCCCTTCATTAGGTTTGCCACTCAAAATGTACTGACGTCTGAAATTTGAACTTCGTTTAGAATTTCATTATATTTCGCCCTCCAGCCGTAACTTTCAGATTCTTGAGAAATCCAATGAAATTTGTTGTCAGCCTCTGATATATTAAAATGACATGTACCTGCTCTTGCTAATAAGCTACCATACTCTTCCACCAGAACAATATTTCCATTTCTGCTGTCCTTTGATTCCTGAAGCTGAAGATGAGCAGATGCTTCCCAGGATTCAAGTTCCATCAGACCTTGACGAATACCACTTTCAGCGGCAGCTCTCTTCGTTATTTCCTACAAATATTCACAGTATATAATTTATAACAATTTCTCAACTTTGCAACTTCAAGATCAATCAATTATCAGACAAACGTTGAAAAGGTACCTTTATTTTCTCAGCATTCTCTTGAATCCTATCTACAGACCGTAGCAAATGCCCTAACGTAATATCTCTCGAATTTTTCATGTCATTCAAGTTCAAGTGCGATTTTAATTCACCCCAGTGTTCGTCCGCGATTTCATCGCCTCGAAGAAGCTGAAGCCATTCAATGGCGGCTCGAACTTCTCGAACTTTACGTCCTACGAACGTATCCATTTCCAAACTGTCCCTCTGGTCTACGGTCTCATCCTTCAGCTGATCTTTCAATTGAACGCGCACCCTGTTTTCCCAGGAATCTAGCCAATCATGAAGTCTAGGTAATCTTCTTCTCGCAACCGTCCACTCTTCGTCTTCTTGGTTCTTCAGTTCCTCCAGAAACTCTGCCTGGAATCGACAATTCGATTCCTCCACCTCTAACTGAAACTCCAATTTCTTCATACTTTCGTCGTCTTCTTCTAGGATGTCGTTGACGTTCAGTTCGACTCTTCGACAGTCGGTCATCAAGGCGTCCAGCTGTTCCTTCAAGTTCGTCCACCTTTCTCTCATAGAGATAATCCAGTCTAAGGTGGGTACGTCAAGCTTGGAAGACCATTTCGTCTGCCATCTTTCTATTTCGTCGCGAAGTGCCACCGCTCTGTGGCGAAGATTTACCTTGGCGTCTTCAAGTTCGCGAGCTACCACTGTTTTGTGACGATCTAAACGGTCGGCTAAGTCTTGCCAAGCTGTGTACGCCGCACTGACACCTGTTTCAATCATTTTTATGAATTTGTGAAAATTTGTGGCACCTATATTGTATTTTATGATCTATTTTTATTTAGAAACTGACAATTGTATTGCAGAAGTAATAATAATTATTATTCTGTTTATAGCACTGAGGCATTCCGTTATTGCATGTAGAATCGTTATATTTCTTTTAGCATTTTTCACAACGTGGAATGTAACTGAAAGATTTAATTCAGCTAAAATTTATTGTCTTATCTTATTTTTATTCAAACGGATTTTATAATTGATGCGTATCATTAAAAAATTCGTTCTTCTATATACAGTGTGTTAAGTTTATCTTAAACACCTTAATACCTTCGTTACTTTTGACAATACAAAAAAATGTGCCAGAACAAAGTTGTTCGATTCAGACCGATGAATATTGTGATTCATAAGTTTTTCTCTCAAGGTCATTTTGTTTCAAGTTTTCAAGGTTATCGATGGTTTTTTAATAGTAATAATATATTTTCATTATCGTATTATTGTAACGGACAAAGAGTAGGTTTCAGACACGAATGATACTTCAAACGATCTGGAATGAAAAAATCACGATAGTTTGAAGGAAACTGGAAAATTGAACACTTTTATTTTTGACCGGTGCAGATGAAAATAAGTAGAAATTTTTCAATGAACTTACTGAATTTTGTAATGACTGCATAATATTACCAAAGGAAGATTATATAGAATGTTCCACGTAAGTGTCGCCACGAAATTTCAGGAATTCCCTTTATCTTTTTACAAAATGGTGTCATACAAAAGTTGAACTGTATTTACGTCTATATAATTTTCGTAAATAGTTCAACTTTTGCCTGACACAGTTTTTTGTAAAGTTTATGGAAAGTCTTGAAATTTCGTAGCAACATTTACATGGACCGCCCTGAATTGTTCAACTTAAGGAAATCAAGGTAACTTTGCATACTGACAGAAAAGAACAATTTTAAATTGATTGTAGTAAGAATTTATTTCCTATAAAAGAAAGGAACATGAACGAGTTACCCTCAAGTTTCTCGCTGGTCCAGGCAGCTAGGACTTTCGAAAGCCCAGCGACAGCCTCCATTTCTTCAGCCATTCCAGAGGATTGTGCCTCGATTCGAGCATGAGCTTCATAAGCCAATCCAACTTCTTCTACGGTTCGAGGCCTACGCTCCAGTTCCTTCGAAGCGGATGAAAGAAAATCTACGATGGCAACCAATCTCGAAGAAGCTTCAACTCTTAAATCGGAACAGAGACGTTCCCAATAGCGACGTGATGCTGATTCTAAATCGTTTCTGGTTGTCGCAGTGTCCACGCTGATGCACCAAATTTTTACCTCGCTGCCACGTAGTCTGCCCACCTGAATCAATTGTTAATGAAGATTTATTGTTTTTGAAGATCGTGTAGGGTTACGTAGTTAAAGCAGAGTTTTTATCGATATTGCTTGCTGACCTCTTGGGCCCACTGCTTGGAGTCCTTGAATGCTCTTGTCCACTCCACAGGCGATCGACCCTTCAACCTTGCAATAGAACACATTTGTTAGAATAATGAAATATTTCACCAGGTAATTTATGTGAAATAACTGACATTACTATCTTGAGTGTCTGATTTTTACAAATGGGAGAGTTCAGAAAACACTAAAATTGAACATTTTGAACGATGGAGCGCAAGAGAAGTTGAAAACATCAGTGTCGCATTTTACGTGCTGTACTATGGTTTTCATTTTATAAAGCGATAAATTCATTTTAAACGTGTTCTGTAATCTATAATACAAAGCTTCATGAAATCATAAAATTGTTAAAAATTGTAAGCAAGTAATGAGAGTACATTCGAAGTTACATTCTGTCCTCTTTTGTTTTGATCCTCATCATTTTCATTATTCTCACATTAATTAATACATATGAACCTAAAGAAAGATTCACTTTCTATTATATGCAATATAAACATAAATGTTTATTAGAAGCTCGAAAAAAATATATACATAGAAAGAAAAACATTTATAACACCTACAGAATTAAAAAGGGTACGCTACCATCATTATAATCAGATATACTAATTTTCGTAGAGTATTATTCTCAACATTAATTATTGGAAAGAATTTTTAACACGTTCGCTACCACACGGCCCGATGGGAAAAAACGTCCACCACAGACCATGCTTTGTTTTTTGTATTTTTGCACAATATACTGCAGATTTTCGGAGCAGACTTCATTTGTTCCTGTGGCTATAATATGAAAAATTATTGCTGTTACATACGTGTGACATCGGGCCGCGCCCTCGGACGAGAATTGGTCCGGCACACATATGTGAGGCTGGTAGCGAACGTGTTAACGATTTTCATGTAATATATCTGCGTTATTATGAACAATACGGCATGATGTATGTTTCCAAACTGAAAATCTCTAAAATCATCTCTTATCGGATCGTGTTCAAAATTTAAAAAACTTGTAATTCGTATGCAAAAATAAAAATTCATTGCTCAAGATCCGTATAAAACTAAAACCATGGAATTTACCATTTTTCAACTCTAAACTGAAAAGCATGACACTATGAAAGCTACGTACATTTTCTCCTTATGTTCTTTATTTTATTTACTACTTCACTTTCGCACGTACGCTTCTCGCTCAGGAACAACAAATAATAAAAGAGGAACATTTCAGCCGCGAACTTATTCAACCCTTCAGCTGCCTCACATTCTAAGAAAAAAGTGTTCACTGCGTGCGGCATGATATTCGCAAAACAATCGCTCAGACGATTTCTAGAAATGAAAAATACATCAAAACTGTTTGTAACCTTCAGTTATTTCAATTTTTGCTATACAGAGTGGACCAAAAGTCAGGTACCATTTTAATGAAAATGTTTTAATTTATATTATACGGGAGGAACGAGGAGCGGACTGGAGAGAACTAAAACGAAGGGAATATACGTAGAGTGGGGGAAGACCGCAGCTCCGGTGGCCATCACTGGTCAAACACCTGGAACTTAGGGCGCAAACAAGACTATCATCGGGACGTCCTATTCAGCTGGGGTTCTTTAGCTGTCAAACAGTAAATTAGTAAACGCAATCCCGAAACCCAGATGAAATCGGGTGTATACATTGATGACTACTGAATTCGTCCTGAAAAACACTATCAAACAATCTTAACAAAAAATATAGTTCCATTTAAAATATTGAACTTGACCTTCATACCTCTTGAAATAATAACGCAAAATAAATTCGTCTTCGCCAAAAAATGTATCCCCCGTACCATAAAACATTTTCTGTATCCTCAGTACATTAGGAAATATCAGCTTCTAACAGATAAGCACGGACACCCTGTATATACTGTTCGTAAATACGTGACTACTTTCTGAGAACGTATATATACGTCTTTCGCAGCTGAAGAGTTAATAAAACCCATCGAACTATGCAGACGTGCATCAGGACGCAGTATCTAAGCAGTTTCGACCGCCATAAAATCGCAATTGACCCCTGAACGTGCAATTTAATTGAGACATTACAGTACTATCTTTCACAGTAAAATATACGAACAATACTGCCTCCACGCACGTATAACAATAAAAACAGACCCTGATAATACTGTCCTCCTTAGCTCAATTGTCCTAACTAACACTGAGATTTCGAAACATCCAAGAAAAATCAGGTTTTATCATTAAAAACCATACGAAAAGCAGTTAGGACAAATAAATTAAACTGTTTCTAAACCCCTACAAAGCACGTAAGACACTCTATCTCTGCTTAAACGGTAAAAAACATATCAAATTCCAAATATTTAAAACTACCTTGAAAAATGGAAAAAATGGTACATCGGAGATTTTAACTAAGGAGGGTAGAATAATTATTATAAAATTTGCGCAAATGAAATCTAGTAAACATCAAACGTTACAACGAGTGCAGCTCGTCATTATGTACATTGGCATTTTAGGTTACTATGACGAGCCGGACTCGTAATTTGAGTCCAACGGATTAATTTCGTACCGTTCGGCCGCATCGATTCTCGCCGGCGCGGCCAGATGCAACCATTTCGTCCGCAGCGTTTCCAGAGCGGAAAGAGCAATTTCTGCCTGCTTGTAGACGCCGCCGAACAGATAGCCGCTCCTCTGAATCAGATCGGTGAAATGAGCGTCCGCCGGGTCCCCGACCCCTCGAAAATTCATCGGGATCGAGAGGGATCGGCGTATCGACGAGTACAACTTCGCCCGAATCTCCTCCAGCGAAGGTCGCCACTGCAACGAACCGTCCCGAAACGTCAGCTCGACTTTCATTTCCGGCAACTTCTTCAGCAGACTCGGCATAGCGCCTCTGGAAAAACGAGAAGGATCCTTCAGCCGTCTCGTTCCATGCAAATCGTCTATAAGTATGAAGATTTTGAATGAAGCTCGGGGAACTGTTTCGAGCGGTATCGGAGAGTCATTTACACTCTGAGCGCCAAGTGTACCACAGATGACCCACGTATCAATTTTATTTTCGTCAAATAACTGATTACCCTAACGAAATTTCGAGTTACATCTATGTTACAATGATAATACAAAATAAGAAGTATATTATCAAATAAATAAATATTTATATATTTAACGATACAAGGCAATAAAAAGGTATTTTCGTGTGTCTGACTAGCTCCGGAATTTTTCACTACGGCGCTCAACGTGTTAACACGGCCGTTACCAGCGTCACATATGTGTGACGCGTTGATTCTGTTTTGAGAGCTCAAGATCACACATGTGTGACAGAGATTATCGATAAAAATAAAGCATGGTTTGTGGTGGACGTTATTCTCGAATCGATCGTGGTAGCGAACGTGTTAATGAGAATTTTGACATTTTATTGGTATGTTATAGAGTGTCTGGCCAGGTATGGGAGTTTCCACTGTGGTAGTCAACGTGTTAAATTAATTTTACGCACTTTGTTCCTCCGAACGTGTGTCCAAGTTCGTTTCTTTTCGTTAAGAATTTTGAGAGATGGAATTGTGGGAGAAGATGGAAGGAGTGTACAGGAAGAGGTGGGATGACAGTTTCGTTTTTATTATTGCGTGAATAATTTGTTAAAAATTGTATAGTAAACATTTCGGTCAACTTGCATGGCTAAAAGATCGTTGCTAGGGTTTAGAAAGAATAGGACATAAATGGGAGTAATTTAAGTATTCATCTCGAGAAAAAAAATGTTTATAGTAATCGATAGTCTATGCAACTGGAAGAAGTCATACCTCTTTTCTGATTGCAACTAGGAAAAGATGTTAGAGGAAAAAGGTGATTGATTCAAAGAGAACTACATTTTCAGGACCATATGTTTTTCCAAGTGTAACGATGCACGTGCTTTGTACAGTTCCACCATTTTTTTTTAAATAGAAATGTATACTTTTTTATATATTCCAAATCCTCTCGACATTCTGCGTAAAGCGGCATTAGGGTGAAGTGGTAAAAAATGATTAACTCGTGAGGTATTTTAAATGAATATTATAGTAAATATCAATATTAATTAGAAATCATATCCCATCTTTGTTGATACACCCCCTCCGTCTATGACTACTGCTTTCAGTAATTGCTAGGACAAACAACTTTTATGTAAATGTTACTAGGTCTCCACTCACGCATTCTTGGATGAGGTTAATTGATGAGAGGTATTATTTCCTCGATTGAATTGAGTACGATCACCTGTAAGCTACGCCCAACGCTTTAAGCAACTGTCGGTCCCAATGCAATTTCCACGCCTTCGTGTTTCCATATTCGGCTTCCACCGTGTCGACGATCGTCCTCATGCTCATCAACGTGTCCTTCCAAGTATTCTGATTCCCAATTACGTTCACGGTCTCTCCTTTTAACAGATTCGACACCAAATCTCGTAGCGCGCCATGCTTTGCGGTTAATTCGGAATTCTGCCGGGCAAATTTTCTCACCTGCATCAATCACAATGAAAAATTGCAGTCACTTCATTTCGTGAATTTTTCACAACATCGTCGACGAATTGAACATTTGTGATCATTAATTATGGTATAAAGAATGAATATTCTGTTATATTTTGAAATTTAAAATGCAAGATTTGAGGGTCTTGCCTTTCTTTAATTACTTCCAATGCTTTATGGTTTGTTTGAACTTTCTCCTTGAGTTCGAATAGGTAGTTATGTTATTTTAAGTATTTTCTCTGTAATAAACATGTCTTTAACCTTAAGGTTCCCTTCAGAATTTGAAAAGCAACGTGAAAGGTGAACTGCATGTATGCAGAGTATTGTACATGGTACTATCATAAAGAATATATTCTTCACTTTCAATATTGTAAAAGACATTTTTCATAGAATGTTTGTAATTTGTAGTCTTAATAAATGTGGCAAAGAGTAATAAAAATCGTTGTTTATAACTTTACATAACGACTAATAACGAATAGTAATTTTGTATTTCGTATAATGAATCTTTAGATGAGTTCTAAAATCTAGAGTTAAATTACATTCATGGCCATTCAAACTCATATGTACACTTCTGTCCATAAGCGTTACAGCACTTATCAAGTTTGAAATAAATCGGAAAAAGGATATGAAATCATTAGATGATTTGACAATATATTGCCCTATTCCATACTTTATGCTACAAAGAAAATATATATTCTTTATTACGTCGCAAATCTCACAATGGAAATTACTTAAAAATTAAGTACTCTTTTTGTTGGTATGGTCCCTTCACTCCTTGATTATAGCTTCAACAAATTTTGGCATTTTAGCTATAAATTTTTCAACGATTACTGGTAATATTTTGTCCCACGCCAAGTAAAAAATGGTCCCACAAATCAGATTTTATTTTGGGCCGATTTGTCGTATTTTTGGTTCAGTTCCTCCCATACTACCTCAATTGGATTCAAATCACATGAGGTAGAGCAGGCTTTGGAATTAACTGCTCACAACGGCCGATTTTCGGAAGCAACGCCCACTTTTTCCCGCCGCGCGTCTTGGCCCCCGCGACAGCCCTCGTGCTCGACTCGTCTCAGGCCCGTACCATATGAACCGCATGTACCGCATTAGGGCGACACTCGTATCCTATCGTGTAAATAGGTTTCCACATCACCCATGGGGTATAATGCTTCTGGTACGCGCCTGAAACGTGTCGAGCACTAGGGCTGTCGCGGGGGCCAAGACGCGCGGCAGGAAAAAGTGGGCGTTGCTTCCGAAAATCGGCCGTCGTGAGCAGTTAATTCCAAAGCCTGAGGTAGAGGGCCAGTGTACGATTTTTCTTTCATTATTCTCTTGAAATTCCCTTAAATAATTTTTCCAGAATTTTGTAGTAAAGTAAATAAAATATCATAATACTTATGGACAATAGTGCATGTAATTCATATATCAAACACTTTGCTATTATTGGCACTCATATTTTTCTAACATTCTAAATTCTAGTTAATTGAATTTCTATTTTAATTTCAGTTGACATTCAATTACCAATTCCTTTAACCGAGCAGTGTAGGAATCGACCGCTTGAGGATCAGACCACACGACTCCCGATTGTTCTTGAACAGCCCGAGCCAATTCGAGGGCAGTAGTTAACATTAGCGGTCTCTGAGACGGCACCATGCGGTCACCGATGGTATTGTGAAAGGTAGCAACTTGCTGAAGGGCCCTAGCACGTCCAGCTAACAAACCAGCCCTCTCCACAAGGTCCCTTACTTCTCGAGGAAGTTCGATTCCCTGGCTCGAAAGCGCCCTGGCTTCTCTGATCAAGGTCATTAATCTTGGATCGTATGTAACTCGCATCATACTGGTGCCAGTTAATTCTACCACCGCCGAATCAGTGCCTAAAGAGAGCCCCTTCCTTGCGACAGCAGTCTTTGTTTCGTCAATCTGTGAAATACACCATTTTCTATGTGAAGAATATGAAAATTTACATGCTTCAGTGAATAAAGTTTTTAGACGAAAGTGAAACTAATTTGAACAGATCGTGTCGCTGTTCCGGCAGAATAATGACACAGGTGCAAAATTGGGTATCTTGTGTACGTTACACGTTTCAGAAATATCTAACATTTTACTAATACTACTTAAAAGTAACCAAACACTGCTAACAATTGCTTCGTACTCAATGTCATCCTGCATTTACTCATTGTTTAATTACAAATGCGACTAATTAAGATTCGTTTTCTTCACCTCCTGAAAAATACCTCTTTTGCGATTGTATCATTGTTCTTCCAGCACAGCGATATAGAAAATTGACTGTTTGACTCAAATTAGGAGAAAAATATGTTCAGCGGAAACGTAATGTTATCGAGCAATCCATACATTTATATTAATAATTGTCTCTCGAGACTTATGGAATCGGCGAAGCAGAGAGAAAGTTACCCAAGTTTCAACAAAGTTCTGCCTCTTCCTTTCGATGTCTTTCAGCGCTGTCGTTACTTTCGATGAGATTTCCTCGTACCCCGGAAGATCCACAAGCAGCTCCTTTCCTAATTTACTCAAACTTTCTAACCTCATTTCCGATGACCTAGCAGATTGAATTTCTTGAAGTATTCTGGGAGTATCCAAGAGATCCCCTGTGTCAGGCCCAGCTAAGCAGCTTTCTTATGTTCCATCCATAAGCAACGTGGATTTAAAAACGAAGATTAGATACATTCAAAACGTTTCATACTTGTTTAACGCGTACGTAATTCATCAAAAACTATGAATCACGTAGTGTCAGCAAGCGTGTGTATAATAGTGAATTAAATGAACAGATCTGTTGACACCATAAACGCATGGTGAACTATCATAGGAGTCGTTTTTGAAACACAAGAGAGTGTATCCTGAGACTGGGGACCCCAGAGTGACCTCGAGTCAACAGGGAGTACTAGACGATAAAGCAGATCATTCTGTCATTGTGAGTTCTAGAGACACAAATGGGAACCGAATTGGATGCACCTAGACAAGTGACATTCTAATTAAATCACCCGGAGTTCCAGGGACCACTCAGAACTCGACAGACTTGAGTTAGAACTTCCAGAAATCGAGGGACTTGATTTTGGACCACCCTGCAGTGATCCCACCCGTGCTTCTCCAATTCCCAGAAGCCTCTAGGATCTTCGGGTGGTCCAAATTTGTTCCCCTGAATCCTAGAGACCTCGAGTCGCGTATTACCAGCTCATAACAATTCGTATTGTAATTTTATGAGCCTGAAAACTTTCGTTTCAGGCTCCTTGTGTCTGGGTGGTCCAATTAGATACCACGATTCTCATATGGGTTTGATTTTAGTTCTGTGAAAATGAAAGAGTATTGAATGATCCTGATGGCTTGTTAAATGTCTGGTGAATTTGTACGTATCTGATTTGTTACATCTAGTGTTCCATTGCGGTGTGTATATTTCAAGAATTGCGAGTTTAATTGACGACTGATGATCACGTAATACCATACTGCATCAGAATTACCTATTAGGTCTGCGTATGCTGACAGCAACGTTTCTCGTTCTCCACGAAGTGCTCTTTTCAGACCATCTCTTTTCATTAGCTCGAAATAACGACGAAATTCAGCAAGCAACGAATTCGGTGTGGTGGCGTCAGCGACTTGAGTTTTCAATTTTTGCGCAACCCGTTCTTCAGCGGGTATTAAGCCTTCCTCGACTCTTCGTGTGAGTCTGTTCCAATCGATGCTTTTTTCATCTTCGTCAAACACAACTAGCCGGTATTCCAAATAAAAATAATTTAATATCATTCACTTTTTTGTATCTTTTCAACTAAAACAATAATCTTTTGACTGCTACGTGCCGCTATAGTAGTAGCTGCCCTTAATTGATCGTTTAGCACGGTCGCGACCAGCGTCACATATGTGTGGCGTGTCGCTTTTGTTTTGAGAGCTCGACGTTAGACATGTGCGACAGAGGTAATTAATAGAAATAAAGCATGGTCTATGGTGGACGTTTTTCTTTGAATCGATCATGGTAGCGAACATATTAATCAGAGTTTTAACATTTCATTGACATATTTTAGTGTGTTTGACAAGGTATGGGAGTTTTCACTGGAGTCGTCAACGTGTTAGAATGACACGCCACTATAGTGGCCCATCTCTTTCGCAGCTTGCGTTAAATAATTCTGAATAGCTCACACTAACAAATAATTACTTTAATCCTTTTTTATATCATTCAAAAAAATTTTAATCTAATGGACAAGAAATGCTTCATTATTTTTAATAAAATTCTTCATAACACTATTTTATATTGCGTTCTGTGGCAGAGCTATGTGTGCGGCGGTATAGTTCTATGTCTTCGTCAGTCGGAGTCGAAGGATTAATGATTGTGATCAAGAAAATCGTTATTGAGGCATACCTTTAACGTCATCGAGGCACTGTATCAAGGCATCCGTGCCAAGACCAGATCTTTCATTGTCTGTGAGCAATCTAGTTAATTGTCGATACTGTGCACGTAACTCGGCAATCTGCCTAAAGATCATACAAATTCTGTGAAATCTTGTTTTAAGAAAGGAAGAGGAATAATCGGTGGAGGTACCTGAGTCGTTTACCAATTCGCGAACATCTCTCAGGAATGTAACTTGCACCTTTCCAAGAGTGAACGGAATGATGTGGCCAGAAGAGCGTTGTGAACTTTTCTGTCATGCTCGTCCATTTTTCGCAAATACCTGCACCGGTTGAAATCGCCTCGACTTTCACCCTCTCATCGGAAACACGAATCTATTTAGACAATAATTTAATTAAATCGCAGTTTTCATTCACTGTTCACAAATTTCAAAATTTTTTACAATTTATATGATGCAATTGGATCATTTGAAAAACTGTTCGTTCGGGTGGGAAGGAATTTTCTATAGAAACCTTAAGAACAAACTTCAGACTTTCAGAATCCTCTAATACAGACCTGAACGATAAAGTTATAGTTACGTTCATTATTACATTTTTGAACTGTTCACCTCATCGATTGCATTTCTCACAAGAGCCACCACTTCGTCTCCAACAATATTCAACAGTGACTTCATACGTTCCTCGGAATAAACTGGATCTCCTAATTTCCACAAATCGTCGACATAACCGGACACTGCCTCGACAGCGTCCTCAACTCCTATTAACCCATCCCTGCAGAAAGGAACCATTAAAAAATTTACGGTTCGTTGATGAAGAAGGCTTGAAAACGAAGATAATTAAGCCATTGGTTTACGAGAGAATTGACATCTCTCAATAAAACTAAATTAATCAAGACAAGGAAGAGGAAGAAGATTGTTAGAAGAGGTTTTATTTCAGTTTTACGACACCTAGCCACCGCTGCGCTCTCCAACTCGGCTCTGATGCTCTTCAGGGTCTTTACGGCCTCGCCGTAGATCGTTCTGTCGTGTGAACGCTTCGCTTCCTCCCATTTTTTTCTCCAATGATCTTCCTCTTCGAGAACGGAAGTTGTCGTCGGTGAACCGAGAAGATTCTCCTCTAGCTTCTTCAGATACGACGGACTCAAGCCGGAAGATTGAAGAGTCGGCGCCCATACTTGTCGAAGAGCTTCGATCAGCGTCGATCCCTCGCCGCTTCCGGTCGACGTCACGTGAACGAGGTCGTGGAAATTCTTTTCGGTGACTGGTGCTTCTGTCAACTTTGCAAATCATAACGATTAAACTAATTTAACACTTTGACGACCACAAATTTCATGTTTCTAAAAATAGTATTGCTTCCTACAGAAAAATTTATTTTACACATTAGATGGTATCAAATGATGCATAATATGAAATTAATTTTATGTATTTTTTATACATTGGTGCACCTGGAAAATGCAATTGCATATTTTGTTTAAACATGTACTTAGAATCCTACAGTTTTTACTGGACTATTCGATGCAGTTTTTTAATCTCTACAAAAAACTGCCAAAATACTTACGCCCTAAACCTGTTAGTTTAAAAGTTATTACATTCAAAAGTTTGCTTAATTACATTTCTGCTTATCAGCACATTTTCGCTGAGATATTTTCGTGTACTATTACGCATTATAAACTACGCATTACAATGTTTCTAAACATGAATCCACTGTAAAATCGAATTTTCGATTATCGATATCTCGAAATTCAATTATCGATATCTCAAAGTTCGATTATCGATGTATCGAAGTTCGATTATAGCACAGCAGTCAACGTAATAGAACATTATCAGAGTACTTAACGTAAAGCAATAAATAAGTTAATTCAATCGATAGTGCCAATGAATATATCTTTCTATCAAAACAGCGTATCATTTTGCCAATCGAGGATCTGTAAACAACTGACTTATTATATAATATACGCAACATGTTCTTTAATTTTCCTCTCACCTTAAAGAAGACCAACGTATTTCTGCCAACAGGTAACTCATTGCTCAACTTCAGTCTAACTTCATCATTATCCGGGTTAGCCGGTTCGGCACAGAGAGTTCTGCACGTGGCTTTATCCAGGAAATTATCCAACACCGATTGTCCATTCGCGATGGTTTCCTCATCCCTTAAAGGCACGCCGAAGAAGTGGCCAGCGGTGGATACTATTAGCGATCTCCGTTTGTCGGCCAATACCATTTTCTGTCTTCTCGATGGTAATTTATCCCTTTGTGTCGTATGGATGCACCGGTGAAGCTTTGCATTAGACGAGTTTCTATGAAATGTCGACGAAATGGCCGTACGTGTCGCGTGGTGATCGTTCGAGTTGTCATGACGACTGGCGGTCAACAAAAACCAGCTGTCAGCTCCGCCGTGTGCTGTCAGGATCGTAGTTGAAAATGTGGTTTAACCTTGTACGATTTTGTTTTAAATCTGTTAATTTCTTCCCTTGCAATAGCAAATCAGTTTCATAGCAGATTCTTCTCCTTTCTTCTGTCTGTCTAACCCAGCATCAACTGCTATGGGCATTTAGTCAAGATTAATAGTTTTAGGTGGATAACACCCATATGTTAACAGCAACAGAGTAGCTTAACTTCGCCGATCGGATTGAAGATAGCGATTTTTTTAAATTTCTTCAAATTCGAATTTCGAATTTGTGTGCAAGATTAAATTTTTTGAACACTGAAAACGACAATACGAAACGGCTTTTAGATTCATATTTAGCGAATGTAAGTTTGTAAAGAACATCCACTGGGTGGTACAAAACAGAACAAATTAAAATGTGTCTGAAAAAATTTGGAGAGCTTTAAAATGTTTAAGTATTACAGTTTAATGTAATAAAATATCAATGCATTGGAATATCACCGTTAATTGTGAAAATAATAACGTAACAAATTAATAATAAATACTAGCAGACTAGGAAATTTAAGAAAACAATTACCGTTTAATTGCACAGTTTAAATAAATTTACAAGTGTGAAAAATTGCGAGCGGAAGCGGTTGTTCATTTTCCACACGCAACTATCTTATATTGCAATTAGAAATTTCTGTCTGTTCAATTAGCGTCGCAATGCACGATGATATAAAACATTATTAAAGTAAATATGATAATATAAATTGATCGTAAACTCTTTTCCTTTCATACATCAAGCAATTTGATTGACTTAAAGAATGGACAAATAGAGGAGCTTAATATTATAGTCACAAAACATAAAATTCAATTATGAACCGATAGAAGGTAAACAAGGTAAGATGCCTCAGAAAGATTATCTATCTTGTTTATACTCTCATATCCATTTACGATAATTATCAATAACAATAGAAGTAGTTTTATAGAAACTATCTGAATAGATAAAAGTATTACGTATCCGTGCAAACATACGCGACAAGTTGCGATTAATCGATATCACGAGCAATTAAAGACTAATGTTCCTAGAACATGAAACTGCATCAGTAGAAAAATATGTAGAAGAGAAAGAGAGACAGACGATCGCTCGTTGACGCACATTTTTATTTGTTCTTATTTTTCGTCTGTGGAGTGAGCACAAGTGTAAACTAAACACTATAATAATAACTATACTAACAGCTTGTATCTACAAATTAAAAGTATTCACATACTAATTACATTCACATCTAATCTAAAAAAATTTCTGTTGATGCAAACAAAGAAAATAATCTACTTTTCATAATACGAAAAAAAGCAATTAGTGTATTGAAGATTTTCATTTGTCCTTATCTTCCGTTTGTGCAGTAACACTGTGTGTAAACACTATAATAAGAATAATAGATTTTCCGCCTGCAGCCTCCTGATCCTCCTCAACCTCTTCCAACCTGTTCATTTTGTCTTCGGATAAAATTTTAAATACCTTTAATTCCATTAATGCGGAGATCCACGATAAGACAGAAATTTCGTGTCTCGTATGAGACAATTATTTCACGATGTGATTCCAGTATAGGACAAATTTTGATTTCATCTCTCATTAACTCACATCTCATGCGAAAACCTTGTCTCGCTTAAACAGGTTTGAATTTTTTTATTGTTTCCACTATGCATCAGAATATCTTGTACTAATGAATGATTTCTTTTCAAGTTGGTTCTTAGTTTGCAAGATTTGATCTTATTTAAGTTTGACATATGGCATTTAAAAAGGAAAGCTGACAAACAGTAGCTTGTGTGTACTTAAAATTCTTGGCCAATGTTCAGCGTTTCGATTTCAAACCATTGTCCTCACATGTTTGTTCCATGTTTCTAAAAAGAAAATAATATGATTGATATGACAATTCATTTCATTTAATTGTTTATTTAAAACGATTTCTAACAAATAATAGTAGATTCTGGTCTACCATGTGAAAATAATAATAACAATAGCGGCTCATATTCGACGTAATATGTTACTTATAATTAAATTAACAATACACGTATATAAATACTACGAACTATAAAATACATCCATACGAGATAAATATATCACGAAACAACAAGAAAACTCTCGTGCTATTGGGGAGTTGAAAAACGAATCATAACACTAAGGATGGCGAGGGGTAGCACGTGTAGGCACTGCGCGTATACCACTTACGCCATTATTTTCCGTATTCAGCTGAAGCCACCAATGCGCGAGGCCGAATTTCCACTCAGCGTTCACTCCAGGAAAACAATTCTGATTGGATTTCGAGTTTTCCCACTACGCGACAGAACCGCCAAGCTCTCATAAAAATAAGCCACCACGTAATGTCCAGAGTCAGTCTTCCGCCGGCACAGGACCGGCATCTTTCTCCTGATCCTCCTCCTCCAATACCTCCTGATCCTTCTCCTGAACCTCCTCATCATCCAATGCCTCGTGATCCTTCTCCTGCTCCTCCTCCTCCTCCTCTTTCGACATCTCCTTTCGATCCCCTTCCTTATCCTAATCCTCCCGATCCACATCCCCATCATCCTTGTTTTGCCGTTCCCCATCCTTATCCTGATCCTCCCGATACCTCTCGCCATCCTTATCCTGATCCTCCTGATACCTACCGCCATCCTTATCTTCCTTATCCCGATCCTCCCGATCCCTATCCCCATCCTTATCCCCCCTATCCTTATCCTCCCTATCCTTATCCTCCCGATCCCCAACCTTACCCACATCCTTCCGATCCTTATCCTTACCGTCCAGATACTGATCGTCCCCCACCGACTCTCTAAGCTCCTGTGTCAGCAGGTCCCCCGCGGTCTCTTGGAATCCTCGGTCTCTCTGTCGCTCACAATCAGATTTCGATATTTACCGATCGCTATCGGTCTCTAACGTTCTCTACCGGTTTCTGTCATATTTTTGTTCCCATTGGTTTTTATCGTTCTGAATCGTTCCCTATCGTACTCTACTGTTCCCTATCGGCCGCTATCGGTTTCCATCGTTTCATATCATTCCCAATCGGACCCTACCGTTCAGTATCGATCCCTATCGGTTATTATCGGTCCCTATCGGTCTCTCCAGTTTCATAACGGTATTTATCGTTCGTTATCGATCTCTATCGTTCTTTATCGGTCTCTACCGCTCATATTTCTGTCCCCATTGGTCTCTATCGTTCTGCATCGCTTATATTCCGATCTCAGTCGGCATCTATCGTTAATATTTCGGTTCTTATCGTTCCCTGTCGTTAATATTTCGGTTCCTATCGTTCCCTATCGTCAATATTTCGGATCTTATCGTGCCCTATCGTTCTCTATCGG
Organism: Macropis europaea; assembly: GCA_916610135.2. Lineage (NCBI taxonomy): Eukaryota > Metazoa > Arthropoda > Insecta > Hymenoptera > Melittidae > Macropis > Macropis europaea. The sequence goes on from OU744343.1 coordinate 33,953,961, forward strand.
TCTCTGCTGTTTCCTAAAGGAATTTATCGTTCTTTATCGATCTAGCTAATATTTCGGTCTCCATCGTTCAGTACTGTTCTCTGTTGATCTCTAGAGGTATCTATTGCACGTATTTCGATCTCTATCGTTCTCAAACTGTTTCTGACACTCATATTTTGGACTTTATCGCTAATATTTCGGTCTCTGTCGTTCTCAAACTGTTTCTGTCGCACATATTTCGGTCTCTATTGCTAATATGTCGAACTTTTTTGGTCTATATAGTTATTATTTTGGTCAATATCGACCCTTATCGGTCTCTACCGCTAATATTTCAGTCTCTTCCCATCCGTATAGTACTCTGTCGATCTCTAGCGATATCTATGACACCTATTTAGGATTCTATCGTTCGCAAACAGTTTCCGTCGCTTAACCGTTTTAACGCCATGCAGCGCGATCGCGCTGTTCACGTACTGTGCTGAAATGTGCCGCGATGTTTGGTCACGATTGTCAATTCGCAACGCGCTCGGTTCCGAATGTAGTAAAAGAGCAGCGCAATCGCGTCGATCGGCATTTCTCGCAGACAAATGAACGAAGCGCTATCGCGCTACATGGCACAATCCAACACGGATTTTTAAAAACACCTGTCACTAAAACGGTTAAACTGCGGTCTCTAGTAGTCCTTATCATTCCATTTCGGTCTCTACCGATCTCAATCGACATCCATCGGGATCAGGTACTCACAAACACGAATTTTTCATTCAGGAACTCCGGAAAATCAAAAATTTTAAATCAGGTACGATCAAAAAGGAATTTTTTCATTCAGGTACACCAACAATTAAATATTTTAAAATTAGGTAGTTCCAAAAACAAACTTTTTCATTCAGGTACTCCGAAAAATGAAATATTTTAAAATCAGGTACTTCCAAAGGTGACTTTTTTCATTCAGGTACTCCGAAAAATCAAGTATTTTAAAGTCAGGTACTTCCAAAATTGAATTTTCTCATTCAGGTACTCCGAAAAATCAAGTATTTTAAAATCAGGTATTTCTAAAAATGAATTTTTTCGTTCAGGTACTCCGAAAAATCAAGTATTTTAAAATCAGGCACTTCTAAAAATGAATTTTTTTCAGGTACTCCCAAAAGCCGAAGATTTTAGAATCAGGTACTTCAAAAAGTGAGTATTTTCATTCAGTTATCCGTGGATTATAGGAGAATTTCGGTATCTGCGGATTCTACGCGAATTTCCGTATCCGCGGACTATAGGTGATTTCCATATCCGTGTATAACTTAAATTGACTGTATCCGCGGATAACTGAAGTTTACTATTTCCGCGGATAACTGAATGAAAAAAACTCACTTTTTGAATATCCTGATTTTAAAATCTTCCGCTTTTGGGAGTACCCGAATGAAAAATTCGGTTTTGGAAGTACCTGATTTTAAAATACTTGGTTTTTCGTAGTACCTGTATGAAAAGAGTCATTTTTCGAAGTACCTGATTTTTATATATGTGAATTTTCGGAGAACCTGAATGAAAAATTCATTTTCGAAAGGACCTGATCCCGATGGATATCGATAGAGGTGCGTAGAGGCCGAAATATTAGCAATAGGAGTCGATAGAGACCGTTAGAGGACAATATAAAACGATGGAGGGCAACATAGTATTGATAAGGATGAACAGAGACCGGAATTTAAGCAGCAGAAACTGTTTGGGAACGACAGAAACCGAAATATGTGCCATAGATACCGCTAGATATCGGAAGATTACTGTACAGAATAATAGACATTGAAATATTAGCGATTGAGACCAACAGAGACCGAAATATGTGCGATAGAAACACTTTGAGATCGATATAGACCAAAATATTGACGTTACAGACCAGTAAAGATTGAAATATTAGTGATAGAGACGGACGGAGATAGAAATATTAGGGATGCAGAACTATAGAGACCAATGGGGACAGAAATGTGATTCCAGGAGACACTGAAGACGGTCCTGACAGAGGAGACTTCGATAGTCGGTGAGGTGGCAGATAAAATGTTTCGCAGGGATGAGGGAGAGGAGAGATTAGGACGACGATCAGAATCTGGATGGTAAGGATGAGGATCGTGAGGATAATGACACAGGTAAGGATCGGGAAGACATAGGTACGGATGCGGATAGGGCTCGGGAGGATCAGGATAAGGATCGGGATAAGGATCGGGATAAGGAATACAAGGGTGATGGGGATGTGGTTTGGGAGGATTAGGATAAGGTTGAGGATCGGAAGGAGGTGTTGGAAGAGAAAGAGGATGATCGGAAGAAGGCGGAGGAGGAGGTGGTGGAGGATCAGGAGAAAGAAGATGAGGAAGAGGAGGATCAGGATCAGGAGGCAGCCGGCGAAAGACTGACTCGGGACCTTACGTTGTGTCATATTTATATGAAAGCTCGGTGGTTCTTCGTGTAGCGGAGAAACTCGAAATCCAATTAGAGTTGTTTTCCTGGAGTGAACGCTGAGTGGAAATTCAGTCTCGCGCATTGGAGGGTTCAGCGGTATACGGAAAAGAATGGCGTAAGCGGTATACGCATAGCGCTTACACCTACCACCCCTTGCCATCCTTTGTGTTATGATTCGTTTCTCAACTCACAAATAGCACGTACGTTTTCTTGTTGTTCCGTGATATATTTATCTCGTGTGAATTTATTTTATGTTCGTAGTATTTATATACGTGTATTGTTAATTTAATTATAAGTACCATAATAAGTCGAATACAAGACGCTACTGTCAATATTTTTATATGGTACACCGAAGTCTACTATTATTAGTATATTACTATTATCTGTTTGAAATCATTCTGAGTAAACAATTAAATTACATGAATTTTTGTATCAATCATATTATTTTCTTTTTAGAAACATAGAACAAACATGTGAGAACAAAAATTTAAATAGAAAAACTGAGCATTGGACAAGAAATTGAAGTAAGCACAATAGTTCTCTTCTTTGTTTTTTAAACGCCATTACTACAAGATATTTTGATGCATCGCGGAAACAATAAAAAAATTCAAACCTGTTTAAGCGAGACAAAATGTTCATGTGATATGTGCATTAATGAGGGATGACATCAAGATTTGTCCTGTAGTGGAATCCCATCGTGAAATAATTGTCTGATGACATTAAAGTCTCATGCGAGACACGAAATTTCTGTCTTATCGCGGATCTCCGTCTTAGTTGAATTAGAGGGATTCAAAATTTTATTTGAAAACAAAATGAAATAACAAATGTTTATCAGTGTTTTCTATTTTGTTTCCTAACACCAAAAGCGCTGTGATGTAAAGTCAGTTACGATCGATACGGTAGAATGTGACACGAAAATGGTAAGAGGGCTCGTGAGCCCTCCGAACGTGTGACACAAAAATACATTGGATGATAGGTCTATTCTATAGTTCATCGAAGGCTGTAGTTTGTAGATGCCGAAACATGAGCAAAAGATACCGACTGAGACTGATGAAAGTCGAAATATGAGCGGTAGAGATCGGCAGAGATGGATAGGAAACGATAGAGACCAATAGGGAACAGTAGAGACCGAAATATATTCACGATGATATATTTTATGAAATTTTCCTCCGATCTTGATATTTACACGTGTTCTCCTGCGTGAACGGATTCCTTGGACAATGCATCGTCAAGTGACCATATAACCCTTTACCGTTTTAACCACTCGCACCGAAATATTAAGTTGTCCGGAAATAAATTGCGGTTTTCAGTAGTCTAACATTTGGCTTCATGTACTACAACTTTTTAATTCATGTTTATTGTAGGGTATACCATTTTACAGCATAGGTGTCGCACATCGTATGGCCACGAACTGGAGGAAATGCACAAAGAATTACGTGTAAACAACCAGCTTTATTGAATCGAAATGGTCCAATACTGCCACACGATAACGACCACCCACACGTATCACAGTTAACACTTCGGAAGCTCAACGAATTGGGATATAAGACACTGCCTCACCCTCCTTACTCGCCTGACCTGTTGCTAAGCGACTACCATTTTTTTAAACTTTTGAACAACTTAGAACAACAAATTTTTCACAATATGAACAACGCTAAAAACGCCTTTAAGGAATTTATCAATTCTAGGACATCGGATTTTTATAATAAGGAGATAAAAAAGTTTGTATCTCGTTGGGAAAAGTGTATAAATTGTAATGGATTTTACTTTGATTAAATAAGTTTGTTTTAAGCAAAGTTGCACACGTTTAAACATCGTGCCTAAAAACCGCAATTTATTTCCGGACAACCTAATATCAATACTTAATTTACACTTGCTTGCACCCCGGAATCGATACCTCAGTCTGCAAAATGGTAACGGACTTTTCGATTTGTTTTTCTGTGTAGAATCTACAATTTTCAGGTTGTATAACATGCTTGGAACATCCTGTATAATACTGTATTCCTTGTTTTAAATATAAGTACACTTTAGTCACAGAAACTATGAGTATCCGTATTCACCCCTTACAAATGATTTATAAACGTTTGTACCATTCAAGCTAAACGTAAGTGTACACTATACTAAAGTTCAGCTGTATTAGATTAGCGGAATACAGTAAATATTTTTTATTTGTATTTTACAAATGTAACTTCCTACCTTTTTTATATTCAGTAACAATATGTGTTCAAGACAGTTATAAATATAATGTAAAATAATAATATCAAACAAAAAAGTATAATCTGAAATCGATTCCGAAATAGTATAAAATCTTAGTATGAATCAGGATGGATTCAGTCACTCGCTTTCGCGTTACGAGATCCGAAAGTGTATTGACGACGCAGTAAGAATATCGCACACATAATCTCGTCTGTTACATTGATTTCCCGCATTTACTACCTCGCCAATCTCTATCCTTTTTCCCGGTGTAATTCCTGAAGTCAACGTTCTAAATCGTAGAGTGTGCTATAAAAAAACCAGTGGTTTTTGGCGCCGTCGGTATACCCGATCGTTTGACACGAAGTCCCATAAGGTGATTAGTCTATTCCATACTTCGTCTGTGGTTCGACTAGAAAATTCTCATCGACTATAAAATTAAATTTCAAGGAAAAACTGCGAGGTATTTCTAATTTATTCAGTGCGAATGTAAAAAAATCGTTTGACACGTTCGTGATTGCGTTCGAGCTCACAGCTTTGATAGTAGTAGAGGAGGATTCACGCACGCATAAAGCTGCCGGCATTGTTAACGTTATTACCGCCGAATATTTGCATAATCAGAGTATAGTTGGCATCCACGTCTCGAATAAGCAATCGAAGTACATTCCGATGAGCGTCGAGGCCGATTTATGCGCTCGCGTGCATACGTATGAACTGTCCATGCATACTTCCGTCGCAGCAAATGGCATGTGCGATAAAAGAAGATCGGGCAAAGCCACTCGTTAAAAGCAGAACCGACATCGTAGAGGAAAAATTATTTATCATTCATCAGGTTTCTGACACGTGCCTTTGTTCCACCTTTCATACGAATACACAGGTTGAAAAAGTGAAAATGAAAAAACAAGTCGAAAATTTGTTGTGTTTAAAGCTTCGTTTTCAGAAAAATCAATCTGGAAAATTTGTTAAATGCAGATGCGCTTTTTCAACAAACTTTTGCGTTACTGATATGCGAACGTCAGAACATTATTCCCCCTTAAAAAATATTAACCAAAAGTAACTTCTGACTCGTTGATGTAAGGAAAAAAAATAACAGAACAAAGTGTAAAAACTTTTAAATGTATAAAAAAATACGTTTATAAAATTACGTTATTCAAAAAATACATGCAATTCATTGTACGTACATACATGAATGTGTAGCTTTTAATAAATTGACAATGATTAATTTATGATACACGGGTCATATTTTGTTACTGTAACAGAAGCAGGAAATTAGCTCAATTAATATTTTCGATTTAGAAATTAAGATACAATATGAAATATTATATACATGTATATTATTCAATCATTACATTCCATAAGAAATTAAATATGATCCTATCAATAAAATCGCAGAAGTATTATTATAACCGATGCAATTTTGCAAGCTCAAATTTCATCATTTCTGCAGAAAGTTTAACCATTTATTGTGAGAGAACAGTGCATTTCCGGCATATGGATTCTTGAGCATTTTTTATCCTCTAATCGAGCAGAGTAAGTAAAGTCAAGAAACTTGTGTTTGCGGCAGGTTGTTTTCTAGATGTACATCTAATATGACACAGAGAATCACCTCTGTAGACAGCAAAAAAAGCTGCTTAACACATTGTTAACTGAAGTCGTGTCAGCTTGTCTTTTGTTGGCTGAACGTCCATGAACGGTGACGAGTATACTCGTGTTTAGAGGAGCATACAGTTTCACATGTTGAATGCCACAGTGAAAACTGCCCTACCCGGTCAGTCACAGTACAATATATTGTTTTATGCATAAATCGAATCAGTAAAGAATATTTAACCATTTTAACGTACAGTTATTGCCTTGTATTATTATTAAAACATTAAAGCAGTTCAAAATTGTATGCAAATAAATTGCTGCTTAAATAAGTAAACCTTGAGGCGCGGGTCCCTGGGGACCTCCGTAGCAATCAACGTGGTAAATCATCCTGAAAAGTTATTGGAGCTTGAAAGTGAGAGTTTTCATTATAGAATTCGTGAATGTATTTATCAGTCACTTTCTGTCTTTCTGGGATAATATTCAAATCGAATAAAGTGAAACTTTTGTATTGGAATTGACTCGGATTCGTGGGTATATACATATTAAACTCCATCCCGTCTCAAGTCGTACGAGTTTCATGAAATATTTTCAATTGGAACACCCTGTGCACAGGGAACTCATTCACACAAACACGGTCGATTTAAGCTATGCATTAATTCTGGGGCGAGCTTTATGGCGGTACTTCAATGTGAGCGGCTGCTGATTACAAGACCACGTGGCTGGTCTGATTACACGCGATCGTCGACGAGAGTCCGTGTTCTTTCTACTCTCCGCCCACGTAGTGGAGGTCTTTTTTTGGCAGGCCACCGACACCAAATTCGGCGCTGGATCAGCCAGATGAAACGGAAGGTCTCGATGTTCAACGACTGCACGCCGAAGATCGTTTCCTTCTGCAATTCATTTAAGATTTTAATGCAGAAATAAACGCCTGTGGTCAGCTACTTTTTATAGAAATCCTTATACAGTACCCTGCTACTACATTCTGGGCACCCAATATTTTCTACAAACATCAACTTTAGGAGCTTGTTTATAGTTTTTGCTTGTATGAAATGTAACGATATGGTTATCAATAAAACTATATGTAAAGCACTTACATTTTCTGATTTGACAGTGGGCAGATGCACGTGGTTGTACTAATACCACTTTGCAATATTGAGACTAAAATATCTCTTAAACTAATGTTTTTTTGACATAAATACCTTAATACTTTTTTATAGGAAATAATCAGCTGCATCGATTAATGCATTCAAAATTATATGATTTCATTTAAGAAAACGTATGTCACCTTCATATAACTTCTACGCGTCCATCTACAGAAAAACTAATTACACTGGATTATGACCCCCTCGAAACCATTCACTTTCTATCCGAACCACTTTTTATATAATGGGTAGCTTACCAGTAATTCGCATTTATAGATTAAAATCGGACACCCTGTATATTTCGGTAACTATCCCCCGACTATATACACGGATTACAACTTTCAAAGATTCAACGTAACAAGCTGTACGAGAAGTACTGACGTATTGAAATTGGAAGTCGGAATCACGTCAAACCGGAAGAAGAATCTGACTTCGCAACTTCTTAGGTAGATATACATATAGTGTTGTAGGGAAAGGGAAGGGGAAACGATGACCATCCTTGACGAACTGTACCCTTGATGACTAAGGGTAGAAGCTGTTTGTGGAAAAAGTTTGGTTTGGAAAACCTCGCGAAAACAGGTTGACTCAGTCTAAACGCTGACGGGGACTTTGCAATTGAAAAAGTTATGGATTATCTGTGACCCAACGATACCAATAGGTTTAAATCTGGTCTGTGCAAAAGCATACTTTCGCAATCTGTTCAGATACTCGAGCTTTTTCTGCACTTTATATTCGAATATTGTAAGGAACAAACAATAATTGTTCAATCATAGTGCAGTAGAATAACTGCATTTCGATTATCCAAACAGCAATAATATAGAAATTGATTCATGGATTATCAATTATACAAACACATAAATTTAAATACATTCGAATAATCGACGTTCTACGTACGATACATGTTTTAGATATTGATATTACTATCAACCGTAGTTTTTCTTGTCAGAACACAGATAAATCTGTCACTGCACTTGTATCGTGCGATTTGCATAACTGGTGTAGTCGATGATTCTTCACAGGAATGCGTGTATGGTCAGAAATGGGAATGTAGAATGAAAAGTGTTTATTAGACTCATTTCAAAATTAATATTGTTGTCGGGGTGCTCCAAAGATTGCACTTCTGTTTTCCTTATATAACTTTATTCGAAAATAAGTACAGTGGGTTTTACAAAGATCGTGCCTGAAATGTTAGCTATTGCTTTTCTTCTCGAGAACTGAATTTCCTCGTTCGGAACCCGTATTTACGTGTTCCCTTTTTGGAGGGGTAGATGTGGGAGGCGCCTAAGTCCCGAAATTCGGAGGGAGTCCTTAGGAGATCGTGGGACTGTTAGGATAAGGTGTGGCACCCAAATGTCGCACCAAAGGGACGATAGGATTATGGCAATCGGTAAGGGATCGGAAAAAGGGGTCTTTTCCCAGACATGGTATCGCTTGGGTGTCACGATAGGAAGATACTGTGTCCAGGAGTTTGAAAAAGGTTCGGATGAGCAAATATTGTCGGAAGGATGCGCTAATCGGCGTATGCCGCTGAACAGTCGGGTGATAGAGACGACAGTATAACATGCTTCATGTTCTCGTGAAATGCTTTTTGTATTTTAGACAGTTCGAGTGTTTAGTTTTTCATCGCGCCTGCAATCATACGCGTATTTATAAAAAAACACTAAACTCCGCGTAATCGTGTGACGTCACTCGTAGGAGACTAATCACTGAAACTGATAAAAATGATGACATTTTACAGGTCAGCAGTTTGTTATCGCTGCAATTAACTATGTTAGTGTCAAAAGAAGTACTGATAACAGAAGAAACAATATAAATTTCTCACTGAAATTTTTCAGTATACATGTACATTTTTCAGGCTATTTGATATTTTATGATCACAAAATTTATATTTCAGTAATTTTATATAGAGTTTACAATTTTTTTATATAATCTTATGTTCGAATCAAGTTCTTTTTTTATTGAAAATATTTTCAGTTGTAAAAACTATTGTTTGTAATTACGCTTAGGTTGCAGAAGTGCATGAAGTTTTATTCATTCAATATTGGGGGCCTACCATTTTTAATATAATTAATATAAACCTTGTCTTCTAACCAAGTTCCTATTTGTATTGAAAATATTTCCAGTCGTTAAAAGTATTGTTTGTAATGACGTTTGGGTTGTAGATGTGCATGAACTTTTATTTATTTAATATTGTACATATTAATATTATTTAATAAGTGTATTATCGGCCCGCGAAACTGTGTTTCGCGAAAATTGTTATCTATACAACGGCAAAATTCTATCGATGCAGATTTCTTTTTCAGCGCAGCATCGATGAACTATGTCCCAACACACACGCTAAAATGGACACGTGGCATAATGATGTGTGTGTGAATCTCTTAAGTGTGCATTTGAAAAGCGTGCGTTTTGCAGTGTGGCGAGAGTTTTTGACGAGATCGAGGAGAGAGTTTTTAACGAGATCAACGAGAGAGCGTCTGATGAGATCGGAGAGCATGACGTTTTTTTCGACTGATAATGACTGTAATCTACGGAGTTTTTATAACTGAATGTCGGGTAGCAATTGTTCTGAGTGTGCAATGCCTATCTGAGTCTAAGCACCTAAGTTAATGATAAATATTAGGCTGAGGCACAAATAACATCCGACGCATACCAGATTTTTTTATTTCTAGAAAGTCAAATAGTATATCTGTGTTACCGATTTTTGCGGCATATTTACGGGTAGGAATCTCTAAAACGTAGACATACTGCAAGAGCAGCAATAATCATCCTCGAATATATCATCAATAAACTTGAGAAAGGAAGTTATTTATAACTCAACCCAATATATTGTTATTGTTTAATTGAGCCTCATTATCGAAAAAATTCCTACAATATAGAACATTATACCGTACGAACGAAAATATTACAAATTTTGGAAACATTAATATTTCTGATCTTTTCAAAAGTATAAACTCATAGTGTTCACAGGAATATTATAGCCACAAATTGAATCGTTTATTATTCAAAAGACGTACGTCCATATTTCGGGAAAAATAAAGTTACGCATTTTTCTGACTGTAGATGCCTACCTCCATTTAGAATTATGGAATCCAAATGAACATCAAAAGTGTCTTTTCATAGTTCCTATCGATTGCGATTGAAAAAAAACGAATAAACATTATTTCGAAGACGGTTAGGTAGCTTTTATTGCCTGGTCTCAAATTTTAAAAAACGGACATAGCCCTTTCAATAATAAACAATTCAGTTATGAACATACGTACGTACACCCCTGTGCGTAAGTCATGGGACACCTTACCATTTTAGAATAAATCTGCAATACGATACCGATTTACTTACTTATTTCAATATGAATGGTTCTTTTCAATACAGTTATGTTTAACATATTCCCTTAACACGTGTACCGTTTTCGGTACACGCATCAATTTTAATTTGATCATATAACTGCCAACCCTCATGAAATTTTGAGTAACATTCACATTAAAATGACAGTAGAAATAGAATGTTTAATGTCAACTAAATCAATATTTGTATAATCAACCACGTGTATTAATAAATAGCCATTTTCGTGTATCTGTCTATTTATGGGATTTTCTACTGTGGCAGCGAACGTGTTATGCAATACATTTTTAATGATATGGTTGGTATTTCGTTATAATTAACATAAAAAAACTCAAATAATTATAGCACAGTTCAAGACCAGTTTTTCAACGTGCTTAATTTAAATGACTTTTATCTCGACTTCGTTTCCTTCCGTCAAAATATTGGTCTCTGCTGATATTAGACGGTATTTCAGGGTTATTGCAGTGTGTTTATAAATTCTGTTGTAGAAAAATAATTTCAATAATTCAATATATTTTAATATTTAGGAACTGCATTCAGTGTAAGTAATCAGTAAATTATAATGATTTAATATTCCGAGTGTTTAATATTTTAAATTTAAGCGTAAGGCTGAAATTAGTAAGTGTCTAATAACTTGTGAACGGAGGTGTATGTGTCTCGTCTAAACTGTATACTGAATAATTCCAACAGTGACACTTATAAAAATTTACATATAACAATTTTGCAAATTCACTAAATTGCAAAAATTGTACTATCAGTATTATACGCATAAGTATGCATAAATAGTGACCTAAAATGATAAAGCATTTGCTGTAGTGCACATTGTATTGCAGTAGAAATCGTAGGCAAACTATCGAAAGCTTTGGAGCTGAAAGGATTCAAATTTTTTAAGTTGAGAAAATGTTCGAAGCATTGCGGAATAGAAGAACAACCGAATCTGTCAAAAATTCTTAGAAGAGAGAATTCAATGTCGATATCGGTAGCACGTAAGTATCGTATCACTACAAGCTATTCTTCATTTCTTAGTACACTTGGTGATAAAAATATACTGAACTAAAATAGATAGACAACTTGACAGATCGACGCATATTACAAATGTAACACGAGTGCATAGTGAACGGCCATCAGTAACACGAAACTATCGTATTATAGTACCGTTATAAAATTAAAATCTATCTCTAAAAAATATTGCAAGGCAAAATGATATACTTTTAGACGCTCCACATTCCTATTTTTATGCACTTTCGACCAAAATACAGTTGCTCTTATTTCATCCTCTACAAAAAAAGTACTAAGAATACTATGCGTGTTAGTTGTTGCATTGGAAGTTACTCGAATTTTACGTAAAGTAATACCTGTCTTTATACAGTGAAGATAAGAAGAGATATATTCACTGATAGGGTTAAATGCTGCTTACATTTACTTTACTTTTATGTTACTTACCTTATTGTTTTATATGTTTACGTAACTTCTAAAGTATCAATTTTCAAGTATAACATTGTCAATACTTTTTTGTAAAGGACAAAAAAAATGTATTCAAAAATATAGGATCCTTCAAAAAAGGACAACATACCTACGTACACAAATGCATAAATGTAACATAAAAATGTGAAACTTCTAAAATCATGTAAGTCCCTGCACTAAACATACCTTTTCACTAGATTTAACAACTAGTCGAAACAAATTTATATAATAGATCATTTTCGCATATGATTACATATAAATGGGCATATGTATATTAACAAATAGATTATTTTGAGACAAACATATTTTATATTACTTACAGAATATAAGAACAATAATTTTTTTAATTTATATAATCCTGCAAAGTGTGATAATACGTTTGGAAGTAGTCATTATTGTGAAGTATTTGGTTATGCATAATAAGAGCTGTTTGAAGACAAAGCCTTTTGACGTTTTTTGCATCCTTCACTGTTAAAGGAACACGAATTTGCCTTGTTACATCAATCTGACGGTCATCAAGTCTGCTGTGGTCATCGAAAAATATCTCAGAATATTTTATAAGTACCCTATAAAATTTTCAAAGGTGGACAATGTGAACTGATTTAGCAAAATGATGGTTCAAAATCCACCAAAAACTATAGGTTTCCTATCTAAATGGTCATACTAGTCGATTTTGAGTTATACACAAAGAAGAAAATCTGGTGCACCTCAACAACTGGATCCATGCTGAAATTGCTAAAGTTAACACTTTGAATACTACGCTCTATTAGCTGAAAATAACAGGCATTCTAAATGTATATACAAAATAAATGTAACCCTAAATATTATGTAACCTGAATATAATCTTAAATTAAAGCCACTTTTATCAGTAACTATCACAATTCTTTTCGAGGTTCTATTAGATCTTATTAGATCAAATAAATAATTTAACCTATGTGTCATCCATACATAACAGTCAAAGTATAATAATTGGACATTGTATGAAGCTTTAGTAACGTTTAGATGAAGCTTTCTTTTTTAGTATTGATTCTGAAGAATAGATTTAAAGTTTTAAAATTTAGACTATCCTGCTTGGACATATTAAAGTACGCTGTCCACGATCAGAGCTAGAATGGCTGGCCACCCATTTTTCAGTGCTTCCGTGTTGCTGTTAACACATTAAAGTTCGGAACACACTTCAGGATACCTAAAACTGCAAATCACCTGGCTAAATAACCGCTTTAACAAGCGGCATTGAATATTATCAGTAAACTGTGGATGTTTACGCAAACATACATTTTTAAACTTCTATATTCCCTGTAAACAATTTGCGGTCTGTCGACGGAACTGTGCCGTTGCGGTTTGAAAACATTGGCTTTATACATGAAGGAATGCATATTTGACTATATATGTCTGATAACATGAAAACAAAATCACAGTTAATCTTCAGCATCGCCAAGGCAGTTATAAATAAAATTATTCGGACACAACATTGTTAAATGTAAAATTTTTGTTACCAACACGCAATATGAACCCAGACAATAATCTTTTAATGTACTGTCAAGGAAACAGAAACAAGCATATCGATACTAATTTCACTGCATTTCTTCGATAACAACACAAGTTTAAAAATAAATAAGAACGAGGTGGGTCGAAAAAGACCCGAAGTCGACATTAGGGTTAAAGTTTATAACATTAGGTCGGTGCATATGAAACGTCTTTATTCCGAAGTTGGAACTTCGCGGGACGGTTTTATGTAGCAAACACTGTTTCACAGTCAATTATTGTAGTTCATATTAAAGAAGGAGTTCCTTATAATACGCGTGCAGTAATTGTCAGTCATACATGCTGTTGATTACTTACAAATTATTTCTTGAAGCTGCAAACAACCGGGATTTTTAAGTAATCTTTCCTTGTAAGTATAAACTTGGCAATACTGCAGGGAAAATTGTTGGAAAAATTAATTCAGCGTTTGAAGAAGCTTATGTAAATGTACGAAGTGTAACAAAATATAAAACTAAGAACGAGGTGTGTAGAAGAAGACCCGAAGACTAGGGTTAAATGTCCATCATTCACCAATTCGGGTGAAATAAATTGCATAAACATCCGCAGCCCAGTTATCACATTGACTGCTGTAATCGAGTAACATTGACCGCAACATTGCTATAGCATGACTGCTACACCAGGCAACGTCAACATTTCAGGTGCATATAAAGAAGGACGGTGCTCTGTTGTCAACGTTCGTTTCACAGGAGGATGAAGGCGATAGCGGCGATTAGGCTCGCCGAGGCCGCGTTTACTCGACGATTTTCCTCGTCGTTTGCGAACGAGAGTATCGGCAACACAGCGATAGATCGTTCCGACCATGCTCTCGAGCTCATGCTTGTTCAGTCGAGTCGCGGACGTCGTTCCGTGCTCTTCATCTTCTGTGTTCCACTTTGAAGAGTCCACGCGTTTTTGCTATAGTTCACGGAAGATCGACGGTCGATCGCGCGATTATTACGTGACGTTCGAGGTGAGTGAATCGAGATTAGATCCCGATGATACGAATTCCGAGTTCAAGAACGAGATCTGTCGAACAGTTTTCATTGATTGACGAAAGATTTACCGCGGGTGTTGCTTGGACAGATATGTTCGTTGCAATTAGACTCCTGTCGCTGAAGAGCCAGTCGACAACGAGTAGGGAAATACCGAACGTATCTTTCAATATGCTTGAATAATTTTATTCGCTTCTGCTGGCATGTTTTTGCTAATCTCCGTTGTAGTTTCGTCCAATTTGATTTTTATTTTTAAGTTAAGAATGATTTTCTGAACTGGGGACTTACTCTTTTTTTAGACTTCGCAGGATTTGGTTAATGTTAATTCGGGATGAATGTTTATAAAGTTTTACACAGTAAGATATGATACATATGTGAACATTAATAAAAGAATATGTCCAGAGAATAATACATGTTTCAGAAATTTGGTTTGATAAATGAAGGGCTGTGAGTTTGTTTAGTGAGTATAGTTTACAGTAATTAATGGTCTGTGGATTTTTATATAATTACATTTCTGTATATTGATAAGTTTACATTTCAAATCTATGGAACCGTAAAAAAATTTGTTGCATGTTTTTAAACAGGTCACTTATTTTATACAACGTATAAAACTTTTTTTATAAATGTTTTACAACTGTGGATGTATTAAATTGCATAAATATCCGCGTTGTGGTTATTACAGTCACTAACGACTGCAGACGCCTAATAAAATTGATATATTAAATACAATACGATATTTTTAATAATTTTTTCGTATTCTGCTGTTTGTTACTTAAAAATAGAAGTATTTTGAAAATGTAATAACTGAATTTTCCAAGTTATAAACAATGTTCTAAACAGTTTTCCCAACACAGCATTATTTACAAATCCAATAATATTCATTTTTCGATTCAAGTTTACTGGACATTTCTCATTCAGTTTAATGAACATTACCCTGTAAGCCCCAAAATACTTTTTTACCGCTTTGTATACAACTTTAACCAGACACAATAACTAATAAATATACATCATAGTAACTGTAACCATAATTTTTCTTAATTGTTTTTCAATAATTATTAACGGTGTTGTAGACCTTCATATAATGATCAATAACAGTCACTTTTAATTAAATAATAAAAAAAACTCTAATTATAAGTAATAATAAAAATCTCCACGAAATCATTTCTAGCCTAATCTAATCAATTAGTAACTTCCAACAAAATATATTTCTTCTCCAATAAATGCTAATTACCTTCTTAATTTCGTCTAAATTCTTTTCAGAGTTCTAACAAATATTGAATTACTTTCATATAATAGATTTAATAATAAAATATTGAATTATTTTCACACAGTGAAACTTCTAATAAAATATTGAATTATTTTCATACAGCAAAACTTCAAATAAATGTTGAATTCTTTGCATACAGTGAAGCTTTTAATGAAATATTAAATTATTTTCACACAGTAAATCTTCTAATAAAATATGTAACTATTTTCATACAGCAAAACTGCTAATAAAATATTTAATTATTTTCGTAGAGTAAAATTTCTAGTAAAATATTTAATTATTTATGTTAAACTCCCTTCTGAGATTTTTTGGGACATTCAGAGCGTCATTGCCGAACAAATTACCGCTAGAATGACTCGGATGATATTTTTTATAGTTACACGAGGTGATCACGGTTTCACTTGAACGTCATGATTCATTCCATTACGTAAGTCAGATTTATGAGTGATAGGTTTTGTCTCATTCGCGAAATTTTTTAGCGTTTCGAGTAAACACGATTGTGGAGCATATTTGAAAGTATGCCGTTTTGCGTCACGAATCGGATCGACCGTGATTGTATTAAGATAAACGGAATCTCTCTGGCAATTATTCGACTAACGAACCGCACAGTTTGCAAATAGCAGTCATGACCGGCAGGTTGACCCAGTCGTAATTCTCTCTGCCGTTAATCTCCTGTCATTTCACCTGGAAACCTTCGAAACCACAACGCACATTGTAAAACTGCTCCTGGGGAACAATAGTCATGTCAGTGGTGATTAAAAGAAAGCGTAGTAAGTGAGTAGTAACCACGAATACCATACTGTGGAGGGTAGAAACTATATTTTATATCAGTATTCAAGGAAAGCGAGAAACTTAAAATAATAATTTTTTATCCTTACAAATATGAAACGATGTATACATATATGTGCATACTTGATTTCTGAAAGTATTGTTATTGTCACTCACAAAATTGATCAAATGAATACGGTACTTCGAACTTATTTTACTTGATAAATTCACAGGGTATTGTTATTTGCAGCAAGGCTACTATATCTACAGTAAAATACATTTCAAAAATACGTACAAAAAGTAATTTATAGAAATATCTGATCAATTTCTGGCAAGTGGATTCTGTCCGATGCCATTTCACCCTTCCACACATTTAGTGTAACCGGTCGCGAACGACTAGCCGCTCCTGGGGGTTTTCCCTATATCGGCATCGGTTGGTTTACCACCGGCGAAACCGCCTCGGGACGAGCGCGGAAAAATCCAGAAGTGCCGCAGAGCGTTCTCTGCGGATGAGTCCTTTAGCTATGTCGTGGCCAAGGGAGGATAGCTCCTCCAATGGTCAGCGCCGTATCCACGGGGAACCATGGGGCGGCGAACTCACTCCGTACACGCCTGTACGCTCACTCTGCCCCCGACCAAAACTGAAGAGATGACCGGTAGGCAGTTGTTGCCTCTGTTCGAACCGGTCCCTGTTCGACTCTTCAGCCCCATTCAATTGATTCCACACAGATAAATTTTATGAGTCACAGTATATTTTATTTTCTTCTATTGAAGTTTTCAAGCAGCATTTAATTTTTTAACACTTTGATGGCCGCCGTTACCTGTACATGATTTATTCATTTGAGTAATATACCTATAATAGAAATAAAGGAGCGTAACGATCACTGATAAAAAAAATAAATAACCAAATACTCATAAAATTAAAATTGTAAACTAACCGATATAAAACGAATATCATGGAATGTTTTATTACTTAACTATTTAACAACCTTGCGAAATTTGCCAAGGGAACAATTTTTCTTAAAATATTAGCGGCCGTCAAAGTGTTAATAATAAATGTGACCTAATAT
This sequence comes from Macropis europaea, assembly GCA_916610135.2. Taxonomy (NCBI): domain Eukaryota; kingdom Metazoa; phylum Arthropoda; class Insecta; order Hymenoptera; family Melittidae; genus Macropis; species Macropis europaea. The sequence goes on from OU744343.1 coordinate 33,971,719, forward strand.
GTCCTTGGTTTTGTGTACAAATTTCATGAATGTTATGTGAAAATTGACTGAGGTATAAATTTGTTCACGTAACCATATATTTGTACATAAAGCTACACTAGAGTTCGATTGAATTGGCAACCAATGTTTGAGTCTGAAACTTTCCACCAAATATTGAAAATTAACAGTTTTAAAATTTGCAATGTTTACAATATTTCTTTGAAATTTGCAGTATACATAATTTTTCGCAAATGTCAGAAATACGAATCGTTTCTGACAGTACTCTAAAATTAATTCTCCCGCTATCGTTGTTTTTTCTTCCGTTATTTATGCGCGTCCACGTGTTTCATTCCGAATGTTTGATGTTAATCTTCCCGTAAACGATTGCGTATCCTTGAATCTCATTTCGCAGTTTACATTTTGTTCCTCGTTTTAATCGTACGTAATATGTTTGTTATTTTTTATCTGCACGTAATCTCGGATCACCTGATAATTTTTATTGACGACTGTAATAAAGTACGTGAGTTGATGTTACTATTTAAATACAGATTTACGTTAATTTGTTGGTCGAATTAACTGGTATAAAAAAATTAAATGGTTTCTAATATTTTATATACAGGGTGATAGAAAAATTATACAGGACTTACGCAATAAATAGCACTCATCACAGTAAATAAAAATATCTAATAAATATATTTCGAAAAAATGAATATTTAGTATAGAATTCAATGTTGGAAGTATTGTTCCGAAAAATGTTTATAATTCGGAAAGTATTGACCTGCATTTTGGGAATCATCCCTCGAGTTTCATCTGTCGGGTACCTTGAAATATTTTTGTAAAATGGAAACGAGAAAGCAACGTCAAGTATAGTGAATCCTCGCGTTGTTGGCGGTAACTGCACGCTGTTTTCTCAGCATTAAATTATTTGATAAGAATGCGTTCTCGGCATGTGCGTATTTCTCTTCTGAATAGGAGCTACCTCACTTTCCGTGTATTCAGCTGCCATTAACGATCGTACCATTATCAACAATACTTCCATTTTGATATACATACTGTTAGTCTTCTGTTCTCTTCAAGAAGGAACATAGTCGGACATAACCCGACAAACTTTTAAGCAAAGCGGGATGAAAATAGGTTTTTTTAATTCGTGGATTAATGTTACATCATCTAATTTATGATCATTAACGACGACAGTCGGTGATGACTTTTACACTTAGGTTAGATATAAGTATTAACCCTCAACTGGTATGGTGGATTTGTGTCACATAAGTGGTATAGTACGGGTCAAACTGGTCCAAATTTTTATCTTTTTTGCCTGTTATAACGAAGTAGAAACAAAAACTCATAGTATCTCTTACCATATATTTTCAATGTACTGTCTACAATACAAGTATTTTTACACTAAAAAATTAATTCCATTATTAAATACAGAAGTTTGTAAAAATGTCCCTGGCAGGAAAAATGTGGAACGCATGGAGGAAAATATATGTGTATGTAACAGCGATCTTACTCGCACCATACCAGTAGAAAGTTAAGAAGCTCTATACCATCGAGGATATTTATTACTTTTTAAACAGCTTTATGCTGCTGAATATTTCCCATTAGTTTGAGTATTGGATTATATTCGTTTCACTAATCTGAATGTTCGTAGCAAACCAGAACATTTTATTACGTAAAATCATTTTTAAAGGTTGTCGATTCTGCAAGTAAAATTCGCAGTCCATTTCATTTGTGCAGTTGAATACTAGATTTATGATATTTATCCTGTTCACACGCTATGCAATTTTTGCAATACAAATAGGTCACGGGAAAACGAGGAAGTAGCATTCTGCTTTCTAAGGCTCCTCGTCGCGAATGCCAGTCATCCGAAACCTTGCAGCGTTCCTCCAATTTAAGAAAACGGTAGCTAGAATTTACAGTCGTTAACACTTGAACCTGTAATCGTTTGCTATAATTACGCCGTGCAGCGATCTGTGGGGTGTAAAATTTTTAAAGAAAAATATCCAGGAAGAAGATAATTCTAAATATGGTGATAAATCGGCTATGCCATCGCAACAGCTATCGCGATGCAAAAATCATAATTATCTTTGCACGTACGATTGATTAGCTAATCAATAACGTTAATTGCACTGCGATTAGGCTATATCTCGTTCGAATATAGTATAAAGATTTACACTTAACGATAACACTAAATCAATTACCCCTTGCTACTAAAATTTCTATGCATTACTGTTTTAACCAAATTAAGCTACTGTAAACTAATTTTTCCTGGATTATTTCAGTTTTAAATGTACAATAAAAATGAACTATCAATTAATGTACAACATTTTCAAGAAATTGCAGCATGTTATCTTACTATTTTAATAAAGAGGCAGAGTTTGTTTGTATGTTTGCAAAAATCTCAAAAACTACTATGGGACTATTCTTTGTCTGCGTATTGACGAGCTGTACACAGGGGCACAGTTCACGCACTGCCGCTAGGTGGCAAAGCTCGATGTCCGCACGCTTGAAAGAGAATTCGCCTGGCCACAAGAAAGAAAAAAAAAGATAAAATTTCGAATTCTATGCGCAGAAAAAATCGCGGTCGAAGTCGCATCCGAAGCATGCTAATTAGTTAACATAATTCGAAAAATATCTAAGATTTTTTTACGTAAACTACAGTGTCGCGGAAATGTTTCTTCCTGCCTGATTTTCAATAATTTTGTTTAAATAAGTATCATACTATTATAGGAACACCTTGTTTTATGGCATGTTACAGCTGTTGCTGGAAATGTTAGAAAAATGGTGACAGTAACTGATTATTCGATGTTAACTGATGTATCTACTTGATCAGTAGTTTCATTTATTAACTTCCATGCTTGTGCAATTGTAAAAGACGAGGTTCGCCCAAGTGGACGCTAAAAGACACTGAGAACCGTGCCGTGCAATTAGCAATGAATCACACGTCGCGCATCTAAGCGATCGTAGGAGCAATTGCGACAAAAGGCGGCCTGAAATTGAGAGGAACTCGCTGTTTTCCATCCTGCAAATCAAAGAATAAATTCATTGTTTCATATCCTTCGTACAATAGTCACATACTTTTTACAAACCCTGTCCAACGGTTGATACTAAATTTTCTGCACTCAATCTGGTAGTCAGATCACTGGGACAAGCTAACTGTACTGTTCCAATAATAAATTATCAAATTTTTCATTTCGGAAACTTTACATTGCAATGCATGAGTTTAATGCAAGACCGTGTAAAGTTTTCAGGTGGAACTTTAGGATGACCACTTTGAATAATTATTAAATTGCACGGTATTTAACGGACTATTACTAAGTGCACATATTTTTGTTACAGATGTAGATATGGGTAAATGCCCCTAATATCGCCTAGCACGTAATATTTTGAAAAAATAATCGTTGACAGAAATCGGCAGCAGACTGAAATTGTAGCCAAACATGTATAAAGAGTCATATTTTATTGACAGCGTTACAAATAATGTCTCCTTTATTTGAGAGTAATTTGATATAAAAATGTCTCTAACCCATTACTTGAGAACGATTTGAAATTTGGTAGGCGATATTAGGTGCACTTACCCTATGTATAAATTAAAATACTAACACTATAAGTTTATGATATTAAACTTGAATATTTAACACGTAAACTGCCGCAGTGAAAACTCCCACACCTGGTCAGACATGCTATATCTCATTTCAAACGAAAGTAACGAAAGAAATAATTATATACCTATTGAATTTCGCAACCAGGATCTTCTATTTTTATCGCAATGTTAATTGCATTCAAAATCATATTAAAATTAATAATTATTTACCCTTTACTAACCCTTACTCTGTAAATGTATTTTTGGTACCCTTAAACCGTAAACGTAAGTCACTTATGTCCGTCGCGTTCTTCAATGGGTAAAAGTCTTATAGAAATCCGGAAAAATTCTTATATGTAGCTTCTTTAAACATTCTAAATTAAGATTATAATAGTAGATTTGAAAAATAATTTGTTTAAATATATGAAGGTTGCAAATATATAAAATACAACACATATACCCTTGGAACTAGACCAGGCAAAATTGACCCACGTTTATGTATAATAGTAAGCGTTAATAATACACACCACCTATTTTAAAATGGAATTAACTATACAGATGACACAAGTTTTATGGTTACAATATTCTAATAGTGTCTCTTCTTAATTTTAGGCACCATATTGATAACAAAATGACGGAAACAGCAGGCAAAGGGGCACCCAGCGCCATTACATTGGCGTTTTCCAGCCTCACACATGTCCTTTTATTGGCACCGGTGATATATGTTCTGGCTCTGTCCTTCCAGGCGTATACTTTCTTCTCATGGCATCCCATCTGCATGTGCGTCGGAGTAAGTAACCAATGAATGCCAATTGCACAATAAAATAAATAATGGAAGTACATAGACGAGGAATCTAGGACTCCGCTAATGTTTCATAATGTTTAACCACAATAATTGCGCCGCTTAGCATTTTTTTAAATAGAGAAATAGGCAAAGGAAGTACTACGTCAACGACTAGAAAATTGTAGGGTACTTTTGGACAATCAGTGAAATTTGTTCATTTGGTCTTGTTTCATAATATGATTGTTATGTAAATTCTTATTTATATTCAAATTTGGACGCGGCGTGTTAGATCAAAATCGAATTTCCGTGGTCAATCGCAATACTTTCATTTTGTTTTCTAACCATCGATTGATATTTTGTATCGTTTAACTAGTAATGAATCGGAGAATGATTGTATAGAGTGCTTGAATACTTATAATGGCTAATAAAAAATTTATAGAACAATGAAGTCATACTCCTTATATTCCACATATGACTGGTTTAAGTACGCTTCTGCGAATTCAGACATAAAACCCACGATGTGAATCATGAGATCTCCATTCAAGTGTCTAATGGTATTATTCATGTACCTCTTGAGTATATAAACCTGTAGAAAAATCTTGGAAATGTAGCAGCGTGTACATAGAAATTTTTTAGGAATACAAATATCTATCAACTTTTCAACACTGTATATTAAATGAATATTTGTTAAAAATATTAAAGTTACTATAGAAGTAAAATATTTTATCTTCAAGTTTTCCTTTCTCAAAATGCGTACAAAATGAGCAATGTGTGTGAAGAATCAATTTTTGCTTCTTGAAATTATGTTCCTTATACATTTACACTATTAATGAATCGAAGTGTCAAAACGTGATAACTTGTAGGCGGCAGCCATTTTTATGGTAGCTTATATGACGACCTGGATAGCTAAATTGGTTGAACACATCAAGCACATGAAAGATACAGGTCCAAATTCCTACATAAATGAATTATCTAATGAATCAGGGCTGTCCATAGGTGATGTTGCTCATGCCATTTTGATACCTAATGTGTACTACCACTAAAAAAAGGGCAATGTAGATTTTTCTGGGTACACTTACAGGAAATAATACAATACCTAGGTATATAAATGGGATTCACTTTAAAAATGCACTTACAATTTGCAACAATTAACATAATTTTATAGAAGCATATATTCAATTTCGTTTCTCTGCAAAAATTCAAACGTGTTTGCGTGTTAACGATATGTACTTTACATTTGCAAAAAAGAGGAGAGCTTTTAAACTTTACATTATTAATTGCTTAATTTTCTTTAGAATATTCGAATATTAATTGGGTGTGTTGAAAATCTTATTCAATTCGTTGGTACAATATTTCAACTTGATTCATATTTAATATTTAATTGGATCACAAAAAACAGAAGTTGCGTGAATAAATACGTTTAAATGTATTGTATGTGTTTTCAATGTACAAACTCGTATAAATTTATTTAATTGTTCCCAAGCACTGGAAACGTTTCTGATGTGGACAACGAATATTGTGTTACACCCTGTATATTCGCCACACAATTTCTGAGGTACAATGACGGTGCATTAGCCAGAGTTTCTACACCACCCTAATTCGATCAACAAGGGATGGTCCATAAATTCTGGAGTAGCTTGTGGACAGCTTTGATATTAACCCTGGAAAGCGTCATACGACCCTCCCAGGCCTGATCCAAGTTTCCAGGATTTATGGCGAAATTCGGAAACTTGAATTGTGCTGTGTGATCCTGAAGAATGTTTACACAATTCAAAACAAATTTACATAACCAGCAGATTTGACTTTTTTCTAGAAATAAAATAATGTACATTCGAGAACATTCTCGAGTATCATAGACGTAAGTCAGTACAAGTTGCGAAAGCTAATACAGTGAATTATAATCATAAAAATGATTAAATTCGATTAATTTCAACGACAAATTACTAAGCATTTTGACCAATACAATTTCGATGACAATTATCAAAATGGTACTGCATTTACATTGCAAAGTATTTAACTTTCATTGACAAGTGTTCAATAAATAACGATACTTTTATTACAAAACTTTTATTCTTTACTTATAATGATTAATTTCTTAATACAATTATTTTACTTATAAATAAGCTTTTTCATGTTCCTTCAAACGTATTACGATGTTACTCCAAAATTAATTCCCACTGCAACTTCACACGTATGACAAGAGGTAGCTTTAATGTGTCTTTTAAAAGTTTCAGAGGTTTTTTCAGACTTTCTCACATGAAAACAACACTTTTTGTCCTTAAATAAACGAAATAAAGTGTACGAGAATAGATTTAAAAAACTCCAGCTTAACATCACAATTAAGGGGCGTTTCACTGTTACACTCTTTTTTCAGATTTTTTTTACAAGGAAGCTGCTAGAGTTACTGAAATGAAACATAAAACGTTCATTATTCGTACTTTGAACTATGCGTACAATTTTTGTGTGGCAAAATACAGTATTCTTATTGTGTCAAGTAGCACCACGATTATCCAAACTATAATAATTAGTAACAGAACAACTCACATTGCAACTATATTTCACATCAAAATATGGCCTCATTTTAGAATGTAAAATAGAGAGTAGTGTAAAATTAAGTATACAGTGTCACTAATGATATTTCCAGCTTTTGACTAACATAACATGATCAATTTCCGGATGGTCGATGTTCGGATAATCAAGGTTCTACTGCACATTCATGTAGGAGGAATACGTACAAAAATAAAAATTTTGTAATAAAATTCTTATCAATTACTGAACACTCCACCTTTTCTATTACGTTATATATTTTTCTTGTTTCATATATTTCCATTTCTCTTCACCACAGATCGGACTCCTGATGACCGAGGCTATTTTCGGCGTCTCCGGTGAAGCGTACATCGTTTCGAAGTTATCGAGAGCCAACAGGGTGACTATGCACTGGATCCTCCACACAGCGGGGCTAGCTCTCGTCCTTGCGGGATTCATCATCATCCTCGTTAACAAGATCAACACCAACAAGAGCCATTTCACCTCGCCTCACGCGATACTCGGCTTGGTCAGCATCATTCTAGCCTTCCTAGTCGCCGGGTTTGGCATCGTTACAAGTAATCCCAAATGGCTATACCCGCGCTTCAGGCCTGTTCTTTTGAAGATCATGCACGCGTTCAGTGGAATCGCGATTACGATACTTCTATTAGCCTCAGTGATCACTGGAGTCTACACAAAGTGGTGGCCAGGTGGCGATACCGGAAGAAGCCTAGTTTTCGCATCATTCTTCATCGCTGGTTTCTTCATTCTACTAAAACCCGTTCTGGGAGCCGTTTCCAGGAGCAAGGTCGTCTTTGGACCACCCTCCAATACAACATAATTTCACCTTGAACAATATTTCTCTGCGAATTCAGACTGATGCTGATTTTAGCAAGTAACCGCAAAGGTCTGATCGGATAGAATTTGTAAATTATTCTTGTTTGATGATAAAACGAAGTACCTTCGACCTGCTTGTCTTAAAGAGATATGGAAAAGAGAATGCGTTGAAAGAATTTTTTGGATAACATTAAACGTCAGGTCCATTTTATTTCTGACTTCGTCATATAGAAAATAGATGGTGTGCTTAAGCTACAGATACGAATTTCACGGCACGTTAGATTCGATCAGAGATCAGAAGAGTAATGACGGATTCACAGAGTTTGTATCAGTGTTTTCGAGGACCCTGACATCTTGCATTTCCGTGCATCATTCAGGTTTATTTGGTCACGTACATCAGATAAATACTTATGTAGTGTATCGAAACTGATTGAACTGCCAAACACACGGTTATCTTTCAGCAAATCGTTTTTCTGTATTTTCCAAAGGTTTCGATACATTACTGTTTCGAGTTCGTTTTTTTACTCAAATACATTTAAATTTACAAGTTATGAATTCACTTAAAATTCCTACATCCCGTCCTCCAATGATTGCACGAGAGACAGTATTGAGTAATCATTCATGATACTTAAAATATAAAGACTTGCCTCTTTCGATAAAAAAATTTATAGGTACATTTAGAAAAAAAAATTGTTATGTCTTTGGGAGCGTATAGTAATTGTAAGAAGGGGCATAAAATGCTTAACGAACATAGGTTTCAAGATTAACCCTTTGAATGTATGGTAGCTCGTAAGATTTGGTATATTGTTATAGTGTATGCGGAAAGCGCCCATAGGCTTTCACCGTACCCACTAAAACAGTACGCTTATAAGTTTTCCGTACTGCATGTACTGTTCTCGTAATAATATATTGAACACCTAAAAATTCATAACACTCTCAGAGTCAATTTCAGGGTTTCCATTAATTAACCATATATTGATCCTTTTTATTCGTATTACATGCCCTCAAAACTTCAGACATCATTTTTAACTATCTTACACAAATTGTAAAATGATCGAACTAGATGTTTGAGAGCCTTGGAAATTGTTAAAAAATCAAACTGTAATTCGAATCACGCTTTTTTATTTTACCATCGCTGTGTTCATCAAACAATTAACGTATCCCAGGTACAATGAAACGCACCAAAAATGTTCTGAAGTCACTAATAAAGGAAATATATTTTTAGATATTAAATTGTAAGCAGTATTCCTAAGAAAGAATATTTACCAAAAAGATGAAGAATATAATTTAATATATATGTTAATTTAGTCCGATGTAACTTAAAGGGATGATGATTTGTTATAAAGTATCGAAAAGAGAATCACGTGACGATGTATCGTCAACCATATATATCAACACTTTATTAATTACACACGCATCATATACATATACATAGAATTTACATAATGTATATATATTCCGCAATGCAATGTACATGTATATTAATACAATTTTCTTATTTTTCGATAGAATCATCCCGTCCCTCGAGTATCGTTACTTTTGTGTTTGTTCAATTTTGTTGTCGTCCCTGCGGGTCGCTCGCGAAATTGTCAACGCACGATAAACATTATCTTGAATCAAACTCGCTGCATTTGTTTAAACATTCCCTCCGTGGCTTTGCGTGAGGAGCGCCGCTAACATTATGCAACAATGTATATACATATATATGTATATATGTATACTTTTTTGGTTGTCTTCTTTTATATACATATGTATACATATCTATGCCTGCATATGTATGTACTTACGTGTTTGTTCAACATAGATACAATATAGTTTCACTTTTCGTTTCTCTGTTTTCTTTTTTTCTCTCTCCCCTGGCTACCTTGTCATGCATTCGCCTGACGTTTGATTTATTCAACTTTATTGTGTTTTTGATTGTATATCGTTCTTTCGTTTCAGCATCGGGGACACCGTAAAGTTAAATAAAAATTTCCATTACACCCGGAACGGTCAGGGACATTTTTATCGCGTGAAACGTAAATTTCTTACGAAGGGAATACGTAGTTTCTATGTGGAACAATAGGAACGGCACACAATTCGTGTCGGCTAAGACGATAAAAATAAGTCTACCACGCTACAACGGTAACAATTGACTTTCCTTTCTCACGTGAGGATCTTTCGACTGTATTCTACGATCCTTGGGCACGAGAACTGAAAAAATTGTTTCCAACAACATGTTCGAGCGAACGAAAGAAATTTTCGCTTACGAAGATCCTCGAGACTGACTCAAAATTCAAGCTGCTGAAAACGAAGAAATTAATCATAAATTAATTATTTCTAAAATATTCATCCTCGAAGAGGGTACAAAAATTTGTTAATTGACCGCTGTGACGCAACTCCTTGTTGTAAATAAAAAATCGAGAGACACGGTCGTTTTGTTTCCATTGTTTGAATATCGTTTCACAGACTATGCGATTCTGACGTTTCTCGATCGTCCCACGATCCTTCATAGATACGAAAGTCTCGGTTAACAAGAATTAATACTAATCCTATCCACATCCAAAAGAAAATTAATGCACATCCTTTATCGTCTACGCTATATCGTCGCTCTCGAACGCGTTCATCTTCCTCAATTAGTTCTAGGACACGTTACTTTGTACTGTTCGCTCTACTGGTTGCTCTTACAATTAGTGACGTAGTCCGTAACATTACCCGGTAACCGTGGATCCGTTCGATTGATCGAACACGTCGAACGAACGATTTTTCGGCTCGAAACACGCTGTTCGAACCCGTTTGCTGTTTTGCGGAAACTGTTTCGAAATTAAAACACGTGATGGCTCGAAATGATGTTGAATCCCTGTGATTCACTGCCAAATTGAAAGAATCTGGGATTATACTGATTACTTGTAATTTTAATTTACTGTTTTTTATCACCGGATTATCTTATTCAATTTATGGAAATTTGTATTCTCTTGTAAATAAGAATGTAGAATATTTAAAGGATTAGACAGGAAATGGCTTAAAATCAAAGACCGTTAAGATTGAAATTATAGCTTAAAATTGTTGAATTGAAATTTATAATAAAATTTTAACAAAATTTCTGTTTTATAAATTGGAGTAATCAACTCTAATATACTGTTTCTTTAGCGTTTGCAAAATATAGTAAGATGACACCATTTTTATTTGTTGTAAATATATGTAAATTAGAACATTTAAACAACTATGCAGACAATAGTTTAAAATTATATATCATTAAGAAATCATGTTCTGTTAAGTCCGAATCTCATTAGGAGGACTTACGTAAGAAGAATTTATATTTTGAAAATATTGACATTTTCGTGCTAACAAGTATGTTAAACTACTCTATTTTCCAGTAAAAATTTATAATTTCATTCTTGTATATGTTGACTGTAACTATAAGTACTCTTTACATGCCATTTACTACAGTGAAAACAGCCATAAGTGAGAAGACACACGGTGCGATTTTTAAAACATAGAATTTCACACAGAGTTTTATTTTTTCGGATAAATTTCAATCCGTCCAAAAACTGATGCCATCATGTTTATTATATTAATTTCTTAAAAATTAGAATAGATTACCTAAAGTAGTATAAATCGCAGGTGAAACAAATATTTAATCATTAGGACATGCAGGTATTGTTTTATATTATCGTCGTAATGTTAATGTGCCTTAAAATTTTAATTAATTTTTACTAATATACTGTACTGCGAACTGATAATAATTTGGAGGACGAAGGTCGATAATAAAATGAATGAATAAAACCTGAACCTTCAGGGATTAAAACCATCTGATGTTTGTGCCTAATTGTTGTACAGCTAAACAATTCGAACAGAATTACATTGAAATCGTAATCAACACAAAGTGACATTTGTATATTATTGTATCATTGGCAATGTTACCGTGTTGTTACTGACATATCTACGTCACTGAACCTTAACCCTACCTAGGACAGTCGACCACGTGGCCTGGGCCAGTTTAAACCGGCTTCGCTAACGCTGTTATTATTTATCTTTACTTGTAACATAATTGTTATCATAGTAAGTATTATTATTGTTGTTGTTAATGACACGCTAACGTTTCTTTTAAATTCCCTTTTGTTTTAAACTGCATTAGATTCGCCTATCTAGCCTAAGGACATTAAAATTTGTCGTATGCTTATCCATCAGTCACCCATCCCTCGCGAATCCCAAGTGTTTGATCGTTTAATTAATGAAATTCACCTTTTCAGGGCTGTTATAATGAATAAATTTCTTTCGTCATTGATTATGTCTCAGATATGGCTAGTTACAAAATATTTCCCATGTTTCTTAGTATTTGTCTCTCTCTCTCTCTACGTTTTATTCTATTTTGTAAATAAAACTCTCGTCGAAAAGGAAACAAAATTCTTGAACACCATATTTTCAGATCCTTCGTTAAAGTATTAATTATCATCATTCAGTACATGAAACTGGATGCAGGGGAAACGGTAACGACTGGTAAATTTCTAACGAGAACTTGGAAAACAGTCAACATGAATAGATTCGATAAACTTTCATTGTCATCAACACGAATTCCGATCTTGGGATTCGAGTATCGTTCTAACGAATTTGTGTTTGCCTATTCCCGACTCGAAGCTCTGAGTATTAACAACGACTAGACTCTAAATATATTTAATTAGGTCACCAAGGATCCATATTGTACGCGGATGGCGAGGATCCTCCTCCACTTGTTCGCCCCTTTGAGCAAAGGATCGATGGCAAAGGACGATTGTTCACTTCTGACACCCACTTCCGTGGTTAGCTAATTATATCTGCTAACACTGAACTCTATGAAAACAACTGACTTCAAAACAATCACAAAAAAAACGGGAAATATTAATATAAAATTTAAATATCAAACATAAAAATATTTTTCATTGTTCGTTGCATCTTGAATCAACATCGATTTTATTAAAAATAAAATTTCTGTGTGCGTGGGATCTTTAAATTCGTAAAAGGAATAAGAAGAGAAACAGTGAATATCATTTCGCGGATTAATTTACACTACGAAGTTATATTATTTCTACGTGAAACGCGCTGGACGCGTGGATCGTTAAGAGGGCGAAAAGTGGAGTTAGGCCCTTTTTATTCTAGAAAATATACGTATACGCTCGTCATACACACACTCTTTCGCATTTTCTCACAGACGCACGTCCTCGCACAATTTACTTTCGCACTCTCACGGATATGAGTAACATATTAATCTTCCTGTTGTTTCATTTTCACTTTGAACGCAGCGGGTTTCGGTAACGTTAATTATATGTGTTCTCGTGTATGTGTGTGTGTGTGTGTGTGTATTTCTTTTGTCTCTTCCCCATTAAACTCTCATATCAAACGATGATCAGTGTTGTTTTACGCTTGTTTATCTTTTGTACACGTAATAAACTATGAGACGCGTACACCAGTGTACAAGCGTCTATAAATATATTTATATTTATGCATATATACTATATGTATACTTGTAACGTGTGTATATGTATATATATATATATATATATACGTAGTACGATAATATGTTTTATACGTATGATACAGCTAGCAACACTTTACAAATGGGGTCACATAAAAAATAAAGAATCACGATCTCTCACGTTATTGACTGTACGTACGCGTAATTGTCTCGACGTCACCGGCTTAATTGTTTATTTTTATAATTCCTATTTTTGGGTCTGAAACGATCCCGAAACGTTTCTTCTGTTTTTTTTCTCGCTGACCCGTGAAACGACACCCCCCTTTCTACCCTTTATCGACTCCCTTCCGCCTCTGTCATCGTATCGACACAAAAATATCCCTTTTGAACTTGCAGTCTTCGCGCTAGAGTGTATCGTTTCGCCCGTGCGAACGAAACGCAGCTAATCTACTTCCCTGAAGTTTGTTAGCAGCCCGAAAAACAATAGGAATCGGAGGTGCACGGAAACACTCGACAGCCGCTTCAATTTTGCGTGAGTACGTGTACAGGTGGTTTCGAGAAAGAGATGTCAATTTTTGGGGCTCATGGTACGCGTTTAAATGAGCAACAAATTTTCATTACATAATAGGAATCGTATTTGAGTAGGCGTTGTTATGTTTATAAAATATAGTACAACAAATTCATTATATTAGTACGTTGAGAGACAAATTTATTAAGGTTGGAAGAAAGTAATGTAATATTTTTAAATTGTGCTTATTCAATATGGTTTCAGTGTTACTACAGAAAGAACTGAAAAAATTCTTGAATTCACTATGTACGATGTACTTGAAGTAATTTAAGTATCAAATTAATTGGAATAAAATAAAAAACCTAATACTTAAAGACGTTAAAAGAAACAACCAAATGTCAATAAATATTAATTTAAAATGTACAATTATTAACACTTTTTCGCTCATTTCAAAGAGCACCGCCAGTCCCCCAAAGTCCTCAATTTTTGAATCAGCTTGTACACATATACGCGCCATTGGACAGTCCATGTGTCCTTCGACCTCCCGCAATTGCACAATCGGTCAAAACATGAATTTCAGTGAACGAGAAACGACTTTTCTAAACTATTAAACGAATCAAACATCGACTAATTTTTGTTACGCCTCTTCTAATTCGTAAACACGAGGTAAATCATTTGTATTGTATCCTAACTAACAGCTAACGCGATCCTGTCCTACGTCCACTTAAATTTACTTTTTGACCTACCATGAATTGTTTCGATCTCGTTAAATATTATTCATTTACTCGATCTATGCGTCTAATGTTCAACGACAAATAATTTTCTACGTCCGAAAATATCCCTCGCACCATCGCGATTCAACCCTTCGAGCGTGTCGCTGAAACAAAAATGTCTTTGCCCTTCAACGAACCAGAACGATTTAGAATATTACACGATTCCCATGAAACTTCAACTTTGTACTCTCATCGAACTAAATTCTATTTCGATCGAACGTCAACGCTGAAAGGGTGAACGCGTTAAATAAGAGCAACAATCGCGTCACCTTAACAAAAATATACTATCCGACGACTGTTGCGATCTCTCCTCTGGAGGACCGAGTATTTAACGCAGGAAGAAGGATAACAGCTCCTTTAGGAAGATAATACTGTCTACCATCTGAACGTCGGCACTTTTTTTACCTGATGCCTCCACGCAATCCTCTCAGAAATACCATCACGCGCGTAAAATCGCCTTGATTATCTCCTCCAGAAAAGATAACCCCTTTCCTCGTATGAAACATTTCGCGAGTCAACATCGAAAATGTGTACAGAACGTTCGCGAAACTGCGAGCGTACTTTACAAAACGAACCGTTCCTGTTTTGCTTTCTTCGTCGGTTAATTTACGGTTAAGTGCATCTCGTGATGGAAGGAAATTCAACCGAAACGACATGCAAATCCCGCGGAATTTCCCGGTGAATTTTCTCGACGGTTCAACTGCTAAATCGAATGGCTATCTCTCGGAACACCTAAACCGATCGCTATGCAAAATTACGTTACGATAAACCTTACACAGAAGCGATTAAACCGTTTTCGGTTCACAGACTGAATGATTTTACTTTGTGTTCTTTTTTTTTTGTTGTTTTCAATTTTGCTCTAATTCGTGTCGCGTTAGCAATAATATACGTAACTTTCTTTCCGCTAGATATTACACGGTACAATTGTTAATTCCTTACGGCTTTATGTACAATCGAAAGCAGTGGAGTAGCGTAATTCTAGAACGTGTACTTCGCAGCGTGTACCCGCGGATATTCCCCCATGGCGATTATTTTTTTCGTTACTGATACCGGGACACATTGTAGATCCTAAACGGTCGAACGATTGGCGGGTCAAATGAATTCTAGCGTGTCTTTCGCTTCGATATACTAAAGAAATATACAGAAACTCGCCTTCGTTGCAACGGACTAACGTAATTAGTGTAGAACCTTTAAAATCACGCAATGAAGATTTTAGAAAAATTGAGATACCGTTTCTGTATTTTGACCATTAAAATGCCTATGTTTTGAAATAGAAGAAATTCAAATGTTTGATTACTCCGTGAAAAAAATTATTTCAGCGTGAATTTGTCTTCTATTGGAATGTTCGTAATCGTCCTTCGTTCACACGTCTTTCAATCGGCATAGATCGATGATCGATCCTATCCCGCGATACTACCTGTTATTGGCGTACTGTAGTTTTGGCGACAGATTTTTCGGCAGACTCGTCTTTACACATAAAATGAACATCGTGTCAGACTTGTTGGGATGTGATCAAGTCGGTTTTACTAGAATTTTTCAGGATCGATGGACCGGGAAGCTTCTGACTGGTTCCGGCTGCACTCGAGGGTTGCACCATCATCGGTTGACCGTTCACCAGGACTATGGTGTCCCGTACTGACTCGTATCCTCTTGGTGGCCCTGAATCAATCAAAATTAATACAATTATTTCGTGGAAGTATGTTAAAACTAAATACCTTAAAAGGGACTAAAAGACTTAAGTATTTGATGCAATAATAATGTAAATAAAAAGTGTTTTTCATGTTTAATAGATTCGGTGGTGTCCGACAGGGTGGACCAATAAAAATTACCACCTTAAATATCTTCCAAACTGTGTAAGCTAGAGAAGCAATTGTCAAATAAAAGTTGCACGGTAAAAAGGGGGCCATCATATGACGTTACAATTTCTAGAGGAATACACTGATCTATGGCACAAGGTCATTCACGGTCAGTTATAAGAAAATAATTTTAGTGATTATTTCGAACACCTTCGGTGACTGTGAGTATTAAAAACTATTTTCTTGTAAATGACCGTGCATGAACTTGGATGACCTTGTGCCATAGATTATTGTATTCCTCTCAAAAGCCACCATTGAACTGTGATTAAAAAAATACCGCGATCCATTTAAAAAAACAAAGATGACTTTCAGAAATCCGAAACGATTCCACCTGAAAAAAAAATGGTTAACTCCATTTGATGGCTCCCTTCTTATCGTGCAACTCTTATTTTACAATTTTTTCTCTAATAGCTCCTACAGTTTGGAAGATATTCGAGGTGGTAATTTTTACTAGTCCGCCATGTATATTACAGACCTACTCCAATAGTAAAGTAGTAGTGAATGAAGAGTAATTCCGGAGTAAACATTGCTAACTTTAGACTATCTAGCGCCGTCGGCGCCTAGCCAGAATCATTGGCGTAAACATGAATTATTTTCACTCTTCTTTAAATTTCCATAGGCGTAAGTGCCAATTTTTTTCGTTCTCTATACATTTTCTTATCAAGCTTCTATTTTGCTATAGTGTATGATGGAAACTATAAATTAAGCTTCTGTTACGCTTGTGTTAGATCTAGATTAGGTTTGGGTAAAGTAAAATCAGCAGTTACTTCATTAAATTAAATCTGATATGCTGATCACGGATCAGATCTCAGTTACTTTCAGATTAGATTTGGGATACGCGTATGTTATGTTTAGGTTAGGTCTAATAATTATTATAATTATATAGTAATTATTCAACTCAATTGAGTAGATTGTTTCAGAGTTGTTTTCAGGTTAAGTATAGTTTAAATTTAGGCTGGGTTCCAGTTACGTTACGTTTAGGTTGAGGCTTTAGACAGACACGTTTAATTAAATCACGTTTAATATGCAGGTAATAGGTTGCGCTTGAAACATGCATGCATGTCTCGTATCTAAATTACGTTTGGATATTACTACAGTGACGGACTTCACGAAATTGTCAGTCATTTTTCTCAAAAAATATTGCCACTTACGATAAAAATTTGTTCTACAATTTCGGTTTATTTTACAAATATTTTCCATAATATGCTTCTTCAAACTATCAGGATTTATTAATTTATTATATGCAGGCCGTAAGAGTTGCTTATCAACTTTTAAATTGATGATTATACATACAATAATATAACATAAATGATTATTATACATAATTAACTTTTTGAAGTTAGAAATTTTCATACGACAAAGAGTCAACCAAAAAATAAATTTGATTAAAATTACAAAAATGAGCATCGAACATGTAAGAAAAGTTCCCTAAACACATTTAAAAAATGAATAAAGATATTCTACAAGTTTTCTGTAGATTCGACTCAACGACAACGATTTAAAAAACAAGTCAATTTACTGAATACAATTACCAAACAATTTATTAAAAAGCAGTGAATGCATGATTTACAAAATTTTGTTTATTTACGCCTAAAATATGTAAATTACCTGATGTTTCCACCACAACCCATAAATTCACGTTTATGCACCGAACAACTCAAAAAACTGTACTGGAGCCTTTTCAGGTATACCGAGTTCGCTAATTAAACCATTAAATCACGTCGGAACGAGAACAGACGGGCCAGAATAATTTGCAATCTATCTAAAATCGTGCATGCTGTTCGTTTAACGATCGTGCAAATACGCGACCCCTAACACACAGCCGGTTATCGATCATGCGAGCACCGCGCGTAGGCGGTAACCCCTGCACAAGCAGCAGCAGCCGCTTAATAAACGAAAAACACGTCATTCGGTGCAGCTGTTTCGAAATTTCGCACCGTCCCTTGTATTTTGTATCATTAATGATATCGAGTGTCCGTCCTGGTGTATTATATCCAGATTAATTATCAGCCAGATGCGTGGAATCCGATTAGAACGTTCGCCTGATGAGTCCAGCGATCAGGTCGCCCGTAAGCGTGTTTCATATCGAAATACACGATGGGGGTGTATACTTGTACATGACCTGATCTTTAATTAACTCCTTGCCTTCCAATAACGAATCACACTGGTGCTACAGAATATAATTGATATGTTACAAAAATGAGTCCCACTTGTATACCAATTCTTTAAACTCTTGTATTAGGACACATTCGATTTTCAGAGGATTGTCAAAAGCGTGTTGTATCTGTTGATGACTCTTCAGTTATCAGAGCATTCTAGGGCCTGAATAGTGAATCTTATCGCACGAAATCGTTGAAGAAATCGTAAAGCAAGGGGTTACTGTTGCCGGCAACCTAGTCGGCATACGAGCTGACGGACATCAGTAACCTTGCTAATTGTAAGATTTAAAAACTGAAATGGATTTTAGAAGAATTGGTTTGAAAGGAAATCTTAGATAAGGAACGGTTGTCGAAAGAATTTTGTATAATGTGTTGATGCTTGTCTAAGCGACATCAATTTTAGTTATAACTTTTACAATTGCCAGACTCATTTGCGAACAATTTTGCTGCACTCCTGGTGAGCATGTCGTAGATATTTGGAAATATTACTTATAAACAATAGTTTGAACCTACGAATATTACTTGTAACAAGAGCTTGGACCTGAGAATATTACTTGTAACTATAGCTTGGATTTGAGAATATTACTTGTAATGGTAGCTTGGACCTGACAATATTACTTGTAGGAACAGCTTGGACCTGAGAATATTACTGGAAAGGACAGCTTGGGCCTGAGAATATTACTCGTAACAATAGCTGGGACCTAAGCATACTATTTATAACAATAACTTGGACCTAAGAATGTCACTTGTAACAATAGCTTGGACTTGAGAATATTACTTGTAAGAACAGCGTGGACCTGAGAAAATTACTTGTAACAATAGCTTGGACCTGTGACAAAGGACACTTTTGCAGCTCAAGAAGATTGGTCCAGGAGTTATCGCTGTGTACCTCTCTCCTCAAAAAATCATGAAGCAAGTGGTTAATTTGCTAATTACCTGGTGACGGGGTGTGAGTGAGGGCTCTCGACGGTGTCGAAGGGTTCCTCACCGCAGGACCCCAGTCTGAAGTCGGTTGCATCAGCATCTTCGCCCGCCACAACACGCTCTTGCCCCTGCTCTTCTTCGTCTTTCCTTTTCCAGGACGCTGATAGGACGGTCTGTTATCGAGATCATCGTCGTCCTCGTCGTCGTCGCTGTAGGCGGGTCGCCGACGACGGTCCTTCAACTGATTCTGAAACAAACGGTCTTCTTTGAATTTTCTTCAGAATTATTCAACGAGCGACGTTAAGTTCAAGGTTTTGTAGGTTTCGTTTCGCAGAGAGTGTTTCTGAGAAGAATGGGCAAACTTTAAAAGCGTATAGTACCTTCACAGTGAAACGAGACATGTCTGACCAATGTAGGTACTAAAATGAATCCTTTGAATGTTTTAAAGGTGAGTCAGCTGTTGCTGGAGTGTGTGCGGAAAACGCCTACTTATTAAACGAGTTAGAGATCTACCGCACGTAGCGTGGGGTAAATCGTTTAACTTTCTGCTCTGAAAAGTTATTTCTTTCAACGGCTTCGTACATTGTAAATTACAAAGTATTCTGTCAGTATAGGTCCGACAGTTAATTCTAATTTCTGAAAGAAACAAGTTTTTCAGGGTCTGACTACAAAACAATAAAACAGTTTAAATGTTCCATAAATATTAACAAAATTATAATAAGATGCATAGTGTTCAGCGCCTATAGTAGAGTTGCTGAAACAATGCCTGTCAAGGTCGTTTATCCTTCTCAATTTTAAAAAATGAACTTTGTTTTTCATTGTAACTATAAATAAACACAACTAATCTCCCGGAGCGAAATATTAGGATAGAAAATACACTATTTGTCTAAATAGAGAACTATGTGACAGTTATGTATCATTCAAACTTTACGCCAGCTATTCAGAAGACGGGTATCGAAATAAGCGTGAATCGAATCGAATTAACGACTAATAAATTATGAATATTGTACCCGCTCGATGATTTCGACGGAATTGTTATCACGCCACAACTAGCTTTATTTCCGATTGCATGTTACAATAATCGATAATCAGAGGAATCAATGACCAGAGATAATCAGTTTCCAAATAATTGATGTCCGAACTACCGACGCTCCCGTTCAATTTATCCAATTTGAGAAGAATAATTTAGATAGCGTTTCCAAGTTAACCACACAGATCGCGTGATTATCAATCATCTAGCGTATGATAGTAATTACTTACGATGGCCAATCCAACGATGACCAGAACGGGTACCATACTGACGACCCATCCGATAACGTTCGCCCATTTCGGGTAAACGTAACCTGCGTACTTCAGAGGCTCATATTCGACCCAGTTGAAGAATAGAATGAAGAGCAGCGTCGCTGGTGTGACCAATTTCCACATCCAGGTCCAAAAAAACCTCCACAGACAACTTCGTGGTCCTACCATCTGCTGAACGTCGTCCAGAAATCGATCTGCACCGTAGATCCACGCGACTAGTATACACTCGCCTATAGCGATCAATAGCACCGACCAATTGGCTGCGTATTTGTCCATTAGTTGTAACCAGTACATGCCAGCCTAGAAGTGCATGGACAGGTAGTTCAATTTTAAGGAAATGTCAGAAGTGTATTAACTTGAATGATGCTTAAAATTTTTACGATTGATCAATCCTTGAAGGATGCAAGATTACTGTACAGACATCAGAATTTAGCCCCTCAAGATTATTTCTCCTTTGATCATATATTTCAACACGTTCACTGCCACAGTGAAAACTCCCGTACTTGGTCAGACATACTATAATGTTCCATTTCAAACACAAGTCACGAAGAAAACATATATGTAACTATCCAATTGCACAGTATGAACATTCTATTCGTATTAGAATATTAATTCCATTCAAAATTTTAATAAAACTGGTAATTATTTAATTAAATAGAATTCAGTGCGTCGATTACCGGTGACCCCCATGGCAGTCAACGTGTTAATATACGGATATTGAAACAAGACCTTTCAAGGTCTCATTTAACTATACATGCTAGCATACGACACAGGTGAAGCTGAAATTTGGCTCGTAAGGTATAGTAGAGATTTAATAAGTACGGCACAGATATTTATAAAATTTAAGATATACAGCTGTACAGCGTGTGCAATTTAACTTGACTGATTCTAATGAAAATTAATATGTATTTCTGTAAAGCTTCATCGACTATTAACAAGACATACAGAAATCGACAAATGAAGATTGATTGCTGAAGTGTGTACTTGTCAATACGAAAACATTGAAAATACAGTCATAGTAGGACTTTACGCGTACGAAGTTTCATATGTTGCGTGTCTGTGTATAGTTAGAGCGGCAGTGACCTTGAAAGTTCAAGTTTGAGTGCCTCTGCGATGTAACTTTGAATTTTTATATATAAGTTTGTCAAGATATCTGATGACGGAAAAATAATTTGTTTATTCCTGGAAACTTACGTTCGTAGTGAAGATAATGCCACCGGTGTACCCCACAACAGCCGCCGCGAGGACAACCCATAATTTGTAGTTCCTCAATGCCGGAAATGCATCAAGTATGGCGGTGGTGACGGTCTCCATCAGAGCAAATTGAGAGTCGAGACCCAAGGTGAGAAGCATCACGAAGAATAGTAACGACCATAGTGGTGCGACCGGTAGTCGTGCTACCACCTGTTATTATCAATTTCAACAGAAAAAAGTATTATTTGTTGCATTGACAAGAGTTGTAAAATGAAACGTTCGGTGACTCACAAGATTGATCAAATATTTTCACAATTTCTTGTCCTTCAATTACAGATGTAACCCTACTTCAAAGTAGATTTGATCAGTTTCATGAGTCACATGACTTGTCGAGCTTTCCTATCGTGTAAAGGCTCGTCCAGACTTACAGACAATTGTCTGTAGACAGTCTGCATACCAGAGCTGCACAACTGATTACTCACGAGCAACGGCGGCTCGCACTTCTCCTCCCCGGTTACCCCCACTGTAGACCTCAAGTTGACACATCACTTTTCTTATAGCGATTTTTATAATTTGCACTTTTCATGTTTCACAAGTACTCATTTGCTTGTAAATTCTCAATAAATGATAAAATTTATCATTTGTCCATGTGTTTGGAGTAAAAAGACTAAGTGATAGTGAACTGTCTATAGACTACGTATATACTGCGAATAAACTGTGTTAAAATCGTGACGTGTTATCCTTTGGTATGCTCCGTCTAGACTTTGTGCACGAACACTGTCTCCTGTACTCTGACACGTGTCTGCAGACAATTATCTGTAAGTCTGGACAAACCTCAATAAGACTTCACAATAACTTCTCTTGCAAACCTTTCCTTCCAAGCATTTCTCGATAAATTACACGTATGAGTTTGAGTGTTTGGTTCAATAATACAATTTACTGTAAAAATGTCCAGACCCATTTTTCAATTTTACTTTGAAAAGCTTGCAATAAATACAGATCAGTATTTCCGTCGGTCAAAATTGTTTTAAAATCGCTCCCTCTGAGGTAGCTGTAGAAAATCTAGAATCTGAAAATTGTTGCACGGCGTTCGGCGTCAATTTACCTCGGGATAAACGATAAACGCCAATCCAGGGCCTTCAGCAACGACGGATGCGACCGGGACGTCGAGCTCGTGGGCCAGGAATCCGATCACGGAGAAAATGACGAAACCGGCGAAGAAGGAAGTGCCGATGTTGCTGAAGGCGACGATCAATGAGTCCTTGTAACAATTGTTGGTGAACTTGTTGTAGGAGCTCAGCGTTATCAGACCGCCCCAAGCTGGGCTGAGGGCGAAGAAGATTTGCACCGCGGCGTCGCCCCACACTTTCGCGGTCATTAGTCTTTTCCAATCGGGCGTTAGATAAAAGAGAATACCCTCGTTGGCACCGGGAAGCATAATGCCTCGAATAAAAAGAGCGATCTGCGGGACAAAAAAGAGTAAAGTCGCCTTAGGATTCCCCCTTTCTTGCCGGTGGCTAAAGATCGATGGAGATTCTGGAGTCCCTGCGCAAACGGGACCGAATCAAAACGAATTAACCTTGCAGCAACAAAAGAATATTACAGATTCGCCATCAAATGCAGAGTGAACGTTTATAGCAAAATTGTGTATCTGTTTGTTACTAATTGTAAAAATTCAGTACCCTTGCTGATTGCAAGTACATTTACTGACCAAAGTTAAGAAACAAAAAAGCTATTTAAGAACTGTGGTGTACAAATATATACATAAATACTTTATATGCTGAGATAATAAAAAACGTGACTTGTATAATAAATACATGTTTAGCAAATAAATAAATATTTCCAAAGACAATATTTATGACGAAGTAGTAGATAGAAACCAAAACATTCCAGTCGAAATGGTATGGGGCTATTTTTCATCTAACGGTCCTGGACTGTTAATACAAATAGAAGAAAATATGGATAGGTTTGTCTACTGCAACGTCTTACAAAATCTTATGCTGCCCTATGCTAAAGAAAGAATGTCTACTGGGTGGTTATTTCAAAACGAAAATGACCGCAAACATTCTTCCAAATTAGTTAAAATGGAACAAAATGTTTCTGTGATCAAGTGGCCAAGTTAGTCGCCAGATTTAAATCCAATAGAAAATTCGGGGAATTACGTTAAACTTCAATTGGGAGGTCATTCTTTTACTACTAAAATAGAGTAATGCAAAAACTCACAAAAATATGATCTCAAACACCGGCTGAGTTTTGTATTCGATTAATCGAGTCAATGCCCCGCAAGTGCCTTGCAGTTATCAAATCCAAGAGGTTTCCAAAATTTTACTAAAGTGTCACGAAAACTACGAAAATTTTCGCACCGTTGTTTTTGTTAAAAGTGGTTCTATGATTTAAGAAAAAAAAGGTTTCCTAACTTTTATCATACAGATTTTGTTTGGCTTCTTCGACTCAATATTAATTGTAGTATTTATAAAAGTATATTAAAAAAAACACTCATACCATATTGATATATGAAATGTTATCTTTTTATACTATTTTTATTTCTAACCTATGTATCTTAAAAGATAAAGAATGCACAATAGTTCCCAAACACTCACTTTGCTTCTTAACTTTTGTCAGTGAGTGTATGTGCAAGTCGTATATTAAATAATTTACTGTTACAAGTATGGAAGGAAAATTTCAGAATAAAATATTCACAATTTGTTGAACACATCACTTGTAATTATAGTTGAAGAGTGCTTACCAGAACAACGTACGGGAAGAGAGCAGTGAAGTAGACAACCTTCCCTGAGCTTTGGACACCTTTGCTCAGACAGAAGAAGACGATGATCCAAGCAAACAGGAGGCTTATTGCCATCGTGGGTCGAATGGAACCTGTCTCCTCGATTCCACTGCTCATCCCCAACACGTGATTGCTGGATCAAAGATTTTACAGTACTTGAGTAAAGGAATACACCACACATTATAGTTTAGCAAAATAATAAAACAATTTTGTGACTGATACGTAGATGTATGAATTTATATAAAAATTGTAAAAATATACGTTGAAATTTAGAAAAGAATTAAAATTATTTCCCTTGCACATAATCGTCGAGCATCGGTTACTATTGTTATTTTAATGGAGAACCTAGAGTTTTAGGTGGGTTCAGAATCACCGATTAAAATTCTTTAACACGCAGATTCAGTTGCGATAAAATCACATCGCCAGTCTGTCCGTGACTTACTATTTCTCCTTACACGAATATTTTTCTTATTGAATCTGTTGACCCTTTGATTACAAAACGTGTATAGATATACGCTCTGGAAAAGTAGCTTATATACGAACAGCCAGTATAGTGGCTTCCAGAATTAATTGTCGGTTCCGGATTTTATATTATATTACAATTCATATGAATATTGTAAATTAATATTAAAACCCAGAGTCGCATTAGAAGGTAAAAGTAAATAATAAATAATAATTGAGAGTATACAAATAAATCCTAAATGAAGCGTTTACCAGTACAACAATTGCTATTATTATTTCGAACAAAGGCTGAATGCAAATCGCATTCTATTAATTTATTCCCATCATTAATAAAAAATTTGAAGTATTCAGCAACACTATCATAATTAAAAAAAGTAATATGCAATAAATAGTGAAGATTTCGTTTCCACTGAAAATGTGGACAGTGCATAATTAATATTAAATAAATATTAGGGTAAGAAATCATTTTTTAAGCGACACTGCAGTATGTCGGATGTTTGTAATAGCGAGAATTTGAAGATTTTGGCTGATTCTTACTTGAAGTATTCCTCGGCCGGTGGTCTTCTAATGGCACTAGTGATATTTTCAATAGTCAGACCCATTGAGGCCATCTGGGTAGAATTTAAGCATCTCCCTTTGAAGTAACTCATGTTTTGAAAGGTGCACTCTTCGGCAGCCTCCGGCATGAAGCAATCTTCTGTGCTCCATGGTGGCTCACACCTGCTCCACGGCAGTTTACCTGCTCCTACATGCAACGATAACAATATCTCCTTTATTGAAACCATAAGACACCCATGCTACTATATTTTAATATCTTCCGTGAAAAGTTTCGCTTCTTTAATTATATACACGGAGTTTTAAAATTTATAGTACGACCCAGAATAATTTGATTCTACGCCTCAGAATACTTCGAATAATTCCTGAAATTTAAATATGTTTAAAAAATTAATTTGTTTCCCTGTTTCACTTTAAAAGTGAATGAACAGTTAATGACATCGCATCATGTGCAAAAACAAATCAATAGCGGATTGTAGAAAAATTCATTACGCTGAATTTCAGACAGCTGCGAGCGTGCACCATTGTTCTCCAAGCTTGTTTCCCTCGAAAACGAACCTCCATTCGAAAGACATCCATTCTATTATTTTCACTTATTTTGATGTGCAGGGACATCCGTTTTTCAATAGTACCAGAAATTTCTGTCCTCTTTGTATAATATATTTCCGCTGCTCTTTCGTTACTATCGAATGCGAGGCGCCAGTTGTGTAACTTCGCGATGTCATTCGCATGGAGGCGATACTTTTGGATGAGGTCAATACGTAATATGCAAAGATAGTCTGTTCTTTACTAACAGTTCCACAGATTCGATACTACATGTATGTTTATTACGCGAATGTGAATTAATAACATTATTAATCCTCATCCGTCCCTCATTTTTCCAACTCACTTTGTCCCTTGGTGTCAATTTGACACAATAGTAAAAGAATCAACATAATGAAAAGATAAACAGTTAAATTTGAAAATTATTTTATTAAAAATATAAAAATGAAGTTCCTGTATATTCAGTACATTCAAGCCCAAGATTGTTCGCATCGTTCAGAAATGATAAAACGATATAGATGGCATACTGCATTTTTACATTTATCGCATTTGAGTGAGAGAAATGTCTCAATTTGATACGAAGGACGGATGAGGTTTAAAATTCAAATGAACTTGACAACTATACCGAAGAGTGATCCAATATTTTCATTCTTCGGAATATATAGGGTGTCCCATGCAATTGCATTTTCCAGGTGCACCAGTACATAAAAATGCATAAAATTATTTCTAGATTATTCATCATTGGATACCATCTAATTTCGACTTACAGCATTTTTATCTATCGCTAACCGTTTGGAAGATACAGCTTGTTCCAGTTGCGCGGGACACCCTGTATACTTAACACACTCTGTGACACAGTGAAAAAATCCGTACCTGGTCAGACGAATCAGAGCAGATTTTTATAAAATACGTAGGTACACAATATTTAATTATTTCCTCAAATACTTCCTGCGGCATACTACCACTATGATATTAATTTTATAAAAAAACATAGTAAAGGTTAGAAGTTATTTTGTTCTTTCAAATTCATTGCGTGGAGCTGAAGATGCCCACACCTCACGGTACGTGTTTAAAACAACATTTCACAGCATATCGGATTAGGTACGATCAAACAACAAAAACCAATACATCGTGGTACATGTCCTTCATAAAAATAGCTCACCAAAAAGGTTTCTCTAGAACACAAAACATTGCTCGAAGGGACCTTTACTATTTCTCCCGGCTTTATGCTGGAAACCAGCTGGCCACGAATGTTGCAAAAAGTAGTAAAGCTCACCTGCGACGGAGACGAAGATGTAATAAAGAGTCCAGGCGATGATCAAGTTGTAATAAAGCATTACGATGGCGCTGACCAAGACCATTCCACAACCCAGGCCTCTGAGTAGGGGGCAGAAGCGTTTGTAAGCTGCCACTGGGCCAAGGCTAGCGTACTGCCCTGCGGGGGTGTATCGAAAAAGGGAAAAAGAACATGACGATCGATAAGCCATCGAGCCGGATAATAATAATAATGATGCAATTTGCACGGAGAGGTGCATCGTATCGCGAGGGGTCGATCTCACGAGCACGGTTCACGGTTGCCTAAAAATAGCGTTATGTAACCCGGTAACGATCGTTCATTGATCGTTCTATTTCCGTGTATCATTAACGGCGTGCAGAAACTTGACCTTGAGAATCGTGACGATAAGAGAACGATTTGCATTCCCAAGACGACGACCAGCTCTATTTCCGTGCGAGCCGACGTGCGTGGGGTTTTATGCTGTTCCATCAACGGAACCTGGACGGTATTCTTACACCCTCAGGCTCCAGCGCTTTGACATAGTGATCGAGATGCAACGATACCAGGGCAACGGAGAAAATATTGAGACGAGAAATGAATGTGAAGATTGTAGCTTTATTTATCTTTTTGGTGTCGTTGCTGCTGGGTTAATCGATACTGGAGGTAGGTGAAGGTTATTTAGATCAGTGATGAGCAACCTTCTTTAGAAGCGGACCCAAACCGAATACCCAATAATCCGTACCGGCCGCAACAAAAAAAATGTTGAATCATTACTGCAGAAATTGTTAATATATAAAAAGTATTGATAAGATAATAGATAATATACAATGACTCATGGAATCGGTCAAGTATTTCTGTAATTACTTTTCTTCCTTCACCCAAGTACAACTGACTGACTAGAGCTAATAGAGCCGAACTTGAAATGTATTTTACTACAGATATGGTGGCCTTGCTGTAAATAATAATAACCTGTGAAAGTGTCAAGTAAAAGAATTTTAAATTATCGTATTTATTTGATCAATTTCGTGAGTGACTGTGAATCTATAATATGCGTACATATATTTGAATAAAATAAAGGAGCATACAGCTGGAAAATGCAGACAATTTTTCATTTTAGCTAATTAAAATGGATCGCACAAACAACTTCCTCAGGCCGTATGCAGCCCGCGGGTTGCTCATCACTTATTTAGATAATTTATAAGACAGTTTCTTTAGATATTGTTATAGACAGGGTGTTATTTGTGATACGCATAGTAGTCAACAAAATAAACAAAACAATTTCGGTAACCGTGGGTCGAAACATCAATAGTTGTTGAGATATAAAGAAAAGCATGAGTGAAATCCTGTTATGATGGATTCAGATTTTTTGTTACAACTGCAAAAGTATTGATTCTAGAGTTGTCATCACCAAAACCTTTTTGTTACTCTAGTGAAAATAGATTTCAATGATCGGCTGATTTATCTGGCCAATGCTCAAGTATGATTCAACACAAATTTTGTAGCATAGTACTGTCCTTTAATCCAGAATCTTTTTGACAACTATTTGTCGGTATTATGGAATACTGATCAACACAAATACTCAAAAAATCCTGAACTAACATGATACTTTTTATAATTGATTCTCATCTGAAGTTTTCTCTAAATGCAATGGAAGTAATGAAACCATTATCCTGTACAAAATGCAGAAAGTTTTTCAAGATATATTCAAGATTGAACATCAGTGTACTAGCGATAGAATTTCGCAGCTTCTACCGGAAATAAGATGTGGCCCTTACCTAAGGAAAGCTCCATGAACATGAGAGGCAGTCCGGCGATAATGAGCATAACCGTGAACGGTATTAGAAAAGCACCCCCTCCGTTTGAGTAACAGAGATAAGGGAATCGCCAGA
This sequence comes from Macropis europaea, assembly GCA_916610135.2. Lineage (NCBI taxonomy): Eukaryota > Metazoa > Arthropoda > Insecta > Hymenoptera > Melittidae > Macropis > Macropis europaea. The sequence continues at coordinate 34,001,085 of OU744343.1, forward strand.
CATTGCCAAGGCCGACGCTGTACCCCAGAAGAGATAACAGGAAGTCGAATTTCCCTGTCCATGTGCCGCGTTCCGGGTGTTCGTCCTCGCCGGCCTGCAATGGCGCCTGGCTGTTCGCCACCGAGTACTTGTCTTCGTTCTGCTGCAAAACCCAAAATGTGTTTATTTTTTCATATAAAATATTTGAAAACCGATCAATCAACCATTTAAGGCAGTGATGGCCACCTTCCTCCACTCTAGGTCCATTCCCCTCATATAGGTTGTGATCTGGGACGACGGTGGACCGAGGAAAAACAAGGAAGGAAGTAAAACGAGGGGAATGGACCTAGAGTGGGGAAAAGCCGCAGCTCTGGTGGCCATCACTGATTTAAGGACTGGTAATATTCAGAACATGGACTATTATTTTGGCTGACATATTATTCATACATCTCCACCGAGTACTTGTCTTCGATGTACTGCAGAATTCAAAATGTTTTTATTTTTGCATATAAAACATTTGAAAACGATAATCTAACAGTTTAAGGACTGGTAGTATTCTGTAAATTGGTTATCATTTTGACTGATTTCTGTTTTCTACATGAAGTTAATGATCGCTTCATTAAGAATATTATAAGTAATTATTAGATTGAATCATAAATAATTTCTGATACATAACAGATTGTTTCCTTTCTAAAAAGTCAAATAATTTTTCTGGGCTCCTGATATTTACTTCGTATTTGAGGGTAAGGATCCCTAAAACGTAGGCATGCCGCAGGAATCACACTGCAATAAATCATCAATACACTTAAGAATACAAATCAAAGGTTATTTATAACTGAACCCAATAGTTAGACGTATGTTGTTAGTAAATTTTATACAAGATTAAGTGTTATGCAAGGTCTAACAGAAGTAGTCAAGACTTATAAAAATTACAAATGAGCCTGATTAGAAGCAGTGTAATTTTAAATTATGTTCATTTCGTCTACAAGTCAGATTGGACCCCCCCTTCAAACAGTAGCATCAAATATGGCAGTCGATGGGTTAACGCGTATTATGTCAAATTTAATTAAATTATACAGTATGGAATAAAGGTGACGTTTCAGTGATAGCACAGATTAATAAAGGTGACGTTTCAGTGAAAGCACAGATTAATAAAGGTGATGTTTCAGTGAAAGCACAGATTAATACAGATAACAACAAATAATTCAATACTCATATTTGTGAATAATACATACTTACGTAGTACTATTTTTAAATACAGCAATGAGAATGTAATTTTTCATTGTGACAGTGCTTAACAATACTATCAAATAATTATAGATTGGTGGGCTACATAATTGAATCGTTGAGTACAACAGTAAATTACTATTTACTCTATATATAAATTATTCATCCATTAATTTATTGAGTACCACGAATTCTGAAATTATTTACCCTAATTTTTTGCACACCGTTTATATTACTAAAGGTGTCTCAAATGAACATGTTGGCGACCGTGAAGGTCATCGATGACCCACGCAATATAATTTTTCATTATTCAATTATTAAACAACTCAAGAAAACCTGACTACCATTGCCACTGTGGTAACCCATTCACTATCATCAGCCTCATTTGACGATCCCGCATATTTAAGAATATTAAATCCATTGAAAGACAACTAAAGTCTATAGAATTACATAACAAAATTCGAAAAAAAAAGTTTGCAGTTAATGGGTTAATAATCGAAACTAACAAACATTCGGCTGGACAATTAAATACTGTCGCTTTAATCATTTACATAAACGAACGAAATAGAAGTGTTCTATCGTGTTCATTATCTATGAGAATCAGGTTCAGATTAACTATGAAACCTTCTTTCAAGCACTTGAAGCAACTAGTCAGGTTTTAGGTCAGCGATTCTCATGCTCGTTAAAATCACGGAACCTTTTCGATTGAAAAATGAGCACATTGTGGAGGACGGCAGAGCATTAATTAAAGTGCTTTCTAATTTTCGTGAAGCGTCAGGTGGGAATCGCAGTACGGTGTCAAAGAAAGATCCGTGGCAAACAAACAGCAACGTCTACGAAGTTTCTCCGTGTGTAGTTGATGGCGACGACCACTGGGAAATCAGAACTAACGAATTGCTTCGACGTTTCAATCTATCATGCGCCGTCTGATTTTCCCGTCGTCTGAATTTTCAAGCTGGATAACATGTTCGGTGCAACGTGAATTCGATCATTCTTATTTGCTTTATTGCGAGTGCTGCGTGTAAGCGTTCTCCAAAAAATTTCTAAACAGAAAGACTGGATACCTTTACATCGAATAAAAATATTCAAAATAATCGTTTCAAACGAGTGACAGTTTCAGAAATAAGCTGTGACAAATATCTTTCGGCCGACGAACTTTCAAACAATTTACAAACAATTTTGGCTCGGAGTTTCTGTACTTCGTGCTTTCGCTGGGCAACGATACGAATATCCTGGACAAGTGGAAGAGAAATTCGCGTAAAAATAGTGTGCATTTTCACCGATGGGATTCGCCGTTCCGTGAATATCGCAATAAACGTTGCAGCGGGATGTCTTGGAATCGTTAGCGGGTCGCAATATAACGCGGATTCGTGACGCAAATATTAAACAGCGCGTGATATTGGAAACGATACGATATTCGAGTTACGCGTATTTTTATAAAACTCACTTTACCTTGATAATATCACCGGGTATCTCTTTTTTTTTTAAACATCGTCGATATCGAGCTAGATTCGTTCGTCCCCGGGAAAAACACGCATTAAAAGCAACCGAAAGCAAATACTCCTATGAATTACTAATGCGCCAATCAGCGGTGAGTATGCATTTAATTATTCTGAGTTGCATACCTTGCTTTTAACTTCCATTTAACAGGATCTCTTCAACATTCTCTCTTTCCTACGTCTTCTGTGCACACCATTCCATGAATTAATGCAAAGTTTTATTTCTTTAGAATACTTTTATTTGCTTAATGGGGTACAAGTAAAATTTTATTTTTTCAAAATACTTTTTCTTCATTAATGGAACAGAAGTAGAATTTTATTTCTCAAATAGTTTTATTCTGTTACTGGGATAGAAGTAAAATTTTATTTCATCGACATTTTTATTTTGTTAGTAGGATAGAAGTAAAATTTTATTTCTTTAAAATGATTTTACTTTGTTAATGGGATAGAAGCTTCCGATACAAAAGTGTGTAAAGACGGGTTACGTAAAATTTTCAAATTTGACATTGGAAAAGGCAACTGTACTTGAGTTATTATCAAAAATTACATCTAAATATGCAATTTATACGGAATTTTTTATAGAGAGTGTTGTTCTTCATGAAAGAGAAGAAATTGTCTAAAACTCCTTCGTGCAAAATGTAATAATTTGTTTCAAGATTCTGTACAAAATATTTAGTTATTTAACATTCTATACATAACGACGAGGTCAGTCTTATCTTTTCTCTGATATGAACGACCGAAAAACTTGTATTACATTTTTCAAGTGATGCGATAAAATTCATTATTTTTAAATGAACACATTCTTCAATATATCTTTACCATGACAATACGAAGCGAAATAAAATTTTCATAAAACTCCTCTTGAAGATCCTGAGTTTAGTAACATACCTCTTGTTCATGAAAAATTATTATCACGATTATTTTTGTTATTATGAATAGACATATGTCAATCAACATTATGCAACATCACCAGATATAGCTTTTTTCATCTTTCAAACTATGTTGTTTCAGAACCTCTTTTAGCATCAAGAAAAATATTTTTCTCTATATTTGCTCCACTTGGATCATCGTTATTATGTCTAAACATTATGTAACTTGTGATATATAATGACTTTCGAAATTACTTAAATATTTCCATATTTATTCGTCTCCCTTCATTCAAATACAACACATCAGACATTTCTAGGTGCAATTGAAATATAATTAGTTACAAATATTATAACCAGACTGCGGATGTTTACGCAATTTAATATATTTAAATTGGTGCATGATGGACATTTAAAAACTTAGCAAAATAAAAATTACGTATTCTGAACATTTCAAGGGGCGATTGCAGTCTTGCTAAAGTTTCATTTATTTAACTGCATTAACACAAGGAATATTTCAGTCTAAAATTGTATATTTGCAAAAATATCCGCAGTCTAATTATAACTTTTTTCAAACGATACACTCAAAAGAATATTAAATAAAAGAATTTTCAAATAACGTAACCGCTTCAATCTACGTCGTGAGACACTGTACACTTTCAAATATTGTACACATAAAATGAATAATCACATCTCGTATCCAGAATCAGCTGTTTATTTTCATATCAACAGTAGAGTCTGTGCTTTTCAGTCCATTTAAAAACAAAGCCCATTTTATGAGTCCGCCGAACAATAAATTTAAATCGAATTTCCCACAACAAAAGTTCGACTACTTGTCAGAAGAATCACGACTGTCAATGAATGAAGTCACGGGGGATTAAAAAAAAAAGAATTTCAATAGAGGATTGAGCGAAACGGTTGTTTATAAAATCGACGCTTTAAAGCTTGCGTTCGGGCCGCACGTTTGTAAAGTTCATCGCGGCGATTTGTTAAGCTGCCTCGACGCTCGTGAACATTCGGTTTCCGCGAATCAATTAAAACCCGAGGAGTCCATTCAGGCAAATTTCATTTTCGAGATGGATTCTGGCTCCGAAGCGCGTGCTTTACCATCGATTTCCCCTGAAACTTCGTGCTTTCGCATGTATCGTCCCGATCGCAGCCTTCGAACATCCTAAATTCAATCTTCGTCGTGCAAATGTCAAACCTCGACTGCTCACCGGCTCTAGTTTTCGTTTAATCGAATTTCAGACTTTTTCCACGGAGAGACGTAGATACGCAGATGGACGCCATGTTGGGCAAAATGCAATTAGAACAGATTCAAGGATTTTACGAATTAACAGGGAAACAAGTTCAAGGAAGGGAACACGGCTGTGGCAATTATATATTGTACAGGCTGTTTCAGAAATACAGAGACTCACGCAGTCGATTAAATACTTTCGTAATTGGGTTTCTGTTTTAGTTCAGGGTCAATTGACAGCCTATTTTGAAGCTTATTATTAGGCTGCGAATGTTTATGCAAATATACATTTTTAGATTTAGGAAATATCCTATGTTAATGCAATTAAATAAATGGAACTTCAACAAAACTGCATTCGCTCCTCAAACGTTTAAAACATGTAATTTTTATTTTTCTAAGTTGTTAAATGTCCATCACTCTTCAATTCGGATGTGTTAAATTGCATAAACATCCGCAGTCTACTTATTATTAATGAAATGTATTATAAAAATTGTAACCCTGCTAAAATAAAACTAAAATTGAACTGATGTATGTATTTGATAAATTTCTGTAATCATTGTATGTATCACAAGGCTTAACTGGCTAATAAAAAATGTAACAATAAACAAAACGGTGTTAATGAATATAGGTGTAGAAATAAATCTTTTTTGACGTACATGTTTAGTTTCTTATGTTGTAAAATAAGTATTCCGATTTCTAGTCGCTATCTTCATAATATTAGTATTAACGTCTTTATTATACCTTTAGACTAAAATCAGACAAGGGAAAAAATAATTGTATATTATATGTAGAAAGAAAGGAAAAATAATACAAAAATGAAATATAGGGCGAGGCTCAGTTATAAACACTTTTGTCAAACTCAACCCAGAATATTTGATAAATAATATTATAAATGATGCGATCGAAAGTCCTGATACTTTAGATCTGATGAATTTCAGATATGCCATAGATTGCTCCTGAATCTTTCACTTTTTGGCACGTCTCAAAATGAACCTTGCTTATAAGGATACTATAAATAGAATTTTCTTCTTTTTTACTTCTGCAAATTCTATATTGTACTGTACCGTTTTTCTTTTTTTATATATATGAATCTCGGTTTATATTTTCTTATGTTTATACCTTTTGTAGATAATGTGTCTATAGCAGCATATTTTAATAAATTAATTAATTAAACACACCATAGCACTCTTAATATCTCGACAATTTAATGTAAGAATAATTTATGAATGATACCAAGGTGTGCATACTTGTTGACTTCTTTAGCAGAATTATGATTTGCTTCAAATAATTATATTATCAAGCAATTATTAAGATATCACAGAGTGTGTGTTCTTGCACAGAGATTTTTATAACCAAACGCGTTCAGTGGTACAGTAGAAAAATTCCGCCATTGGTCAGACACATAAAAACTTTTTTTATAAATATGTCATTGCAAGTAAAAATATTGAATTTACTTGATAATAAACTTCTCATTCTATGTTACCACTCTAGTGTTTCTGTCACTTAAAATATTATAAGGGCGAATAATTATTCAACTGAATTAAATTTATTGAAGGTGTTAGGAAATTGAATATCTAAAACACGAATAACTTGCCAACCTATATTTACTGTAACTTTCTTGCTTATATCCGTGTATTCTGTTAGTGACTCATGACCTATATGAAACAGCCTGTATATTTTTTATGCAGTATAAAGGTGGAGGAAGGAGAGTATCAATGGCTTCGTAAAACGGAGAGGTTAAAACGAAAATGAAACGCAGCTTCTTGAAACGGAGAATGGCAACTCAACCGTAAACTCGTAGGTGCCTGCTGAAGGATGCAATTTTAAAGGCAGCACAATGAAGAACGAGCAAACAATAGTGTTCACAGGGTTGTGTAAGCGTTGCGTGGAACGAGGAATTGTACCGAAGTGGTTGGCATCCTTCTGAACGATCGCTCGAGCGAAAAAGCTCGTGCTTTTCGAGTGCGCGCGCGCCACAATTTCCATAATTCGAGTTTAAGTGAAAACGTGTCGACAATTATTCTCTTCTGCGCGCGCAGAGATTTCTTGTCACCCACTTCGCCTCTCAAATATCGTTCAGCTTGAAAAAATTTCAGAAAACCAAAACACCTCTTAAGGGAGGAAATGCGAGTAAACCACAGAATAAATGGGTCGACTTAAAAAAAAAATGAAATTGAAATATTTTTTATTTTATTTAGAAGTATGTGATTTAAGGTGACCATTTTGTACATTTCAATGGAATATTTTAGAAGATAAAGCAGTGAGTGTCACGGGAATAGCACAATTTTCTGCAAAAAATTAAATAAATTTTTAAAGTATATAAATAAAAGTCGTTTGTATTGATTCAGAATTTTTTAGTTAAAACTCCCTATTCCGTGAAAGCGTTCGATTATATTTCTAATAAAAAAATTATTGAACATTCGATCCTGCGTATTGTATACTTTCACAATATTAAAAATCAGAAAGTGAATTTTTCCACATTATACATTTTAACAGTATTTTAATTTCTGTTACTCCTTATGTTCTAAACGTATTAAACAAGCAAAAAACTTTTTTCAAAAAATCTGCTCGTACGCCCCCCGCAGATCGTTTGAATGAAAAGGGAACGCAGGACATCAAAGAGGAAATCTAATAAAATTCTTGCAGAGTAATCGTCTGTCGATCGATCAACACAATTTGTAAAGTTTGATCACTGTTAAGCTGATTAAACGGGAAATTCACTTACGTCCCAGCATTCCAGATAGGAACGAATCCTTGGTGAGGACTCCTCCATCCTCCAAACTGACACCGAACGTATCTACGAAATCAGTCGAGTCTTCTCCTCTTCATGCTCTGTGAACGTCTGACAACAAGGCGGGCTGCTGCATTTATTCTTGATCCACTAGCGTCCATCGCGTTAATTCAAAGCTCCCTTCGAGCGGTAAGCTACTCTGCCATCCATTTCCTTGATTCTTCTGCGCGGTTCTCTGTTTTCGGTATTCATTCTTCAGAGTTTCATTCGTGCGTCTGCCCTTCTGGAAAAACACGAACGAACTCTCAGACCTTTATGCTTTTATCAAAACCACGAAAGATCCCGTATGAAGAACACGTAAGGCGTTTCAGAAAATGGATTGCAAACACTTAAGTCATACTCGTAAAAATGAACAAGAAAATCTGAACAGATTTTCTAAAATCAATATTTAGCGTAGCATGAATAATTTTGTTGATAGTTATACAACAGAGTAAGCAAGTTTGTTAAGACTTTCTTGTCCATTCTGTCGATATGTGCCCCAAAAGTTTACGGTCCTTCTTTTGCAGCATCGTGTAGTCTGCAGAAGGTCGTTCATCAAGCAAATGATTTATTTGAACGAGAAATCGCGTCTCGTTCGGCATACGCCAGCGTCCAATGCTTACGGAACTGTTACAACCGCTAAACAATAACTATTCACGTCCTAATTGCTGTTATCAAGTTCACACCAGATACATGGTCACGCAATAACGTAGTTACTCCTTCCAATGGTCGCCGCTTTGTAGCTGACAGTCCAGGTCACGCCGTATTTCTACCCCGCCCACTATTTCCATCATTCCCTTTTCTCCACGTTAATTGCGGAACTCGACCAACGATAGCTTCGATCTCGTGGAAATATCCCTTATTACACGTTAAATAAAAACGTTTAGAATTTACAGTCTTCGAACGGTAGAAAAAAATGCATAAAAATTAGCAATATTCAAAATAACTGTAAATATCGATCACGAGAAGGATTGATTAGCTTCTCAAAACAAGAAACTGACTTCCAGCTAAAGAAATCTGCTTTAAAATTGTCATTGCTGATGTCTCCGGTCTAAAACAACGTGTACCAGGTGACATGGAACGTTCCATTCGCGAGACTCGAAGCAACAATTTTTTCCAGCGCAGATCTACCCTAAAGAGGGACGAGACTCTTCAGATTATTGTGGAGCAATTCCATCGTCAGAAAAGGACGACGCAATTAGGATTAATTGAGGGTCCGGATAAAAAACATCGTGGAGGGAAGACGCTCACCGAGAGATCTCGATCGATCGAACGCAGATAAGGGGATGACTTAACGAGAGAGTCGATCTCGATCTGTCGGTAACGACACGGGACGAGGGGGATGGTTAACGTTAACCGTCAGCTGTTGAACTTGTTCGTGGCAGACTTTCATCTTTAACCTTTTCGTTACGGTGAGCTGACAGTGAAGTGCGCCCTCACCGAGAGAAATTTTATATCTCATTATTTTTAATCGCTCCCGTGGAAAACGAGGCCTTCTGGCCCGCCTTTTGTTCGTCTCGACGGTATTTGTCACGCTGGAATGATTTAGACAAATCGATCGCGTGAATTGAATACAATATATTTTATTCGTGTGCACACAGCCTTGGGAGTTATTTTAATTAGAATTCTGCTGACTATTGGTCGTTGAAGTAAATTTGCATAAAGTGGGATCAGCAAAAAGGGTTCACAGACTCGTTGGAAAATTAATGTACCCTTTTGCTCAACCAGCTCGTCATAATGGACCTTTAATGCGTTTCATTCTCCCCGTGCAGGACAAAACTACAGTCACGCTTAAATGTCATCCGGCTGACCATGATAGTGCCTCGCTACTCGTACACGTACCTAACTCTTCACGGTCTTACGTAAACCGAAAACTCGATAGTACGTTCCAGCCGCGGTAGATCTGTGTCAGCGTGAGCTGCGCCGAACGTGAAATTTCCTCGGTAATCCTACGCGTTCAGCAACACGGAAACGCGTCATCGCAGGAAAATTCGAGGAAACCAATATGAAGCGTCCTCAACCGAATCTGAATCGACTGTCCTGCGAACTAGAGCAAAGGCAACATCACCGATCGAACGCGCAAGCAGCGGAATCTCGAATTGGTTCCCAACCTGATCGCGGGTGTTCCCTATCGGCTAAGCTCCCGAGGAAATCGAACCGACCGAGGCAGGAGCTCATCGACAAAACTTCGTCCCGAAATTTCTGGCAGCGTTCACCGGCAGATATTACATAATTGCAAGAGTGTCGTTCACCGGCGCGAACTCGTTATCGTGAAAGAGACAGCCCCGCCAGGGGTTAGGAACGCACGAAATCACTAAATCACCTGATTATACCCGGTGACGTAGCCCCTGAGCGTGTCCAGGTGAATTTGAGGTGGATAGTCGATCAGCTGTGACTGGTACCGCTGCTCGCGCTGCCATTGGAGAACTTGGCGAACGGCGTGCCAAGGTCAGAGACACGCACTGTCACTGGTTTTCAGGGTCACAGCCACGGACGGGCACGCATAGGTCCGGCACCAGCACAGATTTACAAGCTTCAACCGACACACGGACGATATCCAGGCGTCTCTCGAATCGAAGAAGATGAGAATAGGAAGAGCAGACATAGACAAGACGAGACGAGACGAGACGAGACGAGACGAGACGGACGGACGGACAGACAGTGGAAACGGTCCGTGCCCGGGCAGCCAGCCAGCCAGCCCGCCTGCCTGCTTATGGGAGAGCTTTTCTACTTGCAGCACCCCCAGTCGACCCTGTCGAGCCTCGAACTCGACGGATCGATCGATATTACTGCTCCTGCGAGCTGCGTCCTACCCTAAACCTTGCACTCTCTCTCCTCGGCCACTTCACCAGCTACTCTCTACCTCTGATACCCACCTTTCCTATCCAGCTACACATCGAGACTTCAACTTTCGCCACGTTACTTCGTACTCGTGTAGCTGCTTCACTCTCGTTTTGATGGCACGAGGGGCTGCTTGCCCGGGAGATTGTTTATTAACAGGTCGGCTGTCCCAGTGAAATATGCAGTGCCTGGTACAGCTTGTTATGGCACTCCCTTTGATTTATATATCACTAAGTACTAGAGTTCTCTAATTCACATGTATTTAGATACATGTGTACATGTGTAATTAATATATCCGTGTTTTAGTCCGTGTAGTCTTTAATACACGGGTACACGTGTATCAAAATATACGGGTACACGTGTATTGACATATTCATATTCTATTTCGTGTGATTATTAATGTATAACAAAATACCCGCATATTGAAGTACATTTACGCAAGCCATTTGCGAAATAAATATACGATTTTCTAGGTCGCACGTAACAATAAAGAACAACATAATTTCGGAATGAAATATGAATATGTCTACCTGAATGTCTGCCTGAATATGTGTACCCGTATATTTTAATACATGTTTACCCGTGTATTTAATTACGCGGACTAAAACACGGATATATTAATTACACGTGTGTCTGTAATACACGTTCAAAACCATGGTCTCTATTAAGAACCATGTATCTTCCATTATTAAATGTTAGATTCGTTGCTTGTTATTAACTGTACCTTGAAAATGTACGAAGAAGTATAAAATTGCAAAAAATTTCAGTTTGATGGCGGTGTGATGAAGGAAGTTCAAGTAATCTAAGTTTTACTAGTCCTACTTTCGATGTTAACAAAATATATTCATAAAATCGCCTGTGATGTTTTAGGTGATCACGAAATATCTTTTTCAGGGTGGGTTATTAATTCTGGAACAAACATAGAGGGGGTATTTCTTTATACAAGAAGAAATTGAGATGGTACAATGAAACTTTTGTACATGAGACTTTGCTTTTAGTGATTTGTAAGTTTATAGAACCATGTCAGATAGAATATAAATTGTTAACTTTACAATGGGTATAGAACGCTTCATCGTTAAAAAATAAATCGAAATTGTAGAATGAAGTTTTATCGTACCAGGCTTCGTCGTCGAGAAAAACCAGTTTAAAATTCCGTCGAGTACACGTGTACTTGTAGCATCGCTCGGAGAAGGTCTTTCGCTATTATTTATGTTTATGTTTCAAAATAATCACAGTAAGAATCAAACGATGGAAAAAATTATACAAATTCTCGAACACTACCCTCTTTCCAACTTAAACCTCCCTCTTTACTACTCATTCTTCCCATTCCATATCCCTCTATCTTTGCTTGTTATCTTTCGATTATTCTTCACATATCTTCTCCTTTATTATCAGTCGATAACTCTCAGGTATCTCTGGCACACTTCGATCTAATTCGATTTCATTTTTTGGGAAATTACTTTGCATGCGTATCCCAGTTTCTTTCGATCGATAAGTCTGTTATTTCCTCTTTCTGTTTAAATAAGTATTCTTTCTTATGTGTTAGTCACACGTAAAGATCTTTCGTAATAGCACAGGCACCATCGCACAGTTTCTTGCGTTTTCTTTTCATATTTTATGTCCACGTCTGCCGACCTATCTATACGTTCATCGATCATGCTCTACCCCGTCCCTTTTTCCTCCCTTCATTGCGATGCTACTCGTGATGGGAGTATCGCCATCACCATGACGCAGGCATAAAAATTTTTATTCCATGCATTCGGAGGAAAAAACATAGACGGCGTCGACATTCATGCGAATTCAACGTGTGCGCGTGTGCCTCCACTTGATGAAAAACGTATTGATGCAACATACATTCGTCATGCGACTTTGACGTAGTATTGCCATCGAAACATTTATCTATCAATATTGATTTCAGATTTGTAAATTTTCCTAACAATGAAGGCTGAATTTTTCTTAGGAAATTTGTGATTCGAATATTTTTTTAATTACGTATTTGAACGATGAGCACCCTGATGTGCGCGCTCAATAAACAGAAAATATTTAAAAAATGTGGGAAAGGGATGACCAAAAATATATAATCCGTAATCAGATGACGTGGATAGACAATTCTGTGTAAAACAGAGCTAATTAGAAAGAACGTTTTTCACCGCACGTTTCAAATGAAATGGTTAAAAATGTGACTATTAAAAGGAAATAAGTTAGCTTGCCTAGAAATACGATGTGTATAAGTATTTTGGACATATCAAATTCAATGAAACTCCACGATAAAGGACACAGAATTTCGCACTTGTGCCTCTGGATTAAATTAACTCCTTGAATTCTGTGAACTAATACATGGATTCCGAAAAATCGTGCACCCTGTGCTACAGGCCATCATATTGCGATCTGCTAGCTCATTGTCAGATCTACATAGTACGCTATAAACCTGTGTATTAGTTCCAATTTATTACATCAGGCTACCTCATAAAAATCGATGTTTTGTTAAGTTTTTACTGTTCCACGACATCAACATAACTGAACGATTGACATGGTACGGATTATAGTAATGAAGCATACAGTCAGACGCGTGCTGTACCATAGAAAATTTCAGCACGCAATGAACGTTTTTTTCTAAAGTCTCAAAGTTATCAATTTAGCAGGCTTGAAATGTTATATTAATCATAACGTATGCATCGACTACCCCATGCGAAGGAGTAACGAAAAATTGTCTGTTGGAATCAGAACCATGAAGGTTAATATTTATTAAGTATTCCATGATGATGTGACGCTGTGAGTATTGCCATATGTATGATTGCAAAATCGCTACCCGCAATAACGACGAAATTCAAATACTGTCACATGATCGATTCCCTCTTTATATGCAAAATTATTCAAGCACTGTCAAATTGCCGAAAGTAATTTACGTGGCCTACATAACATTCTCTGCTGCTTGCTCGACGTGAATAGAAACAGTCACGCAAGTGTTAAATTGTGGCACGAGCTAGAGTCGACATTCTTGCGGCAGCATTGTGCAAGGAATCGCATTGTTTCGTACTCGATGTCATACAACGCGATACGTCAAGTTTCGTGTTCTTTCATCTACTGTGACGTACAGGAACCAGCTCGCGTCATACTTTACAGAATCTGCTATTTTCTGGATCTTTTCCAACTCTTCTTACTCATTGACAGTCACGAGAAACAAATTTTTATACGTTTTCATTTTTAAACAAAATGATCTGTTAGAATAAAAAATATCTCGTTCTAGAGCAACGTGCAATAAACTTATACTCGGTTTATGAAATGTTTTGTTTATGAAAAAAGCAATTTGCCTGAGAACATTGAAATTTTAAGGATTCTGTAAAAATGTAGATGAACAAATGTGAACATAGGAAAGATCAACACAATAGGCCCTTCGAAGTCATATACACGTGCTACAAAGCGACTTGTAAGCTTCAAAACGATTGTTTTTTTTATATATATACATTCATTTTAGCAGACATGAAATAAAAAAGGGGAAGCTATACTGTACCTCAAAATATAACCTTGAACGATCACATTTGAATGTCTCTACTACAGTACAGTTCATTTATAGTCTTTAGGCTTTCACGCTCTGACTGTCACGTTTTATTATCTGAAAATGACAAACTTTCTAAATTTATATTCAAAATGAACATAACTTCAAATGTTACCTACTTTCAATAATAATATTACTAACTTTCATAATTTTTCACTCATTCTGTTAGATTTTATTAGATATACTTATTATGATACACATATGTAATCAAATAAACAATGATTCGATTTAAATGTCTCCCATACATGGATGACATGACAGGCAAAGTGTTAACACGTTGAACGCCACAGTGAAAACGGCCATACCTAATCAGACACGATATCATTGACTATTTTTTAAATAAATCGTAAAGAAAAAAAAGATTTAAGTACTCAGTTGTGTTCTTGTGTTCCTACATTATTGTTTCAATATGAAGTTTGCTCAGAATTCTGCGACAATCAATAATTATTTAATTAAATTAAATTTGAGGTGTCGGTTACCGGTGACCGCCACGGCATTCAACGTGTTAAACATTGAACCTGGTACAAAATCGCTCAGAAAGATTGTAAAATTGAAAGTTATGCCAATGTTGAAGCTATAGATCAGATTAATGAACTTAGACCGTTGTAAATAAGATCTTGTTACGCGAGATCCTCCTTTGACTACGTCTCTTTCCAATTTAGCGGATATCTTCTTCACTGACTTCATTACACACGACTGCTCACCTGTGAAAACCGTTGTTGCTGCATACCTACGTGTTTTGCTTGATATAGAAGAATTAAAAAATAGATGGAAGAGTTAATGAAGCAGTAACATGCGACGTAGATCAATTACACGAGAACAGAAACTTTCAATAGACCGATACGGATGAAGCAGTTACCTTAAAGATAAATCATGGCGAGGGTGAAACTGGATTTTCTAAAACATACTCTGAGACTTACTGTGAAACGAGATACCTGGAACATGGAATACGTGGAACTGTGAACAGAGAAATCACGATTCATGGAGTGTGACATTGATAAAATGAAACTTATATAGCTTGCAATATTTACGTCCCTGGACTCGATAACATTTGAAAGTTTACTCGAAAGGATCAATTCTTTATACTTAGGGAAAACCAGGATAATTGTAGAGTACCAGGAGGAAAGCGTGTCATATTTATGTTCAGATTTTTATTAAGTGTAGAAAAGAATTCTGCACTTTTGGCTTTACAGTCTAACGTCACTTTAAACTGACATATTTTCCAGTTCTTCAGGACATGCAGAACGTTGACATTCAGTTGCTAAAAAAAGGTATTATTAGTAGAGGAAAGGCACCAAATTTGGACACCGCCTCCTACGTCGGAACCCTGCCCTATTTCATTAACACGTTGACTGCCGTAGGGGTTACCGGTGACCGACGCATTAAATTTTATTTGATAACATAATTGCTAATTTTATTAAAATTTTAAATAGAATTAATATTGTAATGAAAATAGAAGGTCCAGACTGTACAATTTAATAGTTTCATACTTTATTCTTCATGCATTGCGTTCGAAATGGAATATTGTAGTATGTCTGACCAGGTATAAGAGTTCTCACTGTGGCAGTCAACGTGAAATATATAATATTCGTAAAGAAAAAAGATGGTTACTTTGATGAACGGGACGTTTAGTTATATATAACACTTTTGTAGAAGATATTATAATTATTGTAGTTTATTTTAACATTCTTTGTGTTTACCTATGTAAAAGAAGAGAAATAAAGCATTAACATTACAACAAGCGTACACATTTCAGAATATTTTACTCATTAGCGAAATATTAGATCCTGTGGTTTGTATATAAGTAAGTGTAGAACACAAATGCAGTAGGTGTACCCTAACTTTTTACCGGTAGCGTATGAACTGGTTTGGTCTCATTATTAGCCATACGTGTAGATTCCTAAGTATTGTCTTCCGTGACTCTGAAATTGTTTGTATACGCTCGCTCGAGTCTGGAGTTCCCATGATTGAGTCCAACGAACCCATTGTTCGATTAATGCAACTCCTACAGTAGCAACTCCGTTTCTACATACGTATAAAATTCTTTAATTTCGTGTATTGCTAACATATCTTTACCTTGACGTCTCGTTTGATTCCTCCGTAACAGATTCTCACAATCGGTGTATTTTATGTGTCACGACTCCAGTTACCCAGGTGTACACCCCCGTCCATAAGTATTACGACACTTATCAAATTTGAAATAAATCTGAATAAGGTTATGAAATCATTCGAGAATTCGAATAGACATTAATCTATTCTAAATTTCACACCACAAAGGAAAGGTATATTCATTACTACATCACAAATCTCACCATGGAAATGAATTATAAATCGAATCATTATACTAATACAATCTCCTCGCTCCTTCATTACCATTTTCATCAACATTGGCATTCTAGTTGTGAGCTTCTCAATAAGTGAGTTTATCATTTCTGATAATATTATATTTTGCCCCGTTTCACTTGCAAATGATCTCACAAGGCAGATTTTGATTTTGAGCTAGCATTTATCATATTTTGTTATTCAGTCCATTCCAATTTTTCTCAATTTGGTTCGAATCGACCGTGCACGATTTTTATTGTATTACTGTCTTGTTAACTGTTTTAAATATTTTTTGCAAATTTTGACAATGATATAAGTAAAGTATCGTATTCCTTTAATAGAAATGCCAGTGTCCTAAAGCGTAAGAACGATAGTGTATGCGGATATTCAGAAAATTCGAGAGTCAACTGTTGTGATGTCGAGTGTATTTATAGTGACTTCCGTATCGCGGGTGGCGTGGGAGCTGATTGTCGATTCCGTATGACCTGCCTACAGGATTGTCAGTGTTAATTCTCATAATTTCAGTATTGTCGGTACAGCAGCCCACAAAACGGCGGTGGTTAGTGTCGGTTTCCCGCCAGCATGGTGTCGTCGATATCGACTTCCACAACCCGAGGCACTTAAAACCTGAGATTACCCGATATCCACTTTCACAGCTTCGTCATCAACTTTGCCTTCCACATTTTAGTCATCGAACCATAACCTAGGCCATCGACCGTCGACACTATTAAAAATCTACAATTACGCTGTGCACGTAGGAAACGAGGCATGATAAATCAATAAATCTGTAGCGCAGTAGAAAAAGGGTCAATGTCCAATTTACAATTTGTTGGTAATAGGTGCACGTTGACCCTTTTTATTGTAATACAGTAAAACCTCGATTATCCGAACACTGATCATCCGGATACTAGTCATTCTGTGTCAATTACAACCTGGAAATATCACTGATGACACAGTGCATTTACTTTTGCACTATTCTGTATTTTATGTTCTAATAAGTAGAGCGCACGACCTTGACAGGAAAACTTAAACTTAGGAATTTATTTACAATAATAAATTAGTCACGCTATATCAATTACAAACTAAAATTATTGTGAGTAACATTGTATACTTAATTCTGTACCACTATGTATTTCAAATTCTGAAATAAAATTTCCATTTTTATGCAAAACACCGTTGTAATGTGAGTCATATTATTAGTAATTATTAGACTGCGGATCTTTATGCAATTTAATATATTCAAATATGTGGAAGATGCACATTGTCGTAAGTGAATGTCACAAAAAATATATTCTGCGACGTTACGAGCACAAATTACAGCTCTGTCGATATTTCGTTTCTCCCGTCACATTAGAACCAAAAGTATTGGACTCTAAAAATATATATTTGCATAAACATCCGCAGTCTACGAATTACAGTTAGGATCAGTGATGGCCACGGGAGCACCGGACTTCCCCCACTCTAAGTCCATTCACCGCGTTTCAGTTCCCTCCTCGTTCCCACTTCCTCCATCATCATCCCAGATCACAACCTATATGAGGGGAATGGACCTAGAGTGGGGAAAGGTCGGAGCTCCCGTGGCCACCACTGTTTCGGATAATCGAGGTCATGCTGTAAATACACATAACACACTGACCGCTTGAAAATGTATCTAACTTTGCTTGTAACAGTGGTAGAGCAGTGACCCTTTTTTCTATGATAACGATCATGATTTTGATGCGAGTGGCGCATAAAACTCAAATGCAATAATTTTGGACACTGGCCCTCTTTCTATCAAGGGACAGAAATATTCTCATAGGTCGCGTGTTTCCCTTATAGCTTTCTGCTAACGTTGCCAATACACTCTCTATTGTTTCACATAGACTGTTACGACATGAACGAACACGTTCCATCGATTTTCTATAGTTTCTACGTTATCTTCGGACAATGTAATAAAGGACATAAGAAATTTGTCATTGCGTCTCGTTGATGCGACATGCTTTGTTGCACAATCAAGGGCGCGCTGGAAATATTGCTCACGAAGAAATTAGATTCTCCCGGTCTTTTCGAAACTGCTATAGGACTTAATAACCGATCAAACAGTGAAATATCAATCTACGTTTTGTGTTAAGTTCTCTGGAATTTGTAGTATTAAATTATTTCTTTTTGTTTTGGTCATTAGCGACGGTAAGCTCTTGACGTTCGTTACAGTTCATTCAGGTATTTATACTATTAATAAACTGCATTTATTTAAGTATATTGCTTGTAATTAAGGAAATTTCTTTTAGGTCTCTGTTGTTTTTTCCGGTTTATTTGTATGACTGTTTTCAGTCTACCGTAGAATATATTGAAATTCGTTATTTATCATGTCTATACAGCACTGTATGTTCCATTGTGATCTATTTCTTTATATTTGTATATAGCAAATTAAATGATTCTTTGAGCCCTGAGACTTTGAGAAAAAGAAATGTACACTATGTGCTGAAATTTTGTAGCGTAGATCGCGCGTTAAACTATTTCATTACTGTAATACTTATAATGTTAATTATTATTTCGGTATTCTAAAACTGCAAAATATGCAACCAAACATATATATTTTAATAAGACACATGAACTTCGCAGCGTACAATATACAGCTGTGTCTGAACCAATGTAGTGGTCCATAGCACATGGTGAACGATTTTTCGAAACGCGTATACGGTTCATCGAGCTCAAAAGGCTAATAAAATTACAGTATACGATCCTCTATTTGTTTCGTATAATATACACTTAATGCGTATTATTGACGAACATGTTTCTGCTGAAATTTTGAAATAACTAAAACGCAATTAATTACTTACGTGCTAGTTAATTACGTAAATAATTAAAACATGAAAGTGTCTTCGCGCGTCAGTGTGCACCTGCCTGTTGATCCATCGGATCGGGTGCTAAATATTTAATCAATATGTCAAGGTTATAAGTTCGTTTGAACACTCTAGTATTTCGTGATCGGAAACCAATAGTCCCCGTCAATTTTCAGATCATGATCGGAAAGGCAATAGTTCCTGGTCTTTACATATGAAAGGCTTCATTCTGCCGGCCTCGCCGTGGGCGAAATCTACTATGGTCACCGCGGACTATAATGAAATTCCCCGGCCATGTATCAGCAAGGATTTTCCAGGATACTACTGTTATCGTGCGTGGCTCGCCAAGAATTTACTGTCCACCTACTGCTGAGATTCGATGACGGAAACGCTGACGTCATAATCGCCGTGGTATCGCGATACACACTCCTCTCGCACCGGTCCAATTTACACGTGATTTACAAGCGTACCCCAAAGGTGAAACGGCGTCGATTAATAAAGAATTATCCTGCGAACAGATTCCAAGCAATAAATATTCGTTTGCAACTCCCTACGCCTTTGCACGTGTTATTGTTACCAAAGTGGGTAGTTCGAATGAAAATTCTCCGCATTAAATGTTACATAAATACATGATTATCCTAAATGAAGGTAAATATATTATCCGATATCTTGTTATATTTCTTTAGTATTTTTTTATGAAAATATGAATTACCATAAAATGCAGTTTTAGTGAAACAATATTGTAAGGGTGTTTGTCATGCTCGAGATGCAGTCAGGCATTATTTTATTTCAGATTTATTTTCATTCTGGATGTTTTAAATGTGTTTTATTTATTAGTAGATAATTAATATTTAATGTTCATTGTGTTAATAATCCCCCTGCACTTGTTTAATCCCACAGTCATTAAAACACGGAAACCTTACATCAAGATGGGTAGTCGTAAATGTTTTTGTTGTAATTCTTTGCACAAATGGACATGCTTATCATCTACTTTTGTTAGCTATGATTGTAGAATAAATGACTTATTTATTTCTTTATATCGTAAACCTCAGAGTACAAGAATAAGGAAAAAATTGAGACACAGAAAAAATAGAAAAAAAAATGTTAAATAGTATAAATTATCTTTCGATACCTTATTCTACTGTAGCTGACTATACATATCTGATTCTACCGTGCATAGGGATCTTATGCATCCCATCAAGAATCGCTTCGCTTGATATTTCTTCATTAAAATCACGGAGAGCATATCTAGATTTTGTTAACTGAACAACGGTACTAATAAAAAGTTGTTCGTTGTTAATCATAGGGTTTGATATGTTTTGGGTCATAATATCAGCCTTGCAATGAAATAAATTAACTTATATTACTATATTTTTCTTCTAATATAGTCTCTCGATACTTGTAAAAGAACTACATTCATTCGGAGAACTTACTACTATAATATTACAGTAGCTGTCAAATTCCTATTTCTGTTTGTAGTAGCTACAAACTATTAGAATTGATGTTTAAATTCCTAATAAAAAAATAATATTACAGAATCAGAACTGTATTACCCAAAAATTGAATATTTCTATTTTGAACGATATTTATTAATAAGAAATTATTCTCGTTTGTCTGACTAGTTATCAAATTTTCCACCGTGGCCCGAAACGTGTTGAAACGAAACGAAGAGCGCGGGACATCTACAAAAGCATAGAATTCGCCGTAGAATTCGCAGAAAAACGATTGAAACGGGAAACACACTTTCACCCCCACGATGCCCTTAATCCCGAGTCGACCTTCATCTCGCGTCGAGCTACCCTTAAAGTTGCCCGTTTGAAAAGACTCACCTGCGGGAGACAGATTCAGTGATGTTTATTCGGTTCTCATACATTGCCTACCATTGATATCCAAACACCAAGATTTTAAACAGAACACAAGTTTCCTTGCATTTCTAATATCTTCTGCTGAAACGTTGGGCTTCTATGACGGCCCATACTCTTCGGCGCATACTCTCCACGATTTTTTGATAAATGTTTCTCCACTCAGCCTTTAACACAGCCACAAGTTGAGCTTTGTTCCTTGTACATTCCTCACGTGCACGTATCCAACGCACAGAGGTTAGTTTGACATCATTTTTGGGACAAAATTCAAAGTAACTCGGAAATAGTAGTAGCCCTCTGACGGCGGAGACCGGGTCAGTCGAGACCCAGCATTACAATGTTTTTCGTCTAGTTGAAACTGATACTTGCTCACAGCAATTCACCCTTCTCCTAATCGTTGCCTTAGTAATAACAAGACATCTGAACATCGAAAAAGTGTGTTTCATAGACATTATTTTGCAGAGAATCGACCAAAACAGACGTGTTTTCGTTTTCATGACGATTTCAGTGCAGAAATTTCATGATGTCGAATCAAGCGTATCGTTACAACGACTTTGTAGAAGATGAGAATAATTACAATAATGCAATTTTATCGGATGAACGAGCTACGTTATGTAGTGACAGCTGTTTAGGGCGTATTCATAATGATCATGTGATAAACCAAAAAGAAAGTTTATATACGCATTGTATAGAAACAGAATGATGCATGTACAATTATAAAATAAATACACGTTAATAAAAATATTCATGAAATAATATCTGTATATACGTTTCCCTTGAAATTATCATATGCGAATATAATTTAAAAAGCTAAAATATTCAATAAAATAAAAGATTGACATAAACATTTGCATGCAGATACGTGCAAAAAGAATTTTACTATTGGTCAAGTTCGAGCTATATAACTTCTTGAGCTTCTTCGAGAAATTGCGAGTCCTGAAGAAGAGCATCCTGTTAATCGAAGTCCTACTGTATATAATTGCAGGAGCTATGCGGGATTATGTCAATATTTAAAAAAAAAAACAAGACCGGAGCTATGTTTCGCTGTGTAAAATATCTTTACATTGTTTTATATAAGAACGCGTTATCATTTTCAAGTAAAATTATTCCAGAGTAACGCGGGGATTTTAAGTCATAATCTTACAAATATAAATTTGAAATATCAGAAAACAGATATAGTAAACAAAAGAAATACTCACATTTAACAAGAGCATCACTACAATATCTAATATCATTTATTAACCCCTTGACATACAAAGACGTCCGGGGTACGTCATTTGTTTATGATGTCATTGTAAAGCTTACAAAACTGTTAAGTTGAGTTGTATTAAATAATGTTTTTTGAACGCATCGAGTTTCATTTTATTTTTATGTCAAAGGGTTAATATAATCACCGCAGTGTGTCCACGCTGTGTATGTATCAAAACAGAGTACAACTTCACTTGCTCAAACTTTCTAAACAAAAACAATTTGTACGACTGCATTTTCAATGGCATTACTTCATAAGAAATACTCATAAAAGTTATAAATTTCGACACCTGCTATTATTAAAACATGCAACCTGACGCGATGGCATTAAGAAATTTGTAAACCTAGAAGTGTAGTGTTGTCATTTTTAAGTAGAAAATATTCAATTAACAAAACTGGTTTTTAACATTTTGCCTCACTGTTAAGAGAAAACAGATCACTGTGCGACGCTCTACTTCATCCCAAAGATGTTCAATAGGATTGATCTCAATCCTATTGATCTCCGGTCTGGATAATCCAACTTTTCGAGACCCACGTCCTCAAACCGATCCGTCACAACCCTTTGCGTGTTGCTTACGTAACGTCTGCTTTGCATACGATCTGACAGTGTCCGGATATTAATGGTAGGGCAGTTTAGATATCGATCGATTCGCTCGGTTTCGCGGGTATAGAAAGGGAACGACGGAATCGAGAAGGTCAGATCGGCCTTTCGCTCTTTTCACGCTGACAAGAGATCTTCTCTCTTCAACCGTGATCTCCCTTCGAGCAAAAAGAGCTCGTCGAGCGAGAAACCGCGAACTTGTCGATCAATCTCGGACAGAGTTCACGAATTTCCACCGAAGATCGATGTTATTTTCGTGTCGAAGATGAAGGACGCCCTCGAGACGCAAACGCGTTCGATTTTCACGAAAGAATGATAGAAACTACATCATGCGTTTTAATTGGGAGGGTCATTGAATAAGTAAAGAAACAAACGGCTATTGTTTTAATACGGTTCATTATATAAATCTCAGAGTATACCCATATTTTGACATAATCTCCTTCTATAATTGAATCGGTGAGTTGAAGAACAGTACAAGTCCAAAAACCACGTCACTTTTCTTGTATCGTCAACGCCATTGATTTTATAGTGCTGTTCCATTTTAAACACGGTTGTGCTAACCTAAATGAACGTTCCTACATGTCTAACTACGGTTAAACTTTGTTCATTAATTTTCAATAAATAAGATAAAACCATTGGACTTGTACTGTCATTCAACTCAAATCACTTTTTAGTCAGGAAATTTAAAAAATAACACAGTAGTAAAAAAACGCTTATAAACTGGTTTTAAATATAACTGAAGTAGAAATTATTTAATGAAAAGTGATTGTTAAATAGATTGTTGAAACAGTACAAATCCATGACAGATACTGTTTTTACACTCATTAAACTGAAGGGACTACTGAAACACGAGTATAGAGCACTTTCTTTGCTATATTCTTGGCACCAACATATAGTTACATGCATTTTACATTTAGTTTTGAGACTGTTTGAAAATGGCTAATTTTGAACTTGTACTGTTCTCCAACTCACCTATTCAATTATACACTTGTCCCATCGCTCTACTAGTTTTTCTGTGCCTGCAGCAAAGAATTCTTTGTCTTGAAGTCTGAGCCAGTTTTGACACTTGTTTTCACTTATTCGTTGCTTATCAGTAGACTGCAGATTTTTATGCAAATATATGTTTTCACAATGCGATATTTCTTCTCGCTATTTTTCAAAAGCGCACTTTTCGAGAGGATTTGTCGTTATTAAATAAATGATAGAGGCTGTGTAGATTAAACTATTTGACAAACAGCTGTTTTAAATTGATGACAGGGTTGTTAACTTATGTTTCTGAAAGTATCGTACTTCTTGTTTAGATATTTTTTTACCTGTAGCAGTTTGTCTCGTTACTTACTGAATGACCGTCGTATAAAAATTTAAGAAAGTGTATAAGAAATCGAGTTCTCGTCTGTATCTTATGAAACGTGAAACTGATTCTTGACCACGAGCATGAATACGATTCCATGGCAACCGTTTTGATTTTCCGTATTTCCCTTTGCGCTCCACTGAGCAGTACTATGCAAATGGAAAAATTAAAGCAATTGGTTTGTTTGTGCATTATTCCTTTACGCTTCCTTGTTCCACTTTTCGAAGGTTTCTACTGTATGCACGTGGAGAAGTCACGATCGGCACCATAGTTTTGACAGAACTGGATTTAAAATTCTAGTAACCGATGATTACAAATGAATATTAGGAAATTGAGAATTTCTGGTCAGCTATTTGTATAAAAACATGACTTTAATAGATCAAATTTTCTGTCAATACGTGAAGTCACTTAAAAATGAACCGTTTTAGATGCAATAATACGGTACTAACGTCAATTCTTCTTTTTAAACTTTTGCTTTTGTATTTTTTATCTGTTTTTATGCTCAATCATTATTATTAAAAAATAGAGAAATAAGAAATAGATGAGATATAATAAAAATTAATTCGATTGTCCATAATTCGTTATCTGTTCTGTTGTCTGAAAAAGTGATTGAACACATGAAAATGAAAATGGTAAAATACTCTCTATAAACAAGATAACGTAGAGTCATTGTTATTTACAGAGTCATTCAGAAACTGGTCAATGGTAACTAATTTTCTCAAAACATTTGCGACTGACAAAGTGTTGAGGGGACTAGAATGTACTTCCAAAGTTGGGCTACCTATTTCTATCCAACACCCCGCATAATATCCCTTAATTTTACTAATTAAATCTGCTCATTCAAATTCTACGCCAAGAACCAAAGAACAGGATTCACCCGCAAAGTATCATCGAAAGGAACAATCTCTAAATCACAGCATCGGTATTCCATCGATGACTCGATCAGCCCTTCAAACAGACTGCGGGCGACAGGGAGTCATTACGAAGCAAACAAGAAAAATCCTCGGTGAAACTCGAACGATTTCGGGCTGACGTGAACAGAGAAAAATCTCGCGGAGAAAAATACGTGCCGCACACGCGGACACGTAGAAACCCGGAGAGAGATTAAAAGATCGAGTGGAAAAGCGGTCGAGATCGATACGGACGAAAATCTCGACAGACAGAGGGTATCTCGGGCGCGTTCTGTCGCCTTTGTGATTGTCTTTGAAACGACAGCAACAATGAAGCGTGCTCGGGATGCTGGTACAAACGCAAAATTCATCCCCCGGTTCGCCCTTGGATTTTCACGACGACAACGACAACGACAACGACGACGGGGATGACGGGCCTCTGTTGCTCGCGTTTCATCGAATTAATTTAAAGAGTCACGTGCTGAAGTATGTCGGCCGCCTGGTGAATTATCGTGCTCCGTCATTGCGATTCCCTGCACTTGAGGTTGGAAGTTTAATATAAAGGAAAGTCGATACGAGCAGCGGCCCGTAACACGAAACACCGATACGACCGGTCGAGAGTGTGTATCGACTACGGGATCATTAACGGCGGAATTAGAAGCTCTTAGAAACAATAGCGCGAGACCGGGAACCGCGAGAACGGAGGGGAAATAAGGAGAGAATGAGGAATGAAGGAAATGAAGGGCGATGCGGATGCAGACTCTGCTGAAAGCTGCACTTCTGCGTTAAAAAATTGTACGTGTGTGCGTTGTCGGTTCAATCTTCAGTTTTTTAGAGTTGCGCGCCGTAATTGGTACCACTTCGATAACTACATAGATATTGATTTTATCACGAATTTGTTTAGATGGATGTTATGTAATTCTGAGGGGACCATGCAATGTATTGTTCAGTTATTTTAACAGATTGAGTTGTAAACAACTTCCGGTACATAATAAATATTTTTTCTTCCTTAAAAATCAAACGGTTCAATGGAACTATTAATTTGTATTCATATTAGAAGATAATCCTTCGTGAAACTCAGATATGCTACAGAAGCGGCAGAAAATTATATTTTAATAAACTTAACAAGACAAATTAGAAGTTATTTATAACTCAATACAGTATATCCTGAGATTTGAAGGACTAGGACAAAGACTAGGTGTTTGTATAAAAATCGGACGAGCGTTAAATACTGTACAAAAGTATATTACGGGATGTTAGGTGTAAATTGGATATTTTCCGAAATATTTGCACTGTATATTTAATAAGTATCATAGATTCTTCTGAGCATATTATATGACAAATAAAAAAATGTACTAGATCATGAAATAAAATGTTCATAACCTTGATGACCTCCATAGTGATTTTGCAACTTTTCTCTCAAACATTTTATTCTCTTTTCAATTTTAACAAAATTATTTTCCCTCTGTATCGTGAAATGAGAGTTGGGCTCATAATCAGAAACATTTTAAAACCTTCATAAATATTGATCTCAGCAAAAATTATTTGAGATAAGTATTGCATAGTTCGACAGGGACCATACAACACAATATTTGATTTTTTTATAGCATTTGCAGTTTCCAAGACAGCACTACATGCTGAACAACAAATTATTACAGCATATTCGACAGGCTAAAGATTAGACATCCCAAAGTGATACATTATTATTTAATAATAAAAACTAAACGGTTACTTTGTAATATTTATGTTATCTCAACCACAAAACACATTTCTTATTGCCCTAAATTATTCAAAACAAATAAAAAACGTAACGTCAAAGATAAACATAGTATCAATTATTTACTTGTCTTTCCGAAGGAAACTTAATCCATGAATTATATAAAACAAGGTTAAAACAGTTCCGTATACCCCACATCACTAGTAACCAATTTTCATAGTTGATGAGCAGACTTTGACTGTTTACGCAAATACTTATGTTTCGACACAGAATTTTTTGTTTCTACTGTATTTAAAAAATAGAACTATGACAAAACCGTTTTCTACGCTATAAATGTTACAAACTGTATTTTTTACTTCAGTTAACTCAGAAAACAAGCACCTTTCACATTTTTAACCATGTTCAATCGCACGAATATCCGCAATCTATTGATGAGGCACAAAACGACGAACTAAAAAAAACAAACAGTCACTATACTTGAATAGGACAAGGATTCAGTGAAACGACCAGACGGAGCATTCTGAAAGGAAATCGTTAAATCCTCGTAAGTTTCTATTCAATCTTCAAAAGATGCGATAGAACGGAAGAGAATACGGTTTATCCGTCTCTGTTTGAATCCGATCTAACATATTTTTTTCCCTTTTGCTGTAAAAGTGTTTCGGTACGTTTAAAACGCGGTAGCTCCGCGAGACAATTGTTATCGTTATCGCGAGAAAGCGACTCGGACAGATCGGAGTGAAAGCAAGCTCTTTTTCTCGGTGGAAAAGTTGGAGCCGAGAGGATGAGAACGATAGAGATCGGGAAGCAGAAAGGTACACGGATTTACAGGGACCAGGGGTCGCTTGATAGGGGATGAAGCTTCCGCTTGGATGCGGCCGAGTTTCGATCAAGGCCAACTTTGCCATTCGTTTGCCACCCTCCAACCCCTTCTACGCCTATCTCCCTCTTTCTTCCCCTTCTTCTTCCCCTCCCTCCGACCAGCACTCTTTTTTTTCACCCTATTTTTATTCTCATCTTTTATTCACCCCTATTTTGTAACACTTCGCACTTTTTCATCCCTCTCCTTCTTTTGTGCACTCTCTGTCTCCTTTCTGTCGTTGTTCTGTGAAATGTGCGAAGATACTTGTCGCATTTCCACCGGCTTTTTAACATTTGCTCGTCCCCTTAGACTGTATTCAACTTTCGAAGTAGTACGAATTCTTTGTCAATTTTTTTTCAAGAATATTCTTGAATTTTCTTTTATAGAGAAAGTATAGTATAACTGTGTGTAGATCCTCGTCTCCGTTTAAGACGTTTAAGTATAACTTTGTAGACTCCTCTCTTATGTAATCTGTTTATCGACTGATGTTACGTGCAATCTTTAAGCAAGAATTCAAATGTTTAAATCTGTAATGACTTTTGTAATGCATAGAATAGTACGTATAGTACCTAATAGCATCATCATATATAAAAGAACGAATTAACAACAGTGTTCCATTTTGATGAACAAAGTTATTTTTTATTCATCACAGCGTCTTAGATGTAAATATTATTGAAAATTATTGCTGACAGATTACGAGTCACAAAGCTATCGAAAGATTTGAAAATATTAATCCATTAGAACAATACAGCAAGAATTGGAAATTTCGACAACAATTTTTCTACTGTTAAAAGATTGGAGAAAGTGTTGTAATGGCAGTAAACAAATAAAATATCTGTTGCGAAGACAGCATGCTCCAGCTTTGACATATTTCGAACCAAGGTATAGATGTGTGCCTGTGTATCATCGAACAAAAAAAAGTCGAGTAGTTGGCTTGGCACCAAATTACTGATGACACCTTACTTGCTCGAGGACCGATTTCTGTCTAATCAGCGACTCTCGATCATCCAGCTAAATGGTCCGAGCTATCTCCTTCGAGAGCGATCTCGGAAACTTTAAATTACATTGTCAACTTAAAAACTTGGTAACTTGTTCGCTGACTTACGCCCGCCTCTCCTCGTGTACATAAATTCTTCACGAACTTCGATAAAAAAGAAGCGTTATCCGGTGGAGGTGATGACGTTGAAAAAAGGATACTTCAAACAGTGGTCCCTTCGATTCAATATTTCACGTATTACGACAACGATTAACGCTAACGAGATAAAAGCTTTAACATTTTGACTGCCATGCTAAATTAGCTGAAAACGACAAACTTTCCAAATTTTTACAAAAAATGAATATAACCACAAATTATACCCATTTTAATCAATAATATTAGCAACTTGTATAAATCTTTTTACTGCTCCCATTAATCATTATTCAATATGTTTATTAATACTATACATGATCAAATAAATGATGATTGAATCCATGTGTCACCCACATTTAGGTGACATGACAGCCAAAGTCTTAAGATTATTTCTTAGAAAAAAATGTCGTTGCAAGGTCAGAAACAATTGCAATTATGAAGTAAACTTGTTTGTTCATTACTGAAGATCGCATTATTTTATTGTTAGTAGTGACTAAAATATTAGTAACGGTTTATTGTTTTACTATTTATATTAAAAATTACATTAATTTAGTGGATTAGTTAGCCGATTTAAGAAAAATAGAAATGGCTTTCTAATATTTTGTACAATTTTAAAATTGCCTCTTAAGTAAAGTTGTATTTTGTAAGTATTACAATAAATTATATGTTCAGAACAATCAAGAATATTGTGTCTACAGAATAATTTTTGTATTTTCATAAAGAAAATTCACTCGAAACCCCTAAACATGTAGAATTTTATTTATACATCCTAACATCCTATATTTTAAGTCCCGAAATAAATGTATTGCAAAATGATGGACCATTGCTATTAAGTAATTCAAGCTGAGTTTACCGTATCATGTTTCGAATACTTTTCCAGACAAATCATAAGACAGTTCCAGTCAATCCTATGTCAATTACTAGCTAAAATTCTCATTGATGACACCGTGTTCTTAATTCTGTACCACTGTATATTTTACATTCTTAAATCAAATTATTATCTTTGCACCAAACATATTCACAATGTGATCCGTCGTGTTACGTATTACAGTTCGGATAATCGAGGTCCTACTATATTTCTAAAAAATCGCCTTATAAAACAGACTTGTTTCTTCTTTTCGTTGACGTAGCCGTAACGTTTTCCCGACAAATTATCGCCAGGCGGGATAATTCTGGAAAATTTCCTGTGGCGAACGTATGTAACATTGCAATTAACGAGAGAGCAGCGAGAAGATATTTAAATACAGCAGAATGTGCATATGTAGGAGAAGGTGTGACCGGGAGGCGCGGCTTTATTCGCACGTCTGACCCGGCAAATGGCACGGCTTGGCACCGATAATTTCACCCTTTTTGCCGTGAACTAATGGTTTCCTGTTCACGTCAGTCCCTCGTTTCGTCCCGAAAGCTCAATTTCCCTTTTATATTCACCCTGAACCGATAGAAATTATCGAGTGACTTGCCGTTCCCTCCGTGAACCCCCTGCAACCCCTTACTTATTGTCACAAAATCAACCGAGGAATTATACTCGACACCCTGTGAGAACTGCTACGCTGGATTTAGAACGAAATCGATATTGTCTTTGAGAAACTTCGCTCATGCTATATAGAATCGCCCCTTATCCTTAAATATTCGAACGATCAGAAATTTTAGCAGATTTTTCAGTATAAAGAATGAATGAAAATAAATGTGAAAATCAGTATACTGAGTGTGAGTTTAGTATAGAATCGATATTCTCTCTCTGAAATTTCGTTCGGGCTATGTGGAACCATCACTAATCGTTCAACACTGGAACGATCAGAAATTTCAGTGGATCTTTCAGTATAAAAAATGAGTGAAAATAAATATGAAAACTGCTATTCTGGGTTTGGTATAAAATCGATATTCCCTTTATGAAATTTCGTTTGTGCTATGCGGAATCATCTCTTATGCCTAAACGATCAAACGATCAGAACATAAATGTGAAAACTGCTTCGCTAGACTTTTAAAGAAGTTGATAGTCTTTTGAAGAAAACTTCGTCGGTGTTACGTAAGATTGTATTGTTTTTATTCTGAATTTTGTATGGATATTTGAAGAATAAGAAATTTACCCAACCAGTTCAATATGATAATTTTCAAGGAAATATTCTTAAAAAAAATGGACATTGATAATGTTGATAATTTTCTATTTTTTTTTCTTTTTCTTTTTTAAAATATTATAAAATACTTCTACTTCAAGAAGTTTACCCTTGGTAAAGAGTAAAATCGATAAAAGTGTTCTCTAGACGCGTCTACGGAAGGGCTGAAAAAAATGGTCCAATTTTTTAACTTCAATCTAATTCAAAGCAATCATCCCATTCACTGTCCTTTACATTGTCGACACGTTCTCAAGTATAGACTTACACCCCTTTTCAACATTTAAATTATACTCTTATCTTTCAGTGAAGTAATATTCAAAATTCAAGTGGCAACTACAAATTTATGAACATTAGCTGAAGAGTGTAAATGTATACGTTTATTTTTTAAGCGAACCATTAATTATGTATTAAAATACTACCATGATTTATTTTTCACCCGATAAGTAGAGTTTAATTATCGTTCTTTATGTATGTAATGACTATTGTTTCGTTCTTATTTGTATGCAAGGATATAACTAAATTTCCGTTTAATGAATCAATAAATCTTGACGATAGTTCAACCTTAACGTCGCATATTCCACGTTTCATGCAAACCTTCGCGGAAGGTCATTGAATTACATTAATAATTACTTAAATAGCTGTGCATATTGTATCGAATAACGCATCGCAGAATTAATTCCATTAATTTCTAATTATTGAATTATCTATTATTAAACCATGATTTACGGGAGAATTAATTTGCCTTTATACTTATCGAATACAAATTTTCGAATACAGTACTTCCAACTGCATGTAAAATGAATTTTCATAATTTATAATTTGTACGGCTGATATGTATTTCATGCAATGCGAACGATCGATTTTAGAAACGCGAGATTTTCTACCTGATAGGGGAAATTATTGCTAATTTTTAGCTATACAATCATGAATATATTTTCGTTCTAAAGAATAGTCAAGAAATAACTTCCGGACACTTTGTTATTCAAAGACGTGAAATAGCCTTTATTTTTATTATTTTATTAAAATAACAGTAACAAAGAAAACCAAAGATTATGCAAACGAAGGAAAATGTAGCTTAGATATTTAGAAAAAAAAAACAAAAGGTGTAATAGACAAGATTTGATAATTATCAACGAAACATAAGCTACCAAACAAATTATTATTATTACAACGTTAGGATGTTGCCAGCTTTGTAACAATGAAAGTTGAAAAAATTCATGTAAAATGAATAATATTTCTAATTAAATCTCTAACAATGTAAATAATTTAAAATAACAGTATAAAACCATATTTATCAAGTTTGCAGGGAGTCGAAAGATAAACCCAAAACTAATTCTTCTTTCCCATTCCCGACAAACCATAAATTTAATGATTCTATATCAATTTTCTTTTAACAATTGCTTTGTCAATACTTTTTGCATGTATTCTTCGAATGTAAAGAAAAGATATTCTTTACGATTCTATTCTTCATCGTGCCCAACATCCGCATCGATCAGTTTTCGACTAATCGGTGTTCCACTTTAACCTAACCTTAACCGGCCTATCGAGCGGTGGTTCAACATAAAATTAGAGGAAAGAGGACGGTTCATTCGGATCGATTGATTTATTCGCGCGTTTGCGAAAAATCGTCCGTTCCCGCACAATCTAGGTCACGCGGATCGAGAGATCGAATCGTCTGGTCGACGTTTCGACCAATCGAGGGCATCGATAATCGCAGCTGGTCGTGTCCGTGCGGAACAGTAGACGGCAGCCAAGGAAGAGGCCGCGAAACGATACAATTTTTCTCCTCTCTTCTCCCGGTGTTCCTGACAATTCATTTGTAAAATTCGCGTGCCAACAGGATCGACGAGCCGCACAATCCACGGACAATACATGTTTGCTTACGATTCCCATTGTTCTACCTAACCTCGATCGGGACGTTCGAGTGAACAAATATACACCTCTCGTGTATACGAACAGCCGGACTACGTACTCTCTCTGTCTATCTTTCTCTATCCCGTGTCACGCTCAGTCTCTCCGTCCTTCTCGGCTCCGTAGCAAAGTGTACACACGGCAACGCATAATACGTAGCGCAAAACGTAGCGTGTGGAAGGCATCGTGCTGTGCGAGCAGAGACTAAATTTAGTGATAGTGCGTAAGTGGCCAACGGAAGTCCAGTAAAACATAGGGAACGGTCGTGGCGAGATTTTCTGTTGCGAACGGCCACGAAGAAGGCAAAATTTCGAAGATTCGCGGTCTATGAGCGCCAAGGGCCAAGGGGACCCTGGAGAAGATCACGCTTCCAGGTGACACGATCGTTCCATGCTATCTCGTCGTCTAGAACATTCTGGTGTGCGTGTTTCCCTGGTACTTTTTTTCCTTTCTTTTTCTCTGTTTTTCTTTTCTCGTAGAAGTGGCTTCGTTCTGTACATTCGAAAGGGACGGTATTTTCGTGAAACGCAATAAACTAGCGAATCCACGGGCTATTTTTAACCTGCTTTGTTTTGGTGCAACGACTCCGTTCGTGTTTGCGACCTCGAACGAGACGATCTTCTTCAGAACTGTCATTCTCGCTCGAAACTGGCAACACCGCGAATACCTCTTAACGTGTCACGACCATGTGTTCCTAATTGAAGGAATTGAGTTATGTTACGTGGTCTCTTTGTTTACTCTGACATTGCATTTTTCACGACAGTGAGATTCTAATGTTGATATCACGGTTTTCTCCTTCAGTTGTAATGTGCAGAGCGAGGCTTTCATGAGCCGATTGGAATATATTACAGATTCTGCATTATTTGCGTACACAGTATATGAGTAATGCTTATAAATATAATTCGCAGTATATCTATATCTAACAATGGTTCTTCGTTAATGTCGAAACATGCACATATTAATAATTCCTAGAACTGGACGTTTCTAAATCTTCTGTGTATATTCGAAAATGTAATGACACATTTTTTTGTTTTTGTTAATGTTTTAGGGCTTCTGCATGTTTTGAGTAAATTGTAATTGCAGTGTTTTGTTGTTGCGTTATTAGGGTAGGAGCAGAGAGCCCTTGCAGCGACATGAAGCGTGCAGTTGCTAAAAAATTGATTGAACGTTACTTTTATCAGCTGACTGATGGATGCGGCAATCCCGATTGTGACAATCAAAACTGTGCATCAAGTGGCAAAGTATGTACATGTATTAAAACTATTTAGAAATTTTCATTTAGAGATCTCCTATATTAAAACAGTTTATTTTTTGACCAGATAACAAATCTAACTCCAAATCAAGCAGCAGCTCAAGCTATACAATTGTTTTCGCAAGAAGCAAGGCTTTGCGATGGTACTCAACCAAGTAAAGTAGCCAGAACAACTTTAGAGCCAGGTCCGGCATCTTTGGCTAAGAGTTTGCCAGTAAAAAGTGTAAATCCGACATGTTCAGACGAAGGTATTCCATCCAATTCTGGCACAAATCCTGCCCCCTTAGATAATGAGTCAGTAATACCTCTGGTAGATATGGATATTTCAATGACAGAATCGGATCCTATTCCTGAAGCAATTACATTTGAAAATATTCAATCTTCCTCCAACAGTAAACTGGCAAATCAGACCAATGAAATTTTCATAGAACCAATTTCAAAAGAAAAATCAGCTATTTCGCTTGCTATCAGTCAGACAAGAGTAAACAGTAACAGTCACTTATGTGAATTTTGTAAATTTAATCTCAGTTGTGCTGCTACAGTTGCAAGTAGATCAATGATATCGGATGAAGAGACCTTTCAAAAGATATTAGATAAATATAACATTTGTATTCCAAATTATAGTACTGATCCAATAAAGAAACAGCATAAGAGGAGTAAAAATGTAAAGAAAGCATCAATGAAACATAGATTGAAAAAGAATATTAAACATAAAAGAAATGCATCAACCAAGGGATGTAAAGTAAAAAATTGCTCGCGTTTTGTTACAAAATTATTGGTACTTAATATGTATCTCAGATACTTAGAAAAAGAAAGATACACAAAAATTAAATGAACTTCCTTATTTTTCATGAAATTATTGTATAAAAAATTTCATTGAGATTATTTATGAAATTCTTCTGTGGCTGCTGTATATATTTGAATAAATATTGTGTTCCATTCCAACTTATTTGTCATTTATTTACTTCTAATTTAGTATAAAAGTTAATAGTAGATAATATAACAAGCTGCGTCATAGTTGCATATAATTTTGAATTATTGCAATAATACTGATAGCAGAATATAATTGATTTACTATTAACAGGAAAACAGGATCCATACCTCACAGAAGCAAAACTTCTGGACATAATAGGAAGATGCAAAGCAGAGGGGTCCTACTCACTCTTGATCCGTACATTGGGAGAAGTGTTTTCATGTGCAAAAGCACTGAGTCTAAGTTTCCAAAAAACTGTGAAAAATGACTCTCCGCTGGCTGCTCTTCTTGATAGAGCTTCAGACACCTTGTTGAGACCACCGGGAGACATGGATAAGGAAGCAATTCGGTCTATACAAGGAGAAGACAAAGAAGAAGATAGCAGTGAACCATCACCTACAGTTCCTAACAATGATGACACAAGCGTGGATTTACCTGCTGTACGAAGAGCTTTTGCTGCGCTGTGGTCCTTACCAGGTAATGACTGTTTTATAAATTAAGACATCAAATAATCATAACATTATATTGTTTGTTTAAATATTATATCTATTGTCTTGTTTACATTTAGGAGAAGCATTCGAATCCGCTTTGGTCAATGCACTAGTCACGTTGGCAGATAATATTGAATTAGATTTGAGAGTGTTTCGTATCATGCCATGGGATAACATGGACAGCTTGTTAAATGTGTTCCTGATCGTATTCGAAATTCCTATGCTCGGAAATAGCGAATACTTGGAACTCGCTCTTCATATGCTTTGTAAAGCACTTAGCTGTTTTCCTATTGTCGCACAGGCTAAACTGGCTCGCGTGTGGGCGAAACATTGTAAATCCCGACTCCCAAGCATTTTGCAGGCTCTCCAGGAACTGATAACCGTCAAGGTATACGACTTTAAATTCTAGAAAAAGTTGATAGTAAATTACATAATTTTCTACCGTTGTAGGTAATAGGAGGATCCTTCACTCGGGATTACTGCGTTCAGGATGCAGACACTATCACTGCACCCACAAAAGTTATGAAAATTTTATATTATGCGAGTATGTTAGCTGGCGAATTAGATGAACCTGAATTAAATTTGGATGAAGATGGTGAATCTGCTACTGACAAATCGGGAAGAGCGTCATCATCACACGTTCCACAGGTAATTACTACTTATTGGAACTAATTTTTTGTGTAAAGCTGTTCATGCTGATAATATTTATAATTTTTTGCAGGATCCATTAGCTAAAGAATTAGGAATCACTGCATTGGATGCACGCAAGCCGTTTATACCTTTCACCGACTTTTATAATGAACCGCTTAGCGATGCCATAGAAATGGACAAAGACTTTGCATATTATAAAAGTGAAGAACCTATGAAATTTAGTTTTATGAATTATGCTTTCATCCTCACGCCTGCTACTAAGACACTGGGTTTGTACTATGACAATCGCATCAGAATGTACAGTGAACGTCGAATGAGCTTTTTACAGACGGTCGTTGGTCAACCTACTAATCCATATTTAAGATTAAAGGTATGCACATTGACTTTGTAATTTATTTTCATACGTACTATTATTTATTATATTTGTGTGCAAACAGGTGAGAAGAGACCGTTTAATAGACGACGCGTTAGTCGAGTTAGAAATGATAGCAATGGAAAATCCATCCGATCTTAAAAAGCAATTAGTAGTTGAATTCGAAGGTGAACAAGGAGTCGACGAAGGTGGTGTGTCCAAAGAATTCTTTCAATTAATTGTAGAAGAAATCTTTAATCCTGATTACGGCATGTTCACCACTCAGGTAACTTATATTTTAATCATTTAATATCGGTAAATACCGAATGCACGAAGTGTTCAGTACGTCCATCTCTTCTTTTATAGGAAGATACACAAATGACATGGTTCAATCCAACATCCTTTGAAAGTGACGCACATTTCACGCTGATAGGTGTAGTTCTCGGCCTAGCAATATACAACAACGTAATTCTTGATGTACGTTTCTCAATGGTAGTTTATAGAAAATTGCTTGGCAGGAAAGGAAGCTTTGCTGATCTAGAAGACTGGAGTCCTACGTTATATCGAACACTCAAAGAATTGATGGATTATACTGGAGACGATATGCCAGGGACATTTATGCAAACCTTCAGGGTGGCTTACAAGTAAATTTACATTTAAATCGATAATGATTGGATTAACAATGAATACTCTATAACCGATATACAATTAATGTATACTATTTCATAGGGATGTCTTCGGCTCGATATCTTTCCACGATCTCAAAGAAAACGGCGACGAATTATTCGTGACGCAAGAAAACAAGAAGGAATTCGTGGATCTGTATGCGGACTTTTTACTTAATAAATCAGTAGAAAGACAATTCAAGGCATTCAGACGCGGCTTCCAGATGGTCACCGACGAAAGTCCGCTCGCGTTACTCTTCAGACCCGAGGAAATTGAACAAGTATGTTTGGATCGATTATAATCTGTTTATTACATGTACAGGATGAGGTGTAGAGCAATCTTATATATTCGTCCTTATAAATCAAGCAACTTTGTTTTTTAAAATATTTTTACATAACATTAATACTATTGTTTCTTTACAGCTTGTTTGTGGCAGCAAAGTTTTCGATTTTGCGGAATTAGAAGCGGCCACAGAATACGAGGGCGGTTACACAGTCGAGAGCGAAGCCGTACGTAATTTCTGGCGCGTTGCGCATTCGCTACCACCGGAAAGTCAACGAAGACTTCTTCAGTTTACCACCGGAAGCGATAGAGTACCGGTTGGTGGATTGTCGAGGCTTAAGATGGTCATCGCCAGACACGGTCCAGACTCCGATAGGTACGATTTACAAGTGCTTATAACAATTATTCCACATGGTATTAACAATGCCTGTTCCATGTTTCAGACTACCAATAGCTCACACATGCTTCAACGTGCTACTGTTGCCGGATTACAGTACGATAGAGAAGCTGCAAGATCGTTTGTTGAAAGCGATCAACTATTCGAAGGGTTTCGGCATGTTGTAAATGTGCATAAAAGCTTCGATTTCTCCCCCTTGACCTTCCCA
The DNA here is from genome assembly GCA_916610135.2 of Macropis europaea. Classification (NCBI taxonomy): domain Eukaryota; kingdom Metazoa; phylum Arthropoda; class Insecta; order Hymenoptera; family Melittidae; genus Macropis; species Macropis europaea. The sequence continues at coordinate 34,039,158 of OU744343.1, forward strand.
GTCTTTCAAAAATCTGTCGAACTCCTGTTACGGAGCTCGAGATTCCCTCCCTTTGCCCCGCTACGCACGTATTTATTCGAAATCTGTGCAAGCGCGTGCAAAAAGAGAACCGTTTCGAGAATCCCGCTTTCGTAAGCCGGTCCAAAATAAACTCTCCCTTCGATACCAAGAATACCTCGCAATCGATCGTTGTCCTCCAGTGTGTTTTTCCCTGCACGAACGGTGGCTGGAATTGCTGTACAAAAACAAAACGCAAACAAGCTCGCGGCTACGCTTCGAAATGATTCACACGCGAAAACCGTTTTACTAATAAACGCCAAAGCAGATCAACGCACTAACTGAGGAGTCTTGCCGAAATTTACTGTGCTTTTTCCTGCTCTCGAATAACGGACAGAAATGGCACAGAAGAAAAAGAAATCAGTTCCGTCTGCGAAATCGGCTTCTGCGAGGGCTGCTGCGATTTGTCTCATTGTTATTCTAAAAAAAAAGCAAACAGCATAAACGCAGTGCATACAGCTTATGGATAATAGTGAGATGCGCGACTGTGATGAGTGTGAAAGTGACCGAGTACGATCGGTCGGAATTGTAGAGATATATATTGTAGACTTTAGTGGATCCTAGTTGGTACGATGATGATGATGATGCCGCAATGAAAAGCCGAAAATACCCCTCGTTTTTCGACGTTCCACCGCATCACGCTATTGTACACGAAACACACATAAACACACACACACACACTTTTCTATGGTAATGCAAAGAATGCAGACCCACGATCGCTAGATCTATTCTTCTTTTTTCCTCCTCTGTTCGCGTTTTTATCTAACTTTTTAATCCCGGGTTCTATTTGCATCACGTTCGCGAACACGAGTAGCATCTGAGGTGTGTACGAAAAAAAACAAAGAAAATAATGCGAATTTGTATAAAAAGATTTGTAATCGGCGGCTTTCTCAAGAAATCGCTCCACGTTTGTCGACTGTCTTATTGTTAGTCACGTGACAATAAAGTTCTATTAAATAATTTTAGTGGCACGAATTATTTTGCGCAGCGGTTTGTAGAAACTTAAGAGATCTGTATACGAACGAACATCGCGCGATCGTGTCGATGGAATTTTTCGTCGAACACACACTGTATTACTTCGTTGTCAGGTGACTTCATTACGTACAATGAACAGTTTCACGTGTCTCTGATCCCACGTACGATCATCTTTCGGATGGATAAAAATTCAAATTAACAGATAAACTATCACTGTGTTGTTCTCACGACGGTAAATTGTAATCGGTGTTTAAATCGTCTCTGTCATTCTTATCAAATTAGCGGTTATGCGTACCGAGGGAAGTCCAACCGAGATCCGTGTGTCCTGCTCTTCGAACATGAACGATCTACGGAATCAGAACAGTTTCGATTTTGTACCAAAGTCTGATTATAACGAGAAGTGGCATCTGGAAAATAAATGTCTTTTTCATAATCAACAAGTAAACGACAATTACAATAATATTTTTTAAACGCTCCTCCCATGTTTCGAAACATTTCTTTAATCTTTCTCCACTCCTTCCTGAATACTCCTCCTTTGTGTTGTCAGTCTAAAAAAATGATAATATGTAAATTGTATTATTTGTACGTAATTTTAAGTGTTTTGTTAGTTTCTAGAGGGAGACAACTGTGACACAGGAAAATATTGTTTGAACAGTCCACCGACGTGTAATTTCTGTTCACACTCGGAGCACAAATTGAAGTTTAATATAGATACTAATTATTTGAATCAGAAATCAGGTGATTGGATCTATGATGACGATTTTTTTGAGTATTCCTTGCCCACTAATGTTACTCACCAGCCGTATACCGATTGGAAAAAGAAAAATCTGTACAGTTTTTCTGATTTTGATCGGTCGAATCACTGGAACCAATCTTGCATGACTTCGAGTAAATTTATTATCTGTATCCTCTGATCGCACTTAAAATTTATTCGTTATCTATTACTATGTTATTCTGATTCGTTCAAGCGACTTTTCCCACGAATTTTTCACGCGGCGTGGACAAGATAAACACTGGTTTCGAGGATGCGACGAAAAGCGAATCGAATAGAAATTTCTTGCAAAATTTCCGGGAGTACCTGGTTAATTATCAAGAGTCTTGCGGCGTTCCGAGGACAGAATATTCCTTTTCAGCCCTTATTAGGATAATGGGACAAGCGACTGGTCGATCTCTCCTCGCCTTGTTGTACGTGTTGATGAACATCATACCTGTTGTAGAGGTATCATTAAATTATCATTCACTTAAAATCAACAAAGTTTATTAATCTCCACCTATGCTCTGTCGAACGATATAGAATCGCTGATAAGAGCATAGGCTTACAAACAGAAATTTAACAAGTGTTCCGTACTCTGAAACAAAATATAAAAGTTCTTATGAAGACACGAAATTTCGAACGCTGAAAAAATATTTTCTGTAGATTTTATAATTATTTTTGTTACTGCAATTTATATGGATTTTTGAAAATAAGAAAAATCAATCGGAGAATCATATATTTTAGGTGTTTCTATACATATTACGATTCGTCCTGGATAAAATGATCAGCATAAGAAACAGCAAGGACTTCCGGCAAACGATCACTCGATGCGCGGTGTTCATGACAGAATTGATCAGCGTCTACTCTTGTTTAATATTCATATTCGGTTTTATCGTTCTGCCGATAGTGCAGATGGTGATTGGCGTAATAGCAAAGATCATGCTCTACAATTAATCGCAGGCCTTCTCATAGAATAAGATACCGTATTGTAAGCAGTCGTTGCTCTAACGCTGTAATAATCGTGTGTAATTAAAAAAAAAGACTTCTTCAGACAAAACATCGATTTCATACTTTATTAATAGCGTGCAAAACTTAGATCGATAGTTTTCATTTTAGATATATTACATGTTAAGATGTTTGTATGGATTCTTCATTTCCAGTGATTCCTTTTTCGTTCGACTTTCCTAATCATTCTATCGTGTCTATTTAAATAATGTCGAGGATGAAAGATCGTAATTAACGATGAAAACGTTCGTCGTACATTCGATGCAATTTCATTAAAAAAAGAAAAAACGTGTCGACGGCACGTATCTGCGAACGAACATTCTTTTTCTTTTCACAGATGGGTATAAAGTTCGTTTGCTATCGACTTCGTTACAGGAGAAGCCTGTCACTCGAGCAACGTTCTCGATATTCTCTAATTCATTCGAACGTTCGATCATCCGAACGGCTTCAACATTCAGTAGTTTAACGTGTAACAGTGAAAATGCCTGCACTGTCGAACTAGGACCTCTCGATACGAAAAAAGTCAATTTCGTTTAGATGTAGAAAAAAATATGCATCCGTGATGCTGAGAGCCACTATGACAGCACGTATCTAGCTATACCGTCTGTACTAAAAGCCACTTTAATGGTACGCGTTAAACCATACAGACTGTGCTAAGAGCCACTGTAATTACACATACACCGCTATATTGACTGTGCTGAGAGCCACCAGAGTGACATATGTACCGCTGGGTCGACTGTGCTATGAGCCACCGCAGTGACAAATGCACCGTCGTGTCGACCTTGCTAAGAGCCACTATAGTCGCACGTGCCTCGTCAGGCTGACTGCATTAAGATCTACTTTAACGACCAAAGGGTATATGTGTCTTGAAAGAAAACGCAAAATGGTCGACGAGGAGACAGATGAGAAAAGGATGCGTTCACCTTTTTTTGTTCGCGAGTTCTCAGTTCGGCAATGCTGTGAGGTGAATGAGAACGAGACGAATACGACGCTACTGTGTTTAACTGTGATTGTACAACGATCGCACGAAGAAGTAGCTAAGATGTGGTGCTCTACGAAGAGAGTGAAACCTCAATTCCTGTTGATTCCGACGATCCCGACGGACGCGCATGTTACGGGAACAGAGAGAAGAATACAGCGGAGAACGATCCGTAATTAATCACTTTGTACGAGTATCTGAACAATTAATTAATCTGACAGTCTCATTGATTCGAAGCGTGCTGCTTAAGGCGAAGAAACGAAGGGATGTGCAAAAGTTCGTTTTCCTCTGTGATACGCCGAATTAAAACGCAAACACGGCTGTACGCAGTTTAATTAAAAAATACCATCGACTCTTCGATGTTAATGAAATCTCTCCGAAAATCGTACACGCGATTGCAGTCGGCTCGACAGTAAGAATAAATAAATGAATACTGCAACAGTACGATCACTCGCTTACAAATAAACCGCTATTCTATCATAAATACCGACACTTATTAACTGCTAGGTGTACAGAAATAATAACCGCTTACTTATTCATAAATATACACACACCGTATAAATACACATAGAGACAATCGACCCATTGTCGTCACTAATGAACACAATCGCATTTACGATCATTTTTATCGAGAGACGAAGTGTGTACGACCGTTGTGCCTGCCCCGAAGTGTTCAGTCGATCGTGTTTGCGCTTTGACGCGTCGTGTATCGTGAGAATAGGTGAACGCAAGAATTCGAAAATCAAATTTAGTAGATCGCCGCCGTGAGAACGACGAGAATGAGGAGGACAAAACTGTGGGGCGCTCGGATGTAGCCGGCCGCGCCCCATCCACATTCTAAATTGCTCTTCAGTTCTTCCAGCACCGAGGCATTGTTCTTGTTTAAACAAAACGATTCCCGAAGATCGTCGTCCCATCCGTTGTCCCAGCAATCGAACTCCTCCTCCTCGTCCCGCTCAAAATTCTTGAACTCGCTGTACGAGCTGCATCGGTCCTCCTGATACTGTCTGTGCTTCCTCTGCCAGCCTTCTATCCATCTGGAAAAGATATCTTCGTTCTTGAAAGTTCGTCGACTGACCGTTCGGGTGCTATGAATCCATACGTGTTTACAGAACTGGGTTATAGACGTTTAAACCCGCACCGAAAGTTGATTCTCTCAAAAATGACAATGATATATAGCAACCTGTAAACTTGTTTTTTTAACAGGGACTCATCTTACACTTATAGGGGGCCAGGTATTTAAAACAGGCCACACAGACAGTCGCAATCCTATCATACCGTCTTTTTTCGTAACTGACCTTGTATTGCGTCAATGTCCTTGTATCAGATCGTTTTTTTGTTTTAACGCATTTTAATATCATCTAAGAGTAAATATTACTACAGTAGGACTGCGATTATCCAAACTATAATTCGTAACAGTATGACTCACATTGCAATTAAATTTTGTACAAAATAATAAGTTTATTCTGGAATATAAAATATAAAGTTGTGCAAAATTAAGTACACAGTGTCATTAACCACTTGCGCTGGAATGATGTGCTACACACGTACTTTAGTTTGTTTTGTCTCGAAACTGTTAACGACGTGGCATGCGCGTTGCGTGACTTCGTTCAGTTTCACTCATTGTCAGCAATAGATCAGCTGTCGAGAACAGTAAAACTAAAAAGATTTGAAATTGTTCCACAATATTGGAATAAAATTTTAGTTATAAACTTTGAGTTTGTCAAATGAACGATTAAATATCAGCGCAAGTGGATACTGATATTTCCCGCTTGTAATTCACATAGCATGACTAATTTGCGAATGATCGGTGTTCAGATAATCGAGGTTCTACTGTGTTCCATTTGAAAAATGCTGATGACCTAGAAATATTCATGACTTACAGACATGAAACGGAAACAATTACACCGAATAATTTTCCCCTGGAAACCGAACAACTTTATACTTGTTTTTTGGTATGACGAAAATTATAAAAATTATTTGGGTGGTCCGTTTTAACTGCCTTGTCCTGTATGTACCACGTTTTTTACCTGTGGGCTTATGTATGTATGGATTGTACAGTATACAGTTATTCGAATGATTATAATTGCTATGAAGTATGTTTGATTCTACTGCACAGTTCCAACTTCTGACTGTTCTTTTTTAACCCAGCTTGCGTAAGGTTGGGTGTAACACACCTAGGTTATTTTCAGACACTCACTAGAAAATTTTATGGTTCTGAATAATATGAATAAAATTAAAAATATATTTACTTCATTTGTTCTTTTCTTACGTATCTATTTAATGAGTATCAAATGTTATATATAATTCATAAAAAAGATTAACCAAATTAAAATTAAAAAAGAACGCAGTTATACTTATTCGGGTATGTTACACCCAGCTTACGCGCCATGATACCTTTTTGCAATTATGAACAATACTGTATAGAAGTCTGAGCAAAAGTATTTATTGTGCTCTATTCTCCAGTATATCAGAGTGTTTCAGAAAAACGTGTACAGGAAGTGTCAAAACATTACAGGCACATTCTACACCTCTACTTTAACAATAAGAAAAAAGTCCTGGTAATAATCACTCAAATTTGTTTGCTTTCGATTTAAACTGACTACAAATTACTACGTTAAACTGGTAATAATCACTGGTAATAGACCTCTGCAAGGTCTAAGTTATTTGAAATGTTTTCCCGTCATTAAAAAACTTACCCGATGTCGCAGTCACAAGTGAAGTAATTTCCTCTAACGGTGAGCTTTATAAGGAATCGTTTTCCTGGCACACCTGGTTTGAATCCATTAGATGGATTGTGAAGACTTCGCACATCGCTGTGATGAAGGTGGACCGTCACGTTCCTCACCCACTCCGCGTTGTCGAACATCTTCTTTGGCACCTTGCTTACACTAGTATTGTACATTCCGAAATGCAAATGAGGATTCCTTATTCCCTAGAAAAAATAAAATCCGCATGGATAATTTACAGCAGCTGTTTGAGACTTCCAGAACTCTAAAATTCAGACAGAATCAATGTTTAAATATTCTAAACCAAAGATTCGGAAAGAATCGATCTTTGAATATAATCTAATCCAAGGATCCGGAAAGAATCAATTTTTAAATAATCTAATTCAAAGATTCGGAAAGAATCAATTTTTAAATAATGTACTAACATCAGGTCATAAGTGTAGTGTGTGAGTCGAAAAAGGACCTATGCCACGTTATTCAGAAATTGTGATTTCTTTTTTTTCAGAGTTGTAGTGTAAACAGTTACTTATTTTTGATTAGAGATGAGCATATATGAAAATTAAAATATTTAATACTTCAAAGGTTCCACAGCCTCCTGCTTGAATCACCAAATTAAGTAAAAATTCTTTCAAATTCTTCAGGAAAGAATTTCATGCTACTTCCACGGAATTATTAAGTATAATGCAAAATATGTATTAAATAAAATGTCATACTTGTAGTATATCTGGGTGTATATCCTTCAAAGATCGACCAGTCAGCGTTATGTTATACAATTTATTAGGAAACTTTCCTTTCATCTCTTTCTCCAGATTCGTATCATTTTGGACCTAAAAATCAAACCATCGAGTTTCTTAGTGTTCCTTAAAATTTTCCAATGTATTCTACTTATTGTTAGTTTCAATATTGTTACAACACGGATATTTTGGAATTTGTGCTGTATAAATATGAAAATTGTTTGAAACGTACGTCGATAATCAGATGCCTCAAGCCATGATTGTACTCCAAAATGTTGGGGAAGTTGAAATTCTTCACTCCGTTGTAAGCGGTTATATATAGCTTGCGAAGTTTCGTTGCTTTGCAAAGTGCCCCAGCCTGTAAGTAAACACTTTCAATTTGCATCAAGAAAGATCAATTTTTCTTAAACTAATTATTCGAAGTTCGTTAACATTAACAATAAAACTCATTTCCTAAACTTATATTGGTTGCAGGTACCAAGATAAGCCTCGGTTACTAATTCATTAATCATTAAAATCGAAACAAAACACAATAACATTAACCCTGAACTTTACAGTGATTTTATAAAGACTATAGAATTTATAACAATTGTAAATAAAATAAGCGTGAGAACTATTTATAAAGGTTCAATAATTTCTGTATTAAACCTCTGGCTGCGAGAAGCGTATTTACATACACGTCCTGGAAAAGTATTTTTTTGTGTGCGAACGTCCAGTATAATGGCTTCTAAATCCAGAACAGAGTTAGCATAAAAATAAACACTACGAATAAAGTACAGTATGAAAATAAGTAACAAATGGATCGTTCACAAAAGAACAAAACATAATAAACTAAATAAATAAAAAAATCTCAGTTATTAATATTCCACACACATTGAACAATGTTCATCGAAAAAAATGTCGCAAGTAAAGGGTTAAGTATCATAAAACATTTTCAGAAAAATTGAATTCTCAGAGAGTCGTGGCTCCTAAATTTGTGCTTTTCAAAATACAGACTCACTTCGAATGTAGATAAAGAGAGTCTTCGTATGTCCAGCTCCTCGAGACTGTCTGCTATACCTAAGAAGCTAGTGTTAGTAACAGCCGTAATAGGGTTATCCGCCAAATTGAAGGTTTTTAATTCCGGTAGGGTGTGCGTGATCAATGGCACCACCGTTAAATCGTTGGCACTCAGGTCCAAATAGTGAAGAGACGTTAAATTCGACGCCATTTCCGCTGGAATCGATGCCAGCTCATTATAAGCCAAATATAACGTTTGAAGTCGTCGCAGCGGCAATTCTGGCACCTAAAAATGCGATTAACACCGTGAAATCAATATTATTTTTTTCAAGTTTGCCTTATGTCAGTGATGACCACCGGAGCTGCGGCCTTCCCCCACTCTAGGTCCATTTCCTTCGTTTCAGTTTCCCCTCGGTTCATCGTCGTCGCAGATCACAGCCCATATGAGGGGAATGGACCTAGAGTGGGTGAAAGCTGCAGCTCCGGTGGCCACCACTGCCTTATGTCAAGGTCAAGTTAATATTTATTAATTAATATCTATACACGCACACTTAGAAGCGAGATGTTGCTTAAATCCAGATAAAGAAGAGAGTCTTCCAAGCCGTGGAACGTTCTTCCCCGTGACTCCAAGAGAAGCTGTTTATTGTGACTCAAATCGAGGTGTGTCAGATACGGCAGATCGGAGAACACTCCATCGTCGAGTCTTACTAATCGATTGTACGATATATCCAACCATGTTAGGCTCTAAAACAAGTACACCCGTTTGTAGAAAATAATTTAAAAAATTTCTATTAAATTCCATAAATTTTAAGGAATTACAGAAATTATTGTACAGGCACAGAGACTGGGTATATACCTCAAGGTCATTTCCCTCTTTTAATATTGTCTAGTCTTTTCTTTGCACCTTAGCACGCAATGGCTGTTATATTTCATATACAGAGTGGCCCACGCAACTGTTACGTCATAACTCTTTCGTGAGTGCAATTAGAAAAAAATGTTACAGGAAACAAATGAATGATTCAAAGATTACTGCATCTGTAGGACTGTATATTTTTTGCAAGTGCAACGATGCGTGCGTATTTAACAATTAAATTACGTTTTTAAATGGGAATGTATATTTTTCTGCATAGATCGAATCCTCTCACTATTCTGCGTAAAAAAGTATGCAATTAAATATATAAAAAGAAAAGCCTTTAGAAGATCTAAAAGAACAGATAAGACTACACTGTGCAACAATAACCAGAGATCACGTTAATTCAGTTATGAAAACAATTGAAAAGCGTTGTGTGAAATGTGTAGATTGCAACGGAGAATCGTTTGAACATCACCTTTAATAAAATCATTTATTTAAAATATCTCACAAGCTAATCATACAAAAATACTTTTTGCAGAGAATAACGAGTGGATTCGATCTATGCAAAAAAAATGTAGATTTCCATTTAAAAAAATAATTCGGTTGTTAAATGCACTTGCATCGTTGCACTTGCAAAAAATATACAGTCCTACAGATGTAGTAATCTTTGAATCATTCATCTTTTTCCTTTACCATTTATTTTTTATTGCACTGAGAAAAGAGCTATGACTTGTAACAATTGCGTGGACCACCCTGTACATTTTCTATTTTCAAACTGAGAAGACCATCAAACTAGGACTTCACTTGTGATGCACTTGATTGTGACTGTCCAAAGAAGTGACCTTGAAGTGCCCAGTTTCGCTGCCTGTGTCACAGTTAGAGGTCATAGTTGAAACCGACTCGTAGCCTAAATATGGCATCAGTAGTGTGAACCCCGGACAAAGAGTTCCAAGATATGTCCAGCATCGACAGACTGGCAGCAGCGGACATGGACATGGTCTTCATGGGAAGTCTCATAAACTGATTGTGAGACAGATCCAGACTCTCTATATTGGCATCCGAGAACATGTTGTCCGGCAGTGTTCTAAGTTTATTATGCGAAAGATCGATAATCCTCAGTTTCTTCAGTGGCCTAAGCACTTCCGCAGGTATGTCCATGATGTTGTTCCACGAGAGGAAGAGGACCTGAAGGTTTCTGGTGCTTCTGAAGCAGTCGAAATCGATCTCTATCAGCTCGTTGTGACTCAGGTCCAGCCATTGCAAGTGCGGCATGTTCCCGAAGACACCTTGAGTAACGTTCGTCAGCTGATTGTGTGACATGTACAGGTGCGTTAGGGCGAATTCGACCGGCTTGAAATAGTATCTCATTATGTCGGAGATGTTGTTGTAGCTGAGATCGAGCACTTTGATGTTCGACTGTATCATCCCGCCAACTGTAATCGAACAACATTCAAATGACGATTAAATATGTTAGTGCTCCACATGCGGCTCAGAACGATTTTGGCGAAGATCACCTAAATCAGTGATGGCCACCGGAGCTACGGCCTTCCCCCACTCTATGTCCATTTCCCTTGTTTCAGTTCCCTCCAGTTCCCCCTTGGTTCTTCATCAACCCAGACCACAGCCTGTATGAGGGGAATGGACCTAGAGTGGAGGAAGTTCGCAGCTACGGTGGCCATCACTGACCTAAGTCATTCAAGCCATACAATCGTAATATGCAAACCAATATGCGTATAATTTTGTATTATGTTTTTTGAAAATGGTATTTATAATGCCATTTTCTAAGTTTTATTGTATAAGTTATGTATGTACTGGGTGTCCTACATAAGTGTAGTCTCGAAATTTCAAGACTTTCCTTGAACTTTACAAAAAGTGGTGCCAGACAAAAGTTGAACTGTATGTAAGTCTGTATAACTTGCGTAAATCAGAATTTTTTTATCTGCTTATAATCCTTGTCGCAATATTTATACACCCAAATCATTTCCACTTCCCCTTTTCTTCTGTAACACGAGTATAGTCGAGGTGTGCTTTCGCATTTTAACACGTTCCATGCCACAATAAAAATTCCATAACTAATCAAACGCGTGAAAATAAGTTTCTATAAATACATAACGTTAAAAACACAAACATTGAATTGTCTTATGATACACCATTCAGTTGGTACTGTTATTGTGGCGTTCGTTTTAATTGAAATACAAAGAATATTACCATTTATTTGGTATAATCGAATTTGGTGCGTGGGGCGAATACAACCCACGCGGCACGGAGCGTGTTAAAGGAACAACAACCGGGGGAATCGCTCTAACCGCTCAGAGTGATTCGCACAGTCTGATCCGGACGTAACAAAAATTGGTATCACAAGTGGGATTTACTATTTTATATCCTTTAAGAATCTTGTCTGTTCATAACTCGACTACACTTCCCGTTACCCTGTGCTCTTGTTTTTTCCTCTTTTGTTGAATTCTGTATAACCTCACAACATGGGCCGGTTACCACCGTATCACGTTGCTTCTTTTAATCGACCTCCTCCATTTCCAAGTGCCGCCTCGCCCCTCGTAGGAAGAACGACCGACCTTGAATCGGCAGCAATAGAAATATGGTGTTCACGCCAGGACGAAGAAAGAGTATATCGCGCGATAGACACAATTCCACGTTTCGGCCCAAAATTCATATCGTTAGAGGACTTCGCCTCCTCCGTACAGGGTGCTATGTATCGCGTACCCCCAGGTCATGAAGACAGATTCTTGACCGGTCTTATTCATAAACTAGCAGAGCCCATACGATATTATGTAGAACGGAAGGAATGCAGAAGCGTGGACAATTTACTCTCTCTTCTCAAAGCTCGGTACGCCCCTTGTCGCGGGTATGAGGAGCTGCGTTTGGAGCTCGAGCATGTAAGGATGTTTATGCAGGAATCCATAATCGATTATATTCATCGCGTGACTCACCTGTGCCAACATGTGACTATAAAAGCAGAAGAAATATTTGGGAGAGGAAATGATCGGGCAACTACAGAGATTGAACAATTAGCTCGCTTTTCATTTATTCTAGGGCTACCCCCGAGAATTTCGGCTAAGGTGGTTTTGTTAAAGCCCGGTACATTGGACGAAGCGTTCGACGCAGCAATAAGAGTCGCAAAACGGGACCGATACATGTCCGGATTATCATGTAACAAGACATATGGGTACACACCCACAGCACGTCCACCGTCTCCGTACGATCATGATCGGAGATGGTCTGAATGGCGAGAACCACGCCACGAAAGGGATGTCGAGGAATCCCTGTCCTCGTATTCCGCATATACGTCGATGCGACACCGCGATTTGTATTACCGTGATTCAACGCCTCCGCGTAACCCCGTAACACTGGTAACTAGGAAATGCAAGCGTTGCAGGCACGAATCGCGCCAATAATGAGTTCCATAACGGAACCAGAAGAAGCCTCGAGATCATAAGCAGCCAGCAATTCGCGATTCATCATCTGAAAGACGCAATTTAAACTGTCGGAGGAGTCCACCTCGCCGTTGTGAAAACAAATAACTTTTCGGAGCGAAAAGGGCCCTCGAGACTCAGGCAGGCACCGTCACTCCGCATCCGGATCAAAGTCAGAGAACTGGAGAACGGAGAGAGCGAATTCATAGTCGACAGAGGATCCGTGCTAAATTGGTGGAACTACGTGCCGCCCACCCCGACGCTCCTGTAGTGAGTAAGGAAACTGAAGAGGTCGAAGGATTGAAAGGAACTGTTACCACGATTGGGACCACCTGTATGAAAGTCAACGGCAATTGGACATTATTCTATGTAGTGGATACTCGAAATTTGTCCGAGGAAATTTCAGGTTTAACCGGAAGCTCCTATCTTTTTCAAGAGGAGAAGTTTTGAATTTAACCAACTGTTTTCAACAAACTCCCATGGCCCCTGAAGATCACCGGAAAACAATCTTTTTTTACCACCGAAGGACATTACGAATATGCACACATGCCGTTTGGACTAAAAAATGCCCCCAAAACTGGACGATGTAGTCGTATACACCTCAGAGAAAACAAACTGACTCTGCAGACGGGCGAGACCGAGTTCTTGAAACCGGAGGTCGCATGCCCGGGTCATATTATATTAGCTGATAAACTACGACCAAATCCCGAAAAGATTCAAGCAATTTCGGAGTTCCCCGCACCGAAGAATAGAAAGTCGGTTAAACAATTTCTGAGCCTATTGAATTATTATCGTCGATTCATCCCAAATATGGCAAAACACGCTAGACCGTTTACAAATTTAACGAGACCCAAGATCTCATTTCTTTGGGCAGAAGAACACCAGGGCAGTTTCGAAGATCGAAGGCAAAACACTTTGCGAGGAACCTGTCTTACGATATCTGAACCACGACGAACCCTTTATAAGAAGCCTTTATCAGAAGCCTTTATCAGAAGCCTTTATCAGAAGAAGGAAACTCGAAGATAGGACGGAACGACGATTCCGCCTTCAACTCGAGAATTAGGAAAGTAACGAGATTTCCGGAAATCCACATCAGTTTATTCATGGACGATTCGCAACTTCTAGGCCTACCTCGAAGGTCGTCATGACGAACAAACCTCTCAATGGATTCACAAAACTTTAAGAATGTACCAATGTAGTGCGAAATAGTAATTTCTGAGAACACGTTAATATCAATCAAGGATCACTATGCTCATTTTCTATCGGCTGACCGGGTACTCACGAGTTCAATTTGTAAGGCCCTCAAATCTATGGGACTTTACGAGGAAACGAAATTACTCTTGAAAGAATTTAGCGTCAGTCGCGTAATCATAACGAAGAAGGAAAAATCTTCAGTATTATAGGAGCAACGAATTTCTACCATGTAATGGGAGAAGGCGAACTCGTGCCATCGCTATCAGCGCTCAAGGATACCATGGAAACGGAACACGTCATCACGCTCCGAATAGCGACGCACGGCGAAACCCTACACCAATTGGATGCCCGAACGCTTCAGAAAAATCTTGAAGAAGTTTTTAAATTATTTCCCATTTAAATTACAATATGCACTGACGACATCCAGCAACCATCAGAGGACCAATGAGAAGATATCATTCATCACTACCACGAGAGTTTGATAAACGGACATAAGGGAGTGACAAAAACATACCGACGCACACAAAGCCTTTTTGACTGGCCAAGCATGCGACGGGGCGTAGAAGATTTTCCGCGGAACTGTCGTAACTATCAAGAACAAAAGCTAGTACGGAGCAAGATCCGCGAACCTATGTTATAAACCGATACGCCGGCTAGTCCTTTTGATAAAGTCGCATTGGACATGACAGGGCTGCTACCTTTAGCACACAGTGAAAATCGTCATATACTAACACTTCAGTGTCAACTATCAAAATTGTGTATGGCCATTCCGATAGTTCGCGTGTTCAGGATCAAACACGTCATCACGTCAGGTTATCGTTCACAGACAAACGGTTCCCTTGAAAGAAGTCACATCATTTTTACTGAGTACTTGAAACATTACCTGCAGAAATACGAGGACTGGGATTTGCTTCTTCCATTTGCTACCTATTCGTATAATACCTCCGTACACATTGAGACAAATTTCACTCTATATGAAGTAGTTTTTGGACAGTTAGCTCGGGGTCCGTTTACCCCTATGTCTCGTGGAGAACTTTTCACGTACTCTTCATGCGTACAAAATTTAGTGGATCGTCTTAATGAAATTCGAGAGATTACTCGCAAAAATTCAGATGCAAATGAATTACGCTCAAAATTAATTTATGATCGAAAATGCAACGAAATAACCTTTGCGTCGAACGACTTCGTCTACGTACAAAAGGAACCACGCTTAAGCAAATGCGACCCACATTACGTTGGTCTCTATAGAATTTGCAAAACTATCCAACAAAATAATGCAATATTAATTTCGGTTAAGGGCGAGAAAATTATGAAACATTTCAACAAGCTGAAACATGCTTACAGCTAGAAAGTACTTCCTTGAGTTCACCGGAGCTCGGTCGTTGGGTTATGCTTGCAACACAAATTCCTACGAGGAGCGACGTGAGTCTTGCGACATATAATTTTTTCTATTTCCTTCTTCTTACTCCTTCCCTAAAACATCGCAATAATTATGATTTTATCAACCGTTGAAGTACTTCCCTACGAATTCAGTTTCGGGAATAGCCCTATAAAAGGTAACATGGACCATCGTCACCTGTTCTTTTTGGGACTCCTATGAGTTATAGCGGATACCTCCATCACCGAAGGGAATTACGAGATATCACAGTTAGATCGTAACCAGGGATTGTAATATGAGAAAATCCGGCTCCTCCGGATCTTCCATACTCACTGGGAAATAGTTATGTTGGCATAGAAGTCACGGGTACACTGGCATTGAGGCCGAATATACAGCCTCAAATAGAGAGAGAGAGAAAGAAAGAGAGAGAGAGTAAGGGCGCTGTGTAATGCTTACAACTGGACAGCATGACGCCTTAAAAATGGAGTTAGAAATGAAACTCATGGACGGGCAACGTTACAAAGAACTGCTGCGGAACACCTTAGGAAAATCACAAGTTCAACGAAGTAGGCAATCTGCACCGTTGGGTTTCATCGGAACAATCAGCTGGGCCCTTCTTGGAACCCTTGATGAAGAAGATGCGAAATATTACAATCAGGAAATAGACGAAATTTCTAACGATCAAAAACACTCAGCTGAATTATTGAAAACACTGGAATCTTGGCTACCATCATTGCCGATCATCAGGGCAACAACAGCAGCCGGAGCCCTTTTTCCTCCTCTATCTTCTGGCCTACCAGAATACAGATCATGCCTCGAAGAGGAGAGAGCACGGACCAGGCATGAAGAGGAGGCCACCCCTTCGCCATGAAGGTCCCCCTATTCCGATTAGGCTATTAAGTACTAATACATCGATGACACGATTATTATTTAATATCTCATATATTGGGTACGGATTTTAAGCTATTTTCGGTAGTAAAAAATATTATATATATGCAGTATAGATACAAGAAAGGGAAAATGCCCGTGATTGTTCCTGCTTGTGTATGTGTGTGTGTGTGTGTGTGTGTGCGTGTCCGATGCAAAAAGAATGGTAAAACAAACGAGAACAAAAGAAACAATTGAAATTGTAAAACGATGAAGAACACGTTTAGAAAATAATCCATAGAACTGAAACATTTTTTTTCATTCTTCAAAAACCTTTTTGGCGATTTAATGTAGTTTATGTTTATGAACTTATGTATAGTAAGTTAGCAAATCAAGCTGAGAAAATGCAAATATTACTTTTCTTTGAAGATTGTGAATATATAATATGTTAATAAAAAGACTTTTTCAATAGGCTTACTGGTTGTCGGTGGGGTGAAGGTGGTGCTGTTTATCCATAATTTTGGGATCTTATTGTGGCTCGCGTTGACTTTAAACGACGACAAGGTTCCGACTTGATCAAAGGAGGCGAAATCGAACTCGTTCAGGTCGTTGTATGCGAGATCCAGAAACTCCAGATCTGGCAAATTCTTAAACACAAACAATTCAAATATTACGAAAACTATGCCACAATGTTATCATTTGATATTGTTCTAAAACAGTAAAACTAGAATTAACCGTTTGACTGCCGGCTGCTTGAAAATAAGTTGACAGTACACGGCGAGTTGCTTTGTCAAGTGCGTATAGAGACCGATAGCAGTCAAAGGGTAAAAAAAATTCGACTAAATATTTGAATTTAACAAAATATCGACTAAATATTAGAATTTAATAAAATATCGACTAAACATTCAAACGTAACAAAATATCGATTAAATATTAGAATTTAAGGGGAGGTTCCGGTCTAGAAATTTAAAAAAATCGATTTTTATTTTATTTTATTTTTCGAATCACCAACCCGCAAGTTGTTTGAAGGATCTTTTGCAATTTGCAAAATTCCCATAGTTACAGGCATTTGAGTATACCTATTTTTGAGAGCTCTAGACTGAGACCTCCTCTTAAAAACAATTTCAATTGTTCTCCTTCATTAATTATGCAACCAAGATTTCAGTAATCTAAGTATCTAACACATAAGGGATGGGGTAGTTTTCTCTATAAGATATCAGATTGTTCAGATTATTTGTTCGTACAAAAGAAATTGTAAATGATTATTGAAATAGATAAAAGTTTGTTAAGCAGAATTTAATGTTGGAAATATGAACAACAATTAAGGCGATTAATCCATTTCTAACAAATGATATTGGAAATGTGTTAAAATACGTTAGATGACCTTCAAGTGCTACAATATGTTTACTCAAAATTATTGATGCAATTTAAGACTTTAGTAAACATCCAAAATAAAATGAAAAAGCTTAGAATTTGTTTGAAAATTTGGTAAATTACTTGGAAAGCTTCGTCGGTGATATCTTTTATTTTGTTGCCACGCAGGTTGACGTACTTCAACAGCTTCATATTCATAAACGCCCGCCTCTCGATTCTATCTATAGCGTTATCCTCTAAATTTATCGTCGTTAATCTCGGTAGGTCGACGAACGTGTGAGTTTGGATCGTTTTGATCATGTTGAACGCAAAGTTCACTTCCTCGAGGAAAGAATGTATGTCAACCTAAACAAATTAATACATTATCTGCCCATGGAACCCTGATGTCTGCATGACAAACAGAAACATCCTGCAAAACATTTTGAAAAGACACTCTTCGATGAAATTTTTACTTAATAAGAATAAATATCCTTTATATATGGTATCAGTTTTATCTAGAGATTAAATCTCTACTCTGCTATACATTACTTGTCATATAGAAATTCAGCAAACATCAAATACACTCACTTATTCGGATCTGTTTGATAATTAAAAAATGAATTACCATATTATTTATTTTTAAGAAGATCCGAATAATTAATAAACCCACTAGATTAAAAGATATCGACCTATCAAGTAGATTTCGCATTGCTAGAACTGAATTTGAATTAGATATTCCGGATCTTCTTAAAAATGAGTAATATTGTTACTAAGTTTCTAATTCTCTAACAGATCCGAATAAGTGTGTACATAATGTCCTCTGAATTTGTATATGATAAATGATGTACAACAGAGTAGAGATATAATCTCTGGATATCCAACCACAACCTCCGTAAGGGGTATGGACGCAGAGTGAGGGTAGGCCGGAGGCAGGCCTCGCTCCGGATAGCCATCTTTGGTGTAAATGATTCAAAACTCGATCAATTAGATTTAATACAAACAAAATCATAATTTACCTGAAATGTTCCTTTTCTGATGCTATCGATTTCGTTGTCCTGCAACTCGATTCGTTTGATCCTCTTCAGGAAGTGAAAGGACGTGTCCGGCATCGATTTAATTTTGTTGTTACTGGCGTCGAGGTGTTGCAGATTCGTCAGTGACTTGAAAGGCGCGTTCGGTATTTCCGAAATGGACGACGACAGACCGTGTGACATTCTTAACGTCAGAAGCGAATGACCTACCTAGAAGCAGTCACATCGAACGAAATTTAATTGAATGTATATGAAAATTAAATGAAACTTTACAATACCGTCTCTGTGAATTGATCGGATTATTTGTGGATAGATTAAGGAGATTCTTTACCGAAGCCCGTTTTATTGGAATCATTCGCAAATATCAAGGCCTGTGGGTCAGGAATGCGGTTCGTATCTAGTTTAATTAAATATTAGGGTAAATTACTGATTCTCATCGATCGAACGATCAGCGATTTTGTAGGGCTGCTCTTTGCTTGGAAAAAGGTAATAAATAAATTATTTTATTTACGTTAAATTAAAAGATAACAATAAAATCGAAAGTATGTGATCTTTGAAAATTTTAATAAAAAAATTAAATAGATTGCATGTACCTCCAAATTTTAGGGAGTTAAGCACTCACGTACGTAAAAAAATATCTTTATACAGATACTATAGAAAGCTCCAATTTTTCTAAAATTTTAATAACTGAATTTTATCAATTCCAAGCAACTTAAAGTGTCAGAAAAATAAGTATGGGTTTATATGAGATATTCCACCTGACTTTATCACCCGAAGTACTTTCTCTACCTCAAGAACATACCGAAATATTTTCCGCACGAGTTATACGGTTTCACTCGTGACGATGTATAATGAAATTATTTTTATTCTACGTGTAGACGTCAAAGAAAAATGAAGGTAATATCTTATACTGTTGTTAACACCACCTGATTGAAGCTCTTAAGACAAATTCAACAACCTCTCACTCAAAAAAAAAAACGAAATTATCCTCATATTTTTCAAGCTGACATAAAACATCATTTCGTATAATTAACTGAAACCAATGATTAGAACAGACTATACATTTCGAGTGATATAGTTAGATAAGGTAACACAAATGGTGTAATAATTAGATTGCGGATGTTTATGCAAATATACATTTTTAACCGTAGTGCGGTCTTCGAGTCTTCTTTGACCCACTGCGTTTTCATTTATTTAAAAAACTTTTGCAATTTGAGAAAACTGTAATGAAATTGTTATTAATGGGTTTCTTTCTTTAAAATGATATCGAAAGCTCATTTTGTGGGTTCGTATGACGCGTTGGCAATAAAAATTCTTTTTCCTCGGGTTCTGTTTGGCACGAGATAAACGAAAATTATAGAATGACAGAAACTAATTATACTTAACCCCTATAAAGCAATTTCGGAAAATAAAATGTAGAGAAGAGATATAAATAATACAAAATAAGTAGCACACTTTTAGTAATACCAAAAAGAAAATGGATTGTTGTTAGCATACAAATTCAAGTATCACGCAGAACCTCGTTTAACACTATATGTATATACAATGTAGGGCCATTTATCAATTATGTAAAACCTATTATAAATAAATAGTTTGGGCATAATATATTGTTCTTCTATAATTACAGCTGTTATAATTTATGCGACTGGTTATTTCTAATGTTTCATTAGTCCTCTCATTATATCATAAAGTTGAAAATATAAACTCCATGCATTCGACTCATTTTTTCCCCAAAGACTTTGAGTGTACATTCGAAGGGAAGAACGCACTAGGGTTAAAGTTCTATATTTTTTATATTATTGCTGTTCCAGAAATGAAACTCTGATTAAACATTCACAGAACAAAACACATTTTGGTCAGAGTTTAATTTCTGTAACAGCGATAATATAAAAAATATAGAACTTTA
The DNA here is from genome assembly GCA_916610135.2 of Macropis europaea. Lineage (NCBI taxonomy): Eukaryota > Metazoa > Arthropoda > Insecta > Hymenoptera > Melittidae > Macropis > Macropis europaea. The sequence goes on from OU744343.1 coordinate 34,059,403, forward strand.
ATTCTGTTTTAATGCACAATTAAAAGTGTGAAAAAAATCAAAAGCACATTGTTTAAACATTTCCAGAACAAATCACAGTTTTAACAATGTGCTTTTGATTTTTTCACAGTATTAAATGTGCGTCTTTCAGATATTTGGTTATGTTTAACACGTTGAACGCCGCGTCAATCACCGGTGACTGACATCTCAAATTGAATTTAATTAAATAATTATTGATTGTCGCAAAATTTTAAGCAAGCTTCATACTGAAACAATAACGTAGGAATAGAAGAATACGATCAAGTACTCAAACGTTTTGTTTCTATATGATTTATATAAAATATAGTAAATTATATCGTGTCTGATTAGGTATGGCCGTTCTCACTGTGGCGTTCAACGTGTTCATACGTTCCCTGCCACAGTAGAAAATTTCGTATGAAGTCAGACACGTAAAAATGGCTATTTATTAACACGTTCGCTACCAGCGTCGCACATGTGCGACGTGTCGATTCTGTTTTGAGAGCTCGACGTCACGAATGTGTGACAGGGATAATTGATAAAAGTAAATCGTGGGCTGTGGTGGATGTTTTTCTCGAATCGACGTTAATCGTGTTAATGAGAGTTTCGACATTTTATTGACACATTATAGTGTGGGTGACCAGGTATGGGAGTTTCCACTGTGGTAGTCAACGTGTTAATACACGTGGTTGATTGTACAAATATTTATGTATTTGATATTACATTTTCTATTTCTACTATCATTTTGACGTGAACGTTACTCAAAATTTCATAGGGGTTGGTAGGTGTGTGATCAAATTAAAATTGTTGCGTGTTCCGAAAACGGTACACGTGGCAGGGAACGTGTTAATTGCATACAAATCCGCAGTGTAGGAATAATAAATAATATATTCCTGAAAAGGAATGGAGAAAATGATAAAATCGATAGAATTACCTCGGAAAAAGCTTCATCCTCGATCGTGGAGATCGAATTTTCCGAAAAGTCCAGGTACTTGATCCCTCGAACGTGCATGAACGCGTGACTCTTGATAGTGTTCAGATTGCTCTGAACGATACGAAGCTCCTTGATATCCATTCCGTACTCCATGAAATCATCCGTGGACAGAGTCGACTGCGGCATCTTCGATATCGAAAGGAATCGCAAGTTTCGCATTTGACGGAGATCCTGAAGAGACACCGCGCTGTTTTCCTTTCCACTCAGGTCCAGATTATACAGGGAATATTGGAAACCATTAAACACTTCGGCTAAGGACAAACAAACGTAAAAATACCATGAGCACTGGTAATTCAAAGAAAATAGAAATGTCAGTGGATTTGTAGTGGTCTGACCCAGTGTTCTACAAAACAAATAAATATCATTTTCACTGTACCGGGCGAAAAGGTTTGGATTTTATTTTCTCGAAAGATCAGAGTACGGAGAAAATCGTATTCCTGGAAGACAGGACTGGGAAGAGATGTGATGTTGTTTCCCGAAAGATCCAGCAATTCCAGGGACGATTCGAGCCCGGCAAAGTCGGCGGAATTCACCTCCATTAGATCGCAATCGCTGAAATAGAGTTCCCGTATCCTCGAGTCCCTAAAAGCTCCTTCCTGAAATATATCGTTACGAGGACCATGCAATTTTTCGTCAGTAAAAACAATTCTGTTAAAATGCTATGTAGGACAGTTTATTCGACGCGTTTTCTGCATGAAGGTGTGAATTGCAGAGATAGTAAGTCAGTCAAAATTGAATATGAGTTTGGCACGTAAAGCCAAAACTGAATGAGTAGTATTAAACATAAATAGACAGTAAACGTGGTTTAAAGTGTAAATTAGAAACATTTTTTATGAATGTACAATTTTGTCATAGTGATGTAACGCTTTTTCCGGTACACCTTCTCAGATTATGCAGGGTAAATCGCTAGAAATTGCTATTTGACATAAATTTTGACTGGTTGATGTTAAAAATAATTTTTCTAATGAAATATGTTGTATTTGAAGGGATTTTTATGCACCTTATATTTTTGAAGGTTTAGTCATACATCGCAATGATTTACACTCACATTGCATTATTCTAATTTCCATGGAATTTATATTCGTTCGCTTGATTAGCATGTACCGTACAATCGATGCAATATTGTCAATCTTAATATTCTTATGAAACAAGTTTTATTTTATTCTGTCTCCTTATTATTCTTAAGAATCGACGTTCTGCTATAAATTTGTTAAAAATCTGTAATAATTTATTGGGGTTCAACAAGTACCATAAGCCTTTAATATTAAAATATAATTTTCTACGTGCACCCTTCATCAAATAATCACATAATCCCGTGTAACGTCTTTATTGTGCGGTGGTGCGCAACTTTTGACCGGTAGTGTATATTATAACGTTTCAATCTTCAGTGAATGATATTTTTATGAATACGCAATGCAATAATGTCGATTACAAACAATATTTAATAACGATAGTATGACGTTTAAATATTCGACGAATTATTGCATGTACGATAACATCGTACAATGAAAATCGATTAAAAAAAAGGGCTTGTATAATCATAATCCTGTACCTCGATCAAGGTCAAAGGATTCCCATCCAAGTAAGTCCTGTTAACTTTGAAGAAGTGCTGAAAGTCTCCAGGCCTCAACGTCTCGATTTGATTATAATCCAGCCTCAGTATATCCAAGGACATCTGAACTCCCCTGATATCCGGCTCCTGTTGCGGGGTTATCATCCTGGATATCCTGTTGAAGCTTAAATCGAGGATCTTCATACGTTTCAGGGAAGACAGCTGTGCATAGGGAATGTGTGTCAGTTGATTTCCGTTCAGGTACAGGTGCAGCAAGTGCGCCATGCCATCCCTGAACACGGAAGGATCGATCTCCTTCAAGTTGTTTTCTCGTAGATCCAAGACATCCAGGTACGTGAGACCAGCGAACGCGTCCGCCGGAAGTTTATCGATCGCATTTCTCCCCAGTCGCAATTTTTGTAAAGAATTTTCCAAGCCGCGCCAATTCTCCGGCGCGATCTTCGATATTTTATTCCCTGGAATTAATAATTAACGCGTTCTTAGGTTCAATTTAATAATAATAATAAATATCTATAAGGACTTTAGGTATTTTATTTTAGCTCCTTTATTTATCTCAATCATTTAGCTACGGCTCTGCCGCAGAATGTAATAAGAAATAATAATGCAAAATATTTTATTGAATATGATAAAGGAACTCTTGTTCATGTCATAGAAATATTCTTCGAATGAGTGGTTCTCAAACTTATTTTTTCGCGAATCTCCCATACGATTTTCCAAAAATACAGGAACCGATACCTATATTTTACGAACCTCTCCCGCGTCCCAAGTATTGATAAGACATTAAATGAAATAAAAATTGTTTTAGACAGAGAATTTGTTTACATAAAAAATATATAATAAATGAGGCATTAAAGTAAAAGAACAACAGTGTTTTTAATTTTTATAAATTTGTAATTGTCGTTAAAAAAAAATTAGTAAAAAAAAGATTAATGCGGAGAATATTACTGTGTCTTGGGTTCCAGTAAATTTGATTAAAAGACGCTTCATCTAGCAGAACCCCAGAATTTTTTCACGGAAACCATTTCGGAAAACACTGCTGTAGACGATATTAACGATATTAAAAATTCAAGAAATCGGGTATCATAGTATGTCCGACCAGGTATGGGAGTTTTCACTGTAGCAGTCAACGTGTTAAAAAATTCAACGCGTCGAGAGTAGCAGTGAAAACAGTCATACCTAGTCAAACACTATAATTTACTACTCTCCATATAAATCATGAAGGAAAAAAATATTTAGCTATTGCCTTATAGACTCATGTTTCTATTAGGTCATCCCATAACTGTCTGTCAGTAATTAATTGAACTTTTGGGCTAATTCTTGAACAGGTTTAAACTCAGCTCTCAGAAAAACCGCATTACTTATGGGATGACCTAATATATTATTTCTACAAATCTTCGTGTAGAACTGAATTTGAAAAAAATTAGTAATTATTAAATTAAAATACATTTGAATCGTCAGTCGCCAGTGATCTCTACAGCAATGAACGCATAACGTTTACTTAAACAATAATACTGCCAAAATTTTTATTACATATAAAACAAAAATGTAATAGGAGCTTCCAACACAATTTACAGAGCAATCCCTTCACTTATGAACGATTCGACGTATTTTCAAAAGCGAAGAACCCTCTCGAACGATAGTAAAAAGAGGTTACTGTCTGTCGAGATAATGAAAGTCGATGGCGAGGATATTAAAGAGAGATACCTGTCAGATCAAGGAGTTGCAACTTCTGTAAATGCCTGAACGACCTGCTGGGTACCTTCTCGAGGCGATTGTAGGGTAATTCGAGCTCCCATAACGATCTCTCAAGCCCTAGAAAAGCTTCGTCCGGGATGTCGGCCAGGGGATTATGCTTGATCCGTAGGTTGTATAGACCTGAGAGATAGGGGAATAGCGTGTGCGTGAAAACTGAACTGCCACGTATCGTTTGTCCATAACGTAATCGATGATGCAACGAATTATTCGTGACACGCGGTCGTTACCCTTTAACCCTTATCTCCTTGCACCCTTATTCAATCACCTCGTGTAATAATCAATTATACACTGAACGCCAAGTTCCCCAATCTGTATCATTTTTTCCACGTCTCTCACAGGCTACTGATTTTCTGAATATTTAGGGAAATTTTGTATAAAATTTTCTTTCTTTTATAATAATTTCAATTTACATTGAAGTTTTATACTAATTGTAAGCTTTAGTCAGTGAAATAATGAAATCGTGATAATATTCCGTGAATTCATTTGTATTTGGAATTTTGTTGAAATGTAGAATTTTGTAATTTTTTAACCGTGATAGCAATTGATTGAAGTAAAAGTTGTTGACTCTTTTGAGCCAGTGTGAACTGACAATGAAACAGTGGCGATGCTAATTATTATGAATAAGTAAGTATGAAAAATAAGACACAAGAACAGCTGTAGTACTTCGACAGATATTTGAATTATAGAATTTCAATTATAAATATGTTGATATCCACAAATGTGATTCTAAATATACACAAAAATAAACATAGTGATAAATATGAAAAACAGTCAACCAGAAGACTATCTAAAACTTATTAAATAATTTATTTCATAAATTAAGGTAAATACCAATTTCGCTATTCTCCGAATATAAAATACAGAAACTTAAAAATTTAAAAATGACTACTTAAACTAAACAGTTTACTATGCACTGCATTTAAATAATTCGCTAAATAAAACTTTTACCACGTTCCATGCCGCGTGGGTTGTATGCGCCCCACACATTAAATTAGATCATGCTAAATAAATATTAATATTCATTATATTTCAATTCAAACCAATGCCACAATGAAAGTACATACAGTATATCATAAAATAATTAAATGTTTATACTTTTAAACATTATGTACAGACTGCAGTTGTTTATGTAAATACACATATTTAGATTTCCATATTTCCTATGTTGATGCAGTTAAATAAATGAAGCTTCAACAAAACTGCATTTGCTCCTTGAAATGTTCAAAATATGCAATTTCTATTTTGCTAAGTTATTAAACGTCCGTCATCCGCCTAATTTGGATATATTGTTGCCCGACGCAGACGAGCGACTATTGTCGTTGCGAAATCACATTGTATAAACAACAGCATTCTAGTTATGCGTTATTATAAAGACTGTTTTTCGCGCGTCCGACCAGTTGTGGAATTTTCCACTGCGGCAGGGAACGTGTTGATGGTATAAATAATTGAATTAAATCGGATCATAATTCACCGATGACAGCTCCCCACCTGTATTCATCAAAAATTGAGGCTGCAAAAACATCAGTCCATTGTTCTCCAGCTGCAGCATGAACACTTTCGAGGAATTAATCGGCTGAGGTATCCGTGGCATCGGCACGTTGTAACAGGTGACTATGCCCAGATCGGGTATGGCTTTTGAACATGTGCAAAGCGGGTTGAAGAAACACGGTGGATACTGCACGGGCATCTCGTGCATCCGAACCATGGATGCCCACATCATCAGTAACAGAATCACGATCACCATTGTGTAACCCACTTTCACCACCGATGCCAGTTTCTGTAATTCGATCGATTTTCTCTTTCAGCCTCAGACCATTGTCAATTTATTGATCTCTTAGGTAATACTCACGAATATGTGCACGTTTAATAGTTTTAATGGTTTTTTCATTCAAACTGCTAATAAGGGACGTCACCTAATCGACACACGCCGATTTTTACGCGATTGTAATATATGTAATAGAGAACTCGAAAAAATATTCGATACGTGCTTTATTTGACCGGTAAACAACAGTGTTGAGGTGGTGAAAACCATGGAGTTAGTAAATATTTTAATATGTTGAATCACCGGTGACCGGCACCTCAAATTTAATTAAATTAAATAATTATTGATTGTCACAAAATTCTGGGCGAACTTCACGCTGAAATAATAATAATGTAGGACTAGAAGAACACGATTGAGTACTCGAATCTTTTTTTTCTTTACGAGTTATATAAAAAATAGTAAATTATGTCGAGTCTAATTAGGTACGACTGCTTTCACTTCGGCACTCTACATGTTAGTCTTAATTTTGTGAAATATATACTACTCATGGTTTCAGATGCAGCAACATTTAAATCAAAATGTCTCATAAACTAATAGTTTTTCGGTAAAAATACTCTCTTATAATAATACTTTCTTATTCGGAATGAAGAGCTGCAAACATTGGTGTATTACAAAAACTTACGATATCACTAAGAAAAATGTGCTCCATGTTGGAAGCCACGAGCAGTATTTTACAAAGTTGATATCAAAATATTTCCTAAACTACCAACTTTCTCCACATATAAACAAATTATTGACACTAAATTTTGTCTCCCACAGAATCATTAAACTTTTGTGTGAAATATTTTTCTACATCACTAAACATTCGAAGATATTCGCGTGAAAACATTAAAATAGAACATCCTGTATATTGTGTTCTCTTATATTATGCAAATATTTTCAAGATAAAAAAGACATACGTCAATATTACAAAACAATTTCCTTTTTCCTTAAAGGAAAAAGTTGAGGTTCAAAAAGTTATTTTATCGAATATCTCAGTAACTATTACGTGTAAACAAGAAATAAAAAGTAATTTTTACCGTTCAAGGAACCATTAACAACGTGTAATATAATTCCATTACCAGATTATCATAAAAATTTACATTGAAACCAATCGTATACTCAAAGAAGATCGCCTAGTGCGAAATGTGAGAATAATTCGCAACATAAATATATTTACTGTGACGATCAAACTATATATTCTAAATTATCCTTATATTTTTATCTAGATCTGTAGTACGTGTATACAAGTCTAGATCAAAGTAGTTCAACGTTTTAGTAAAAAATTTGGAAAAATAAGTTAATTTTTAATGTATTTTTTAAACAAATATGTATTTCAAGAATCTGCTTACACGATGAAATTTGTCATTTAAAAAGACACAATTTACATTTCGAGTCATTTGTCTACACCTAATAGTTTCCAAGACATTCGATAAAATGGCTTCTTCAACCCTAACTTTGAAGGTTGTTTACACCCCTTTCGTATAGACGTTTATCAATAAAAAAAACACTAATCGAATATTTTTTCTGGTACAATATCATATCAAAAGTGCATAAAAATGACAATGTGATGCCCCTCGTAAGAAAGATAAAACAAACATTGTGCCGAATAAATGTTATCTCAGAAAGTCCTCAATAAAAAACAGAAATCTAGTCGCGCGTACATTGTATTGAATAAATATAATTTGTAAACAATTATTTGTGAGATTTTCTTCTCAGGTAATACAGAAAATGGCTACTTTTTAATATTATAAATTAAGTAATGGAGATGTTAGGGTACTGTACTGAACAATTGGTGTGGAAGATGTTTGAAAAATACAAATTTGTCTTTAAAGCTAATTCATAGGAATTGAAGTTAATAATTTTTAAATAATCGTACACACAAAATATTTACGTTACCCTATCTTATTATGTCGCAGGTATCTTTAACGGTATAATACAATGTATCCAATTAAACAATGTAACGCCACGTTCACGACTTCTTCCGATTACTCCCTTTTCGTCACCAATAATCAAGCTTTAAGCTGTTTTTCGCAAATAAGCCAATTATCAACTATTCATGATATATAATCGCTTTAATGCTAATACACGTGCTCCGGAACGAAATTCAAAGTAGCTTCGACTAATAATTATCACATTCTTTACATTTTAAGATGTATTTCACTACTTAGGAGACCCTTACCAGCGAATTTCTGTTTATTTTAATATGCTGACTGAAAATTATTTGTTCTGAATAAATTGATGCAGAGAGATCAACAATCTGTACAAAAAATGTAATTTTTAATTAGAACTTAGAAATCTTATTTTTCTTCTGGCAGATACGTATTAAGGCAGTGTCAATTATTGTCAACAACATTCCGTTTTCAAATTGTATTTCGAAATTTAAGTATTGCTGACTGTGTTTGTTTGGACTCGCTATATCTAACAGCAAATTTGTAATATCCTAAAGATGACACACTAATCCTGGTACTACCGACAACATGATAATATTGCAGTGTGTGTTCAAATTCGTATATTCGTACACATTTTCGTACAAAATAAACATATTCATATTTCGTACGGTACACATGGGGTGTGACACACCCCAACAACTTCAGACGGCTGTCACGTTTAAACTATTTATTATTTTGGATCTCAAAAACTACTGAATATTCTTTAGACATTCTGAAATAAGGGTCAATAGCGTTTTTCTCAAAATTATAACTTTCACGTAGTAAAAAAAAAGTACGAAAAGAGGACGCACTTACGCACTTTAGTTGGGGTGTCATACACCCCGAGCGTACAGTAAAGGTTAAATGGAATTATTTGAGAAAAATCAAACTTGGAATACACGATCAATAATAAAAATTAATTATGACGATCGAATTATTCATAGTATGTAAATATTATATGATTCTTTTTGTATGAATACTTTTATTTAAAACCGATATTATTTTCAAAAATAAATCGCAATTTTGACATTTGTATGGACGCATTTAAAAGCTGACACCAATGAAACGTATTAAAACTTTTTCTTTAAAATAAATAATGAAAAAACACAACTATTCAACTTCGCGACAGTACACATGTTAATTATATAATTCTTGTTTCTAAACGGGAGAAAGAACGTGAAAGTGGTAGAATGGTTAATAAGTATAGACGGGAGAAGGAAGTAGTCAGAACGTTAAAGGGTGAAGTTGATGAAGGAGTGAGTGTGTAAGTGATAAAAATGTAAGATAAGATATTGATCTAAACCAAATCCATTTCGTAGCCGGTGAGGCTGAAATAAATATACTACTAGATAATCCTTGTAACGTAAATACCGTTCAAAATTATATGAATGTTATTTCATTGAATTATATTTCATCCACCAGAGACCTATCACTGTACCATTGTTATTCCGCTATTTGAAAATCTAACTTCCTCTATTAAAATTGCAACTAAACACAAGTAAAATAAAAATGTCCATTTCAGACATTCTCTGTCCATCTATACACATCCTCGACATTGAAAGTTCACCCCCGTTTCGTACGTACAATCCGAATACTCTGCTACCCATCAAACCGATTCTCCAACGTAAAATAATTCTCCAATAAATCAACTGAAAAATAAAACACTGTACTCCTGGGTGTGCAAAGGGCGTCGGGGAAAGCACAATGCTCAAAAATTCACCACCTCGAGTTCCCTGAACGTTCAATCCCTCCGTCACCGACACGCTCGACCTTTGCAAAAGCACAAATTTCTCATTGCATAGAAACGTTGAATCCGTGGCTTCTCACTTGTCCTTTGCACATCCACGATTTTGTCGATGACGAACGGAAGACTTTACCATAGTTCGTTGGATCGAGGAAGCACGTCGGATGTACGTGGATTCTTCGCGATCATGTGATCGACGCGGCTCGATCACGACGATCGTACTGACGGTTATGGTAGCCAAGTGGCCGGTGCTACCCCTATAGTAGGGCTTCGCCAGTGCCAGACAGTTTCGGTGCTTCTCTTTACCCGATTATAAGGACGATATTCCATTAGGCAGCGAATGAAAATAGTCGCGTAAAAACGTGAACGTTCGAAACGTGATTGTATAGTCACTCGGATGCGCACGTTACCGAATTTCGTGTAATGAATTACATGGATCAAGATTAACGTTTAACACTTTGAGTGCCACACTGTACTAGCTAAAAATGACAAACTTTCTAAATTTTTATACAAAATTAAAATAACTACAAATTGTAAATTTTTTAATCAATAATATCAGTAACTTTCATAATTTTTTTACTGCTGCTATTAAACCTTATTAAATATATTCATTAATACTATACATGATCAAATAAATAATGATTGAATCTTTGTGTCACCCAAATATGGGTGACGTGGCACTAAAAGTGTTAATGAACGCCTGGCATGTTTTTAAAATAATCTTCATACATGGTGTTTAAAGAAAATACTCAAGACTTATGAAGTGGTACCCGACGAACTGAATAGCAAATGTCGAAGGGTGGAATTTCGTGTCTCACATGAGACTTTACATATACATATATATATATATTTACATTTATTTGTTGCTGATATTTTTGTCTCACAAAAGGAAAATCTTATGAAATATCTCATCGTGGTCCACCCTAATACTCATAGGTTGAAAAGTCAATGTTGCCTGACTTATAAATTATTTTTTGAACAATTTTTTTCAGTATAAAATTGTTTACAGATCGTACAATATTTTTCGACACGATTAAATCTTGAATATTTTTACCGCACTGCAGAATGTGCTCCATTACTTCAGGTTCCAGTAGTATATGCTCATCCACTATCAGTCGTCTCTGTAGAATAATTCGAATTATACAGAGTGTCGCTCAACGGATAATCCATGCGGCGCACAGGGTAATTCCTTGTATAAAAATAAGTCGAAATATAAAATAATTCTATTGCATAGGAAGCTCCGTTTTCAAAAAAAGAAATTTTCAAAATCTGCTGAGTATACAAGTAGCTCTGTACTATAACTTGGTTCATCGTTTTCTTGCACTTGATTTTTTACTTGTATCGTCAAGCTGTAACAATCTTAGAAAATAAACAGAAATGATAATTACCATGTTTGTAATAAGTTATAGAAATCTGTAGGCTAATAAGTTTCTGTAGCTTTAAACTTCAGAATTTTCTTACTTAATAAAACAGTACAAATTTTTACGTGGATAAATGTACAAAAATTTGATTAACCCTGTCTGAATAAAGTACACTCAACGAATATTCAAAATCGAATTTCTTTAAAAACTCCATACTTCTGACTTATTTGGTTGCAAAAAGAATATCTTTTGCCGGTTGTACCGCAAAACTGACTGCACCCTGTATGTCATACATGTGACAAACTTATTATCGCGGACACATACTTACGTAATACACTCGTATCCTGGTCGCTATGATTTTCGCTAATTGGATTAGAACTCGATGTCTGTATCGGTATTAATAAAGTACTCCAGAAATAACGGTGACATAAATAAATAAATAAATAATCGAGTTTATTTCCAATCAGTCGCGATATTGTTACGGGTAATAAAAGTATAAAACTGTAAAACTACTTGTGAACGCTTGGTAATCGAAACTATAACATCGTCGTGTGCCTGAACGTTACAATGAAGATCGTTGTAAAATAGAAGGTAAGAGAAACGTGGAAACGTTAAAGAAAATCACTATATATTCGCACGAACAATAAAACCCGCGATATTGCCCGGCGCCGCAAAAACTTATCAGCTTCTCAACATATGCACGGGACACCCATAAATATACGATTACTCACCCACACTATACAAACAAATACACGTCTTTTACACGTGCGACATAGAATTTGTACCGGTAACACGTCGTAACAATAAATATCGTACGTATATATGTATGTGCATGTATATATAATATATACATAATATCTATAATATGTGTATATTAAAACATTCATAAAAAATATGGATCTCTTGAGACCGTCAGATTTTCTTTTCCTTTGTTTTGGCCGTGTGCGTGTGGAGTTTACATGGCTTTCCTTGCAGTCCCGTTGATTATTTCCCGAGTGGAGTTTGATTCTTTTTCGGGGACCATTTTGGGCGATGATACTTTCGGAAGACGAGGTGCGATGACTATCACGGCTAGACCCAGCACGTGTAGGAACAGGTATAAATGCCTAAAACAACATTGTATCAGTATTTCTTCATAGCCTTGTTGACACGTTCACTGAACCTAATTCAATCAATTCTCGTATTATAAGTATCAATCAATCAATAGGTTTGTTTTGCGGCTCATTCTGTAAATATAAATCCTCTGTCGTGCATGTTTTTACTTATCAATCACAGTATACCACTATTGTTATTACTATTTCTTTTACTAATATTAATTTCATTTTAATTAATATAATAATGCTTTAATAATATTAACGTTAAAACTATAATATGATAATAGGTTTATCATTGTGTAATTCCATATGGCCATCCCTAATGATACCTATTTAAGAGACATATTGGGATATGCTGTGCTAAGCTTTCATTGTAGTAGTGAACGTGTTAGAATTCTATTCATATCGTCGTAGATTAAGAGAATAAAAGAAAGGCAATCTTGTTGTAGCTTACAGGTACATTCTGATGCTTGGTACAAATTCCAAGAGAACGAAGCTGAATGTAATATAGGCCATCAAGATTCTTGTTGCGACGAATGTTAACACATCGTAAAAGAACTTTGTCTGTTTGGACCCCATGAAGTGTGGTCGAATATGACGACGAGCCTGTTTTAAAGTTGAAACGTATGAATGAAACACTGCCATTGAGATATTATTTTGTAATTAACGTGAACTTCACCCACCACGCGCGATACCACGGTGAAAAAGGCGCCATTGGCGAAAGTGAGATAGTAACCGGGATAAAACCCGTGCCACAAGGCAGAAAGAGCGTACGTGTATACAAGCTTATTATGCTTCACTCTTTCGTACACGATTGATCTAAGCCACAGATTGGTTCCCTTGTTCCAATGCTCGATACTCTCCCTCAGACTAAGAGACATCTTAAAATTCCAAACAGAAGAAACTCATTAAAATGAACAGTCGAGTGCACGATTAATGATGCAACGTACACTCGAAGTTGACGCGAGCAAAAATATAGTTATATGAAGATGTACGTGTATTGTAAGTTCCATGATGAGCTTAGCAAATTAAGTTCAAGCGATGTCGTCATACCGGCATGACACTGAAGTTTCTATCGAACTGTCCGAATCGTTCGTTCGTGCAATCAGTTTTACAAAAACAGATATAGTGTCGATTTTACTGCAAGGAACTGGCCAAATATTTTTGCTCGCGCGCAAGTGGATCTTTTGTGCCGAAACATCGTAGACGTACCTCGAAACCATGAACATCGACATTGGATGCTAGATCCCATTTGGGTTGACCGGTTTCGTCATAGCCGTTAAAACCGAGGCCAGAATTATTGCAAATCGCATCGGCGAAAATCCACGCGTGATAGTACATGCAACGAACCAGTATCGTCGTTACCATCAGATACCAAATTTTGCAGAACAGCGACGTATTGTACAAGAAATCGTCGTCTGTAAAAAAAATACACAGCTTCGTCAGCGGGGGAATATAAAGCAGGATGGTGAGCGTTGAAGAGGAATAGGAGTCGAACCTTTCAACGTCTGGATCGAGTACGATGAACTGAAAGTCACATATATAATCGCACAGAATAAGCTCAACATGACCTTTTTTATCACGGCCGACGTCGGGGATGGTACCGCAGCCTTTTCGCCGTGATTGTTGGAATTTTTATCGCCATCCTAGAAAAAAAGGAAACTAGAATAGTGCTCTCCTTATTCGAGTTTCTATCATACATGGGACAAGATACGATGAGACGTGTGGTAACACCGGGTAAGGAATGAGTGTATACGCAAGAAACACATAAAAAATATATGGTTCCATTTAACACGGTAACTGCCGGAGTGAAAACTCCCATACCTGGTCTGACATACTATAATATCCCATTTCAAACAAAAATGACGAAGGAAATAATTATATAACTATTTGATTTCACAGCCTGGACCTTCTATTCTTATCACGATATTAATTCTATTCAAAATCGTATTAATATGAATAACTGTTTAATTAAATAAAATTTGGTGCGTTAAAAAGACGATGATCTCCATGCAACTTTTGTATACAGAAACTTTTCATACAACGTATAATTCAGAAGTTATTTAAGATGATATCAAATGCCTCACCCTGTATAACAAATCAATAAATATAATTATGAGAACTTTTAAGAATTGTTATCAATCGATATTCTTCCTGTCCATGTGCCTAAGTATCACTGTATTATGAGAATCGAAATCGGGAGCTACACAAGTACACGTGTACTCAACAAATCTTCAAAGTCGATTTTCCTCAATCCGAAGACTTAATCAACAAAATTTTATTCTGTATTTTCGATTTATTTTTTCATCTGACTCCGTGTCCGCTGGTACCATACGTCTAGCCTGTACAAAAAGAAATTAATTATTTTCATTCGATAATTCTTACCGTCAAAGCTTTCGTTTCGTGTAAGCTGCGTCCATGAACAAAATCGATGTAGTCGCGATAAAACAACACCGGTCCGGCCATTAAAGTTTGGAAGTGGAAGATGTAGCCGAAGTACTCCAAGGCAGTCGGCATCTTTCTGAAATGAGCAATGCATAATGAATTAAACGTGAATCACACGGCCAAATCGAGTGCAATGAATCCATGGATGAAAGTCGCCAGCAATACGTAGGAGATGACGTGCCCCGAGCGTTTTAGCGTTATGAATTACGTAATTAGTATCGTGGAAGAAATGACCGGTTGAAGAAGACGTCGACTCACTTCACGGCCTGATGACGCTGCGTTGGCGTGAATTCCTCTTCGTTTCTCGTCAAACCATCGTGTATACTGAACGCGAGACTGATCACTTTCTGTGTTATCACCATCAGGGGCCCTGCAACATGTATAGAATTCTGTAGCGTTTCCCTTTTGGACATCATTTTAAACTTAATCAATACCTCGTGCAAGCGGAGGTTTTTGAAATAGTAGGGAGACACGAATGTATGGCTGACATAACACGTTCCACGCCACGTGTACCGTTTTCGGTACACGTATCGATTTTAATTTGTTCACAGAACTGCCAACCCTTATGCAATTTTGAGTAACATTCACGGTAAAATGATGGTAGAAATAGAAGGTTTAATGTCAAATAGATAACTATTTGTACAATCAACCACGTGTATGAACAAATAGCCATTTTCGAGTGTCTGTCTAGTTACGGAATTTCCTACTGTGGCAGGGAACGTGATAAATAGAACCTCGATTCTTCGAACGTTGAATTGCCAGAACAATGCGGCGTAGTAAAATAAATAGTTTGAATGATACCACGTCAGAAGTTGGAATTATCGTTAACTTGGCTGAATTTCGAAAAAAATCTGTAAATAATATTTCTATGTCTTTTGAAGCGTTCAGAAATTTAGGAAAAGTTAGTAGAAGTTACTAAAGAAGAAAGTAATTAAATGGAAAATATACAGTGTGGTAGGCGTGCAAGTTTCAGGAAGAATGGCGAACTGAATAATTAAAACCCTAATAAATTATTATTTTTCACGTGACATACAGTTACAATTGATTCAGATAATCGAGATCGTACTGTAGAACACTTCCGACCTTAACGTTTATGTATATTTTCTACAGATTTATAAGGACTACTAGATATGTAATTAAATTAAACTTGAAGCATTGGCCATGACAAGGAGTCAATACACATGATTAATAAATCATTCACACATCGAATGCCAAGGTGAAAACAGCCGTACCTACTCAAACACGCCGTAATTCACGGTTTTTAATATGAACCATAAAAGAACAAAAATAGTGAAATATTCGATATACTTCTGCTTCTAAATTATTCTTGCAATATTAAAATTCCTCAAACATTTGTAAAAATCAATGTTTATTTAATTAAAATCAACTCGAGGCACCGGTTATCAATTACCTCCCACGGCGGTCGGTGTGTGAATAATATCGCAACAGGGTTAGGCGAAAACAATCACGGATGGTCAATGTCATTTTCTCGTTTTATTATTTCCGCTTTCAATTACGTCGGTAAATCGTTGGATCAAGTGTCGAGCCGCGTACATACACTTGATACTTTGGCCGACGAATGCTACTGGATACTCGTGTCAGGATTATTATACACCGTGATAGTGCGCGTGTACTTACCGGTGATATCGAGACTGTACGAGCCATAGTTGTACATCTGTCGATGGTAATGCACACAGGATAAGTAGAACAACGCCGTCGTCAGCACAACCCTGAAACGTGTCACCGAGATGAGTAAGTTCAAGGAACGATCATTGACCGTCGTGAAGAATGACGACCATGAGGAATGAACGTGAAAAGGCTTCCGTCTATAATATTCACTCGTTATTCATGGCGCAGGTTTTACCATGTCGCGATTCAAGATTAGATCGCGCAGACTATAGGCAGCTGAGAATTCATTCAGATTATTTTGAACTCTTTGCAATTGCTTCGAGATACACAAATGGCGATTTCAGGTACAACTGGACCTAAAGGAGATACGTTCAACACTTCAGCTGCGACACAGTCTCAGCAGAAACCGGCTGGTCGTGAACAAGACGATAATTGGTGAGACATAGACGCCTAATACCTTTTATTTATTTATTGTGTTATATTTTTTTGGATAAAGTGGTACAGATTTATTTACTACTTGTTTTTCGATTTAAATTTCCTCTGAAGGTCGATACTAGTTTGGGAATGATTTTTGTATATTTACATGATTATACGATCCGTCTTCGGAGCCAATATAGTGGCCATTCGCATATAAGAAGCTACTATCTTAGGGCGTACGCGTATGCCTTTCGCATCTGAAGAGTTAAAGTCTAAGTCCTTCTGAAAATAATCGCTGAGTTTTTTAGTGCTTTTAAATTCTGAGGATTTCTTTAAAATTTGGTGCGTATTTTGCGAAAAATTATGAGCTTCTTTAGAGTTATCTGATGGTTGTTTAAGAAGAAACAATAATGTATTAAGTGGACTGTAAGATCCTATTAAAATATTACTAATGATAGGTGAAAAACTACCATAGAAAAGCATGGACTGTACATAGGAGATTAAGAGATGAATTACTTTCGTTAAATAAGAAATCAAATTTTTATTAAATATTTCTTAAGAATTTTTTAATCAACCTAATACTCTGTATGGTTAAATAAATTCGCCTACAATTTGCTATTATTGTAGGCTTTAAACGAAAGTGGAATACCTGTCTGACTCTCAAGGTTCGCGTACTACTTGCCAGAGGTTCGATTGTTCTTAATATCGAAGTACTTACAAGTAGGCTTTCGAACTCTACAAGTACTCATTCTGAGTAACCAGCTCGTTTAACTGCGTATACTTCAGAATTAACAATACGATAATTGAAAACTTTAAAAAATGTCCAATCTTTACAGAATCAAAACAGGATTCATCCAAACATCAAAAGCACTATCCAATAAAAGTTATACACAAGTAAATGTACTACTATGTCCAAATGAACATAATACACAATAATTTCCATAATAATTTTCATGAAATCACTTTTACATGTCAAAACTAACTTGAATTGAAAAATACATATTAAACTTGATTCCAGCTCTAATTATACTTCAAAATCGACATCAAAATAATTTTGTTCATCTACCAAATAATACAAAGAGACGTGTGCTCTTGTTATAATGACTTCGTAAATTTTCCTACATGATTCAAAATTTTTGATTTTGCAGTTACGCATAAAAAAAGATTATAAAACTGCGTCCTTCTTGAAGAGAAATTGCAACATATTTACATACACGTGTTGATAACACACAAGAAGAGACTTATACTTTACACTCTGATAAAGTTCAATGCCTCATCGTGCATACTGCTATGTAGATGTTTACAAATACCTATTTATAGAAAGTCTGTGTCACGCGATATCATACTATGCATACTAAATTGCAAAAGTCCATGAGACTTGTACTTGAACAGCTACGCAATTAGTTTTTCCACCGGGAAACAGTGAAACAATTCCAGACCTGTGCAGTAGTAAAAAATAATCGTTTAACACGTTGAGTGCCACAATGACAACAGCCATACCTAATCAGACACGATATAACTTACTATTTTTTGCATAAATCGCAAACAAAAAGAAGATTTGTGTGTTAAATTGCGTTCTTCTGTTCCTACGTTATTAGTACGGAGTGTACTCAGAATTTTGTGACAATCAATAATTATGTAATTGAATTAAATTTGAGGTGCCGGTCAGCCGTGACCCCCACGGCATTCAAGGTGTTAAAATTTGCAAATTCCTTATTGTTTCTAAAACTGTTGCAATTAAATGGCAAAATACTCCACTGCCTTTGGAGTGATGTAAGATTTACGTGAGCGCATAAAGTGTTTAATAATGAATACAGTAATTGGTCATTGCAGTGTTTAGAATAATAAGAATGAAGGTACCGTTGTGTATAACTTGCCTGTGCATAATTCGAGGATTTTGCGTGAGCGTTGCTACGTAACATAAGGCGGGAAGGGCTACGAGATGTATCACCTGCCTGAAAAAATACGATTTTTTAAATAAAACAGTCGAATTTGTGAAACAAAAACATGCTTAAAGCATCCGAAAATTACTTAGAATTGTCAAAAACTTTCCACAGCAATAAATACACTTAATTCTATCGTGCAAAGTGTCTTCAGGAACTGGAAACAGCAGTATACTTTTCGAAAACATCTTATTGTTACATACATAATAAATATTACGAGAAAATGTAAATAACTGTAATCCTTTCGATTCTCTATGAGATGTAACACTTGTAGGTAAGTATATACAGTAGGACACGGATTATTCAAACTGTGACTAATAACAGAATGACTCTCACTGTAACGAGATTTCGCATAAAAGTGATAATTCCTATTTAATCTATTTTATAGAGAATCGACTATTTTTTCAGCAATAATCATTTTTTGGAAACAAAAGTCAAAAAGTACCTCAAGATTTAATTAATATAATCGCACTTACAATTGCAAGACTACGGTTATCTATGCAATAATATTATAAAAATTTAGAACATTTGCAACTATTGAATTGAGAATTGCATTACCTCTTGACAATTTAAACAGTTTCGATAACATAGTAGACCCAGTTCCAGAAGACCATGTTAGAATGGAATAACATTTTAAACGCGATTGCCGTGATTATTAAAACTACACGCTGTTTCTCAGTTAACTAATTCAGTTTCAAAAATTTAAACTAATTTACCTGCCGAAACAGAAGTATGCGAGTGCAAGGCCAACAACAAGACCGAACACATGTCTAACGGTTGCGGACACGGAGGCGGGGCTAAGAAATCTTCTTAAAACACCGGCCAATAGCAGTGCTGTAAACTGTGTTAACACGAAATTCACCTGTACACAAAGAAAAGAAAAACAAGCATTACAATTATATTCAATAAGAAGCACCAATAAATATTTATTAATGTACTCTCTAAACTGGTTTCCCTTCTTCAATTATTTCTAGCAAAACGAGCGAATGTGTAAAATTGTAATCTTTGTGCGACTGCTTGCACGCAAATTACAGTACAAATGACGATGCAAATCTGTCGCATGTGATACATACAGTGACGTGCAAAAGTTTCCGGATAGTACATTTTGTATTCTTACTTTGAATTAAGATAAATACTAAAAATCTAGAATTAAAATTCTAGATATAATTTTTTATTCAAATTATTCACATTCTAATCTTCAATATTCTTTCCGCACAGTTCTGGTATTTTTTCAATTGCGTGATAATGGAGTTCGAAAGGTGGCAAATTCAGTTGCCAACGTAATATTAGTCTTTCAAAATCGAATGTAGCAAGAAGTAATTGTATGCAATAAAACTTTTGTGATAAGTAGACTGCGGATGTTTATGCAATGTAATATACCCAACTTGGTGCATGATGGATATTTAATAACTCAGCATAATAAAACTTACTTGTTTTGAACATTTCGAAGAACAAATGCAGTCTTGTTGATGTTTCTTTTATTTAATTGCATTATCACAAGAAATGTAGAAGTCTAAAAGTGTATGTTTGCATAAACGTCCGCAGTCTAGTGATAAGATACTTTACTATAACTAATGGACCGCAGAGAATTTTATTTGATAGTCACGTTTTATTTTGGATTAAGTAAATTCATAATATTGTACGAGATGATAGTTGTAAGCAAAAATACAGAATACATCACGAAAATTATCTTCAGAGTATTATGAAGCAATTATTACGATAAAAAGAATGTAGATGTGTAAAATGTTTAGAAAGAAATATAATAAATTGAATCAAGGGAGTTCCTGAAAACAGATACAATAAGCTGATTTATTGATCTGAAATTACCCTATACGAGAAACTTAATCCTTCTAAAGCTTGTAAAGCTTAATCGAGTGATGACCACCGGAGCTGCGGCCTTCCCCCAATTTACGTCCATCTCTCTCGTTCCAGCTCCGGTGGCCATCACGAACCTAACCCTTTAAATATTATGAACATATGTATATTAAGAATTACAAAAATGACCTAATAAGTAAGAAATATGTAAACATTTAATCTATCACCTACTTTGTATTATATCGATTGAAAAAGTCGAAATGTCTGAAAACCAAAAATATATGACTTAGGTCGCTCTAATAGTCACTGTCACTGTAACAGTTATTTACTTTGAATATTAAAAAAGTGTAAACGGAATTTATTTATTTATTTATTGTATTTAATTATCAAAAGAATTTTGAGATATCGATATCTTGAAGTTCGATTATCGATATCTCGAAATTCGATTATAGATATCTCGAAATTCGATTATCAATATATCGAGTTCGATTATCAATATCTCTAAATTCGATTATCGATACATCGAAGTCCGATTATCGATATCTCTAAATTCGATTATTGATATATCGAAATTTGATTATACACTGGTGGATATTAGCAATGGATTCATATTCGCGAACAATGTAATGTGTAGTTTATAATGCGTAATAGAACACGAGAATATCTCAGCGAAAATGTACTGCTAAGCAGAAAAGTAATTTAGCAGATTTTAACTGTAATAACTTTTGAACTAATATGTTTACGGCATAAGTACGTACCTTAGTACTTGTTTGTAAAGATTAAAAAACTGCATCGAATAGTTTAGTCAAAACTATAGGACTCTATTTAAAAAAAATATGCAATTGCATTTTCCAGGTGCACCAATCCATAAACATGTACAAAATTATTTCCTGATTATGCATCTTTGGATACCATCTAATTTTAACTTTCAGCATTTTTATCTATCTCTAACCGCTTGGAAGATACAGCTTGTTCTAGTTACGTGGGACATCCCGTATAATTAACCCTAGAGCGACTATACACTTAAGATCTTTTGATCAAAAATGCCCCGAATGTATGGAACTCATATTTTCAGCTTTATACTACAATTTGAGAATTAAGGGAGTATAGGATCATCTAGTCGTATCAACTATAATAGCTTTATTTATAGGAAAACAGCATATTTTGCCCAAATTGTTTATTTATAACAGGTTTTACATTCTTGGTAAGAGTGCTTGATCATATGCTGTTTGCATATGAATTTTCCCTCATTCGGTTCCCACCATACAATAATTAATTCTTTGTTTGGGCATTAATCAAACTATTCTGGTTATTAAGACCTTATGTGTAACAATTTTTGTTATCAGCACGCCATATGAACTCCGACAATAATCTTTTAATATAAATGTCAAGGGAACAGAAACAAGCATATTGATACTAATTTCATTGCGTTCCTTCGATAACAACAAAAGTTTAAAAGAAAATAAGAACGAGGCGGGTCGAAAAAGACCCGAAGACCGCACTAGGGTAACTGTGTTAAACCATCGACAGAGAAGATCGACTTACAGAAGTTCCACTCGCAGCATCTTTCGTCAGGCGTTCTGAACGTCGTCATAATGATCGCGCGCAAAGCACGTTTTGCTCCGTTATCAAGAATTTGACCTTCGACGAGAGTCTCACGGGGAAGACCTTTACTAATCTCCCCGAGTGACAAATGCATTCCGTGTGCATCCCCGCGCAACGAGATGATTAATTGTTATCTCGAAGACAGAAAACGCTCAATTGACTCTTGCGAAAACGTATGAAAAAGGCAAATACGGTGACGGAAAAATATGTAAAAATTCTGACTAGCGACTGCACGGTCTATGGGTTTTTCCCCGTTTGGACAAAGAACGACAGAACACGCGTTGTATGAACTACGAAGGCCGAGCATGAAAGGGAACACACTTCGTGTCACTTCTATTGTTCTGTTACGCTCATAATGCACCGAATTCATTGAATGAAGCATGCATTCTTTTTTAAATGCCTTCCGAACGCTTTGTGAACATAAATATTCAGTACGGGCACATTTACTTTATCGCATTTGTAAAATCGTCTAGACGGAATAACGTTTGTTCTAATAATTATTGTTTTGTTATAATGAAGCACAGAGTGCATGCGAATTTATGGCACAAATTGTTCAGTTCATCCTTAAACAGTTTATTGAAGGTGACGAAGTATGGTTCAAGCAACGAACGGTCCTATAAATATTTATTTATATGAATACTCTATATTATATATAACTATTGTTTATGTACATGAAGATACGTTTATATAAATATTCTATAAATATTTTACATAGATTATACTATTGTTTGTATGTATATTAAATATACGTGATATGTTTTAAAACCCGGAGTGTATTTACTAATACACACTATCAGTTCATATCAGTTGTATGAATATATAGCTGTGATTAATCTGTTGAGGGTTAATTATATTCATTCGAATGTTATTATTAGACTATGGATGTTTATGCAATTTATCAGACCCGAATATCTGAAAACGCACATTTAAAACCGTGAAAAAAAAGAGCACATTTTTTTAGCATTTACAGAACAAAAGACAGTTTTATGAAAGTTTAATTTTTCTAACAGCAATAAAATAAAAAATATTGAACTGTGAAAATGTATATTTGCATGAATGTCCGCAGTCTAGTTATTATAAACTTAATAATGAAATTATCTCACCAGTCAAATGTGTCACTCTAAATTTAAATAAACACATTAATTACGTCGTAAATCGTGATAATAAATTTCTGGGGGATTTTCCTGCAGAGCTGGTTCTCAATTTAATAGTCCTTTCATATTCACAACGTTACATACAACATTAGATAATATTAATATAGCATATACATATACTGACACGTAGAATGTGCGACCATAATCTGATGTGCTAAATTTTTAAAACACAGAGCGTTTTCTGAGGACTGCTTCAGATAAATTCCCAAACACAATTAGTAATGTCTACAAAATGAACCATTAAAGTGAAAGATTTAATTTTGGACAAGTCTTGAAGGACTCCAAATTCATATTATATAATATATCTTACAATTACAACATTAATTGCACATGTACAGAGACTGACGAAATTAAAAAAATTAATTAAGTGTATATATTATTTCAACATTCTTTATTTAACAATAATAATATTATAAAACCGAATCATGGATACTGCGCATATATTCAAAATTGCTGGAGGTGTTCTGCACGTTTATTGAAAATTATAGTCGAGGATTCCCCAGGTTGCAGCTGTAATAACAATGTTATACGTCATCCAAACCACGTAATTCTCTAATTTCTTATTAAACAGAACTCTCACCCAAAAATGTACAAAAAATTAATTAATACAAAAATCCTATTGCTATGAACAAAAAGGTGATTTTCAATTGTATAATATATGAAAAAATCAAATATATCTGTATAAATTTACTGATTAGCTGAGTTATGATCAATTTCAATCCACAGCCGAAGAAATGCTTAAAAAATTGATTGATACAGAAATCCTACTGCCTTGAACAAAAGCGAGATTTTCAATTGTGTACCTTATTCAAAAATTAAATACATCTGTATAAATTTACTGATTAGCTGAGTTATGTTCAATTTCAATCCACAACCGAGGAGATGCTTAAAAAATTGATTAACACAGAAATCCTACTGCCTTGAACAAAAGCGAGATTTTCAATTGTGTACCTTATTAAAAAATTAAATATGTTTATATAAATTTATTGATTAGCTGAATTACGCTAAATTCTGTAACAAATGGTTTCTCTGATACAAACACCGACAACAAAGATTTACTTTGAATTGAATAACAATGGTTCCTATTCTCATCAATCGAATTTGAAATGAATGGGTAACTTAACTCGAATTGATGACCTCCGATGACCCGGGTTCCCCGGGGTATCCCCGCAGACCCAAAGTGGAATCCAATGTAGAGAAAGAGAGAACTAGATAAGAAACCGACGGTGATCCCCCGATGGAAATATCGCAAACGAAACAGGGAAAAAGCTCTTGCTAATATGTTAGTATATAAAGCCAAGCTTGTGCCAAATGTGGCACAGACATCAGTCGCCTTCTCTAAAGAACATTTGTGATCTTGTGATTCTCACACCTCGAAGTGATTAAAACAACACCTTCGACATGAAGTTCTTCGTTTTGGCCCTTTTCTGTGCTGTTGCATACGCTGCTGCTCAAGTTGAACCGGAAGCTCTGGATGAGTCTTACGTGAGTATATTAAATATTTCTTTTTTTAATTACCATATGCATTAGTTTCGTAATATTAGCAATATTAAAGCTTGAAGTATACCTTTACAATTATAGTTTGATTTTGATTGAAAATTCGTAACATTCTACCCCAAGTCCAATCTTCATAAAATGAATTTGAATAATACACTACGTGTGTTTATTTAGAAAATGACTGTACTTGTGGAATTAACCTGAAACTTAATGAAATGAAATTTGATGTACACGGTAGTCAACGTATGAAAGAAACATATTATAGCACAACGAACTAGATACGAAAATTTTCACTGTAGTAATCAACGTAATAACGACCCAACCGAAACCTGACATTTCTAGTAATACTCGGTTTCCATTCACAAGCACTGTACGTAACTTCGAGCTTCCGTTCTCAACAATCATCGTTCCCTATTAACCCTTTGCCTCACGACAACGAGTCGCACTCGTAGTGTAGATTGCGTACTACATGTTGCAAATCCAAATCGCAGTGCTGTATCAATTTTGAAAGAATTTTTTGTGCGACGTCTTTGACTTTACAACAAAGAATTGTTAGAAGTGGATATTATAATAATACTGACAGATATTTTGCATCTGTCAAAGCACTAGAACATTCAAATATTAAAGCAGTGCTACTGAACATTCTATTTTAAATAAAGAAATTGCCAATCTTCACTTGTTCAAAAGAAAACTATGAATTATTATTGTATTTCCTTTATTTTGATTAACAACGGACCACCACCTCTATGAGAATTAAACTAAATACAATAAACATAATATTGTCCTCTGAACAGTAAATTATTTTATCACTTTTAACTTTAACTAACAAATAGAATAACTATAACTTGGGCTAGTTTCGGTAAAAAACAAATTTACAAAAGTAATTTGTAGTGTAAATGGAACATAATAAAAGGAGGAAAATTGTTTTTCTTGCATCTGATAATAAGAATTGACAATTAGTAAGAACGAGAAAGTTATAATTTATAGGCAGATGAAAAATTGTTGTCCAGTACCAATTAACTAAGTACTTGGTTAGTAGATTTTCAGGTCTAAGTAATTACTAATGTCCGCAAAAAAATATTTAAATGGTAGAATAGAAAACTTTTATTCCTAATTTAAATTTACAAACATCACAAATGAAATAATTAATATATTCTTGATCTGTGCATTCTACATGTGACCAATACGAACGTCTTTTAATTTTAAAAATGGATTTCAAAATGACGTACTGATATGGGCGAAACGAAAAATAAAGTCCACCCATTTAAATTAGGAAGACGAAACAACCTTGAGAGGCATACTTTCAGTGGTTCTTCAATAATAATTACTAGACAGCGGATCTTTATGCAATTTAACATTTAAATGCGAGAAAGAAGCACACTCAGTAATTACACAGTAATTAAAGTGGGAAATAAATTTTGAAACATTTAGAGCGGAAAGTATAGTTTTATCATACTCTCCTTTCGGTAACTATATTAAAATAAATAATATTTAAGTCTTAAAATGTATATTTCCATAAACATTCGCAGTCTACTAATTACTAATAATAGAGGTAGCTCCTTTGACTGCGGGCTAGTTTGAATGAGACGAACACAGCGTGTGGCTGCGTTGCATTAGCACGTAATAAGCCATTGCTCCGAACGCCTATGGGCGTCGGCAGTGCACGGTGTATGACTTCATCAAACGTCGATAGCAGTCAAAGGCTTAAACCTAACTCGCTTACATAGCAATTGATAAAATCGCAAAACGAATATCTCTGCGACCGTTATTCATAGTAAATCGATTTTTTACAGTATTCGGGCCGTTTTCGTCGCGAGGCGAATCCTCAGGGGTCCTTGGTGCTTAAGGGCGAGAAACCCTTGAGTGGTCCAGACCGTCGACCATCCTTGGACATTGATTACAATCAACGATTCTACGACAAAAATGGCGTGAACGCGAACGCCTACGGTGGTCTGAACATTCGTCCAGGAATGCCAGCACAGCCACACATAGGCATCCAAGCTGAACGCAATTATCCGAATGGTTTCCTCGGCGGATTCGGTCAAGTTCAACGTGGACCTGGCGGTAGACCTGATCCCACTTTCGGTATCAGAGGTGGATGGAGATTCAGGCGAAGCGCCGATGATTTCGAGGAAGAAGAATCTTAAATCGTTCCGTATGAAATGTCGCATTCCCTTGTAATTAAAATACGATGAACAACGAAACAGTAGCTGCGGAGACGAACTGCAAAGTTTCAATGATAAAAATACGACATTTCACGGAATACGATCTGACAGAACACGATAAGAGCGTCAATACGTTCTGACTGCATTTATTAGCGTTTAATGATTATTTATACATGAATATTGGCTATGTATTATGCACACGGTACTTATTATAAATAAATTATTGTCAATAATGTGTTAACTCTATTGTAAGCGTGATTGAATAAATATGCATACTAAATTGTAGTTCATTCTTAATATTCATTCCACGTCACCGATTGTACTCGCTTCTCGTTTATTTGCATTAGCGCTTCATTATGTGTAAAACACTCCGTGATATCTGGAAATATGTACTAATAACGTTTTAGTCAGAAATGTAATTTATGTAAAACGATAAATTTATTCGGCGACATGGAAACTGAATAATTTTTGTTATGCTCGTGTTATCCGACGTTACTTTTCATGAAGAAAATCAATTGATGATTAAGCAAATTACAATTCAATGACGGTTCTCAAAGGAACAATTTTTGAACGAGATAAACAATTTTGAAATTAATGGAAACGTATACAATGCTAGAAACTACGAACTAAAAAGATAATCACATAAAATTGTGACATATAATAAGCAAGAAAATTGCCATTGTACATATCCAAATTATCTCGCATAAATTTTAAATAGCTACAAAATTTTATTACTAGACTGCGGTTGTTTATGCAATTTAACATACTTAAATATCTGAAAAACGCACATCTAGAACCTTGAAAAAATGAAAAACACATTTTTTAAACATTCACAGAACAAAACACAGTTTTGTTAAAGTTTTATTACTAAAACTACATTAACATACAAAGCATTTAGGTCTAAAAATTTGATTTGCATAAACAACCGCAGTCTACTTATTATACTAATAGCAGAGAGATTTAAAATGTCCTGGTATGAACAATTATCTTTTTAATGTTTTTTACAGAATTGCCCTGCAGTCTCACTCAAGACATCTCACTCAACCCACAATTACGAGGAACTTTACACTTTTATGTAATTAACAGCTGGCAGGGACATCCAATTTTCCGGCAGGATCTCAGGTAGAACAGATTTCACTTCGAAAAAACAGGAACACTTAACACCGTGTTATGCATCGCGTGTGGTAATTAAAAAACATACAGGAACGTGAAGAAGGTTTTTATTCCATTTTTTTATATGATATTGTGTTACGTTCAGGGCTTGAAAGAGTTCCGAAAATAAGTGTTTCAAACTGTTATATAAAGGTTCCGATTGAAACAGTTATGAAGAACCTATATTCTGAATAACTGTTATGAAGAACCTAAATTTCAGCCTATATAAGTTTAAGTTACGGTTCCTTTCTCAGCTCCCATATCAGTTCTATAACCGTTATTTTTTAGGTTCTGTATAAGTTCCAGAACGGTTATAGAACCGATTCTCGTAACGAATTTAAATGTAACTTATGTTCATTGCATAATCGAAAGGTTATGCAACGTCGAAAAATCGAGTACGAAGACGGAAGTACGAGGAATTTAAGCACTATAGGAAAAAAACGATGATCGAACTACTTGTAGCGTGCTATGATAATGTTTATCATCCTCGAGATCTATAGCAAGCTTTGCACGCAATGAACGTTCAATTTCAAACACAATCTAAAGTGGATCACGCGACTTGTTGAAGTTTTGAACTTGTTAACTTACCGGGGCATGGTTTCGTGTCACGAACCCGTATACTTACCTCCCCTTTAGCACTTTAACTGCCACGCTGTATTATCTCAAAATGATAAATATTCTAAATTACATTTCTAATACAAAAGGAATGTAATCTTGAATACGTTTTTTCATCAGTAATATTAGTAACTTTCATAACTTTTTCACTGGTTCTATTACATGTACTTTATTAGATATATTTGAGTCGTTTATTACTGAAAGGGCGCATGTCCATATTTTGGAGAAAATTGAATTATGCATTTTTCTAGCTTTAGATGTCTAGCCGAGAAAAAAGTGTTTTTTGATATCTCCTATCAACTACGATAAAAAAAACGAATAAACAATATTTCGAATAAAATTAGGAAGTTTTTATTTAGTAGTACTATACATGTTCAAATAACTAATGATTGAGTCTAATTATCACTAACAAGAGAACGCAGCGAATCCTTACTCACCGGTTGGAATGAAATTCTGTAGGTTTATAAAGTGATTTAAGACAAGAATAACGGTATATCTCATTCGTGTCCAATCGCCCTTTAAGGATGTGAAAACTGACCTCAAAGTCAAATAGGCACTCCCACTTTTACGCGTATAACTTTTAAATTACAAGAGATAGAGAAAAGTGTTTGAAACAAAAATTTAATGGTACAATAAGCGGTACAAATTTACGTTAATAAAATTTGGAAACAAATTTTTTTCTTAGAAACAAATTTACCTTACGAAAAAAGAAAACGTTTTCAAAATCTAGTGATAGTATTATAAGTAATAATTGAGTCTAACAATAAGTGTCACCCATGTATGGATAACATGGCGGTCAAAGTGTTAATAAATTCCCGTGTATCATAAATACTGTTCGTTAAATAACAAAACAACGAGAAAATCTTAAAACAACATTCGACCGAATAAAAAATAAAACGTCGGAAACAAATGTGATCTACTAAGAGTGAGTATTGTTTAAAAATCGCTGTACGTACATAAAGCTCGATATTCGAGAAACGAGATACGCTTCGATGCTATTTATTCTTCCATGGAGATCACAGAAATAAAAAGCTCTGCTTAAGTGCTTAAAAAATAACTCGGTGATTTTTTAATAATAGCGAAGCGTGTTTCACCTCACCGGAGCGCGTGATCTTTTGAAATATGAGTAGGACGACAAGGAAAATAAATGTAAACAAAATAGAAAACAAATTGCTCCATTATAGAGACAAAGTGAAAATCGATAAAGTGATAAATATAAAACAAAGCAATAAAAATTACTAGAACGCTCACTTAGCGTAGACATGACTAAAATTAACGTAATATCAATATAATACCGTATCTATGACTCATTAAGTACAGAAATAAAAATTATAAACATGAGACTGAATCTTGCCTCGTCACCGCGATAAATTTAACAAAACAATCGCAGAAGTAACAGTATAGTTTGCAGCAAGGGATTTTCGCACTTAATTAGAAATTTCATATTCATTAAGTACTACTTTTAAGTGTTCATTTAGAATTCTACAGGTTACGAGCGAAGGCGTGCCACGAAAAGAATTCATACGCTGAAACGCGAAAGCACAATTGCACGCGATTTAAATTAAAAATTACATTAAGGCAACCTTAAAGACAGTTAATTTGTTCCACTCGTGGAAATGAAAAGGAGAAGGGAAAAATAGAGTATACTGGCAGAGTTAACGAGCATGACGTAATTCGGCAGAATTTACTGAAGCGTTTCATAATTATCGTTAACAGTTTTATCGGATGATTCGAACGATCATCCAATACTGATAAAATATGATTTCACAGCGATGTACGAGACGTATGTTTCAGGCCAGACGTCACGTGACGACACTCCGGTATGATATAAATCTTCTACGTTCATCTGCATTTCACCGCCTCATGACATCGTTGCTTTTTGTTTCCCGTTCGAAATGACTATTCCTATCAAACTATCTCATTAACCCTCGCACACCGAATGCCGGGTCATTTTGACCCGTCCCATAGCTCGCCTGTTGCAACAGTCGACTGGCGTTTTATCGCTCTAATAGAAACAATGACGAATCGACACTGTTGCGGCGGATGTAAACTCAATGGATGTTGCGCGTCAGTATTCAGTATAGCAGCAAAGAAGAAGTGTATCTAGCAAAGTTCTATCTAATAAAGCTCTAGCAAATAACAAAATAATGCTAAAAAATAATGATAGCAAAATTTATTACAAAACCTTCCCTCAAAATGAACAAATGTGTCTCAGCTTTCACTATGGGCCAAAATGACCCGGTATTCGGACTCCGCGTCGTTGCTCGAGCATTCGGTGTCCGAGGGTTAAGCGTTTCACATTGCTCTTTAAATAATTCTTACACCCGCTAAAAAATTTATAATTATTCAGAAAGTTTCCGCGTTCTTCGCATTTAGAATTCCGCACGATCATAAAGTAGTGTCAAAGGTTGATATTCATTGTTTCTTTTCGTTGACGTGGTCGATAATCGGAACTCTAAAGTAATGATTAGTTAACAGTGATGGTCATGCGAGCTCCTACATTCCCTCATTTTAGATCCATTTCCCTCATATAGGCTGTGATCTGTGACGACGATGGACCGAGGGGGAACGAGGAGTGAACTAGAGGGAACTGAAATGAGGGCAATTGACCTAGAGTGGGGGGAGGCCGGAGCTCTCGTGTCCACCACTGACAATGAGTTAATTTCTTTAAATTATGTTTATTCAGTATGGATTCCTGGCTGTGATAAAAGAGGTAAAAAAAATGGTGAAATCTCTGTGAATAATAATGTGCGTACGTGTAATCATTAAGCAGCATAATGTTAGTTACATCTATGACAATATTCAAATTTTTCAGAAATTAAACGCACGCATACGTATGAATACCTATAAAGATATCATGTAATGAGCAATGTGGTGTCCACGGGGTGTTAAAAAATATTATTCAGAACATACAGAATACCGTAGTAGTTAATAAACTGAATAAAAAGTATTTAGTTGGTATACCATAATCACTCAATTTTATCCGAGGTATAGATAATTTTCTGAAAAATTCTTTCCAACATAAAATTGTTCTCAGCATCCATGTTTGTTAGATATTTTTTTCAAGTCGATGAGCACTATCTACCGTAAAGGTCCAGAACCCTTTTTGTATTTATATAAATATTATACACATATATACCTCCGCTCAAAAGTCTTAGGACACCTGCGGTTTTAAAGAATGAAGACATGTAGCGGATACTTTGATGAAAACAAAATATAAATGGTTTCTTACTTTTTAGTCAGATTTTTAATATATCAAAACAAAATAATTTCTTTAATATATAAACTTTTAAATGGTATAACATTATTTCATATCTGTCAACGACACTTCGCTTTTTCAAAACTTGAATACATAATTATTAATATTACACACAGTATTAAAACAAAATATTCAGAATTTAGAGGGTATGTAATACTTAACAAACTGAACAAAAAATGTCTAGTAAACATACATACAAAATTCAATATTTTCGAAGTTATAAACAATTTTATAAAGAATTTGTTTCAATACAGAATTGCTTACAGCTCGATTAATATTAATTTTTCAGTCCATGTGTATTAGACATTTTGTATACAGTTTGCCGAGTACATTTACCCTGTAAGTCACGAATATTTTTTAATGCCCTATTTTCGCATTGGTAACGTCCGTGCCAAATATATTTTACATAAGAACCGGCCTTGCGAATAAAGGCGGTGTAACGATCGTATAAGAAAGCGTTTCAACAAGATGATAGTATTCACGCAGGTGCTTCGTACTCTATAAACGAATAATTGTGAAAGCACTCTAACGAGAACGAGGAACAATGCTCACGCGATGGCAGGATCAATCACGCGAGTAATCTTTTCGCTCCTCGAGTTAGCACATTTCAACAGCCACGAATAAACGTTATTTACCAGCAGAGATTCTACTCAATATCTGATAAAAGAAAATAGAATGAGAATATACAGGGGTATCCTAAAATTTTCCAGCCAAACTGTGTCAACGTATTCTACGAGTGCAAACAGGAAGAAGTGTTACATAAACACGTACCCATGCATCCTTAATTAAAGCGTTACAATAAAGATATAAAATGTAAAAGAAATGATAACAAGCTTCGTGCCGCATTTAAGATTGTTGACAGTCTGTACAAACGATTAATAATGCAGTTATTGAAATGAAATGTAACTGACTTAAAATTTATATGCAACTGCATAGCAATAAGTGGATTTTTTTAACGAAACCGAGCTTTATTTATTGTAAGAATATATTCTCGATATATTTCTCGATATATTATTCAGTCCGCAATAAAATATAGCCTATGACACTCTGAAAAATGTAAGGAAGCTACTGCGAAAATATCATTACAATCGGTTTAGTAGTTTTTGAGATTTTTGTGAACATACAAAGAAACTCTGTCTCTTTACTATAATAGTAAGATGGGAACACATTTTGCATCAAAACACTTCGCTTTATCTTCTTTCATGTCACAGATGATTATCACGGTTATTTTGGCAATGTCAAAAAAAGACGAAACCGGGCTGGTATTCAGAAAAATGGTCGGCATTGTGAAGCAAAAAAGGAATACAACGTAGCTAATCAAACTGATATTGAACTCCTTCAATTCCATAAACAAATTACAAAAATATCGTTGTACTACTCTTCTGAAATACCATACAAATTTATAGTTCATATCAACTTTTGTTATAGTTTTTTAATAAACCATTTACGATCATACGTTTGTATCAGATTTTGACTTCATTTTTATTCGTGAAACATACTCGTGCAGTTCGGCAGGAAACATCTGGAACACCTCACATAATCTAATTTATATTATAAAATTTAATTTTTGTGAAACTATAGGCAATAATATATTCACTTTCTGAAAAGAGTCTTTAAACAGAACACTTGACCTGCCGTACTAGGTATGGCTGTTTTCACTGGTGCCATCAGCATGTTAATAAACATTACTATCTGTTCCTGTATCATCGGATTTCTCTAAATTTCCATCGTGAAAATCGACACGCCTACCGTTGCAAACTTCATATAATACCTGAACCTCTGGTTTCCCATTTGGTTTACCTTTAATTCCTTCCGCGATGGATTATCGGGAAATCGAAAGTTGCTTTTCTTCTCTTTCACGGTGCTATCTATTAGATATTCTCAACCTGTCTACGTCTCCGGAGAATAATTATTATAATTTAGATGAATACAATGTACAAAAATTTATGAATGTAATATGAATATACATAATTGAATTTGCAGTTTTGTATGTTTAGTGTTCTTAAAAAAAAAATTCTCAAAATATACCCTCAAAACAGGCCGAGAATTGAGAGCACTCTGGATACATGAACAGTAGGATATTTCTTGCAAATGAAATCATTTTCAAATTTATTGAAAACTTCATTGAAATCCAAATGAAGTGCGATGACGATAGTGGAAAAGGAACAGTATAGCGATGCCTAACCGTGTTCACAGTGAAAAAAAAATAATGTTCACGCTATACATATACAGAACTGAATCTTCAAGTTGTTTGATTTGAAAAAAAAAAAGAATCTAACCAGAAAATGCATGGTCTTTCTTCATTATTCAGTTCATACGGACCTTTCCAACCTCTTCCTAACTAAAATACGTAGATTTAAATAATATAATTTAAATGTCCAGCTCGAAGATCAAAATCAATTTTACAGCACTTTTTTCGTATTAAACATCGGTCGTGACGTGGAGAATCAACTCTAAACGACCATTACTTGTTGTACACTCTGTACAATTAGGAATTAAGCGTTGAACTCCTAAACTACATTCTTCGTATGCAACAGTTAGTCGAATGGGACAACGGTACCGGCACGAACGAAAAAGGAACGTGAACAGTTATCTTTTTCTTGCTTGAACCAAGAAAGCGCAGCATCAGGTAGGTCAGGGATTCGCATGCACCACCCAATTAGAGGTAAGCAGGGAAAGGAAAGGTCTGGTGCGAGGTGCTCTGTATTTATCGTCGCGACAGAACCTGAGGAGAATGTCAAAGAACTTCTGATTGTGAGGACGCAGAAGAGGACGTAGAAATTTGTCAACGTACAAGAACCGATGATTAATCTCTTAAATTGATCTTAATCGTCTTACCGCAGTGTCCTCGAATAATTGGACTCCAAACGAGTCGTTCCTCTTTTCATGTTCACGGCTGAAACGCGTTTCGTTTCATTGCGAACGAAAGTATGAATTTCTCCTCGCATGCGATACCATAATTGCTTACGAGAATAAATCACCTCTGCTTCCTAATGTTCGTGTTACCTTCCTGTAAAAGCGAAACGCGCATTAATTAGCCATACTATGAATAGAATCGTAGAAAGCTTGTGAAAGTCATTGGTACATTTTCCTGTACCGGTGTATGATTTTTTAAATACGTTCGTGGACCAACGTAGCGTAAATGTTTGGTTGGAAAATTGTAATATTCCGTAACGTTTCAGCGGAAACGAACGGTTTGCCAGCACGATCACGTGCACGCGTAAGAAATGAGTCGAATGCCGACTTATGATGCTCGAACGCTAATGCGAGTTGATCTCGAATTCATCTAGCGCTAATGTCGATTTATTTCGTCGTGAGGGTTCAAGATGAACAGATCGTTCGACACGATGCTCGTTCCGCAGAGGCCAATGATCCCTACGCGTTTATTCGCTGCCACACCGAGCGCCAACTATACAGGGTGTTAGAAAAACCGTTCACGGCTTCGGAGGCACATAGTTGTTGCAGAGAGCAATAAATCATTCTTAACACTTTGACGGTCGGAAAAATATTGCAAATATTAATAACACATATTTTAATTTGTAACATTCAATAACCGTTCCTTATAGATTTTTGTGCAGTGACTGTGAACCTGCGAATGGTGTTTTCCCATCACTCTCAGTTTTTGCAAAAATTAATTCAAGAAGAAGTTTTCAACTTCAAAGATGTGTGATTTAACAGAAAAAGTTATTCAGTTGCTTTTTAGCCGAAATGTTTCCATGGAATCTCCAGGTTAAATCGTATAAATTATTATTACATTAAATAAAGACTTAAGCGTGTATAAACAATAATTAAAGTGAAAGGAACATCAG
Source organism: Macropis europaea (assembly GCA_916610135.2). Taxonomy (NCBI): domain Eukaryota; kingdom Metazoa; phylum Arthropoda; class Insecta; order Hymenoptera; family Melittidae; genus Macropis; species Macropis europaea. The sequence continues at coordinate 34,095,158 of OU744343.1, forward strand.
AACTGTACCAATTTTTCTGGATATTTTTCAATTTATTTGAAAAAATGAAGTGTCTAACTACAACACCCAACAGTGCAAACCTTTTTCCTAAGGGTAGCATAAAAAACTACAGATCATGTTGTTGTCAATAAAAAAACGAAATAGTTTTGGAAAACATGCGTCGCATGTTCCCTTTAAATTGACATTTTAAACACTGAGGGTGATGAAAAAACGGGTTGTAGATCTGTATTCAGTGTACAAACATCTGTGAGAAATGCCTATTAAATATTTCAAGTCAAAACAGTTAAAGTTTGTTGAACAGTGTTATCTTTAACCAGTTTTGCAAGAATCCTTAAGTAACAAAATGTTTTAAATGATTCTCTTTATATTGAATATTCTGCAATTTCCTCTTCATTAGCGCCTGAATATTTATTTATCGTCTGCAATAGATATGTTAATATATTTATTTTACAAGTGTTTCATTCAAATTAATAAAAATCACGCGTATGTGACAGCGGCCTCAATGTGTTAAATAATATATACCTGAAAATGAACCTCGTAAGAAAAGTGTTCAAAACTTACAGGGTAGATAGAACTCATCAGACTGAATAAAAAATCTCTAATAAGCATGGGTTGAGAAATTAATATTATTCGAAGTGTAATTTTGTGTAGAAAAAAGGGTAAAGAAAATTATTTATAACTCGGTCAGTAGCGAGTTTTCGACCTATGTTTGAGATTATTCAGTTTAAAGAGTACTATCTACCCTGTGAGTACTGAAAATTTTAATTTTAATATCGTAGATATTGTTAGCTCTGTGCGGAAAACGCTCATAGGCGTTTGAATAATGTACTTATTAAACGCGTTTACCTATCTGCCGCACGATGTACAAGGTTTTAGAAAGAACTCATTATATAATTTGTACGAATTAAGCATTTTTTGTTCCCCTTTGCGAAAACTATTTGCTCGCGATCCTGTTCAACACCCTGTATGCTGCGTGTTCCTTTTTAGAAGCTCAGCTTGGTTTATGTAAGAAATTACAATTGATCAAAGGACTCTGTCGCTTTCAATGATTCCCATCACGTACCGGGAGAAAAAATAACGAGGAATTCATGATATGTGCATGTATAACCACTGATTTCAGTTTTGTCGTGGTTACTGACCACATGGAACTACAATACGAACATGCATACTCCAGTAATGTATTGGTAACGTGCCAGTTACGTTGCCATGATACGTTCACCGTATGAAATAAGAACGAAACGTTCGGTAAGTATGATTAGATCATCAGTGCGAATGTATTGTTGCTTGTGGTGTACTAATAATGAATCTATTGAGCGAAATAGCTGGTGTCTCGTTACGAAGACATTATATTGATTCGTCGAGAACTGAGGCGTACATCAGAAAATCGATTTTAATTTGCAGTAAATAATTGCAGAGAAATGTTGTAGATATAAACTGTAATTCTTTTTATTAAATATTCATTTGCAAAACTTTTATTGCGTTCATTATTTTATATATACATGTGCGCCATATTGATCATTCACTTCGTCACATCAGCTTTTCAATCATTTCTAATATCACGTGCTATTTTTTTGTAAGAGTAGAAAATAAAGAAAGTTGTGTTCTACCTTTTCGTAAACTATTACAACTAACTTCATTCAGTCATTGGTAGACCTGTAGTATTATACCATGAATTAGCTCAAAGCTGTTTACACAAGATTTTTAAATTATTTAACAATAAACCTACTTCTGAGGCAATGTTTGGAATTGAGACACACCCTGTATATTCTTGATACATGAAAGGGACGTCGGGTAATCAAGAAACCATAAAATCGAATCACGTTTAATCAAGGCCCCACCATACTGTACAGGATGATTTAAAAAAGGTATCGAAAAATTTAGAGATGTACGCACCAAGATTAAACAATAGTATTTTGTGCCTTGTTCTTAATTATAAACAAAACCGGACTAAAACATGGCTTGATTCAAGCGAAACTGAAATTTAAATAATTAAAATTGAATAATTTGAACAATGTAATAATTATGAAAATGGTGTGTCCATTTATGGCTCAAAAAAACAATATTTGGTTTAGTTAATTCCCATAAAATCATTTATATAATGAATTTACATATATTTAAATCCATAAAAACGTGGGCAAACTTACTAGACTTTATCAGTAATTTTGAATCGATTGAAATGCAAACCTTTAAGCATCTCGACACAAGGAAAAATTGGACTTACATCATTTCCATAATAAACGGTCCATACAGAGCTCCCTAAAATAAAGACACAATGTCCTTTTAACATAGACCATACAAAATTTTTATTTCAATCTTCTATAAAAGGTTCTGTACGTAAAAAAATACAATAAAAAGATAACAGTAATTTCATTGGAATTAATTTATGGATGTGTATTGACGGGACATTTTATTTATATTTTAGCAAATACCACGTACCCGTAAACACTTCGACTCTTTTTTACAATCACTCAGCATATCTCTCACAATGACTGCGACTTATGTTAAATTTCTATAATTCTATAGATTTCAACAAAAATATACGAATGTAGTCTTAAAAACATTCACGAAGAAACCAACTATATTAAACGAACTACAGTGTGTGCTGACTTCAACTTTTATTTATTTAACGCTTTTTTATGGCATGATCCATTGAAGCAAAGACACAACATTCACAACAAATTACATTTCAGGTGTACCTCGAAAGCTTGTAGCTCGTCTATTGCATCCGAATTAAAAATGAAAAGTAATCATGCAAATGTTTGCCCAATTTCGTGAGTCACTGTATGTACTGCCTCATTTCAGATACTCTCAAGATTCCTGATAATCGATAAACTAACATTTGCACCGGCCGTTGCCGTTCGCCGAAACGATGTAACACTCCTGTTTTCCTATGCGACAAGAAATCCGCAGAACTTCACGGTGATCTAGCGCGGGGCAGTTGATTGCAAATGATGTAATAAAGTTTTTTACTCTGAAACGTGAAATGGATCGCGGATGAAGAACGTGTAAGCGGAGACAAGGCTGGCCCGAGAAAGATGTGTCACTGTCTATCGATAATTCGAGGCTCTCTGGTTAGAATAACGGTACACCGTGACAAGGTATCTTTTTATCGGGGGCTGAAAGTCCATCCGGACGAAACGGGACCCTAGTCGCGTTACTTCTCGAAAATAGAAGACGACCGTGTTTTGTTTCGCATTGTTCGTGTTACATTGCAACTATAGCTATGCGAGACCTTCCTTTTCAAGCGAATCGAAAAAGAAGGTGCAACGTCACGTTCTCGATTACTATGTGTAGGCGTCAAAGGAATTGATCTGAATTTATCGCTTGTTCCTAGCGTTGCGTTAAAAACGAAACGACGAATAAGAAGCAAGATCAGTATGTTGCTCGGACGATGCTCAACGACTCATACGATAATTATCGCTCTATCGTCAGATAATTACGGCAAAGATTGCTCCCAGTCGCTCCTTTTTTTTCTGAGACTAACGATCGATGGGACTGATCGTGAATATATTTAACATCTTCAAAGATACAGATGAGCTACAGATATGAGCTACAATAGTGGGGTAATGAAAATATATCGATCCATTTAAAAAAACGTCGGCGATCTTGAAATCTCGTAAAAAAATTAAGTAAAAAAAAAGGTCTGTCAATCAGAATATTTATCCCGTTGTACCATTCATTTTCTCTCTGAACATTTTTTCCCTATTATGAAAAGCAACCGAGACATTTTAACTGCTCGAGTTAGGCGAAACATCCTGTATATGTACATAATTTTTCCCAGACACTTCTGAAATTCTTCCCAGTTTCTGTTTAGCAGCTACGAATTGAAGAAAGAAATTATGTAATTTTTTCAACGTTAATGAATTCGACCCTAAAAAGGTTAAGGTCTTCTCCGGTTCAGAGAGGCCTCTATTTGAATACATAGAACCGTTCGCTCTTGCATTTATGAGTCTCCATGAGTCATCAAAGCTGAATCGCGAAGCTGTAAACTGTTGTTGACTTTAAAGTGTATGGCCAATCATTAAATCGAAAGAAACTACGAAGAATGGGTTGAACAATAGAATCATAAGCAGAACGTAGAATAAATCCCCACCCGTGATGTTCCCGCATCGAATTTCACCGCTTCGAATCGATGACGTTCGAACATCTTGTACGGCTCTAAAATTAAGTTTCAACGACACTCTCGATAACTCGTACGAATGCAACGCTTCGATGTCGCGTTTAATTATCCCTGCAAGATTCTACAATCTAAACGTTTCTTACCCGTACGGGCGGATACGTTCGCGCAAACACGCGATTCTCCCCGAATGCAATCGCCGTAATAAGTGACGAACAAAACGAAGTATATGTTAACGATCGAGAACGCATGTTATATTATTCCTGTCCGTTGTTTTGAACGAGGACCGCTATCGTTGTGCAAAACAGGAGGAACTAAAAAAGAAATTAACTCGAAATAGATAAGATATAACAATATAATGGAAATATAGAGGATGCTCCAAAATTTATGATCTTAACACATTCCATGCCACAATGGAAAATACCGTAACTAGACAGACACGCGAAAATGGCTATTTTTTAATACAAGTGGTTGATTGTACAAATATTTATGTATTTGATACGACACTTTCTATTTCTACTATCATTTTAACGTGAATGTTACTCAAAATTTCATAAGGAATAGTAGTTATGTGATCAAATTAAAATTATTGTGTGCACCGAAAGTGGTACACGTGGCAGGGAATGTGTTAATTATGGTTGCGTGTAGGATTTGACAAAATAAACAAGAAAATTTCAGTAAACATCGGTTGAAAAATGAATAACTTTCGAAATATAAACAAAAATTTGAGCGATGAGCTATTATAATGAAATCGAACTTTTGTAACTTGAAAACTACTGACTCCTGGGCCCACGTTATGTAACTCAAAATTTCATAAGGAATAGTAGTTATGTGATCAAATTAAAATTATTGTGTGCACCGAAAGTGGTACACGTGGCAGGGAATGTGTTAATTATGGTTGCGTGTAGGATTTGACAAAATAAACAAGAAAATTTCAGTAAACATCGGTTGAAAAATGAATAACTTTCGAAATATAAACAAAAATTTGAGCGATGAGCTATTATAATGAAATCGAACTTTTGTATCTTGAAAACTACTGACTCCTGGGCCCACGTTTACAATTATTTTGTAGAATACTATATCGAGAACACTTTTACTTAATTTGCTGAGTACTATACGTACCGAAAATTAAGACCATCAATTTTATAACATTATGTATAATTGCACGATAAACCGAGATTGTATTAGTGTTGTTCTAATATCAGTTTGGTAAAACTGACGTTTAGGGGAGGCAGTCCCGATGACATTGAACTTGATATATATTATCAAGCGCACCTTCTTCAGTAACGCTCAAGAGGTTTTAGCCGTCGCTCGTTATTGTTTACAAAGTTATTAATTATTAAATATAAAACACGAAAGGAGATCCATTTTGCAACGAAGTTGATACATGTCGCATCACTTGGCCATTACTGAATGAAAAACCCGCTTAAAATTTCAACACAGGGGCTCCGCCCCTTCCCCTGCACCCCCATCCAAAAAAAAATGCAACCCAACCTAACTCATTCTTGAATTTAGTTCAGGATAGGATAGTTTGATTTATCCCAAGGACAGATTAGGTCAGGTTAGGCTAGATCATTTCGGGTTGGGGTGCAGGGGGAGGGGCTCCCGTCCCGTGATTTTTCATAGTTTCGATGCCGTGTTAGCAAAAATACCAAGACGCATTGAGGCTTTCTTTGAAATAATGAGTTCTATGTACCCATTAGATCGTTTAAATACTGTTTAAAATTCTCATTTCGCATACTCGTCAACTATTTCTTATATCATAATCCTCTGTCCATTAACGATGTCCTGCATCAAATGACTTTTCTTCGTTCAGACATGTACTATTTCCACATACGTATTAGTCGTTTATGACTTTCAATACTCAAAATAACTGCTACATTTTGCAAACTTTTTTTGTTAATAACTTTTTATTAAAAAACGAGCGACGGCAAAAACTTTCTGAAAGTTACTTAGGAGGATGAGCTTGATAACATATGTCAAGACCAAGGTCATCGGGGCTGCCTCCCGTAAACGTCAGTTTTACTCATCGTATTCTCAGTGGACAAAATGAGAAACGTTGCGCCGAGAATAAAACTGACGAGAGGCGTCCGAAACGACGCCTGAAGATCCGTTCAGCGGTTACAAAATCACAGACATGCAATTTTCAAGGTGCAATTACTGCAGCTCAACCGGTGAAAAAAAAGTACCCTCGTTCCGTGTAACACTCAGGCATGATTTATTCCTGAGTATCAAAATTTTAAGCGTCAAGATAAGTAGTACCGATTCCTATCCGATATTTGGCTCAAAGAACTTAATTCATACTTAATATTTAATCCGCGAGCATTTCTTGTGTGTTTTTGTTATCATTCTCAAGCAGGAAAAGCTTTTATCAATCTTAGTGAAAATGTTTTACTTTATTATCATTATCAGCAGTATTATTATACAACGTTATTTTGTAAACAGTTTTGTTAAATTGGTTTGTAAATATTCTACTGCGATTTTCTTTACTTTAATCTACTAACCTTTTCCATGTTTGCATTAGCATTATTATAAGCGTAAAAGTCGAAGAAATTTTATGAGATCAGAAGTCAAATATTCAAACGAGACGATGAATGACACGACGGCCACGTGCACATGGCACTCATTGTCAGTGGCGCAACACTTGGCCATTACTGAGTAAAAAACCCGCTCAAAACTTCAACACACGGAAAACCTCGCATCATAAGAGGGAATGCCGTTTTTCGTAACGACTCTCGGGAGACAGAACTGGGGTTGACAACTATTCTGATCGCCAGTGTACTTATGTCCTAAACGTATTAATTCAAAAGTTTCATAAACCAAAAAAAGATGTGCCATAACAAAATGAACATATCCACTCTTTCACTATTTGTAAATGCCATGATTTTCAACAGCTAATTGTAAATTACTGAATGAACCTTTGCTGATCACATATGTGCATACATACTATTTTTCTCTCAAGTCTTTGAACTTTTTCAATTTTCTTGGTAATTGCAAAGAATTCATATTGAATAAATATAATTTAAAGAGATCAAGTTATTTTTTTCAAATTATGTTAAATTTGTTCTCGAAGGGGCTAAGAGGGATGTATGTACAACTAGACGACTAAAAATATGCCCCACGTTTGAGTTTTTTAAAAAATCTATCAGCACTTTTGACATTCGACTTTTTTACTGAATTGTACATACTAAGAAGAATACATCGTAAAATTTTAAAAACATACATGAAACATCATGCTTTCAAAGAATATAAAAACAAATCAATTTTTATCCACCGAGGTATATGTGCCCTCTGAACCTGTTAACTGGATCATTTTTTGTCTAGTACAGCCTACAATTTGTAGTTAAAAGCCAATAAAAACATAGTTGACTTTCAAAGTGGTTCTTTTAAATTAAATTTCAAGTAAAATCGTCTTCCTCGATTAACACATTAAGACGTGTTATTATTTTTCACGGATCAAGTTAACTCGGTTTCCCCAGGTAACAGGTTAACGATACAATAAATTGATTTTTCTGGAAATCCGATGGTTACGGTAAACCCAGGTGCAGAACTAGACCGCGTTGCATTCTGTTCCCAACTGTTTCATCCGATGCAGTCTATATAGCGTGGATCGTTTCCCGATGCGCTCACCGGTCATTCTATTTCCAGAACGCATGGTGCATATTCGCCACGCTGGGACATCTATCGCTTTTGAAAATTTCATGCTGATCCGTGCGACTTCTAATCTGATTGTCGGAACGCCGATTATCTTATCACACAGCAATAGGATCGTTGTTATCGATAATAGTACGTGGTAAAGGCGTCGTACGATGTGCACGCGGATCCTACCGAGAAAGCAGAGCGCGTAGAATCCCGTACGCATTCGTCGGCACACGAGCCATTGCAATACTATTTTTAATTCTACGCAATAGAAAATAATTGACAACAGTTAGCAAGCCGCTCGAGTGTCCTACGACCATGCGATACGCCCGAGATAGAACCTCCTACAGATAAAAAAAGAAGCAACACGGTGTCGTGGCTATGATCTAATATAGCTCGCGCGAGTACAATATAGACACTTCGCGAAAATAATATCAATGACGTTGTTTATATCTATCCCACGCGTCGCGTATCTGTCGTACGACTTACACACAGAACACGCTAACGAACAGTTAGTTAAATCGTTCGAACAACCGATTGTCACGTTCCATGGACATCCGGTTAGATTTTATCCCTTTCAACTCGAGTTCCGAAAAATCAGTCACTGCGTGCAACCGAGCACAATATCGGTCCAGGCGCAGCATACGTTATTGGATGAATTATTGCATCAATTTATGAAAACGTACATATATGCTTCGTTAACACTGGAACCAACGTTGAATGTATATCTAATTCTACTACATCCGTCAATTTGACGAGTATTTAAAAAAACGTTTTATTTGTTATTATTTTTTATTTCTTTAATACATAAATAATTAATTGACAAAAATAGTTTCCAGTTACAAAGATTTTTAATATTTCGCACTTATTTTTTCGCAAAAAAGGCGCTTATCGCATGAGCTTTAAGTAGCGGACTAACAACGAAAATGCGATTTTCTGAACTGGTATCGAAATACCGCACCCATAGACTTACATATGAATAATGGACCAGGTCAGTCTAAGACCCTTTTCTCCTACCATATGACCATAGCTACCCCTCCCTTCCACACCCAGTTTTGGTACTTAATATTTTCCGACAACACACACACTTCTCTACTCGAGCAACTGAACAGTTCAGAAATAAAGAAAACGACAGAAAACACTCTGAAACATTCATTTTTGAAACCCGAGACTTGACGATCTCAATCGTTACGGCCCATTCCGTAACAGTCACTAAAACGGAAATTCTTTGGCGCCATTGTGAAAATTATAGTATCGTTTAAAAAAAGAATGGTTATTCAACTGATGAAAGAGTTTTTTTTTAATAAAATGGTACCAAACGAACCAAAGTGTGACTGAAACATTAAGTACATGGTCTTCGGCTCACAAAAGCCGCCCGTCAAATGTCGATGAGTTAAAAGATGCAATTTCCAAAGAGTTTCAAATAATTACTAAGCGATGCATTGACCAAAGTTATTGAAAATTTCGGGATGTGTTTGCAAAATGTCATAGCCACGGAAGAAAATCATTTTGAAAATTTGATAAAATTTCCTTTTCATAGGTAAATACAATTCTGTTTATACTCTTTTTATAGTCAAAGTAAAAAAAAGTTATTTGATTTTAAAGTGTTCGCTCCATTTTTATCCACCCTGTATACACTTCACGTTTTCTCCTCAGAATCGGTTACTTTTCCGAGGTAAGCCGATTAAGCTTCAGTCTGTAGCAACATCTTCCACAATCGAAAACAGTTATTAATTTTTCGCGATCAATTTTCTATACGAAATGAATAAAAGTAAGTGTGACAGGAATGTACAAATTGTACTTGTAAAAAATTAGGATAACCGTGTCTTCTAAGAGATATGTGAAACAAATATTCCAGATTACTATGGGAAATCTAAAAAGACCCGGCGACGGACGTGCGAGTGTAATTAATGTCCATCCTGTGTTGATGTATGTTCCTATGTACATTCATTTAATGACCATTCTTTTGTATGTTGATGTTTTACTCCTCTTGGCGAGCATTATACATGCTCACGAAGTTTTAAGACTTTTTCACCACTTTGTACTTTTTCAAGAGCTTAGATTACTTTATATAAGAAATTACGATTGATGGAGGACTGTGTTGTCCTCAATGACTCCTTCAATGTACTGAGACTACGCGCCACTCTAATGAAAGAAAATATAATGACTTCATAATATGATGGTTTCAGATCTGTCATGGTTACTATCTACATCCATCAATGATCTTTATATCTATCCCACGCTTATTTATTATGCGAATTATAACAGAAAGAACGCACTGACGAACGATTAGAACATAAAAGAAGCACGAAATACTGGCCGTTCAAGGCCAATTCGTCAATATTATAAATCACAGCAAATACAGCCGCTATATTTATAATTTTCCACATGTCTATTAATATAATAAGTCATTCGAATAGTTTGAAGAAATAAATCAGCAAAACAACTTTAAATATGAATAATCACATATTACAACCGTGAAACTTCAGTGACCTAGAATAACTAATACTGCTCTCTGCTATAGTTAACCGTTCGATCATCAGATTGCCACGTTCTTTTATGAACATCCAGCGATTGATATCCACCGCGAATGTCCGTACGATGGAACAGAATCTCCACGAATTTACGTGGTCTCCTCGCCAGAACCTCGAAGTGCGTCGAACCTTAACCTTGACGGGGAACCGAAAGCATGTGCGCGAGAAGAATCCAGAAGATACTTAACGCAAGAAAGACGGAGATCCGGCGTAATCAAGGCTCGATCGATGCGCCCTTATTTCGGGCAGTAGACAGGACAATATGAAGGGGGTGGCCGCGAGGAGGACTCGAAATCGTCACTCACCTGGTCGATCGGCACGTTGATCAGCTCCGTCAGCCAGGAGAACGTCCGGAAACCATCGTAATAGTCCTCCACGGACCCGGTCATTGTCAACGATCATATAGAATTGAATGAATACGCGCGCGCACGCACCACCGTAATCGTTGCGCTTAGGACGGCACCGACGCACCGCCACAAGTTCACACGACACGGCTTTCTTACACGCTCTCTCGCTTTCTCTCCCTTTTTCTCAGGGATAAGATAGGTTGAATCCCGGCGAATTCGATGCACCACGAAACCGACGACCCCGTCGGCGACGACTCCTGAAATGCAGCGTCGCTACGCTCCGCGCCAGCTAACAATCCTGCCGGTATTCAGGGCCGTATCCACAAGTGGCATGATCAATCGCACGTGATTCAGACCCGTCCGCGGGTGGAGTGCGCATTTCTCTTTATCCCCACCACGCCGACAGTGCCGTGGGTGGGGCCCCTATTGCGCTGCCCTCCCTTCCGCGCGCGTGCGAAATCTCTGGCGTCATTATGAAGGGGAGATCTGAACAGACTCTGGCGGCAGGTATTCGAATTAAAGAACACGCTACCGCTCGTAAGCTTAAGGAGGCACGCCTACTCAGAAATTTTATTTTCTTGGAGCACATTGTCCCAAGAAGATTTTCCCGAAATTTTAAGTTGATCCGAGTAAAAGTGACGGAAATATATGAGATTGAGGTATTAGTACTCGGTAACGGATGCTGTGCACGCAGCAAACTTGAAACGTATTTTTCTCGAAAGCACGTTTATCAAACGTGGGACTAAAATATCTCGAAAACAAGTCGATCGATTTCCTTACAGTTTAACATGTTTATTTTATACACAAAAATCTAGTCGTTGTCGAAGGATTCTTTTTCCGGTGCCTATTTATTATTTCAGAGATGAAATACGAGCGATTGTTTCTGTCAAAAAGCGTTACTTGAAGATTCAGCTGACGCAATTTCGTTACAAATTAACTTGTTTAAAAATGCCTATGGCTATGACTGTATAGATATATTTATAAATTTTTTAAAAATCGTCTTCTTTTATTTTAAATAATTCAGCTCCATATAGCAGTGGTCAATGCAAAACACTTCTAAAAAAATTGTTTACGGAAGATTGACTATATCTTTTATGTCGTTTATTATTTTTTGATAAAAAATTCTTAGTATTTTCAAAACTTGAATATTTTTAAATAATTAAACATTCATTATGTTAAGTTTACATTTCTTTCCATAAAAAAATCCGAAGATGCGTTTTTTTTACTCTCCGAGGTAGGTGTGCCACCTTAAGGGGTTATTCTATTGTGAGCAGCCTGCAGAAATGGATGTTTTTTAGCCTTAAAATGGGATTCTTTTGATATTTTACAGTTTATTGAGATGTATTTCAAGCTTCCTGTACTTGAAATTGTGTTAAAAAATGTCAATGTTTCCATGAGATACAGCAATTCTCGTGAAACGTGTCCTTCCGAGCACGGCATGGTATTCGTAAAAAAGATAAACGTATATTTTTTTATGAACTCTTTTGTACTCTGTTTTGACGGAGGCTTACCTGTTTTGTTTGAAAATTAACGATAAAACAATAATTGAAGTTTTTCACAGTTTTACACTACAAATTTTCTATTATATTTTTATATATTTTCTAAACCAAACATGTTATCAACAAAATCGTCCGACAAAAAAAGAACTACTATTTTTTTGAACGGATATTTCAAATTGCAAGACAATTCGTCAATTCTAGCCGGAGATATAGTATAAGTATGTACATGTTTCGCCATCTTGTGTATCAACAAGATACTATTATGTCGTTTTACTTCTACCTCGGTTTGCAAGATGGCGTGACATGTACACTCTAAACGCTATATCGCCAAGAATATTTTGAATATTAACTCAGAGCCTTTTGCACAGTAGTTTTAGATCAAGGTATTTTTAAAACAATAAAAAAATTTTTTATTTGTTCAAAGTTTTACAATAAAATAACCTCTCAACTCTTTTAACACTTTCGCAGCCGCTACCAGTAACTTAAATTTGAAGCTGGTTGCCTGTTATTAAAACAAACACAACAGCTACACACTTTGTTTTACAATACCTAGTTGGTAACTACCTATTACTTAACATTATAAAGAATTTTGAAAAGTCATGAATTGTATAGCCTAGTTTGTATAGCTAAAATGACGTTCTACATACGCCATCAACTCCTTGCAAGTATGGGAAAATGTAGTAATACGTTTTCGGTCGTTAGGGGTTGCAAATGTTAACACACATACAGATGGCACGTTCAATTAATTTTTACAGAGTGGTAGGAAATCATGCACTTTGTATTATTCGTTCTTAAAGCATGGAACAGTTTCACTTTTTCCGGAGTTAACTGAAGTGTTAATAAAGGGTGTTTGTATCTAACGTGGTGTTCATTACGGATGACTTTTCTATGGATATAGTCCACTATTCTGAAAAAGTGACACATGATTTACAACATGCATACGTATGTTACTACGCATGCATGACGACTTACGAGATTTGGCGTGATTCCGACGCGATGACTATGAAAACATTAATGAACGTGAGAAAATTGGAATTGTAAAATTATGTAAAATGCACTTTTGTGCATGTGCTTTATGTACCCGTTGATCATCACTTACTCGTGCGATTATAGAGTTAAGTCTATTGTATTCTGCTTCGATAACTGAATTTTAATGCAAAATGATTAATGAGAATAAATTACATATATACGTTGTGCAGCGTACTAAATAAATGGTTTTGTTTAAATTTTTTATTAGTCGAATTAGTCGTTAATTTTAATAATACGAATTGGAATCCAGTGTTCATATCGAATTGTTAACAAAACTTGTCAGTGAGATGGTTTACTTAGAACCGTTACGATGTTATGTCAGAAGTGTAGGTATAGTTTTAATAAAATTTAACACGTTCCCTACCACAGTAGAAAATTCCGTAAGTAGACAGACGCGCGAAAATGGATATTTATTAATACGCGTGGTTAGTTGTACAAACATTTATCTATCTGATGTTACAGTTTCTTTTCTACTATCATTTAAATGTGAATGTTACTCAAAATTTCATAAGGGTTGGTAGTTATATGATCAAATTAAAATTGCTGCGTGTACCGAAAACGGTACACGTGGCAAGGAACGTGTTAAGTGTTCCTATTTTATTAAATAAAATAAACTATTACACCGGCGTAAACCAACAGTAATTGTTTTAATATTTTGTAATATTATAAAAGATATTTTGATGTGAAATAAAAAGTGGTCAACAGGTAATTTAATATCGCACTAGCATAATTAAAATACTAATTGTGAGTCACATTACTCATGAGACATGTAACAAAGTTCAAACATAATACTTCAGCCGTCAATTAAATTTTGCTGTACACTTGTTTACATCAGTTCGATAGGTATGAGGAAAAAAGTGTAATTTTACATTATTGGAAACTTATATATCAGAGTAACAGTATTTATTTTAAACAAATAAAAATATTGCTTTTGAGCCGCTTTATATTTATATCTCTTTTATTTACAGAAATTGCTGCAAATTAATTTTTAAGTATTAACAGTAAGAAAATTACGTGATGATCAGTATGACGTCATCAATAATACTTTATCAATCTACTGTAGGCAAGTCATCCGTATCGTTTACGAACAGTGCCATAAATAAAACATTAAATTCAATGATTTTTATATTCAAATACAAGGTACATTTAACATTGGTTGCCAACATTTATTACTTTGAATAAACATTCAATTTGATGATATTTAATAATGCAATTAAAATCTTTTTCTTCATATGGTGTTTTAGTAACCAACAAGATTTTATAGTTGGTACTACGAATGACGAAATCAAGTGTGCTTGCATTCTGGGAACTTATACTATGTGCTTGCCAATAAATGACTGTGTAGATGACTACCAGCAGAAACAACCACGTGCGTGCCGGACGAATCAGTACATTACCAATATAAAAACCATTATAGCGCGAATCATTCTTTGAAATTAAACGAACAAAACATGTCTGACCTGTTTGGCAGTAGCCCATCCTTCGACAATGACAAATCCAAAGAAGTGGACCCTGAATTACAAGAATTTCTTTACGCTGAAAGGCAAAAAGCACAATTGCACGCCCAGGTGAAATATTTTTGTAAAATAAATTCCACATTAATAAGTATTTCTTAATACGTCAAAGTTTTAAGCAATTTATACATTATTCCAAGATGTCAGAAAGGTTATCTTAACGTCGTGATTTGTCTGCATCGCATAACGTTTTTAGGTTAATTATGTTCTAAAAGCTTTTTTATATTATATACTATTGTTTGACAATCTGTTGTTTTTACCATAAACTGAAATTCAGGCTTTCATTATTAAGTAAGGTCATAAAAATGTGTTGTCCATATATTTTTAGATTCATGAATTCAACGACGTTTGTTGGGAAAAATGTGTTAATAAGCCAGGAAGCAAATTGGACAGTCGAACAGAGACATGTTTGACCAACTGCGTGGATAGGTTTATAGATGTTTCTCTTTTTGTTACAAACCGTTTTGCACAACTCCTGCAAAAATCAGCTGGAAGCATGTAGAATACTAGTTACCAAATTATTGTATTGTAGATAATACAAATAAAATTACTTTTTGTTTCGTTTGTATGCAAGTAAGTGAAAAATGTTTTGCCTATGAACAGAAAATCATTCACTATTGGACAAGTAACACCACAAAGCTATGTATTTTTTTTTCAACAAAATTATTCATTAAAATTTATTTATACAAAGAATTTAAGTTATATATTACACTTTACAAAATGTACATCTGAACTTATACACCATTGTAAAATTTTTTAATTCCTTGTGGAATTATATTATGTAAAAGCATAACAAGTCATAACACTAACGTTATAATGAATACATTCTTAATTCTGTGAATTTTACATGCATTTTAATATAGTTACATTAAATAGTTCAAAAACCTAGACATATAATTATTATTCCAAACATAAATGCATTTTATTTTACATAAATTAAAATTAAGAAATTTATATAAAATAATTTTAGACCCTCAAAACGTGTAAAAAATTCTTGGTGTTAGCCAACACTAATACAGTTCTTGGTGTTAGCCAATACCAATGTAGAAAATTGAAATGAATGTTTAATTAATATTTGATGCTAGATATCATGTTTTTCTGTTGATTCCTAGGAATTTGAGGAAAATGCAACTATGGTATATTCTATTAACTAATTTAGACTATATAAGGAAAACATTAAGATAATTAACAATGCATTTCATTCAAAACAGTTTTAGATGGCAACTTCTATACTGTAATAGTTGTATGACAAAATATGGTATTTGAAAGTTGCAAATCCTTTTTAACATCTCCTTTATGTATATAGTACTCAATCATGTACTAAATTATTTTTATTTCATTAGCTGATCATGAGTATTTATGAACACTGCAAGTATGATTGCATAGAATTTTGTTTAAAATTCTAATTTAGCATGATCAGATACACACAGGTTTCTGAGGAAGACACATATTGTAAAATGCATCCTTTTTCCAAAAATCTTTTGTTTTCCACCCGCACCAACCTTTATTTATTATAGTTGGCAAGTGTTCTGGACCTGTATAGTGTGGATCTAAAATCAAGAACTTTACCTCCTCAGTAAGTTCATCATAGCTAACTCCTATAATTGTATGAGCTAATACCCCACCACCTAAAAATCATTTAAAATTCGAAGTAGAATAAATAGATGTTTTGTTTTCTATGTAAAGTAAATTACTTACCAATCATTACTGGTGTACCCTGTGTTTGAAAATGATGTATCAGACTTTTAGCTAATGTTGATACTTCTTCGCCTGTAGACGCACAGAGAACTTTAACACTGATACCTAAAAGACTTTCTAGTACAAAGCCTACTTCTGTAGAGCCTATCCATTGTTTACTATTAATAAAATTCGTAGGTTTGTCTCCTATATCGACTAAACATTTTTGTATTGTACAATGAGAAGGTACAGGTATTTCAGTATAACCTTGTAATCTGTAAAGAAAGAAAATATTACACCTGAAACAATAACTGCCATATTCATACTGAAAGTACCAACCTAAACCATGAAATAATTGTTTGTAAAGACCTATATGCACATCCCCAGCCGTTATCATCAAACTTATCTTGCATGTAATGATGATATGCATATAAACCCTGTACAATGCCTATTTGTTTAGTACAATGTGATGCACCTGTTGAAGAAGTAATGACACATATAAGACACAGTGTATAAAAATAATAAATTAATGTAATAAAAAATAATAAATACATACTATCAGTTTGCAATATTGCTTCATGAGGATTTATTAGAATATTATCAGCTTGTGAATTACTGTAAAATTTCACAGCATTTCCATAACGGAAATAGGGTTTAGTCATATCCAATGCTAATATTTTATGTAAACTTTCACGGTATTCAACTAAGATTAAAGAAACTCATGTCAGGAACGATTTCATGGATGTAAGTTTTAGTTCTAACATATATTGTATGTAACATATACAATTAATAAAAATTATCTTACTTGATTCCTTATCAGTACAACCATTTGGATAGACAACTGTAAGCAAATGTCCAAAACCTTGTGGTTTGAAATGTATGGGAATTGGCAGTTTTAAAGACGATTCTGATTTTTGTAGCTGTGTCTCAAAACATTTCTCTATTAACTTAATGTTCCTACACATAGATTCTACTAGTATCCCATATAGATCTGCTGAATTCACATTCAAACTGACCAAGGATAATGTATCAATACATAAATCACATTCCAGACTGTCAAATGATCCTACATTTTAACATAACATTTTTCATTAAAATTTATAATTTCAGTACCTATGAATATTACAAATTGATACTCACGTTTTACATACTGGAGTACTGGTGCATGTTTAGTATGTTCCTCAGAAAGTCTGTCACCAGATATTTTTAAAAGTATATTAGCATCTATAGCATCCTATTCAAATTAACAATATAAGTATACATTATTCAAAAATAAAGAGCAAAACAACATTTGAAAAATATTGAATAACATACCACAACTCCTGCTGGACGTATAATGCCCTTTTTTATATTCCCTGTGCCTTCATAATGATCAGACATATCCAGAAGTTCTCTCAAAAATGTATCCTTTAAGTTGTCATTATTAAAAAGAAAGGCATTCTTTGAAGAAAACCGTATACCTATTTGTCCTGAAGCTATCTATGAAAGAATAAAAGAAACTCTTTGATTATATTAAGGTTGTTAATGGTAATTTTACAATATTTTGATCGTAACATTGATAACTTACATTTTTTCTAGTCTCTTCTAATACCTCCATTATGTTATCATTCTGAGCAATTAGTGGCAAACTTCCACGTAGCCTAATGTACATAAATTCTTGGCGAATATCATTTTCATTAATGATTTTTACATCGTCAATGGCTTCTAGTTTTTGATGAATATAAAAATAGACTTCTATGTGTAAATCTTCATGCGAATATTTTAAAAGCAATGGATTATCTGTGATGTCAATGTCCTAAATAATTTCACATATAAAAATTTATATTCTATGTTTAAAAATATGTTTTCAGTCGCTTTATAGTTTTACCTGAAAAGTATCGGGGAGCTCCTCTTCGAACTCACTAATGTGCAAAATACCACAAAGGTAAACTTCTGCTGGCATGTGTAATTGTAATGTCGTATGATTGATATTACCTTCAGTGTCATCAGATATATTTACACTGAATGTTAATACAGTTAACGTATTATTGTACATGACACCATACAGGTGTCCTGTCACATTATTGTTTATGCCTTTTAATCGCTGTAACGTGAAAAGTTTTTTAAATCATAACAATTTTTCATAATTGTGGAAGCATTCATTCAGAACTAAACTACAGCAGGTAGGAGAACGTATAACAATTTACCTCTATAACGTTTGATAAAATTCGCAATTGCGGCGCCATTTCAACGATCTAATTATAAGCTACTCTTTTTACAGAAATTTATTCCGGATCAAATGAACACTGTCGCCATATGGCAAAGTTTAATTCAAAAAACACATTACAACAAACTTATCCAACAAAAGTAACGTACGTGGAGCGCAACAACCTATTTGTTTACACGTTGGTCATGCGCACGCTATGTGTAAACGGCTATTTAGTCATATTTGACAACATTGAAAAAAGGAACAAATGACGGAATATCATTCAGGGTGGAGTATTAAAAAAAAGTGTTGGTAAACGTCATTGATGTTACCAGACAATTTCAGAACACGTCCGTAAGCATGTTTGTTTTCAGACCCGTCCAATGGGCAGGTCCTTCATACGTTGTTTTCCTCCAACCGCAAAAAGTCACTAGCAGACGACGACAGACATACCTTGGTGGGAAACCGTGAAATTCAAATATCACACATTATAACATCTATCTGCACGGTTCTCGTACATGATATTAGTTTTTCTGGCAATTTGTATTCGCATCCTCCCTGTTCAATATTAATAACGTAATTAGTAGACTGCGGTTGTTTCTGCAAAAATACAATTTTAAATATCAATTTTTTTTGTTTTGATAATGGCAATTATCTGGGTATTCTATCCGTATTATTACCCGGGTAACGGATACAAAACTTCTTTATTTATGTATAAATGTATACATTGTTGTGTGCAGAAGCAAATATAAGAAATACAAAACGTTTTCTTATGTCTACGTTAATAATTTTTTTAATTTTAATTAAAAATGTTTCGGGTAATATCCGTATTTGTTTGTACTTAGTCTACTCGGGTCATATCGGACGTTACGGGTAGGCTCCGAGTATTCAAGTACCCAAATACCTAAATACACAATTCCTTAAAATCTACTATTAAATACTTCAAACATTTGTAATACTCTTAGCTTAATTCCTACGCAACAAGGAAAATAGGACAAGTTCTCTTTTTCAAATTTTTTGGTTAATGATTTTTAACTTGGCAGAATCTCTACAAAGAAAAGTTAAAAAAAGAGTAAAAGAAAGGAAGGATGAATGGAAACTGATAAATATAAAAAAAGTGGATGCAGCAAGAATAATAGCTGCATAATTAAATAAGATTAAAGTAGACGTTTAAGATTTAAAATACAGAAGTGACAACAGGTATAAGGAAATAGAAATGAGTATAAAATAATTCAAACGACCGTAAAGGTGAAAATAAACACAAACACTGATTTCGTTTTATTATAAATTGGAAAGTTTATAATGTTATAGATACTAATTGTCATTATAAAAGTGTGTTATTATTATGGTACAAATTTTATATAAAGATACTCATAAGTTTATAAAATAGTTCAAATTATATTAATAATTAGAAATTAGATAAAGCAACTTAAAGAAATAGTTTATATTTATAGTATATGGTATATACTATTGTGTGTTTTATAAATATGCATATATTTTTTATAACGAAAAAAAATATGCGGTGTAAACTAAAAGAAGGCGAATCCCAAAGTAAATAGAATTTCATATGACTGTAGTTCATTGGGCAAAGTAAAAGTAAACTCTTGAAACATCATCTTTTGGAGAAAATACGAGTGTAAATATAAACCTCCAAAAGGGAAAGTAAATCCATACCATACCAAGACCATACCAATAAATTTTAAAATCACCATGAAAACAGAGCTAGAAGGACCTCCTTTGCTCCAGAAGCAGTTTTCGGTTTACCAAATCGTGTTTAACTTTCTAATGTTGGTACTTGAAAAGTCACTAGAAGCATGCTCGTGTGGCTGAACCTCGAGCTCTGCTGTCTCTCGTAGATCAAGATGTTCTTCACTCGGGTCGTGCGTAGCAAAATGGCCGCCCGACCAAAGTGAGTGTGACGTTTCGCGAGGTGATTGCATCGTTGTTTCATGTGCTTTCCACGAGTATACGTTCATGTGACATAGTGTTATTGTGCTTCCTGTGTCCATCCGCAGGTCTGCCGTGAAAATCCAGCAGTTCGACCAGGTGGGTGGCGTATTTTCCGCAAGATTCGCGCGCAGGATAAAACTGTCGCGGTACTGTTACGCGTTAAAACGTCTCCAGTTTCGTCGTTCGTAGACGTTTTCTCCGCCGGTTTACGACGAAACAACCCGACGATTCGATGTTTTCGTTTGACGGAAGCGTATCGCCTCTCCAGTCTCTGGTACTGCCGAATTCGATTGCAGATTACCGTCCGAGTTCTTAACTCTCTCTCTCGGTCGAGTCAAAAGTGGGCGTTATTTAAATGACACACGCAGTTGCATTCTAAACGCGCCGAATGACAGAGAAACAACCCGTTCCCTGACATCCCGTATATCGATTCGCTGACATCGTTTCCACGCATTGTTTTCCGCACGTTGCGATATCGGCGAAAAAAATATCGCGTGCACGCACGATCGCTTCGAGACCCGATGCGACACACGGGCTTCCTCGAGCCCGAGGAACCTTCACGATCCGTCTCGATTTTGACTTTTCATTGCCACGAGGAACCGAGACTCTTGTTTTCCCTATCTTCGTGTTTATTTCCGTCGGTGGAATTAATATCTTCCGCGATAACCTGTTATGTAATGTATACAAACGGCCGTTTATTGTCACGGACGAAAGAAAGGATTCAGCGCTTTGA
The DNA here is from genome assembly GCA_916610135.2 of Macropis europaea. Lineage (NCBI taxonomy): Eukaryota > Metazoa > Arthropoda > Insecta > Hymenoptera > Melittidae > Macropis > Macropis europaea. The sequence continues at coordinate 34,116,382 of OU744343.1, forward strand.
ATCTTGCGTGTGTCGAGCGTGTATTGATGTGACAGGGTGATGTTTAAATTTTTTAATTGATTTTTGTAACTGCACGCTGTCAAGACTGCTTGCAGAGATTTTCACTCGGACCGCGACGAAGCGACAAGGAGTATCGTCGAAAATTCTCAGGGTATTGGTTGAAGAACGTGTTATGCGAAATGTTTCGAGAGATCAGTTTGGCATGTTCATCGGGGATGCGTCGATACGCACGTGTCCTTTGCATTCCAATTTTCCCGCCACGGCTTTTCCGTCCTTGGCTTCGTCTTTTTCGATGCACGCCTCTGTAATATTCCGCGACACGTTTTCCATGCACGCCGGGAAAAGAAAGGGCCTCCAGCGAAGGATTAATAAAACTTCCAAGACCAGCGAAATGGCTCATGCGAACTCGAGCAATTAGCAATTGGCTAATTACATGGTTAACGAACGGTACACGGCATCCGTCGAATAATTTAGTCACAATGCTTAATTGTACGCTGCGTATGGGGGGCGGCCTTCCTTCTAGGACGTTGCTGGCTTCCGGAACGGAGTATAGGGAAGAGCTTGCATTAGGTCATCCCATAAGTAATGTCATTTTTAAAGCTAACTGCAAGCATCAATTTAAAAGTACAATTAGGTTTAATTATGAAGGTGTTGACCTTGGTCCACCGTTAAAATTGTTCTTTGACCTTTTCTTCAAAATATTTTCATTTTCTCTAACAACTTTAATATTAAATATCTTTTAAATTATTGACCGTCTACGCCCAAAACCATATACAGGGGGATTCGTAATAACATGATCTACCAACATGCCAAAGCTCATAAAAACCTGAGACGACTACTTGGGGAGCTTTTCTTGTCAGCATTGCATTTGTTTTAAGCTGATTCTAAATGATGAGTGATATAGGATTTTATCAACTATGGAAAATTGAAGTACCAGAATAAACAATAATTTGATAGGTGCAATAAGATTCGAAGAATGTGCTGATTATGTTAGACAAACGTTATCGCCAAAGCTTCATTGTATTGACAAAATTCTTTGCCTGTAGATTCTTTTTATTATAGTCCGATTTTCATTGAAGAATTCGTTATGTACGTTTCGTATATTTTACCTTAAGCACAATAAAATTTTTATTGAATAAAATTAAATAACGCAATCAGGTTTATTTAACGTTTATATAATGTACATCATATGACGACAAACAACAACATTTCTTATGAGAAAACCTGATAATTCTGATACATTTTATTTCATTAACAATCAAATATCTTACAGTGTTATTACGAAAAATAAACGGTCGAGATATTTTGCGTAGCCGGTTGAACTTCATATTTTACGATGATACTAATTGTTTTAAATCTGCTGTGGTCTTTTATGAATCATATATAATAGAATGAAATTAAATATCATTTAATATTGCTCGATAAATTATCCACTATTATTTGTTAACGTTCTGTTTTTTTCCGTTGTTGACAAGGAATACAATATGCGTTCTGGAAAATCTTTCAGTGTGTGCTACGCGCCACTATATTGGTCCACACGCAGGTGTTTATTATACGCTTTAAACGTTTGTATTCGGACGAATTGTCATGTCAGCGAGTTTTATTAAAAAATGCATGTTTCGTTACATGTTTTGCAGTTGTAGAACACTGATACAATAATTGCCACCATACATATTATTGCAATGAAATATTGTATTGACGCATGTTCTACCGGTTTCTGGAAGAACGGTCTAGCACATTTTTTCTGGAAGTACCAGGGCCAAAGTCTTAAAGACCATGTACACAACGTTGAACAAATTTAATTGTTAGCGGAGTCACACATTCTAAATATGGAATCTACTATATAAGAATACTTGGAAGTATGTAAATTAATTTAAAGAGGTGTAGTTTTCGGTGTTTTTAGAAGATGTATTAAAAGAGACCGTCAATATGTGTGCGCATCTTATTTGACCGTTAATAATCTGAAATAGAATCGATAAATCCGAAATAATTCTTCTGCTTTCTGGTGTATTGATTATTGGTTAATTGTTAAATCTACAGGAAAATTCTGTTCATTTTATGACTTGAAATATAAGAGTTGAAGTATTCAGGAGTCCACCAGAAGTCGACAACAAGTTTTTGGGCTAAAAATGTGAAGAATTTTATAAAAACGGCATTGTGTTTGTACCTGAAAGATGGTAGAGGATTGTACACAATAGTGATAATTTGTGGCTTTAATTTACGAGGTGATAAAACTTTAGAAGTTTAAAATAAAAAATAAAACTTTCTAGTCCAACTGCCTGAGTAAAACTTAACAATTTTAAAATAAATACCGACAGCATAGTTTTCAAGTAAATACTTTAATCAAATATGAATAATTTCGATGGATAAATTAGCTACAATTTGGCAGAGAATATTATTGCAAGACCATCCAAGAACATATCAGTCTTAGATTGTTACATTCGTCTTACTAGTATTTATTTTTGTATCATGGAAAAAAAATATAAATGATCTTGTTAAGTTTCAAAGAAGGCCTTGAAACAGTTTAGAAACCTCTAGAGCCAAAAGTCTCTTTCCTTTTTTAAGAAGTGGACTGTTTCTGGCAAATCACCTTGAATATAGACTAACCAAAATAAATATTTCATATAAATGAAATACATAGATTTAAGGTAGTATAATAATTGTAAATCATTCTATACTACAGTCACAAAATTTATGCCGATCAAGTTAACAAGGTCCCCTACTGTAAAACAGATGCTATCCCTACTTGTGCAGCCTCTTTCTAATATTTCCATTTTCCTTCAAACACTTTCTTTTAAAACAAATACTTGGCGCTAATAATACGCACGATTCCTATAATTGAGACGTGTTCGAACGACTTATGTCTTTTCCTCACAGAAATAAAGATTAATACACCAGAACAGGAAGTTTGCCTGAGAAACATCATGGAGAACAGGCCGATTAGGGGTAAAACGAACAGTCAACCGAGGATAGCTTTTCCACGTGCGCATGTGAAATCGATTCACGATACTCTCACGCGTTTCTACGTTTTTTTACTCAATTAATTCGGCCTTAAGCAAAGCTTGGAAGCATAGTGAGAGGGAACGACCGCAACCTTGCGCTGAATGTTACGAGATACCTTGCGTCGAACGATCGAATACTATTGATCGAACTATCGGTTCTGTCGTGATTCATGAGCTACGCAATTTACCATCGAAAATTTTTCGTTAGCGCTATAAAAATAATTATGTTCGTGCCGGATTACCAGAGAAGACAATTTGTGAAAGTCAATGAACTTTGAACAATGTCAGATTGTGAGAAAAAATATTGGCATTTTTAATAGATATTAACATACTTTATTGAATTTAACTCAAATCAACTCAGTTCATTGTGGTTGTCAATAACTAGACTTGGGATATTTATGCAAATATTCATTTCCAATTTTCAATGTTCATTCATTTTAATATAGCTAAATACGCGGGAATTAGGCGAAAATTTATTTTTCTTATTAAAGCGTTAACGCTGCAACAATTACATATACACTACCGCTCAAAAGTATTTGTCCACCTATGCATGTACACTTTGTCGTATTATTACGGCAAATCTTTGTTATTTTTTTGAGAAAAGAAAAGCAGATATGTTTTCAATTGTTTTTGTAATATTTAATTGATATCGCCAATAAATGTTGCTTTCGCCGTAATCGCTGTAACGGTGGGCGAGCAAATACTTTTGAGCGTTAGTGTAGGTGCTTATTGGCAACGACACTATGGAATAAAAATACTATGGGGAATTAGGTTTTGTTATAAAGTATTGAGACTCTTAAGAAGGGGAATGCTCTTAACATTTGCCTTTGATAACTAAGATTTTTATTCACTGTTTGTTTAATTTCGAATTTAGAACGAGACTCGGGGTACTTAGGGTAGTTTAAAAGTATGTGCTTTACAAATAGGAGGGTTGGATTTAGATAGTAGATATGAATGCATAAGCGTGGTGTGGCCTATTCTGAGTCTATTTAATACTATTTGTTGTTTCCAGTCAAGTTTTGTAGCAATTATGTTTGTGTTGGAAAATCCTTCATTAATTTCTGTTGCATACGGTCCAATAATTTATTTTGTTCTCTGAGGTTCTTGACCCTCATTCGTTGTATGTCAATTTCACGCAATTTTCTCACAAAAAGGCGATAAATGTAAAAAAGCAGTATGGCTTGCACATTGTTTTATTCTTTGTGAACGGTGCGTACAATGTTATGCGTGAGTGTACAGAAATTACGTTTTCTTTATTTTTAATAAAAGAATTTGTAAGTTTTACTATTTATTTTTTCATTATATTGATTTGTTACTCTTGTGTCAATTTGACACGAAGGGGCAAATTAAGGTGGGAAAATGAGGGATGGATGAGGGTTAAAAACATGTTTTCTATCTAATACATTCTCCATATTGAAAATATGTTAATTGAATCGTTCATTATTGAAAGGGCGTATGTCTGTATTTTAGGGAAAATTAAGTTATGCGTTTAAACTGTTGTAGGCAACCCAAACTTCGGGTTATGGGACCCAAAAAAACATCAAAAGTGCTTCTTGATATCCCCCTATCGATTCCGATTGAAAAAACGAATAAACATTATTCCGAAGAAAATTAGGTAAAGTTCTTATTGCTTGGGGTCAAATTTGAAAAAATGGATATACGCCCTTTCAGTAATGAACGATTCAATTATAAACGTCCACAGTCTAGTAGCCCATACAGAAGTTGATGCAACCTTAAAAATAAACTAAAAAAATATTTGTTATTATTCATTGTTGAAGAGATACGAATTTAACACGTTGGCTGTCACATTGTATTAGCTGAGAATGACAAATTTTCTGAATACTTATACAATGTGAATATAACAAAAAGTGTACCCTTTTTAGTCAATAATGTTAGTAACTTTCATCATTCTTTTAATGCTTCTATGATACATTGTTCAATATATTTATTAATACTATACATGATCAAATTATCGATGATTGAATCTATGTGTCACCCTAATACGGGTGACATGGCAGTCAAAGTGTTAACGTGTACATTGTGGAACGATGTGCATTATCTTTTGTGTTATCGTTGCATGCGTTTAATCGTGCGTGTTTTATTTGTATCGCATCGCAAATCCCCGGATTTCGTATTATTTAATTCGCTCGGATCAGAACACGAAAAGCTTTTGTTCCCTCGGTACGAAGGTTGATGCGGCTATTTTTGCCTTGTTCGGTATTTTAATTAGCAATTGAGCGTCTCGGTGAAACGCACGCTCTCATCTATAGTTAGTCTCATTAAATTCGTTACGACACGCTCGTTTCCCGCCCGTCTTCGCTATTTAAAAACGCATTAGTCGCTGGCCGCATGTCTTTTCCGGGTTTTCGCGAAAAAAATTTCGCCTGCCTCACAAGGATCCTAGTAAGGTTCGTTGAATGCAGAGACATTGAGTTCTTCCAGAGAAACTATACACTGCCGATAGAGTGAATTATGTTAAATAATTAATGAATCGATTGTTTCAATATTCGATTGCTAACGTAATAACGAACTGTTTTTATTGTTGTTACAGAGGGGCACATACCCGGAGGATGGACAATCAATCCGAAGTATAGGTATTGTTTCGAGTAACTTTTTTTTTGCATGATTGTGAATGGTTAGATGAGCGATTGCCATCCGAAGCAACGCCATGCTGTGCCGTACCCCCACTATGCACCATTCCCCTCACGTGATAAGAAAATACATATATAATCCCCAGAGAAAACTGATGTCATGTATAAGAAAATAATTATCCTTATTACGTCACTGTTTCTTGAGAAACTGTACTTACCGACAATTACAACCTACGTAAGGGGAATGGACGCAGAGTGGGGGTAGGCTGAAGCCAGGCCTTGCTCCGGATGACCATCTCTGGTTTAGATATTAAAAATATGACGAAATAAGTGTGTACAGGAAAATGATTACCCAAACATTGATTGTATAGATGAAAACATAAATTTTTATACTTAGAATGTTGCAACAGTTTAGCTGTTATCGATTCGACAACTTATTAATAATTAAACGTTGTTTGGGTATTGGTATTTCATGTCTATAGGACACCTGTAAGACAGGATTTATAATATTAAACTCTCGGCTAATGTTCAAGAGTTATCATCTGAATAACTAAAAGAAATCTTTGTTTAATTCATACGGAGAGTTACGAATTTTCATTCTGTGCCAGTGCTGATCATGTAGCAAAATTAATAACTTCATAGATCGATTAATCATTAGGACGAAATAAAATATCCGCCCCTGCTTTAGATTGTACTATTTGAAACATTGTCCATCCTTGTTCATGGTAAAGGCATGACACTATTTTTTTCTAGAAGATATAGTTTATTTTACCATGGACAGTTGATATATTTTATATTAACAATTACACAAACTGTGTAATCGCACTTTCAGTTTTAGTTGACAAATGCGACAAATATTTTGCACCGATATATGCTTAAAGATGTCTAAGTATTCGAAATATTTGAGCGAAAAATTCACTGTAAAATTTATTTCCACTGATAAGACCAAACATTCTATTGATTTTAAAACTATGGAATGGATAAATATTCGAAATATTTATATTTAAAAACAAAATAGAAAGATAAGAAAAAAGAAACAGTCGTAGAAACACAATATAAAATAAAAAATAAATAAAAATTAAACATAAATACAATCAAAAAGAATTTATAATTAAGCATTATCTAAACAGTGTGTAGTGCCTTGTGTAAAAATAATACTACTTTGATATCTTTCAACTAACTGAAACAATTCATCGTTTCTCGTCTCATCAGAATAATCGAGCCGTTGAAGACCATTCAAACGTTTCTCCTCTCAGTGAACCTAGCTCGTTTCATACGCGTTGCGAAAAATTCGTGGGTGGGTGTAATGCATCCGTGAGTGTTGCCGCGGGGGTTAATCTCCTACGTAATAAAACTGTAATCTTCCTTCAAATAACGTCTCAATTGCCGTGGCAATATCGCGTAATTCGCTCTGAGCGGACGTGAAAGAGGAGATTTTGCGTCTAGGACGCAGAGAAGTCGCAAACGTTGGCTGACGGCGTTTGAAAAGCATCCTCGCAGGGAATATCGTTCAAGGAATTGAGATGAACTGCATCGTGCAGCTCGTTGCATCCTTGGAAGCGTACGGGTCGATCAATTAAATTTCTTATCCGACCGCGTGAACTTACGTTCCGTCGTTATCGCGAAGTTTCTCCGGTCCGTTTTAATATCGTCCCTCCTCATTAGTAAAATTTAATGACTTCCCGCTGCCATCGGTTGCGACCAGCTTCTAGAAATTGCTCTCTCGAAATATATAATTACTACACCGGAAGAACAAGAAGCTCCTTTATAAGTTGTACGCTTGCGATCCGCTGCTATCGCGTGTAAAGTTTCGTTCACGCTAACGTCAACGTCACGCGAGAGTTCTGTATTATTTGAGCTGTTTTTTTATTCTATGAAAATTTATATGTCCGGCTACAAGTACTCGAAGTTCTTATATTTTTGGGGGGGAAATGTAAACACTTTTGAAGATTCTGTAAAGGGATCGTTGTTGACCCGATATAACATTTAGTCCGTAAGACGAAATTAATTGTAAATTAATTAATTAAATACCAAAAGGTTTTTACCCGTTTATAATAATAAATAAATATAAAATGTTAAAAAGTCGATTTAGGAGTTGACTTTTATGGCGATGTTACCGGATAAGGAAGAAAAATGTTTGGCTGTTTGAAGTACTGCTAAACGGGAAATATTTCGCAGAATTTCATAAATTATTTATATCACTCCAGCATGTTAAAATGGAATTTTGTAAATAGGTCAGAATGCCAGGATATCGGTTTGTAACATGCTTGACAAAATAAAGCGTGTCGTTTTATATTAAAGTAGATCCTTTATTTAAGAAGTTCTTTACAGTGTGTAATATAATAAGTTATCAGTAAATTAATTTTCGTAGAAATTTCGGGTTGATTCAGACCGACCAGTGTTATTTGTTTCTTTGAACGTGATGTTGACGGTCCGGAACCGTGTCGGATAATGTGAACTGATACGTCTACACGTATGCAAAAGAATATTTTGATAACATGACGTGACGTTACGTATAATACGAATCGAGTTAATGTATTTGGTCACAAAAGAATCCGGCCACTTACCATAATTGCAAAACAGCATTCATTTCATTCTAATTTATTCAACATTCAAAAATAACAGTTTATAATCTGGCCATAGTATTCTTTTAATTTGAAGCACAATATTTTATTCATTCATTTATTCATTCACGAATAATTAGAACCTCTGTTGCATACAATAACCCCAACAATTACAAAGAAACTTGTAAAATCAATGCTAAACAGATTAAAGGATTTAATAAAATTTATGGGACACGTAATAAAGTATTACCCCGGCGTTTAGTTGCACTCATTATTTTTACAGCGTTAGTCGCAGAGTATGCGAGAGATACATGCATGTTTCTATTTCTAATTTGAGGGTGCAATATTTTTATTTAATTTAATTATCAGACTCACATAGATGTAATTTAACGCAGTTAATAATACAGCATTAATTAATCAATACAACAGAAAACTGAATATAGTCAATTCAAATACACGTGCACTTGGCGTATTTATAAACTTAACTTCTTCAAAAAACAGACCATTAAACCAAAAAAAAATTTATTTTACATCTTCTGTTTGTGTTTTCATCTAGAATCACTTCTCACTCGGTTCTACTATAAATCCCGACACATCCTGTATAGGAATATTTCAACGAAACGTTGACGAGGCGTAACGTGACGGTGACGTGACGTGACGTACAGTGCGGATCGAATTTTATTCGAAAGGCACCCGCGTTTTCCGCAACCATATTTAAACCTTTCCCCGTGTCTCCTGTTTCGTTTCCTTTCTCCTCGCACCGACAGCTTGATTAATCTTCGAACCTTTGCGCGTCAGCTCGCGACAGACATTTTTCTGGGTCACGTCATACTTTCTGTACGCTTCGCGCCCATTTTTCTGCGAACATCCAACGCACACCGATCCTCCATGCGAATCGGGTGTTCGCGATTCTAGACACACTTAGAAATGTGACTCGAAATCGGGATGCTCTGCAAAGCTGCCGTGACGTGGGATCGTTAGTCACAGAAGTCGTCACACCTTCATAACGTTTCTGGTAGTATAGAGTTGATACAGAGTGTCTCATTTTAACCTTTCCACGCGAATATCGTCAATCAAAGGAGCTTCTGTTAGCTTTAACTTCTGTAAGTCAAACATTTCGCTGAGTTTTTTTTAACACGCGTAGCATAATGTTCCACACGAGTGTGACTCATAGCAAAGCAAGAGTCAATGCTGACAAAAATCAGGATTCACCTCTGGAATATTGAGTATTAAATATACATATCTACACTTTTTAAGTTTCGTTTCATTTGTTTATCACTGTGTACAATTATATTCTACCACCGCACTGTCGCCAAGCAGTCTGTTCGTTTATCATTATGTTTATAATAATAATAATAATAATAATGATAATAATAATTGTTTATTGATTCTTAGCAATATTTGTACACAGATTTACAATAATATAGTTCTGGATGTTCCAGGGGCATTCGTAGCTCCACTCGCCATGCACTCTTAACACTAATATAAATTCTTGAAGTATTTTGACAATAACAATGAACTTAACATTTAAATACTGGAAAAAGTACAATAATAAAAAAAACAGTAACATTCATTATGTTTATATCTTACGAACAATCTTTGTCGTTTACTTGATGTATCATTTTCGTCATACGCAAAAAAATTCCGGTAATAGAGGGTTAATCTACGAAGGCCACTGATTAGCGCTAATTCTAAGTTAACTGACCGTCTTCGGTGCTTGTGTGTTGCTGTTGGCACACAGTGTTCGTAATCCATCTAAAACTGCATGTCTCCCGGCTAAACGACCATAACAGTCGATGCTGGGTTGCGTGCAAAGAAGAAGAATTTTTGCACCATATTCGGTAGCGTAAGCTCCTCTTTCCACGTCCCATTTTTTGTACCCTCGTGCCGCTATCGTAACGTATCTCGAGGAAAAACTGCGACCGTTTGTTCGTGTAAGAAACGCGTGCGCTCCGTCGAGAGTAGCGCCAGATGGAAAACGGTGTGGGTCACGGTACAGTAACGTGTACTGTTAAAGAGAAACACCAAGCAAATCCGTGCTCTTTGCTCCCCGTGGTGTCCTTTTTTTTCTTCTCTTCCTCCTCTCCGGTCGTTTCTTTCCTCGCGTGTCGGGGATATTAATAGTACGCTCGCGAGACATCGTCGCGAATAAGCTTTGCATAAATTACGCAAACAAGGGGTCGAGCAGTTCGACGATCGAGACTTTCGACGTCTATCACTTTCACGATCTACCCTCCCTCGAATCTCGATGCATCGAGGATGGATCGACCGAAAGATGGAGGCTGCTCGAGCTGACCCACTCGAAACGCCCTTTGACCCTGCCGATTTTCCAATCCGCTGCTCCCTTTCCCGAGCAAAACGATTTTGATTCAGCGTGTTGGTAACGCTGCTACCTGAACGCAGGCTGCATGTGTGCCCTTCTCTCCGCGACCGTGTACACAGAAACGGAGTTGTGTTATTCTGTTTTTCAAAATAATTTTAGCCTTTGTAATAGAGTGGAGTACTTTGTTCGCTGAGAAATCCGACTTAAGCCGTTCACAATGGCTGAACTGGACATTGACAGGATTCTGAGATGCTGTTTTTGAAGTACTGTTTGGACGATGTGAAAAAGTTGAGGAACATGGAAGGTTGTTTTTAAGTTTGAATTACTTTCGGCTTCTTTTTGGTGGATTCGTTTGAAGACGCCTCTGCTATGTACGAACCTTCATTTGCCTATAGGATAGGAATTTTTTCAGTTAGGAAAGCTAACATGACCTGCAGATAATATTGATCTTAGTTTCAGTAGGCATGGGTCGTACATGTGGGCAGAAGGTTAATGAAAGATTGGAAAGCAACGAGCCATTATAGCGACGTTTCGTTCCAAATGATGACTTAGTATGCAGCTCCTTCAGTGGTTTGTAGAAGCCAAAGGGATAAACATTGTTTATAATTATTTAGGTTAAGTTTAATGCCCTGTTATAGAAAGACTATGTTAAAAATCAATTTAAATTATGTTTAATTAATTTCTGTCAAATATTGTCATTTATAATTAAGTTATTTCTAGGAAGAGGGGCGGGTTAAAGTGTTGGCTTTATTCAATTTTTGTAAGCTTATAACTTGTGATAAACAAAAGGTATCGAACCGTAATTAGTATCAAATAAAACAAAATATATAAAAGAACTATGTATTGAAAGTTCAGCTTGTATCCCTCCAGATGATGTAAGTCACATTTTGGAGAAATTTTCCATTTTTTAATTGTAACATTCAGTTTGTACAGCAGTTTAAGCGGATAGTAGAATATGGTTTCCAAATAAGTATACTGGGTTGATAATATTGCTATAATCAAATACTGTAGATACCCAAATACCCTGAAAAATAGTTTCTTGTATGCTACCTGCCAGTATAGTGGCCTTTAGAACTGTTTGTGACTTGCGAATAATATACAAAAATTCAGGGTCGACTTAATATCGTTCTATAATTCAAAGAAAATATTTCTGAAAGTACAAAAATCAGTAATAAGCAACAATTAATTTTCTTTCTAATAAGTCAAATAGTTTATCTGGCCTACTGATTTTTGCTTCATACTTGCAAGTAGGAATCCCTAAAACGTAGGCATGCTGCAAAAGCAACAATAATCATAAATAAATTGAAGAATACTAATCGGAAGTTATTTGAAGGGTAAGGAGAAAAACGGAACGTCCATTTTTATTTTACAGTGTTCAACTTGAAAAAAAAATTAAAATAATGTAAAACAATTATTTCTATGCTTAATTAGAATATACCCTCGTGTTATAAACAATGCAGTTCAATTATTTGAACCTTGTCTCTTTACTGGTGGACCAAAGTGTTAAAAATTCATGTTCTCAATAAATTTGTTTTGTAACATTCCTTGTTTGTTCCCCTTGCTCTTCATTTATGACTCAACCAAATATTTTCAATGCAAGTAATTTCAACACCCAATGCGAATGAACAATTTTTCAGTAGCTATACACTGAAGAATAAATCTACCAATCTCGTAACTTTCGCTTCACACAGTGCGGAATCTTTCTGAAAAAGTGGAATCTCACGGAAAGATTCGTCCGAACCGACGCAGCAATAAAGCGCGTTCTCGAAACTGCGCAACGGTATTCTTATTGCCGATTACCATAATTAAAACGGGTTTTCTGTGATATCGTGCGCGAGCCTATAATCACTGTTAATTAGTTTCAATTACACATCAGTTCGCACGCCGTACGAGTTTGTCGTTTGCTTGCGAGTGAAATGCATCGGATTTTCGTGGCGTGCGTCTCCCGGCTGCGTTTGTCGCATCTTGGCCCGCAGCTTTGGAGTCGCGCGAGCATTATGTTCGTTTCTTTTTTTCTTCTTCTCTTGTTAGTTGATATCTTTAGACCGTTGAACGGGGCGAGGTACTTTGTGGTTTTCCTTGGAGGGGAGGAGAATGAGCCGAACGAATCTTATATAGGGCGAGCCACTTGAAATTACCACCTCGAATCACTCAGAAACGGTTCGTCGCACTTACGAATGTTTCAACAGCAGTTGTAAAAGTTCAAATGGGAATCTTCTATATAATAATTATTTCTTTCTAATTTGTTTACGTATCGAGCTATTACAGTCACTTTCAGTTTCTGTTTAATGGTACAGCCTGTTTTTTGTCGAACATCGAAATAACATGAAATGCTGGATAAAAGCGATATGTATTGTATTAAGTCAGTATTTCCTAGCGTTTTTTGGATCATGCCCCACCTCAACGTTTCAAAGATTTCGATGCCTCCCCCTAGCATAATAGTCAACCAAGTTCTGAAAAAGTGTAATATAAATACGTACGTCAAATAAAAAAAACGCCTGCCGGCATAAAAAAGAGTGGTGATTTTTTTATTATATTGGTGATGAAGGTGACGAATGTAACATAATTTTCTAATTGCCCCCAAAATATGCCCCACATTGGGAAACTTTGTATTAGGTTTAAAATCGATAGTTGTCGAGATGTACATTGCTGCTCAAAAGTACTTGTCCACGTAATCATTACGGCAAATATTTATTGTTTTTTCCTAAAAACAGATCTGTTTTCAACAGCTTTTGTAATATTTAATTGATATAGCTAATAAATATTGCTTACATACATGTTGCTTTCGCCATATTCGTAGTAACGGTGGATGAGAAAATAGTTTTGAGCAGTAGTATATATTTAACCTGGAGTGTAGCTTAACTGCAGACTTTGCAACTGTTTCTTTGTTTCTGTGCCTGTTACCGTCTTCAATTTCATTGTTTGAGCCGCTGATCAACTCCGTGAAATGAGAAGTAGAGAAAATTGGGTATTTATTGTTGTACTGTTGCTGTTACTAAAATTCAAATGGCTACAGAAAATGGTTTTTGAAGGATCACGTGGCTTAGAGATGACTCATGGGGATACACATTATATTTATTATTCATTTAATAAAATAAATGAGGTGGGATGGCTGGAATATGTTTGTGCATACAGGGCGTCCTATTTAAATCGATTCGACAAAAATACTCTAATACTATTTTCATAGAGAGTGAAAACCTGCTTTGATTAATGCACCTAAAAGTGTGTGGTTGTACTTGATACCTTCGCTGTACTTCCACTTACAAAAAAATATTTTAAAATCGTTTTACTTTCGTCTGAAATATTTTCAGGACTCCCGGTATATAGTCTGGGTCACGCATCCGGAATCACTTCGATAATTTGATAAATATTCATTTCAGCTAAAATCGGTTTAAATGAATATTGCATGATTTGAAAAGGGCCATATAATGAATTATTCAGTTTTTTATATCACTTGTAAAAATCGATTTTGTGCAGTATTGAATTTTGAACAAAGGAGTGTTAGTATAGTACGGACACGTGGGTTAGGGCTCTGGTGGGCATTTCCTTGCCTGTGATACCGTTTTTTCTTTTTTTCTTTTAAAACTGCAACAATAAATATATGACTGAAAGAGAAGAACGAGATATAGTATGATGTATTGAAAATAGGAAGTTAATTTTCCTGGCGAAACTATTGACTTGAATGGTCTAATCAGCACCTCTTCACTATACGTATAAGGTGGATATTTGTAATGTATAAGACACGTGGTCTACTCGCTATTAAAAAATGCTTAAGCATCAAGCTTTATCATCGAAATAATTATTTAACAATGAGCACGTCAGTTTTTACCATTAAATATATGGAGTGCTCTATTTTAAAATTTAAAGAGATCTTGAAATTTTAAATGCTACCAGCTGCGTAAAAAATGTACAGTGCATTACGAGGTTTCTTTGAATACATGCAATATTCATTAAAACAGATTTCTTCTAAAATCAATATTTTATAAACTATCGAAGTGCTTCTAGTGTCCCACCTTGTGCACGTAAACACTTTAGGAAACACTTTGATCTCGATGTCCCATTTCATTCATTTTTACCTGTAACACACAGAAAAGTGTGTAGCATCGAATTGAGAGCGTGAGAAAGGGGAAAATGTTATCTATGCAAATCCATGTCAAAGTTCCCGAAAATTCTCACGAATTTTACGGAAGACCCAGCAGACTGGAGTTCGAGCGAACCCTTGGACAGGTGTGTGCCTCGTTAGTCATGGTAATTAGCAACCAGCAAACGGAAATTTGGGAAGGTGGTTGATACGCATCAGCGACGCGTACACAGGTGAACGATATACCGGGTGTTGTTAAAATATTGAAACATGCGAATTTTGTGAGTTGATAGAATTCGTTGAAATTAACATCAAAATCTTACAGAAAGATTAGGAGTCTCTGACGTCCAATTTTAATCAAATTTTATACAATGGTATTACTATTTCACACAAAAGTGAAATTACTTTATGAAAGTGTCTTTAAAACTTCAGTAAGAAATCCGCATTTTTTGCATTTGTTGAACGTTTTTAATTTTTTTACAACTAGAATCTGCAACGAAAAAGAAACGAAAAAATTCCCTAACGTATGCCACCGTATTCAGGAAATGCTACATTTTGTTCAGAATTTTCGCATGCGCTTAAATGGGGAAAATAGTACAAAAACGGATAATCCGAACATTCCCTGTTACTACCCCTCCGGTCGAGATAGAGAATTGAAAATTCGTGTAAAATGTTTTCTTTTGGTAAGCTATCGAATGGTCCATCGCAAGTAAAATTTCGTCTAAGGGTACACTTGACCTCCTTATACAGCTATACCCTTTAATCGTCATTTTCACGAGTCACCTTGTAGATACGCGTGTGGACGAAAGAAATGGTAGCGTTGACCGCGTCGCATAATAAATGATTCGATTACACGATGTGCCCGTGGAAACGAGCGACGTTACAATTTACAGCATCAACGAAGCGTTCACTTTTCACGTTACGCTCGATGCTTTATTTACAAAGTCGCATGCTCGGCTCGGATTCGGATTGCATGAGAAATATCAGCGTGTACAATGATGTTCAGGAGCCTATTATGCGGCTGTAAAATACCGGATGCGTGAAAAACACGGATCCTCGAGCGGAAGTCCCGAAGAACGGAGCACCGTGCACGCTTTTCAAACAGTAAACTAGTTAACAGTATACGGAAGGACTAAGGTTTTTCACCGGCTAGACACAGAATGTTCCAGGTTTTTCTTCCGCCAAACTGTGTCAGTATATTCGACGAGAAGTAGTAAGTAAAAAATGTTATAGAAATATACAGGATGTCTCACGCAAGTGGAACAAGCTGTATCTTTAAAACGGTGAGAAATGGAGAAAAACGTCATAAGATAAAATTAAATGGTATCGAATGAAGCATATTTTGAAATTCAGTATATGTATTTTTATGCATCGATGCATCTGAAAAGTGCAATTGCACCTTTTTTTTAAATGGAACCCTATATCATTGGCTGCACCAATCCATGAAATTTTTCACTTTCTACAAAAATGTAGTAAGGTACTTATGTCTTAAAACTATTACTTCGAAAGTTATTTCAATTTTAAGTTTCAATGGAGGACCATTCGAACATTCATTTGTTGATGTAGTCGGTTTCAAACCGTAATAATTTTTCTGCTATATCTTACCCGCTAGTCTGCACACATGCATTACTATTAATATTGTACTTATATAATATCAAAACGAAGTATTCAGAACTCGCAGGATACATAGTACTTAAAAAACTGAATAAAATGTGTCTAATAAATATAGGTGGAAAAACTTGTCAGAGTTACAAACAATTTTTTGAAGATTTTGTTTCAATATAGAATTATTTACAGCTCTATTAATATTGATTTTTCAACCAATATTAACCCATTTGCATCATACGAAGGAATGAAAAATATGCCCTTATCACCAACTTTTTTTTTATTGCATCTAACAGTTCTAAGTACTGCGCGCACATATGCGCTCTGATGATAATGGCCAGGAAAATTGCGCGCATATGTGCGCTAATGATGCAAATGGTTTAATTAGAAATTATCTATTCTTTAAATCCTGAATATTTCTTCTTATCACCCTGCAGATTTCATCAGTACATTAAGTCACAAAAGGTAACGCAGAAGGTACCAGAACATCTCAAGTTAACAGACGTAATAAAAAAGCAAAATTGCGTGAATCGACGCATGCGGTTCTCCCAGTGTTAACATGTTTAACTTACGATTTTCGTTTCGAGCACGACGAACCGGTGCGAAACCGATAAATTGACACCGAATCCTCGACATGAGCCGATAACGCGTTGTTATTTGCATTCTCGCGAAACGCTAGCCTATATAATCCTTTGCCACGGCCAATAAAGCTTTGTACCGAACGATACAATACGAACAGCAAATGCTTGCGCGCGGTAAACCAGCTCGTCTCTATCCAACTTACGCAATAAATTAAACACGTTTAAGTAACTCGATTGAACGTGAGTCGATCTACCTCTGAACAGACTCGTTGTACGCTTTTACTGAGGGAGTTTCACAAAGAAATTGAATGGAGACGTACAGTACCGTTCAAAAGTATGAGGATTCTTATCATACAGACTGGAGCACGTAATTGGAACTTGGTACGTTAATTGGAAGAATTTCTTTAAAAATTATTTAATGACCATCGTGACACATCACTGAATTTGTTTTTCTATTATTCATGACTTTCGTTATGTAAATAATTTGATTCCCATTTAAAAAATTGAAGGTGACCTTCAAATTTCGAGAAATAGGAGTGATAGGAACAAATTGAACAATTCACTATGTGGTTCAGTTCAAACCATGCAGATTTCACCTGTAGCAATTTTCGTCCAAGTTATTACTTCGGGAGTTATCGCAGTGGTTTCAGTTATGTCACTTCGAATAATTAAAGTTAAAATATTTCGTAAACTAATGGGTTTTTTATATGAACAGGTTAATACTTTTTATACAGTATTACAAAAGACTACATGATTCCATTGAAAAAAGAAACGCTCTTCATATGTCCTTTATACATCCACTTACAAAAAAAACTGATTACGTCAAATTATGTCCTTCTCGAAAAATTTTAACTTTTACTTGAAACATTTTTCACTAAAATTATTACTTACGCAGTAATCAAAGTGGTTCCAGTTACGTTCTCTACCCTGTAGTTACCCCTAGTGCGGTCTTCCGGTCTTTTTCGACCCACCTCGTTCTTATTTTCTTTTAAAATTTTGTTATTATCGAAGAACTACAATGAAATTAGTATCAGTATGCTTGTTTCTGTTCCTTTGACATTATATCAAAAGCTGCTTATTTAGGTTCATATGGCGTGTTAATAACAAAAATTATTACACATAAGGTCTTTGGATCTTTTTTGACCCAACGTAACCGAGGCCCAATCAAATAACAGAAATCAATCATGATCAAATCTAATAAATAAGTGGCTGATGCTTTAATCGAGAGAAAAGATATAAATACCATAAAATGACCAGAACAGTTGTATTAACCCGTGATTACTACTATTAAAAATTGATAACTTAAGTACTACTAGCGGATCTCTGTGATCCACTCATGAAATTTGCAATAAAAACCACATTTTGCGTAAACAAAAATTTATTTCTTCTGAATGATACCAACTGACCAGGGAATATTCCGAAACACGATTTTCTCCCTCCAAAATTTATATGGTATTTTCCAGAATTTTTGAAGCGTTGGGTCTATGGGATCCGATAATAGTAACGGGTTAAACGATTTTCATAAGAAACCCTAGTGTTTAAAGATCAGATACTGTTTCTAAATCTCTGCCTGCATTAGTTATTCACAACAGGCACAGATTTGTTCGGACAGTACATTAATTTGACGCATGATTTGCTGTCAAAGAACCGCAGGCATTTTAAGCATTTCGGACATTCTCGGGTAATTTATTAGAATAAATCTTGGAACGGACAAAGTATATCGAATTTAGGGTTCTCTAAGATATTTATGACTCTCTACAGATTTCTATGGACACTATTTTCTCGACGGTTCACTTGATAATATGGAAATTTGGATGTTTTAAGGACTTCGGTTGCTTCGTATTCAAAAAGGGCGGGGTTTCAAGCTTAAGGTTCCGGATTTAGAATTCTCTACAGATTCATGCGAGCAATACTTTACTTTATGACCATCAGTTTGACATTAAAGACATTTTAACGTTTACCATTTTATCATTAATGAACACTTAAAAAATGACTACCTCCGTCACAAATTAATTGTTACGTTTGTATATTTTTCTTTCGATTATTGGCAGCACTTATTGAAATGCATTTTTATTTATCTTACAATTAGCGACAACTTCATGTAATTAGGCGTAAACTTGACTGATAATTCTATTTAAGTAATGCCAGTTGTATTAAAGAGAAGTGTTGGAAAGTAAATAAAAACTAACATTTTAAAAACTGCACCTGCTGTGTTTATATACTTTAGCAGATAATGTCAATAATGGGTGCGAAATTAAGAGGAAGGAAAACAAAACCCGAAAGGACAGATGATGCGCGAAATGCTGTGTTGCAGTATTTATTGCAGCATTCGAGAAGTGGAAAATTGATACAGCGCACCATATGTACTGCTTCAACAAAATTTAATGTATATCGTCTCAGAATTTCTCGATTGTGGAAGACTGTATATTTCTTTGTTAATAATTATCTAAGTGTGATTTAAATCTGTATTAAATAAAGTACGTACTAAGTTATTAAAGTATTTCATTTTCATTGAGTTTATCTTTTAATTCGTTGTTATTTACAACTGTAACAACTATTTCGGGACAAATTTTATACCTCATATGTAACAACTAATTTTTGACGGAGGTAGTATTATTTTTAACTATATTACAGTCTTAACTATTTAACTAATAAACACATCAGTTGCCACCAAATTCTCGATATTACCAATTCTTTTTGGAACAATCTGGCGGACCACTTTGGTGAATATTTTTATTATTATTTATTTATCGATACCTCAATTGTGCTTTCGGACCTTGAGAGGCTTCGGTTTTGTATATCGTCAAATCTACTTACATTGCAGGTAATTGAAATTATATATGTGGGATACAATAAGCTAATTACTTCTACAACAAATATAAAATTATAAATATATAAAAATAAATAACATAAATATGAATTACACTTAAATTTAACTTTGCGTAACGTAAAATAAACATTAAATTGAGCATTAAATGATTAACTGAAGATCATACAAAGTATTTCTTTTAACTTAGCACTTCGCTGAATATTGTACTGTTTTAATTATTTCGAAAATAATATCATTGGGTATTCCTGCTCGGGGACAGAGCTCCGATCGCGGCGATAAATTCTAATGAATCGTGCGATCGAATGGATTAACCAATTTTGCGTGCATTGTTAAACAAGCGTGCAACATATGCGGGGTCCCTGATAAATATTCAAATTCCATATTGTCGGTGAATCGCTTTGTTCTATCTTCGTTAATGAATATTCGTTCTGTAAGCCGACCGCGAAACTCTATTCTTCTGCAGCTTTGCTACTGTATCGAATAAACAAAATAAAATTTAAATAACCAGCATACGTTCCTTTCGCTTGGAATGAAAAATCAAAATAAAAACAATGGACAGAAATTTAAAATATATTGTTCGGAAAAATTGGAGAATTGTATATTTCAAAAGTATCGATGATTTAGAACGAAAGTCAATGTCTTGCAGTATTTTTTTACTTGACTATACAATGCCCATAATTTTCCAATTATATACACGATAAAAGTATCATTAAATTAAATTCTCAGCGCTTCCTTAATTTTGGGTAATATTTTTGGGGACTAGATGTTAAAATTGATTTGACTGTGAAATCATGCCAAATTTTTTACATCGACAGATTTAGAGTCATTAATAATTCTGTACCTTGGTAGAAAAGGGGCTAATGTGCAAAATTATTGCATTTGAATTTTATGCACCATTCAGATCAAAATCATGAACGTTATAGAAAAAAGGGCTACTGTCCTTCCACTGTTGCAAGCAAAATCAGATATATTCTCAAGAGATCAATGTGTTATTATTGTTATGTGTATTATAATAAAAAGGTATCAATGTGCACCTTTTCACGAAATATTGCAAATTGGACATTGGACCTTTTCCTACCAATATATAGAATTAGTTGAATTCATTCCCATAATAGGATTTAAAAAATTGATATTATCCAGTGAATGAAGCTTCATGAGTAGTGAATGGATAAATAAGTGCCTCGTTTCACACAATTAACGTTAATACGGACATTTTTATAGCTCATTATGAATCCTTTCCTCGGTACAAATCTGCAATTTATCAGAAAGTGCAGCGATTGCGGTAAACTTTCTTTAAATTAAATTATCTTTAATTCGTTCTTAATTTTTTCTTTGGTATTTAAAAGTCAGAAAAAATATGAAAATGGCAGTTGATCGAAAATCGGTGAAATCCCTCTCTATTTTTTTATTTTTACAAATTTTTATCAAATTTCAGTTCTTGTTATCACTATAATTCTGCAGAAGGTGAAAGTGACGTTCCGTGAAAATTAAAATAAATTTATAACTTTCAAACGATTGAAGAGCGTTCGATGGAGCTTGATCCTAAAAGTATTAAAAAGATCAGAGTTTCAGATGGCATGGATTTTTTCAGTTTTCTGCCATTTTACTTAATTTAAATTTTGCCTATTTTTTTGTTGATAAATTGAAGCCCGAAGAGTCTTTTCAGCCCTTTTTAAGAATACTAGAGAAAAAGAAAAATAAATAAAAAGAGGACATGATGCGAATTGAATATAAAGGCCGTCCTCAACGAGAAAGTTCGAACGCGTGACTGGTTTCGTACAAAATACGAAAAGCAGATGACAAAACATTGGCCATTCATACTTACGTAATGTCGATTCTCGTATTAGTATGTCCAGCTGCAACTGTATATTCTCGCGTGACATAACCTACTCGTCATAGACACCGACCAAGGATAAACTTCAGTTGAATTATTCAATGTTTTGCTCATGCAACAGATTCGTTTCTCCGATTATGCCAGTTTCAGATAATAGAATTGCGTTTCTGCGGAAAAATTCGAGTACGAGTTTGTGTAATCCATTTTCATCTCGATTTACCATGAAGTACAATACGAAATTGGTACACCGACCGATGCAATAACATTTATTTCTTAATTATTAAGACTTGTGAAATCTCTTGATATTGTTAAAATAAAGTATTCTGTAGTATTATAGTTAAAAGTAATTGTGATATCAAGTGGAACTACAAAATTGTTAAAATAGTTTTGGTTCTTTCAGCGTCACAGATTCTTTTTTAATGTTGAAAAAAAGCGTTGTGGCACTGTTTTTTAATTGATCTGTCCTCGGTAAAAGTTGCATTTTTTTTTTTAGAAAACCGAAGTAGAAATAAAAATTTATACTGATCTGAAAAATGTTTGGCGATACGTAGAAACATCGATATTTTCAACATTATTTTTGACAACATCTCTCGTATTAAATTTAAAATAATAACGGGTACAAAAGTATGAGATTATGAAGCGATTTTAAAAATTTTCAGTTTAATCTAATAATATAGTTATTTATCGAACAGTGTTTCAAATTTATTTTCATCAAGTACCTATTAATTCTTATAACATTCTGAATAACATTAAGTACAATAATATATGGTAACAGGTATACGATGAGATAATTAAACGTTCTCCTCATTAAAAATTCATACTAAAAGTAGCATGTGACACTGTGGCAGCCGAAATGTGGCTCTTTTCATTATAGCACTCAACGTGCTACGCAATTCAAGGGTAAATCTACTCAATTTAAAAAAAATTATTAAATTTTTTCCAAATTTGAATACATTGTTATTAGATAAGAAAACAGAAGATAGTAGAAAATTTATAAATTTTTGAGGAGATTAAAGTATACATACGTAGTCATTTGTCATAGTGTATCAATTTTAATTAAAAAAAGAAATAAACACAGCCAGTTATAAAAGTTTATATACACCATATAGATTAATTTAGAACATACTATGTAAAAAAAAATCTCTGAAAAATATACTATGAATCTTCAATATTATCAAAGCTAAAAGGGATACAGAGAATAATATTAATATAATTCTGGTATGCTGTTAACCTTTATATATCTATAATTTTATTGTAAATCTTAATTAAATCAGGAATAACTGCACGTACATTTTCCTAATCTTTGACATTTAAGCTATTAACAATTCCTTTTGAACAAATATACCAAATCTCGTTACTTTTCCAGATCATTAACATTAGACTACAAATGTTACAGTATCCACAAAATCACGAACGTTTCCATATATTTTACAATAAATACAAAATTTCAGAGATATGCAAGATGATCAAAAAAGGGGTCTAAGACTTTAGGGACTTACAGTACTCACCGAGCGTAGTAAAAAATGTCTAATCAACGTTGGTCCTAAAATCAATCCTTTCGATGTAAAATCAAGTTTTATATTTATATATGAGTGTTAGATTTCGTAAGTGAATCTAAAAAGAATAAGTAATGCGATGAACTTATGACAACAAATAGAAAATGCATGTCGTACAATACGAAACACGGAAGGAATATTTGAAAATGTTCGCCGATCTATGATCTGCAGATGTGTGTTTTGCATTGAAATGGAAGAAAGATATATCGAACATCTATAACAAATGTGAAGAGATTGATTTTAGAACCTACGTTGATTTTTACTCCTCTCAGTGAATACTATAAGCCTCCTCTATGTAGACTTCCATGACTGACCGTGTACATGTTCGTACCCCTGAATAGGGAAAATTATTTTCAAGATTGTCGTGCGACGTTCAATTTGAAAGATGATAAGGTTGACTGGAATAATCTTTTCGTTTAACGCATTGAATGCCACAGTGACAACTGCCATACTTAGTCAGACATAACATAATATCTTTCTTTAAGTATAAATCCTGGAAGAAAATAATATTTTACTCTTTGAACGCATAGGCATCACCTTATACTATTATTATAATATTAATGTTATTCCAAAATTTTATAAGAATTATTAGATATTTAATCAAAAAAAATTTGAGATGCCGGTCACGGGTAACCCCTACGGCAATCAATGTGTTAATGTTATTTTCGTTGAACGAGGAACGGCTATCGCAGGTTCCAAACTCTCCTCTGCTCTGGACCAGCATAGCTCTCTTAGGAAAACAGTGGATTAAGGACGCCATGAATCTGAAAGGTCACAGGAAACCAGAGGCAGTGTTGTCCCAAGTAGCGGCCATATTAAAGTGAATTTACTCGTTTCCTAAGCGTTTCGAAAATGTACAAGGCGTGATTCATCTTTTATACGCGTGTCAGAGTCCATCGGTGCCTAGCGCATTATAATGCGGATGAAACGATGTGTGGACACTGTGTACGCGTTGGAACAATGGCCACTTAAACTAACTGCCTTATTAAATGCTCACCTCGGACCACGGATGCACGATTAAATATGGCTGCATTCGTTTTGCCTGATAAATTTTCATGGAAAAAGTTTTCACGCTGCATTTACGCGGTCGAACACCGGGAAGATTGTTCAGTAGGAGTCTGGTATTGCTTGAGAAGAAATTATTTACTGACTCATTAACCCCCCTGCCTTACGATCAATTTCGTGCGATAAACTTTGCGATTCGACTGTTCGAGTGCCCTGATTAATGAAAAACGTTTATCAGCACATACAATTCGATTTTAAGAATTCTTTGAAAGTCAGAAATCCCAGGGTGCAAACTTTTAAGGAATTGGTATTTTATGTCACGAGTGTGACTCGTTATTGTAAGGCAGAGGGTTGTATGCATTTGTTGCAATGGTAAATTGTACAAAATATTTGTATCACGATATAGTACATCGCTTGCAAAAAGACACAGAAAATTAATACGTAGACTGCCATGGGACTTGCTGGTGACGGGTGCCTCCAATTTTATTGTATTTGATTAAATAACTATTGATTGCTATATGAACGTCACAATGTTCTGAGTAAATTAAACATTGTAACAGTAAGGTAGGAGCACATGTACATGATAGAATATGTATTTACATATTCTTTTCCTTTATGTTATACATTAACCCTTTGCACTCCCGTTGTCGCTGTTGCGGCGACATGGTAAGATAAGCTAATAGCTCCGTTGTCGCTGCTGCGGCGACATTATAAGATAAACTATAACTCCGTTGTCGCCGCAGCAGCGACGTCTAGAAACAACATTATATTTTTAAACATTTAAATAAAATATTCTTTAGTTTTTTTTTGTCTTGACTCGGAGTTGCTGATAGGTCATATTAAAAATTGTTCGGAGTGCAAAGGATTAATCCTCCGTAGGCAGTCTGGGTCGTTGACGACACAAGCAAGATTCCCATTTTTCCCGGAGCTTTCTTTGAATTTGTATTTTTATTGAAAAAAGTTCTATAAATCCGACGTGACGAACGATGCTATAATATAGTAGAGACTTTGATAAGTATCCCACAATTTTTACAGATTTTTCGAAAGCCTAGAACGGTACAAAAATTAGGCTTGGACATAAACGACTCAGTTTGCCTACAGTGGCTTAAAATAGCAATTTATAATATGTCTGACTAGGGATGATTGTTTTCACTGTGACACTGAAATAACATTTCATAATATATTCGAAAGATTCCACAGCATTGTTAAGGTTCATTGAAATTCAGTAAGTGTCCCACTACTTTTGAGCGTCAGTGTATGCGTTTACTGTTGGTATATAAATAACCCTTCTGTTCATAAATTCTGTGTAACAAAGACGTTAACCAAAAAAAATTAAAATAATGAGGGTTAAAGGTTATTTAACGCTGCTGTTCTCGGGCCCATATTACCCAGAATGACGATTACATTTCCACAGGTACTATGATTTTAAATATTTCTTTTTAATATTCAGTGTATTTAAATTTTGCGTTTACTTCTTTAGCATTTCACATTTCTTCAGAATAAATTATTTCAACATTTGTTTAAATACATTGAATGTTAAAAAGAAATATTTAAAAACGTAGTACCTATGGAAATGTAATTTTCATTTCGGGTCGTATGGACCCGAGGAGAACAGCAGGGGTGAATGACTAGAATTCGATGGGTGGGCGCCATGGTACGCGTTACAGCGTATAAATTGATGTATAATTACGTCTTATCAATTAACTACCGTAAAGGGAATCCGGTTGTATGGCTGTCGCGCCGTGTGCCATTTCGTTGGCCGAAGGTAGTTTGTGTAATTGAAACTTATCAAGAAAGCTTTGGCATTCGCTATATTGAATCCGCTGAGAGCGCGCTTTAGATATCTGGTTTCTCGAGTAACGACCATAAAGATCCACTTCATCGTGGGGGACACGGTTCGAGAGCATGTGGTTCCAACGTTGATTTTGTCTCAGATACACGATAGCCGTGCTCTTTTTTTTTTTCTTCGCATATCAGTTAACGATACGTCGTCCTCCATGTTAACGTGGATCGCACGCGAATGCATGTTTCCTCACGCTAAATTCAATTACTGCGCAGACACTCAAATTAGACTCAAGGCGATTCCCTCGTGTACAGTGCTTCTCCTTTTTTTTATTATGAATTATAACATGTCAAAAAATGCAAAATATTTGCAGTCTTCACTGATGAATCATTTCTTTCGTAGCGAGATGGGTGTGCATGAAAAAAGCATGAGCATGTGTGACTTCGAAAACCAAATAGCAACACGAGAACAGTATTAACCTTTTGACTGCTAACGGCGCCTATAGGCATTTGACAAAGACACTCACTGTATACTGTCTACGACTATAGGCGTTCAAAGCGAAGGCTCAGTATGTACTAGAGCTGTTATTTATGAGATACTCGGGTACCTGGGTTACCCGTGAGATACCCGGGAAAATATGGCAAAATAAGTTTCTGTCTAGCTCCCATTTTTATGAATTTTTTTATAAAAATATGCATTTGCATAAACATCCGCAGTCTACTAATGAGTCGCTTAAGAAGATTAAAATCGCAGTACAAAATGGGAAACCAATTTTCAGATAAACACATGCAGGAACGCATAAATGCTCGAATGATGTGGATTTGAAGAGTTTCTAAAATTTCAGAATTTCAAGACTTTCTGGTAAAATACACTACAATTAATATCTAAAAATATATTACAAGAGTATTCTTACATATCATTTGCACAATTGAACTGAAATACTGTTCTTGTTGCTACCAATATATTTATAATTAAGGTACGCAAATAAAATTTTTCCCATGAGAAAATTTTAAAAAGAATTCCTTTAGATTTTCTTAAGAATTCCTTAATTTTAAATATTAAATAAACTAATACTTCCTTCAGGAGTAATTCGTGCTCTCATAATCTTATCAGTATTATACGGTTCAGTAAATGTCGTTTTTTCGATCATAATAAGACTAAATATGAAACAATTTGTATAGCACACTGAGCTTCAGAAAAGCGTAACTAGTGATTTAATAATCTTGCATACTATTATGATACACAGAGAATGAACACTTTTTGTTTATTCAACGGAAATGGCATTTGTAACATGAATTGGAAATGAACTTACGTGTTTTCTTACTAAACATTAAACATGTAAAGTCATTCGATTAGGACGTCGACCTTGTTCAGAAGGAAAAGTACAACTGATGCTCAAATGATCATGCTTCAGCTATTGTAGATCAAGGTCACATTCTCCTCTTACCTCCTTACCTTATAATAACGAGTCACACTCGCAATGCAGATTATGTCTGTATGCTACAACTGTGAATTTTTAATCCTCATCCGTTCCTCATTTTCCCATCTTAATTTGTCTCTTGGTGTCAAATTGACACAATACTAAACACTCAATGCAAAGAAATGATAAATAGTTAAATTTGCAAATTCTTTTATTGAAAATAAGAATATGAAATTTCTATACATTCAGGCATAACATTGATCAAATTATTCTCATCGTTCACAAATAATAAAGCGATGTGCAAGCCATACTCCTTTTTTTACATTGATCGCATTTTTTTTACAAAATGTGTCAAATTTACACAAGGGACGAATGTGGGTTAAAAATGTTGTATTACAGCACCCTTGACTGCCAGAGTATTATCAGAAGCAAATTATACATATTGATAAATCTGCATTTTGGTACAAAAAAGGCCAATGTCCAATTTGCAATTTTTCGGAAAAAGGTGCACATTCATCTTATTTATTGTAATACACCTAACATATTAGCCAGACAGAGGAGTTAGGATCGAGGAGGTACTGAGTGAACGGAAGTATGAGAAGACTGAAGGGCAGTGCAATAGGTTCATAGGGAGTAAGATAGTAGGAAATAGTAGAATAAGTGGAGCAGCGAGGAAAACAAATTACGGGAACAAGGAATAGAAGAATGAAAGGAAAGAGTGAACGGGACGAATGGGTGGATACGCTAGTATTGTAAATGTAGGATAAGTGTAAACCAAATCCAAATTTCTTGGTTCTGAGGCTGAAATAAAGAATATACATATACAGTAAGACCCCGTTTAATGCTACCTCAATTAACGCTGGTTCGATATAACGCGGTTTTTTTCTGAATCCTAAAAAAGCTCTAAATATGTATTCTATGATTCGATATAACGCGGTTCTTGTCATCGGAAACTGGCGATTCGTCCAAGACGAGGCGCTTTGGATGCGATCTCTTGCTACCAATAGTTGCTCAATGAGAAGAAAAGAAAAAAACGACAAATAACACTAAACGACTTCATCAGTAAAAAATAAAAAATTTCGGAAGAGCCACAATCTTCGACAACACAAAAGTAAATTTTTTGTTTGTATGTACATGTATTGTATATATTTTATAAATTAATATAAAAGTAACTTAAAATTAAAGTAAAACTTGTTTATTCTTAGTCGCATGTTTCCCTATCCCTATTTATTATGTGCTAAGATGACCTCATTTAACGCTGTTTCGTTTAACGCTTTGTCTTTTAAAAACATATCTTGAGCGTTAATCGGGGTATTACTGTATAACACATTGGCCTCTGGAGAACGTGTATAACTTCGCTTGTCATAGTGACCCTTTTTTCTATGATAATGTTCATGATTTTCATGTGAATGGGGCATAAAACTCAAATGGAGATTGGCTTATTTTCTACCAAGGTGCAGAAATATTCTTCCTCTATGTCGCCCTTAGAGCACTTGAATAATAACTTCAGTGCAGATAGCTATGAAAAAAAATCGCAAGGCAAGATGTTGTTTTTGTTAAAACTTTCGCAGCCGGCGGTTCTAACGCGAGAACCTTAGCTGGATGCCGCGTGTATACAATTCCCAAAATTGATAGCTGAATACCGTAAGATTCTGGCATTAAAATGAGAGTGAAAATAAAAACTATTGCTTTACAATATCATGCTTGTAACCACTTGTTGTTTAACCTTGAAACAAATAGTAAAATACACATAATTCGCTGTAAATATAAAATGACGTCAGACTACGCCAGCATTAACCAGCTGTAGGCTTTAAAATGACGTAGAACTACATAGACGGCAATCAGCTACAGATTTTAACCCTCTATAACCGGAATTTTCTTACGTATGACGCAAATGAAGCATCAGGTAAATGATACAGACGAATGATAAAATTTGTATCGCGGTATACAAACATAAATAATTATGATAATAAACGAACAGACTCCTTGGTGACAGTATAGTCGTGGGATATAATTGTTCACAGCGATAAATAAAGGAATTAAAAGTGAAAAAGTAGAGATATATTGGTATGTAACTAAGTCACATGGCATTATAGAGAGTAACACGTTGACTACCGAATACGAGATAATTCGTGTTATTTAAATAATTACTAACTTTGTTAAAATTTTGAAGAGAATTAATATTGTAATGAAAATTGAGGGCCAAGACTGTGCAACTGAATAAGTATGTAATTTTTTTCTTCGTGATTTGTGCTTGAAATGGAATATTATAGTATGTCTGACCACGTATGGGAGTTTCACTGTGGCAGTCAACGTGTTAAAATGGCGTACAATTACGTCGGCGGCTGCCAATGTGTTAATTGTTTTTTACTGTGCGCCCTAGCAGGCGATCTCTATAAAGTACTTGATTGAAATTCGTTGTTTTCAGGTTCGTAGAGGCTACTGCGGGAGTTGCAATGCCAACGTATCACAATGCGGGTGGCGGATACCCGAATGTGTCAGCGCCAGCTCGGCAAGCGAAGCTCGATGGCAATCAAAACCACCATACGATCCCCTCAAACGTAACGTCCCATCCCTTTATACAAAACACCACCACGCAACACAACGTTCCTTCCAACTTGTCAGCAAGCAACATTCCGTCCCATCCAGTATCACCGACGATGACTACACACCCGAATGTCACCACCCCGAATATAACAAGTCACATGAACACCGGTTCGACGCCGGTAATCCTTACGTCGAACGTCACCAATCCTAGCAATCCTGCTGCGTTATCGGTCAATCCGAGGCACGAGGTCAAACTCAATGCTATGCCGTACGTATCTCATTCCGTTTACACACATAAACTATCTCCTTTCTTTTGGCCGACTCAGGGATTCTTTGTCTACCGAATCCATAAGAGACTGCACTCTGAAAAGTTTGCATCACTGATTTACACCCCCGTCCATAAGTTATGGGACACTTGCTAACTTCAGCTTTATATTTAAATTAAAACTATTAAACACCCGCAGTATTAAATCAAACGATTATTTACACTGAATACGATTTTTAAATATTAAAATATATTTAATATATTATAAATATATTAAATATTAAATAATTAACTTTAGCAATCCTGCGGTCATTTGTTTTTAGTGTTAACAGGTCAGAAAGTCGAAACAAGGGTCACCTGAATTTAGTGCATTGAAAAATTGGTCTTGAACCGTACTATAATTATTTCAGGTTTTTTTACGTTAACTACAACAAAATACAAACCATATCATTAAATATATATAGTGTAAACATGTTTTTAACCCTCTTCCGTCCCTCGTGTCAATTTGGCACATTTTTCTCACAAAACTACGATAATCGTGAAAAAGCAGTATGCCTTGCACATCGCTTTATTATTTGTGAACGATGTGATCAATTTTATGCCTGAATGTATTGAATGCACAGAAATTTCATTCCTTTTATTTTCAATGAAAGAATTTGCAAATGTAACTATTTATCTTTTCATTGTATTAATTTTTTACTATTGTGTCAATTTGACACCAAGGGACAAATTAATTTGGGAAAATGAGGGACTGTTGAGGGTTAAAGGTACCTTTCATATAGAAATAAGTAACCAAATCTGCAATCCAGATTTATTAAAAAATGGTAAGGTGTCCCATGACTTATGGACAGGGGTGTATGTTCAATCAGTCGCTGGATACCTAGTGTCTTCGTCCTTTGAGCGCGGAATACTTTGGAGCTAAGCACTTTCTACAAACGGAATAGTTTTCGGTGCACTGAATACCTTGTTGCAATATAGACTTTCGAATGAATTTACAAACGTAGCGAAATAAGTGGAATCGCGATCATTGAAGTTACAATAGGATTTATAGAATCGTAAGTGCATATACTTAGTAGACAGACTAACGGTTTTGCGAGCGTTGAAAGTCGAAAAAATTTGACTTTTGGCAGATCTACATCTGCGTTCTAGCACTCAAAGGGTTAACACGTTGACGCCTTAAATTTAATCTAACCCTTTCTGCGGTGAGACTTTTGAAAAAAATGTTCACTGTGTGCTGAATTTTCCTACGAAACACTGCGAATTCGATTAATTATTCCATTACTGTAATACGTATGATGTCAATTATTACGTTATCTCAAAGCTTCTATAACAATTCGATCAAACATCGATTCGTACCCCGCAATAGACGTCTGCGTTTGGACCAGTACAGTGTCCCCCAGTACAGAGTGCACGATTTTTCTGAAAACTCATATGGGTACACAGAGCTAAAAGGGTTAATCCTACGCATCATACTGACCTTGAGAAACCTGTTGCAGATGGTTCCACGGGAAAATATCGAGGGAAACCGCCGAGAGATTGCTGCGACCGCGAGAAGACGGTCTGTTCCTAGTCCGGGAGTCGACGAATTTCCCCGGCGACTATACGCTGTGCGTGTGCTATCAGGGCCGTGTGCAACACTACAGAGTGAAATACAAGAACAATCAGTTGACGATCGACGACGAGGAGTTCTTCGAGAATTTAGCGTTGTTGGTGGAGCATTACGAGCAGGACGCGGACGGGCTGTGCACGCAGTTGACCAAGTCCCTGCCTAAACAGGGTAAACAGGACTTTTGTGTGGATCCCAAGGCGTTCGTGGAGGCCGGCTGGGTGATCCAAACGCACGAACTAGAGTTAAGGGAGTGTATCGGCAAGGGAGAGTTCGGGGACGTGTTGTTAGGCGTTTATCGGGGCGAAAGGGTTGCCGTGAAAATGCTGAAGGACAACAGTGAGGCTGCGCAGAGGTTTCTGGCCGAGGCGAGTCTAATGACCTCGTTGATTCACGACAATCTGGTGAAGCTACTTGGCCTCGTTTTCAATAATCAACACATGTACCTGGTTACGGAGTATATGAGCAAAGGATCCCTGGTGGATTACCTGAGATCTCGGGGAAGGTTGCACGTATCCAAGAAGGATCAGATCAATTTCGCCTAGTACGTAGCGACGTTTCAACGTTCTTTATCGTTTCGGACAGTGTGAATTTGGTTTTCTATGGATACGGTCTGTGTTTTTTAGCGACACCTGCGCTGGCATGGCGTATTTGGAGTCCAGACACGTGGTGCACAGAGATTTGGCCGCGAGAAACGTCCTCGTCGCGGAGGATAACTCTGCCAAGGTGTCTGACTTCGGTTTGGCACGGGACGAGAATTTTTCCCTCGAAGGAGGAAAGCTGCCCATCAAGTGGACTGCGCCAGAGGCTTTAAAGCAAAATGTAAACACACTTTGTTACACGCTATCATAATGATATGGCGACAGCGATCCTGATGAAGTTTTATCAGTACTGAACGTCGACAGATGTGTAAACATCGTTTGAAATTTTTGTTTTCAGAAGTTTTCAAATAAGTCTGATATGTGGAGTTTTGGAATACTGTTGTGGGAAATCTACTCCTTTGGGCGTGTACCATATCCACGAATTGTAAGTAACTTCGTATTTATTTTCCAGTTTCATTTATTGTTTAATATCAATGATTTCTTTCATCTGATTTTAGCCACTGGTTGATGTTGTGAAGTGCGTGGAAAAAGGATATAAAATGGAACCACCAGACGGTTGCCCGCATGAAGTTTACGACATTATGAGACAAGTATGCACAGAAATCTTTACGTAGTAATAATAATTATTTGATATGTTATCGATAATTAAATATTTGCTTTTCCAGGCGTGGGACTTACAGCCTGAAAAAAGACCTACCTTTTATGATATAAAAATAATGCTGGGTCAACTGAAAGCTGAATACACCAAAGGTGTGAACTAAAAGAATGCTACTTATTATACTTATAGACTCGGTGTAGAAAAAGACAGATAACGGAATTAGCGTTTTCGAGTTCATTGTTTTCTTTTCTTGAATGAATCAGGGACAAAGGCTCTAAATACTTCCGTTAGGAAATGCAATTTTTTTTCTTGTACATTTTTATTGTACAAAATGAGCATTCGCATCGCTTGTATTTATTCTTATTTTAATATCTTGAAGACGGAGTTTTTTTTATTTTTTTTTTGTTTTATTCTTTTCTATAAAACTGTTTTGCACACACATCAACCTACGTAAATTGTGCCTTTGGCCAGGTTGAAATTCCCGAAGAAGGAAATTCAACTTGTACATTCGAAATTCAGGTAGTACTTGAGAAAAGATTGAACGTTCGAGGATTTTCGTTTGACTTACGTATTACTTAATCTCTTTTGTACGCGTGTTTTTGTATTCGGACACGACGGTTGCGACAAAGCCGCGTGATCCATAATATTTAAAATAATTTCTTTATTGTTACGACTCAAGTAATATTTCCAGGTGTAAGAAGCGCCTTACATTGAACTGAATTTAATGAAAAACAAAAAGAGTTATTACTCATTATGAATACCTACTATAAAACAATAATCTTTTTGGATCTAAACTCGTAAGGTCGGATATCCGAATTTTTTCACTTAACATGTAATAGTAGAAAGAGAAAAATACTAGATTTTTACCGTCAGGTGGTGTTCGAGAGATCTTCGTATCTTTCGGAGAGATTGCAGCAACTGTAGATTACAAGTACTTGTTAGTTGTGTAAGTTTTTTAATCAAAGATTTGTCTTAGGAAGTATTAATTTTTAACTAAATTATTGCAACCATTATAACTCAATTATTTAAGTTGACCGCGAGATATTTGACTATATATATATATACATATATATATATATATATAGTAGTGTAAATGTATCTGTAAATACTTTTGTACATACATATCTGTCTATCAGAATGAAAATGAAAAGAAATAATATTTCGAACACAGTTGATATTGGTTAGGAGATTTAACATGGATTGTCCATATTTTTTTGTTTTTAGTTCTTAAGACGATTTATTTACACGGCGTTCAAATGTCCATATACGATTGCACCACGTAACGCAATGATAGAAAAGAATCAGATATATATTTAATGTAACGAAGAAATCGTAGACTTTCGTGTTATTGTATCTTTCTTCTGTAATATAGGAGCCACAAACTTATTTAATACTTTTCCAATGGTTATAACGGACTAATGATGTATTTATTCATAGAGGGTAGGAAGTTTCAATAAAATAGCAGAAAAATAAAGGTGAAAAATATTCTAAGGTCAAGTTTCTTAGATATTTGGAGAATACTGATAAACGATTGGTACGAAGTTTCTTTTTTCTAAGCAGAACAGTAGAATTTATACAAAAAAAGGCAAAGTACTCAGTTCCTCGCATTTTCTATTTTATTTCTGAATAGCTTACCCGACAGAGAGATCGACTGAACAAGCTTTTTAAAAATAATTTCGCCTCTGTTGGCGAACGTGTGTCTAGTTTGGAAAGTAGTGGGTAGTTTCGTAGCGTATTTAATAAGCATATAGTCCGTTCATAACTTTGATAGCACATGTAATATAAATGTATATGGCTCTAATCAGTACCTAACGTTTCCGATAATGTCTTCGAGCTGTTTTGCGTTACGAAGTGTCCGAAAATTCGCCTGCAAAAGCCGACGTTCCTGGATATATGTTGCATCCGACGATTGTCTATAGGAAATGTCAACGCTGTTCCCTGCTTCTCACGTTTCTGCGCTAATCATCGGACTCTTACTCCGTTTATACATTTTAAGCAAGCGAACTCGTATTACAGTGTGGTGTGACAACAAAAACAAAACCTTATAGTTCAGATTTCCTGTACAATCTTCAACATGTACGCGAGACATTGTTACACAACGGCGTTAGTCTTTTGAATGTGACCAGTGCGTTGAATTCGTTTAATTTTTTACTCATGATAAATCTATCTAGATCGTAAGGCAATGAATAACAAATCACACGGTAACAGCATGGATGCAAGCAAATAATTCATTAGTTTAACGGGTGTATCCCGTGTCTGAAAGTTCGTACGTCTATGTGGAAAAGAGTGAATGTCGTGATACAGGAAAAAAAGCAATTAATTTTAAGGACCTTCATTTGGGCCTCTGAAGAGTATTTCCGAGAGTGCTCAATTGTTCAAACGACTACGGTCGCATTGTTACTGCGCTGCAATTCTAAAGATTTTCTGTATACAGCTGATAGGATTGGTTAGCCGACGAGATAGCGACAGTTGATCGAGTGAATTAACGATTAATAACCGGGAGATACGCTGTACACGCTGATCGATTGTAATTATTTCCAACAGCGAGGCAAACGTGCGTTTTGTAACTGAAAATAATGTTCACAGGGCCGTTCATTCGGAATGCTCGTAAACAGATTGCTTTACCGGGTTATTACTAACACTAGTTATTCCAAATATATTCAAAAATCAAGAAAACGAAGGATTTTCAATTGATGTGTTTTGTTTTGCACAAAAAAAAACGCGACACCTGTAAAACGTTCGTCTGTTTTTATGTCACTGTTTCTCCATTTAATCTCCAATGTTATATTTTACTGCCAAACGCTAATAAAATCGTGATATTCGTTCAAATTGTTTGTTCATTTTCTCCTGCACTTTTCTGTTCTGCAGATACACCGCAATCATTATTGCCACAGAAGTCACCACTTTCTGCTGTCATCGCGTTTTCAGACGTATTTATAACATTGTCTTGTGTGTCACAAGTATTGTTCGACATTTTAGGGTGAGCTGTGTTTTCCAGAGACCAACATTTATCTCTAGTATTTAATTGAGCATTTAAATGACTTTTTTTGACTCCCTTCAGAACCGTGAAAGGATACTCGTGTTTGTAGTTATCAGAATCTTTCAGTCTGCTTCTAATTAGCAAGCTCCTGCGAGTTTGATACGGTCGCGCGAATCCCTTCCTTGATAGTTCTCGCAATTGACCGCTAACCGACCCCCCAATTAACACGTAATTCTTATTCTCCTTGTTCACGATTATCGATTGTCTGAATTTTCGCACTTTACTGAACCCTCCATCCACGGAATCGTGATCTCGCTCGTCAGGAACATCCGAAGGAAGCAAAATCCAATCGTCATTTTGCGCAATCAGTGTTTTATTTAGTTCCTTATCGATAATTACTTCCCCATTCGTCGATGCAATGCCATCGTTTGTACGCGATAATTTTTTGGAATATAAACTCCACAGGATATTTTGGAAATTCGGTATGTTACCGATCAGAGAGCTGAAAGTGGCGAGATGACTCTCGATTGTGGAGTATATCGTTGAAACAATGCTGTTCTCTGTTTCAGTTTGATAAGGGATGCTTGTATTGTTCCAGGCCTTCGATTCAATTCCTTTTTGATAGAGTGTACTCCTATTCCTTGAGATTCTTCTTTTCTGGCCATTTGGAGTCGAATACTTCAATGGCGGAAAATGTCGAACTCCATCAGTGAATTTCTCGTCTGCACAGGGTTCACAAATATCTATAAATAAGCCTCCTGAGGGTTTTCTATTATACAGAAATTAAAAAAAGAAGTCAACTTAATTTTTATCGTACTCGGTGTAGACCAGAGCTGTATAACTGGTTGCTCGCGAACGGCGGCTCACACTTCTCCTCCCGAGTTGCTATGGTGTATCTGATATCTGAGTCCCATAGTGGGGGTAACTCGGGAGGAGAAGTGCGAGTCGCCGTTGCTCGTGAGCAATCAGTTGAGTAGCTCTGATGTAGACTATAGCTTCTACAAGCACACGGGTTGTTCAATAAATAATTAGGTATATTACTATAAAATTTGTTTTCCTCATTGATATTTTCACATTTTTTAACATATTATTTCATCTGAAAATAATATTTTTAATACTCAATTTTACGTAGTATTGCCATATTAGAAGCTGATCTTCACAACTTTTCTGAACATTTACGATGAACAGTTTTCAAGGAATCTTCGAGTTACTATTTTACATTAAAAAAATGTATATTACAAGCTCGAGGATGTACTTACGACTCAGTTGGAAATTCTTAGATTCAAACACTTCCTGGGAACGTGTGTTTATTTCAGTTTGATAAGTTTCACCGGTTCTATTATTTATCGACTTGGTTTCGTGTCGTCGATCAGCAGACGCCATCGAGGGATCCATCTTCTTCGAAAGCATTTCCAGTCGCGCATATTCTTCAATTACACTCTGCTCTTCAGTATTTCTCGAGAAGTCTACAGAAATTCTTCCAGGTTGACATTGATCATTAGAGTCGTTAGTTCCTATGAATCTTCCATACTCATCGAACCGTCCACCGTATTTAATATCGGTTACCATTGAAACGATCTGCACGTTTCCCGTTTCTCCATCTTTCTTTGAGTCAATTTCGTGGGCGACATCTTGTCCTCGCACCTTTTCTGTTTTCTTCGACTTCACGAGAGATTCAGCTTGGCCCTTGAACACACCTGAAGATGGTTCTTTCGCAGATACTTCAGTTTTGGTTTGATGTGCTTTGGAAACATCCTTCTCTATCGTTGATCTTTTTTTGGTTTCAGTTTCTCCAAGCACAGGTTCAATATTCCTGGTCTTCAGGTTTTCTATGTCTGTTACCTTAATTTTTGGAACAGTTTGCGATTGATCTGGGTTCAGATCGATTTTTAGCTCGGTTACGAATATATCTTCAGAAGATTCTTTTTTCCGTTTTGGTTCTATGTAGAACTCTGTTTTTACAGTTTTTGGATCGAATCTTACGTACTTCTCCGTGTCGGGACGCAATTGGTCCTGTTCATCTTCCTCTGGTTCTTCCTTCTTGATTTGAAACTCCTCGTCTTCAGGAGTATGTATACTTTCGATGCTGATTGGCTCTACTTTGACGTCTATCGGTTCGAATTTCAACTTCTTCCAGGTGTCGTCTTCGTCTTCTTCTTTAATTTCTAATTTTACATCATCAAATGGTTCGGTCTTAATATCTTCCTGTTTTATCATCGGCCATGTCTCTTCATCATCTTCCATGCTAAAATCATCTGGCTCTGTTTTAATTTTCACTAATTTATCCAAATCTTCAACTTCATCATCAGTTTGTATCTCCGTTTTTACTTCTTTATCCTCCAAAGTATCTGTTTTTATTTTTTCCGTAGTATACTCGTCAGGGCTGTCAGAAACTTCAGGTTTTCCATCAATGTCTCTAACAATCGAACGATCATCATCTGGTCGACTCTTCGGTCGATCTTCTTCAACAATTCTATCTGTGTCCACGCTGACATTTGGCGTGAGTTTCATCAGAGTCACGTCTCTCAACCTAGCCACGCTAGTAAGCGTCACGTTTCCTGCTCGATCGATCTTTAGTCGAAGTTTTTTTTTATCCTGGAGAGTTTCCTCAGAAGACGTTTCATTACAACTACAGCTGTCAGCACTACAACGTCGTTCCACGGATTTATCCTTCGATTCTGCTCCCGTTCCAGCGTCCTTGGACGTGGATGAGCCATCCTTGGACGTGTTGGTCCCTCTGGTGCTCTCCTTCTGTCTAGCTTCCGGTTCAGGTACCCTAGGCTTCAAATAGAGTCTTCTGGGATTGCTCAGACATGGCACGAAAGGGTCTGGAGACTCTGGAATACTTCCTGGTCTGTAAGGTTCAAACAGTCTGGTCTGTGCAAAGTCAAATGTACATCGAGCTTCAGCGAACTGTTGAATGACACGCGAGGTCATCGTTGGAGTTGGAATCGATACGCATCTCCTTCTATCGAACTCTGCCTCTACCTGACGAATCTTCGCTTGGACGTTGTTTAAACGAGATTCTGCTATCACTCGTTGAGAATGATAGGGTGAGAAGTTGACATTCACCCTTTCGTCGCATTCCTTCTGCCGCAGGGCAGATAACAATTCACGTAACTCTGCGTTTGTTTTTAGAGTCAGGGCTGCCGGGTCTAAAGGTGCGCTGGTTTCTATCTGGAATATTTTCAGATCGGATTAAGATTGATATTTATCAGCCTTTTAATGCCTGATAATTAAATGGGATCTGAAGATGCCACATAAAAAGACTAAAATGCTATGATAATTTGTTATCGAGATTGATTAATTAATCTCACGGACAGATCACAAGTTTGAGTTTGTCTGTTGATATTAACCAGTGTCGACTGACATTGGCTAATGATCGAAATGTATACTTTTACATGGATTACCAAAATGGTCACCCATTTCAGTGCTGTCCGCGCACAAGATAGCTTAACTTTCGTGATTGAACGAGAACCGATTTTTAATACTTAATATCAATAAAATAATCTAACGATTTCGAAGTTTAAAATTGAGAGAAAAATTATTCGGATAGCTTAATTAGTTAGCTTCTACAAATAACAGATACAAGTTTGAATTAGCGCTGTCGTGAGTCCAATTTTAAATACTTGACAATTCTTACAATAAAACAAAATCAACCGCAAAATTTAATCTTACCTCGTATCCATATCCTTGACACTCCATCACTTTCTTATTTATCAAAGCCTCAACTTGTGCTTTCAGAACGTTCACTTTGAGTTGCAGTAACGTCAAAAATGGAATAATATTAGCCGGTACATTTGTGGTCATATGCAAATTGATCAACGCGTTCACTTGTTGCGCATTTCTGGACTCTGCTAACAATTGGTCCTTCGTGAGCACGCTGATGGACCTCTGTGCTCTGTCCATGGTGTCCTCCATGGTGCTGGTTATGTTTGACCCGGGTACTTTCCTCAGAAGCAGACGGGTAGCTGCACAGGATATGATACCAGGCACCGATAGAAATTGTGACGCTAGAGCTTGCAAACTTATAGAGGCTGGGCAATTTCGTTTCGAGCAAATGGTGTCGTCGCTGGTAGCCGTGCATCGGTGGGGCTCTTCTAGGTCGATCCTGCAGCAACAGCTCGGCGAATGGTTTTTCGATTCTCCGCAATCCTGTGTGAAATTTAGAAATTGTGAAGGGAGGATGAGGAATTTGTATGTTCATAGAATATGAACGAATATAATTTTAGGATAAAGAAGGTAAAAGAAATGGTAAAGTAAGACAAATTCGAGGTCTCTGTTGTTTTACGAAATTCGGTATTATATTGGATTATCCTATAAACATGTAATAAATAATACAAGCTACCTACCGTATTATCATAATATATCGTTTAACTCGAAGAAGCTCAAGAAATTTCGGGTATCTTGTTTCTGATACTGTGAACAATATCATAAATCCCCCCCCCATATAACCTCTAAATTATACAATAGAAACCTGTCCAAAGTGGACCATAAGCCATTCAATAGTGTTTTCAATTAATGAATCGAATAGTGTGTAGAATTCTCAACAGAATGAAAAAAAGCCAGAAGAATTTATAAAACTATCAGGATTAAAAAAAAAGAATAGGAGTTAGACAAATAATTTTTGAAAGATTTAGTTACTGATCTCGTAAAAATCTACATTCTGTTCTGCTACATGTTACAAGGTCCGTACTGCCGGAAACAAACGTTCTGTCCGCCGTTCTGTTACAAGTGCGGACCCAGACTAAGCCTATGCTCTGTACCAGTGTCGTCGATGGAGCTTACGGAGCTTTCTCCAATTTGGCTCTGATGCACAAACTCTGGCTGATACAGTCTTATACAGGGTAATTTCAAATCATCCTACGACATTATTGTCACACAATTTTCGAAGTATCTGAATAAATAATAGTTGAATAGATGCAGCAAAATTCGAGCAATGTGCTGATTATATTACATAGATTTCACCCTGATATTTTTTCACATAAGCTTCCTCGAATTGACAATATTGTTGGCTACAGATCTTTGCTATTCTACCACCTCACAGTCGCAATCTTATCATACATTTTCTTCGCAACTGACAATGAGCTTATGCTCCAAGT
Source organism: Macropis europaea (assembly GCA_916610135.2). Lineage (NCBI taxonomy): Eukaryota > Metazoa > Arthropoda > Insecta > Hymenoptera > Melittidae > Macropis > Macropis europaea. The sequence continues at coordinate 34,157,257 of OU744343.1, forward strand.
ACTGTACCTGTCTCCTTTGACAGCACCCGTAACTTTGGGGTCTGTCCTTCCCGCGAGTTAGAGCACCGAAGGGCTCGTAAACCGGAAGGGGAATCGGATAGGGGTAGAAGGAGGGTGGAGGGTAGATTGACGGCGGGTAACTGAAGCCTGTCGATTGTCCTGTCGATTGAGGCACGCCTCCTTGATTTAGCAGCGGGCCTTGTTGCTGATGATTTGTAGACTGATGACAGCCGGCTGGTAGAATAAATATGGGAGCCGCGTTGTTGGTGCAACCGTGTATCTGCTCGGGAATATTTTGTGGAACGGGCCCATAGATCAGCTGGTGAGCTTGTGCCGATGGAGGAAGATTGCTGGGTTGGAAAATTGGATGATTCGACGACAATGCGTTCGGTATGTACTGATGATTCGTCGTGAGGAGGTCCTGTTGGTGAAACTGGTAGAATGGACCTTGCTTGAATGGATCTAGGGAAAAATTGGAACCGTGATCAGTTTTCGTTTTGGCAATTTTTGTACTCGTGTGGATGGACTATAGATTATTAGGCAAGATTCGTTTGTTGTCTCAATTTCTAAAGGTGCAGATTCACCATGGGATTTTCCTCCCGTGAGACAAAAATCTTTACATGTACACAATATTATATAGAAGGTATATACATGTTTTTCGCTAACAAGTCCACGGAATTTTACAAGAAAGAAGGCCTTCAGCTACCAGAAAGAAGAAAGAATCAAAATGGCACATACATAATTCAGTAAACTTATTTCTAAATTCATAAGTAAATGATTTTAGAAACACTACAAAAACGGGACGAGTATGTGTTACAATCCAATAATTTTGATTCAAGTACGACGTACTGTAATTCACAAAATCTGCTAAAAGATATTTTCTCGCCCAAAATGAATACTAATTGCAAATAAAATATACCGTTAAAAAATCACATAAAATTGATACAGTAGTACCAAAAAATTCTTTTTTTTACTTAAGGCTCGCATTCCAGAAAATAGACTTATAGACCGCACTGTACATCCTAATCACTAAGAAATGTTTATTATCGAAAGATTCCTTTCTCTCGACTATCGATATCGACCTACACACTCTAGTTAGCCTTAACAAGGTTAGTGCGTACCTTGGGGGTTTCCAGGATAAGCAGAGCAGGGCACAGTTTGCGCCGTATGGCTGGTTTGCATCGGCAAGCTTTGACCGGTTGTAATTTGTGGCATAAGAGGCACGTTGTAAGGTGAATTAATCATCGATGAGGCAGGTTAGGTTTCGATTCGGCTTTTTCGAAGGTTACAGGAGCAAGCGTTTGCGGTGTTACGGACTTCAGCCAGCCGCTGTGTGTTCTGTTTGCCGTTTCTGTGTGCGTGGTCTTGTCACTTGGAATTTTGAATTACGGAAGCCTGAAGGGATTGTCGGATTTGAGATTGGTTTACGGGGCGGTGGAACCTGTTGGTAAATTCCACTGTGTCGGTGCCTGAAGTTGTTGCGATACGCCGGCGAAATAATAGTTGCGACCAGTTGCGACCATGAGTCACACCGCAAAATATTTCGCCAGAAACTCCGCGGAGGATTAAAACTACACTCTCCGTGTAATTAAAAATATGTATCCCACCGTTCCCATAAAATATATCTTCATTCTTTTTCGCTTGGACGCGTGAAATGACCGATGATTATTTAATCCGAATGTTTCATAGAAGCATTCAAAAAATGATGAATGTTACACATATTTTTGATTATAAAGGGTAAACTTTGTTATTATATTCATTTTGTATAAGGATTAAGAAAGTTTGCCATTTCCATGTAGTTCAGTGTGGTAGTCAACGCGTTAAACATGATGAATGGTGAGTTATTACTTGCCCACGCGAAATGGAAACATGGCAAATAAATTACTTATTTGAATGGTATCATCATTAAGGGGAAGAGTTTCTATTTTATTATTTTAATATATAATACAAGGTTGGTCGGAGTAAATGAAAAACAAAGGCAATTGAAGAATAATTTATTTCTTTTCTGGACGTAACGTGTTGTCGTCGTGAATATAACTTATTTTGTTTTGTAGACGTGAAAAATGAATTAAGGGAAAATTTGAGAGTAATAAATAGCTCTGTGTGGTCTGAATTATTTTCGACCTCATTTTGCTGGATGCACCTGAAGAAACCTCAGCCAGATTACAATTTTCATTTCTTCATAAGACAGTAATTGTTTCACTTAGAAACGCCAAGATGCTGTGTAGATAACGTTAAGCTAAATCAGATGGACCCTGGTATGCCATATATGGCCAATGTCTGTATGTTGCTTATGCCAGAGAGGCGCATTTGTACCGCAGAAGATTAATTATTTAGATTAGACGACTAGAAATGAATCCGTTATCTTATATCCTCTCGTTATAATTAAATTGACATATAAGACACTACAGATTTAATATCAAACAGTTAGATAAATCCCTGCGGTGATTTGACTGTATATTGAGTATGTACTCAACAAATGACAATACTACAAACAGAGCATAGTACCACAGGAAGGAAATAAATAATCTCATTCAAAGTGGAACATTTGCATTCTTCAAAATGTAAGTTTAGAAGGCTCTATAATAGCGTTTCTACTTTTACATTATTAAGATTAAAGGTAATGGAACTTATGATCAAGCTTGAATCACAAATTAATTATCATAATCGCGACCGAGGATCAAGCATAATTTCTACATGATTCCGTTCTCAAGTGGGGACGAAAATACAGAGGAAGTCCTTTAAGAACTACGAAATTCAGGGAGTCGCGTCCTAGAAGACTCCTTGTTATTATAATTGCAGTGTCCTCGTCTGTAGCGTCGTTATCTAATTTTCCATCTTTGCTCGCAGCCTGCCAGCTTCGATCTCCAGCAACTGCTGATTCACTTAGTTAATTAAACGAAACGACATACTAACGCGCTCGTTTCGCGAAATTCTATTCAACGGGATAATTGTGATTATTTAAAAAAAGAAAGGCTGAAGTAGAACGGGTATCCATGGTCATCTAACTATCTAAAGTTGTTCGTGACGTCACTGGATGATAAAAAGGTCGTTATCTTTCGGTGAGGGGAGCCGACACGATGGTTCCCTTCAATGTTTCTCGTTACATACTTGCGACCGGTTCGTCGCGACGCGTGCATCGGAGGTTATTGATAATCGACACGTTATCACGAGTCATTTCAGACGAGTTTATACTCACTCGGTATCGTCTGAGATACTCAAAAGTCTGCGACTCGACCGATCGATCGGAGCTTGCATTATTGCAACTTGAGAATTATTATTCGTGACAAATATTTTATTAAATATTCATGAATAAGTGTTAGTTGTTTCGACAGTGAGTTAAATTGCTGAAGCGTTATATTTGAATTATAAACAAGTTTGAGTTGAAATCAGAAATACTTTGTAAGGTGACTGACCAATTGCTGAATGAAACAATTTTTGTGGGGAAGTTGTTAGTCGTTGTGAAGGTCAATTGAATTGTTTGTATTGTTTAGCCGGCTTGAAATTCCTCATTTTAATGTAATTATTAACACATGTTTGATCTTGTTGTGCACCAAAGGAAAAAATTATCAGTGTTCGAAAGATAGTCGAGTGACTAATCAAGATAAAGAAAAATCGAACGGTGTGTGTCATCGACTAGGAAACTCCCTGACAGTCACATCAACTCATCGTTTAAACGCGTAAGTATAACTTACAATTAGCATCGATTTCTGTTCGATCCATGACTTATTGCTTAACACCTGAACACAGTAAATATTACTACCTGAGCAAGTAGTCGTTATCATATACATGTAATAAATTTATTTGAAGTACTTTCTCGTCAGCAGAAATACTTTCAAACTATTTAAGAATGAATGAGCACGTAGCTCGTCGATTTGACGAGTCATGAAGAACATGAGTCTTAAAAGCCATGCACTGCAAGAAAAGTAAGATAACACCATGAGAGAAGTTGTATTATCGTATGAAAGATTGAACGCAACTTTAAAGGTAGAGAATCACGATGAGACAGAAATTTCGTGTCTCACATGGGACTATGTACAGATTGGACAACTTAACGATCACTTTAACACGTTGAACGGCGGTTACCGGTGACCGACCCCTCAAATTTAATTTAATTTACTAATTATTAATTGTCGCATAATTCTGAGCAAAGTTCATACTGATACAATAATGTAGGGACAGAAGAACACGGCTGAGTACTGAAATCTTTTTTTTCTTTACGATTTATATTAAAAATAGTAAATTATATTGCGTCTGGTTAGGTATGACCGTTTTCACTGTGGCGTTCTACGTGTTAACCATTCCCGTTTCAACTGGACCAATACAAATTCTTTTTTTTTAAATACTTTGGTTTAGAGCAGTGGTTTTCAATCTTTTCTACACCTGCGGATCGGTGAAAATAGAAAAAATATTTCGCGGACCTCTAAGGCAGAAAGAAAAATCATTATTTATAATAGTAATCTATCAAATCTTAGTTAAGGTAAGGTCAATGAGTTCGTTATGGAGTGGGATACATGTCTACTTAAATGGAAAGATGTAGTTCCATTTAAAAATAAAAAAAGATCACCTTGAAATCTCGGAGGCAAGTTCACGTAAATAAGATTTGTGATCATCATAAGATGTCCCTCTGGAAACCAAATAAGTTCTACTTGAAACATTTTTTGGAATAATGAATAGTTCTAGAGATAATTGCGTGTAAAGGTTCAAATGGGACACCCTGCATATACTTACACTTAGTCGTTGCTGAAATTGTTGTCTCACGAGAGGAAAACCTTATGAAATACCTCATCGTGGATCTCCATTCTAATACATACATCTATCAAGCGGCAATAATGATTGAAATCATAACTTCCTACTGATACAGTTGGATCTGATCTTCAGATCTAAAATTCAGGTCTACCTTCGCACGACCCTTGAGTTGTATATTAACCCTTTGCACCCCAAGTACGCCTGTCAGACGCTGACAATGTCAAACGTTCCACTCCAAGTATGCCTCTCAGGCACTCCGTCGGTTTGTCAATTTCGTCTACTAATTTTTGTGTACCATGTCAAAAATCAAATATTTCTTATTACGTAAAACTCAGTTAAGCGTAAATATCTTATCTCGATAAAGTTTTCTTCGAATATGAATCACTGAAAATTATCATTTGCTTGCAGTAACTCGCAACCATATTAGGTATGTGGAGTTGCCGGTCTACCCTATCAAAATATGCTTGAAGTGCAAACGGTTAATCCTTAGAACCTGCTGCTAAAATTTTTACGAAAACCTGTCAGACATCCCGTATTCAGCCTACACAGCGAAAAGGTTAATCACAGCATCTCTATATCAACAGGGAATTCTACTCTGTATTCCAGGGTGGAACAGTTCTCCAGGATGGAGTCGGAAAGTATCGATTTCATCGAGCACGAGCTGATCCCAGAAATGGTGCACGCACGATGTTTCTGTGAATCGAATTCGAGGGAGTTCGTTGAGTTGCAGTCGGTCCGCGTCGAACCTGTCCTGTTCGAATTCAGCCGAAGAAGCGAGATTTATCGCGTGAAAGCGGTCCTCAGGTTTTCCGGCGAGCCAGCCAGTTTCCCTCTACTCGTGAAATTACTTCCAGCAGCGGCGGACGAGCCGCAGACGGATTTCGACGCGTTCCAAAACGAGGAGATGTTCTACTCGAAGATGACGCTGAATTACGGCACGGATTTCGTTCCGAAGTGTTACCTGTCCGACCTGGGACGTTACGGTAGGCCTGTCGTTGTTCTCGAGGATCTCGAGGCGGCTGGTTACGCGCAAGCGGATGGCGAATTGGACGAGGATCACTTGAAATTGTGCGTGAAAGTTCTGGGGAAGTTCCACGGCAGAGGATTGAGATTGAAGGCAACGGAATCCAGCGTCTTCCGGGAATACCAGGCGAAACTGATGGAGATTACTCTCACTGAGGAATGGATGAGCCATTGCGAGAAGAGATCGCGCAGGTAATTTGTTGGTCCGCGTTTTATAATCGACGGCATGAATTTTTGTTTCATTAGTTCAATGTGGAACGCTACATCAAGTATTTTTCAATAGAAATGAATTATTCTTTTCAGCGAAGAGAATTTTTATTTCGATTTGTAGACATTGAACTTGAATTGACACGTTCAACCCGGAATTTCAAAACCCGTTTCCCCCCAAATAGCAGACTTTGTTTTATTTTTATATAATTTTTTTTATGTTTCTAAGCCATACGTGGTAAATATTAACACTTTCAGCGTCACGCTACATTAGCTGGAAATTGCATGCTTTACAAATTTTTATACGAAATAAATATAACCATAAATTCTACCTCTTGTAATCAATAATATGAGTAATTTTCAATATATTTTTACTGTTTCTGTTCGATCTTATTAGGTATATTTATTAGTACGATACATGATCGAATAAACAATGATTGAATCTATGTGTCACCCAAATATGGGTGTTGTGGCCCTCAAAGTGTTAATAGATGTTGGTTGATTATAAAAAGTTTTAAACAAGTGGTACATGTACCCGTTCAAGTAGAACGAGTAGACCAGTTAGGCAATCCGGCAATGATGCCAAAGGGGGTAGATCTACCTGGTCCACAATGGGCGTGTTAAGGAAAAATTTGAAGGCAGTAAATTCGAGTATTTGAATTAAATGTATAGAACTGGTTCTTCTATTTTTTATTATATATTTACAGTTAAATGAGAACAGAAAATTTGATTTCAAACGGATAACAGTCTTCAATCTGAATAATAAATACGCCACAACATCGTGTCACACTGGACAAAAATGTATCAAACTAACAATAACAGTAAAATCGAGCTTTTTTTAAATCGAAACTTTGAACAATAAAAATATTTTATGCTATTGGATTGATGGAAAAGTAATTTTGTTTTCCGCATATGCAAAATTAACGGTGTTTTTTCACTAATCCCTGTATCTGAATTTGAAAATAAAGCAATTGTAGGAAGTGGAGTATTCTACTTCATTATTGATATTGATTAAATAAATCGATAGTATGTAAAAATTAGTTTTTTTTAATGTCAAAAAACGAAAAAACTTTTCCACCAATCCAATATATTACCACCTTCATTTTGAAATTATATTACAATTTTCGGCCAACTCAGTGTATTAAATTTTCTGAAATTTTTGTACACTTCACAGTATTATTACATTGTTTAATTAATAGAATCGGACAGTTTAGTAAAATCGTCCTTGATAACTTAAAATTGCCAGAGAACGCGAGGAACGATTACAGGGGATAACAGAAGAGGAAATACATCACGCGGAATCTGGCTGATACCACTTAAGTATCACTAATTCTAGTCGGTAATTCCACTTCAGGGTTAAATAAACAGTGGCCCACTATCTGTGGGATGTAGCCAGGCAAAGTGAAATTAGTGTTACGTGGAAGGATTAACCTTGCGAAGTTTAATGAACTGAAAACGAAGCGACAAAAAGCTTCGGTTCGTTGCAGACCGGATTACAATTCCGTCATTTATGTCACGTTTACGGTTGCAATCATTTTCAGGACATTGATATCAATAACAATAGTATTCCAGTTTCCGTACGAACGGTATAATCGGTGTACAATCGAAGCGGAGCGAATCAAAATTGATTGGGTTTCGAGTATCAACAGATTGACGTGAATCAATTGATCACCAATTTGTGCGAAAACCTGCGCACGACAACGCTATCATTCAATTTCGAACGCTGTAATCATTTAATGAATACTGATTCCGTTGTCAGGGAGGTCTGAATAGTTGCGCCACACTTGAAAACTGGTAGAATAAATCTGCAGGGTCAGTTCAAAATTCTGTCACAAAATTTGCTATTATATTCTATCTGAGATGTAATAAAACAATTTTAACAAACATGGCATCTGAAACAATTTGATTTTGAGGTACAACGACTTATAAGGAACATCACCCAATTGATACACGCTGATTTTTATGAAACTTGGCATATATGCAAAGTTGTACCTATAAGTACAACTACCTTGACCTATAGGTAAAGCATTCGAAAATATTCGACACGTATTTTTTTTATCGGCGGATATTCATGTTTAGGGGGTGAAACTTCCAGTCAAAGTTGGGGGATGAGAACCTTTTGAGCTGAATAACTTAAAAATGAACAAGCATAGAAAAAAAATGGCACACACAAAAGTTACTTAAATTTTTATGAGGAATAATATGACGTCAGAGAAATTTGTGCGAAGTTATAGATAGCGCCACAATAGTCGTTCGCAGTAAAAGGGTTAAGGAATAGAATACTCATGCAGGTTCTATGACAGATCCTCGAAAGTCACTCTGTATGCTTGTACTGATTGCAGGGTCGCGGACATATTGGAGCCGATGCGCAATTCGAGATTAGGCGAGAAGCTAGGGAAGCAGTCGAGCAAGAACCCCATGGAGATCGTGAAGAGCGTCGCCTCGGAGATCAATGACTTTTCCACAATATGCCACGGTCATTTTTCACATGACAATCTGCTGTTCAAACGTGTGAACGGAGAACCGATCGATGTAAAGGTGATCGACTGGCAAACAATGAGATACTGTTCTCCAGCTGTCGATCTGGGACCCATTCTACTGTATAATATGGCGCATGAGAATGAGCCGACGAAGATGCAGGAAATTTTGACGCTGTATGTCGATACAGTGAAATCCGAGTGTCCAGAGGTAGACGGTGAAAGATTGAGGGAAGACATCGTCGATAAGTTTCTGTTCTCGTGCCTCATATTGTCTTTTCAAGATCATGTCAGTGACAACGAACTAACGAGGATCATACTGAAGCTTGAGTTAATGGATGTCATCGATTAAATGCAAACTGAAACACACTGATCGTTCCTCTCATTAGACTGTATTTTATTTTGCACATTCGCTGCCACGTGTCACATATGTGTAACGCATCATCGTGGAGAGACGTCACGTATGCGTGACAGCGACGGATCTATCAGCTCCTTTGAAATAATCTGTTACACGCATGTAAATGTGAAATGAGGTCTATACAGTGGATGATAAAATTATTAGAGCCATAACACATGGTTGTCAAGTGGCCACTCACAGTACTGATACAAAGTAACGTCCATGTGACAGATAATGTTGCCTGCAGTGTTGAAGTGGATCATTCTAAACCTAAACAAATCATCACAACTAAAGTACAGTAGGACCTCGATTATCCAGCCTACAATTGGTAACACGATGACTCACATTATAATTATGTTTCTCATAAAAATGACAATTTTAATTTAGAATGTAAAATATCCGGGAATGTGAGATTAGGTACACAGTGTCACTAATGATTATTTTAGCTTGTAGCAAATGTAGGATGATCTATTTACAGATGACAGTTGTTTGGATAATCGAGGTTCTACTGTAAATCAGATTTTACTTCGTGTACACCTTTTGAACCTAAGTAATTTGTAGTCTGTATTTTTCATTACCGAGAAAATAATAAAACATGTACTCTGAGATTGAATATACTTTAACATGTTGAATGCTGCGGAAGTCCGACGACCAACACTTCAAATTCAATTTAATTAAATAATTATGTATTATTACATAATTCTGAGCAATTTTCATATTGTAATATTAATTTGGGAACTTAAAAAAGCGACTGAATACCCGAATATTTTTTCCTTTACGATTTACATTAAAAACAGTAAATTATATTATGTTTGACTGGGTATGGCTGCTTTCACTATGGCATTCAACGTGTTAAAATGATATTGCACATACGTATCTCATAGCAAGTGCTTTCACAACATTAACTTATTCAGGGACGAACTTACTGAACTTGCATGCTCTTTTACTTGAGAGCAAATGTTACAGTAGAGTAAATAATAATGAAGTTCCTATTGGGACTTCAACATTAAACATTTTTTAAACTATTCACTGTCTACGTCGAAAACCATATATAGAGAAATTCGTAATAATATGATCTATCAACATGCAACAGCTCATTAAAGTTTGAAACGACCGATTCGAAAGTTCTCATCAGTAGAGAAAATGATCTAATTTTCCTTATAATTATACTTACACGCTATGAATTCTATCAAACAGAAAACACAAAATTAAAAGAATTCAGAAATATTTATTTATCATAATATTCTGTATGTCGCCACCAATATTACTTAAATTAAAAAAAAAATAAATCCACATATACCTACACTTGTAAATATCCCTGAAGACGTTCAACTACGTTGCTCCTACGGTATTAAACTCAATCCTTTCGCGGAGAAGATAGGGAGAAGAGGATAGAGACGGAGCGGGTGAGAACCGAAGGGTTGTTCATTGCGAAAAAAAAGTGCTCGTCTGGGAGAAGTTCGACCATGCTCGAAGATCGAGCACGCCCTGTTGATCGAAGAAAAAAGAAGCAGCCGCGGTGCGGCTTGGTGAGCATGATGGAGCGCGAAGCGGAGGATTAAAGTCTTCGATATCACTCGGAAGTATGTTTTTAAGGCGAGGCGAAGTGAAATATAGCGACAGCGTCGAAGTGGAAGTGGAAAAGTTCTAGGAAGGACGCGGCGGGATTACCGCGACGGAATCGAACGATACAACTCCCCGAAGACTAGCCCGATTACACGATTACACACACCGTTTCAAAAAAAAAAAAACAAACTGTTGACAGGATCACTGTCATCAAGTTGAAGTTTATTAAACAACTCTGACATTTTATGCGATTTTAAAATTGTAACGTAAATTTAATACAGTGAAACCCCTGTATCGGCGGTTTCGGTATTCGTGGTTGATCGCTATCCGAAAATATTATATAAAAAAATCCAGAAATACGATACAGATTCATAATTTAAGTTAATGCGTAATTTATACTTAACCCGTTGACTGTCACAGTGGAAACAGCCATTCCTGGTCAGACACGACATCAATTGCTGTATTGATTGTACATCACAGAGAAAGAAAATATTTAGGTACTCGATCGCATACATGCCTTTCTATGTTAACCTTGCAATGTAAAATTTGCTGAGAAAATTGTCAAAATCAATAATTGGGCGGAGATCCACGATACGACAGAAATTTCGTGTCTCGCATGAGACTTTAATGTCATCAGACAATTATTTCACGATGTGATTCCACTATAGGACAAATTTTGATGTCACCTCTCATTAACTCACATCTCGTGTGATAATTTTGTCTCGCTTAAACAGATTTGAATTTTGTATTGTTTCCACGATGCATCAAAATATCTTGTACATAATATTGGACCAGTTAACACGAAAGAAATAAGTCTAATGCAAGATACGAAATTTCTGTCTTATCGTGAATCTCCGCCTTAGGTTCGATGTAGACGAGCGATTTTTGTCGCTGCGATTTCGCAGCAGTGACGTGCGATTCTGCTGCAACGTGAAATCGTACGTCACTGCTGCGAAATCGCAGCGACAAAAATCGCTCGTCTGCACCGGGCCTAATTAACACGCTGTCTGCCCAATACGAGTTATCCATTAAAAAACAAATCTTCTGCGAACAATTATTTTCAACTCATGATGCCACAGTTCGATCCAACCTTTTATCAATGTCTGTTCCAACTCAGCATTTACTCTGGGTCAGGATATTTTTCTTGAGGCCCTCTAAACAGCACATTCTCTACAAACAAACTGTCCCTTCAGTCATCAAGGATAGAAACACTGGCTCTATGTGGTCATAAAGAGTGTAGTTCACGACTCATCATCCATCCTCCTTCCCTTTCCCTACAGTAGTATTTAAGACGACCAAAAGTCTACGACAGGAGCTTCTGACATAAAGACTCATTGTGTGTAGCTTCGCCTTTCGACATGTTTACCAGTAGTTACGCAATCGAGTGCAACATCGAGTGCAGTTGTAATCTTTTGAAATCAAACTATCGAAAACGGACTGTCGTTTTGTTTTTTCATGTACAATAACTTCCCACTCGTCCGAACTACTCGTTCTGACACACCCTGTACGATTCAGAAATAATTGCTGGCAGCCACGATAACCAGCACCTTTTGGTTCCCTTCAACGAGCTCTGTACACACCCGCACTTTCTAGTATCAATTTCCGAACATCCGCTAGATTGCAGGCTATTAATAGAAGCCGTTAGAAGAGTAATCAGCAAAGAGAAGCACGATTCGTACAGAAATTCAAGCCAGCGAGCGCGATTAAGGTATTAACGAGAAAGGAGCTGGCTGACTGGCCGGAAGAAAGGGAGAAAGTGGGTATCGCAGCTGCTTCCCTGTTTCTGCATTAGAACGAGGCACGCGAGGATCGTGGAGGGTTAATCGTTGAATAAGGTAGAATCGACGGGTCGAAAGTTCTTGGAAATGAAAGTTGCTCGTTCGGATAACGAGCGACTGGTCGCGAGTTCCTCCTGAACGAGTAGGGTAATGGATGGCACACGGAGGGGGTTGGAACAGGAGGACGAGCGTGTTAGAGGGGTAGACGGTTGCCCCTGTTGTACGATCGATGCCGCCAAACAAGCTTTCCTGCCGCAATCATTTTTACACTCGCCAGCCTGTAATTACGAGTCATTAGTGGCGAGAGGAAATTTCAGCAGGTGTCGACTTTCTGAAGGTGCGTTCCGCCGCCTTTTCCTTCGTTTTAATTAAGGCGACTCCGTTCGTATAATGAGCATTCCGAAATTGACACGTGTGTACGGAGAGGAGGCGGCCATGAGCAGTGCAGAAAATTAGATCTCAAGGGGGCCTTAAATATCGCGAGTGCTACGTAATTAAATCATATAACGAACAGGATTTGCAGTTTTGCTCGTTCCTCCGTCGTTTCACGTTTTCTTTATTCTCGCTGTTGAGACTGATTAAGGTGACGACTAAAGAGCGTGTTTGCATACTTATATGCTTATTGCAGAAAAATTCTGTTACAATCACGGTGCCAAATGTGTTTGTATAAGAGTGCCTGAATGCTGATATAAAACTGACAGTATTCTTCTTAGAGTCTCTCGATAGCTTCTTTTAAAGTTTCGATATCCTAGCCCCTTCTCTACACTCCGAAAACTTCGTGAGGGTGGAGACTTTGTTAACTATTCAAATTAATTGGTTCTTACATTCTGATACTCCACCCTCTCGAGGTATCTAGAAAAGGGTAGCGGGTGAAGTCTTGTAGTGTCTGAGGATCACCAAGGTTTTCAAATGTGTGCCAGGACTGAGATAGAACTGTAATAAATAACTGTACAGGGCGGTACAAGGAGGGTTCAGAACTTTCAGGGTAGATAGTACTCCCCAAATAGAGGAAAAGAGTCCCAATAAACATAGGTCGAAAAATTAATATTTTCAAAGTTATAAACAAGTCTTCGCTTCGGTCCTTCCATACAAATCAGAGCCAAATAGGAAATACAACTTAAAGTATCTTAACATTTTGGCGACCGTTGCAGCTCTGTTAAAGTTTACTGGGTGACCCACGATTGTAACGATACACAATTATTGAAGAACGCTGCGATAAAACTGCGATTTATGCAATTCTCCCCCACTATTCTTTATCGGCATTAATGAACATCGGCGGGTCGGTGTTTTCGCGTCAGCTCTCCCTATTATTCGACCGAATGAAGCGGTCGTTTGAATCGTCCTGAAATCGTTCGTTCACCGTGCACACCGCCCCGTTTCGCCGTGTCGGACGTACGAGCACGTGTCCAAGACCCTTTGCATATCGGCGGATAGGAACTGCTATGGTACCAGCCCGCCATTATTCTCCTCGTTGGTCGTGACGATTTGTGCTCACCTTTTATTGGATCGTTACTCGCGCGGAATGACAATGCATCAACGGACGAGCACTCGCTGATGCCCCTAGGCACCACGGATGTCACCATTTGTTCGAGCCGTCATTTTTCAGGGCGCACTATTTCTGGAATTTATTCTTCATCGGTGACGAGCCTCGTCCAGGTCAGCCTACCGCGGCTCTTCCAGGTCTCCCCGTCTACCACGAATGACCAGATTCACCTAAACCTCCTACCTACCCCAACGAACCAAATTCTGACTGATAGTGGTTTCAGACTGGAAGCGACGCCATTGTACGGACACCGAGACTGGAACTATTGAGGTCGTATTTCGTCTAGTCACTGACAGAGGAGGACAAGCTGCCCTAAATATTATTCCGAGAGCATTGTTCTTACATCTGCAATGTATTCTGGGGCGGTGGAACAACGGTGACCCATGCATCGCTTTTATGTTTATTAAATATTATGGTTAGCTTCATTCAGATTTTGATCAACATCGATGTTACTGTGGTCGTTTAAAGGAAGCAGTGTATCAGCTGATAGATTCATATTTATACACTCAGCAGTACATGTTTATGAGAGACTATTCCGAACCATGGTAGGGTCGAATTGGATTGTTTTGGGATTTTAATTCACTTTTACTTAATCTTTGTAACAAAATACAGTAGGATGTACATTCAAATAAAGAATATTTAAATATATATCGGACGTTTAGGTTGATATATCTCGATAATTAGTAGAAAAAATATCAATGTATCTAATATTATTGTAGTCGTCTTTCTATTATTAATAACTCTGAAAATATTGCCTTGGAACCAAGTGTTTATCCGTTAATACCACCTACTTACTGTTAATATATTTTTCTTAGCAGTAATCTATTAAAAGATATTATATAGGTCTGTTTCGGTGGACCACCCTATACAACAGAACGTGCATAGCAAGCATATCTTCTGGTTTGAAACAATCTTAAGGAATTTCTCTTCGTGTCGATCGGCGAGCAACAGTATCATCACGACGATGGTTCGTATTGTGCCACCTGTTAACCGGAGACGAATCAAATCATCATTTAATCCATAGACATTTTTTGTGTATCTTTCAGCTGAAGTTAAACTTCGACTTCTAGAGCAATGAATTTTCTTTCTACCAACTGATTCAGATTATTAGATTCTGCTTAGATACAACAGTTTCATTGAAGTTTCCAATAGAATGAGTTTACATTGGAGGCGCCTAACAAATCGAAGTATTTCATGCTCCAGTTAAAATGCGCGTCAGAACGCAAACATTTGCTGAAATACTCTGAAGGATTGGCAATTTCGAGGCTTCAATACTGCATCAATGTCAAGGATCAGAATCTTCAACGTCTCTTGAAATGGGGTGATAGCAATACACTGTACCATTGTAGGTCACGAAAATCATATTTTACCTTACATAAAAGGGCGCATCGAAGAATGCATTATGCCATCCAAAAAAATCGACAAGCTTACGACCTTTGACCATTGCACATGTAATCTTTTCACAATCAAATTTATTCCTCCAACCCTTGTAATTTGAACCGTGACGAGATTTCTGCCCCCTAAACATAATATTAATACTCAAACTTTGGGGACAGTTCCCCCTTCAAACTGTTTCTTGTCACTGCTTCAGCACCATCGATTGTCAATTCCCTTCTGGAACCGTTTCCCCCGAATTCCTGCAGGGTACGTATAATCTCGGGTTGAAGTCGATTAGGTGTCAATCCATTAGGGCGACTTTCAACTGTTACGGGTCGTTTGGAGGTCAGATGAATCGCAAAATCTTCGGGCGCGCAAGTGGTCGAAGTGGGTCGAGATCTCGAAAAGAGGGTGCTCGCCGATTTGACGCGGCTAAGGGTGGCTTCCTACGGACGAGTATTTAGTCCGGGGTTGCAACAGAAACTATTCGTGTTCCGTTTCGAGGGAGAGAATAATTTGGGTCACGGGTCGAGCACAATGGCCGATCGTAGGTATCTAAGCGTGAAATTCAATTGAATAGGTGAATTCGTAAAGGACGACGGACCCTCCACGATACCGCGGACTCCATGTTCCTTTTCCACGAACGGAAACGCAATCTATTCGATTAAGGTGGCGGAAGACCGCTCGAATCGGCTGTTCGGCGAGAGCAACTTTATGTTTATGACTCAGCTTTAGACAGAGTTTAGTTTGTTATGTAATTAGTCGATTGTAAACAGACGTTACAATATCAATAATAATTTTTTTAGTATTGTTTAGGGTTATCTAGGCGCATGAGTTCTTTTCCTAGTGCAGCTTGTCCAAATGCTGCTCAGAATGTATTAGGTTGACAACTAAATTTGCGATTTCTCGAATTTCTTCGCCTCAAAATACCCTCAATTTTACTATGACGGAGTCAAAAAATTACCAGAAGTGTAGCAAGAATTTTAATAAACGTTTTCATACAAAAACTTTCGAGGCTCACGAATTTAGTTGCCAAACCCAATATTTCACCTAATTGTAGATACTTTTAATTTTTAAAAATAAGTTAGATAAACCGTTCAGGATCATTTCTTTGTCTACAATATAACTTCTTCTTTTTACATTAGGCGTATTGAATATATGTACCGTGTGGGCCACGCAACCGGCAAACGTACATACTTGTTTCCTGATTGCAATTAGAAAAATGTTAGATGAAAAAGGTGATTGGTTTAAAGAGGTCCACATTGTCTGGATCATATTTTTTTTTGAGTGTATCGATGCATGTACATATTACAGTTCCACCAGTTTCTTAAATGAAACCGTCTACCTTTCTTTGCGTACAAATCCCTTCCTTGTATATCGAATCCTCTTATAATCAATGATTAGTTTGTGAGAAATTTTAAATAAATGTCTTCATTAAAGAAGATGCTCAAACGTTTCTCCATTGGATTCTAAACCCTTCGTACATCGTTTTTTCATTGTTTTGTGACTGCACTTCCCAATCTTTCCAGCAGAGGGATCTGCAGCGCACGCTTCTGAACCTTGAACAACGTAATACGAACGCCTTTGCAATAGTATCCCTTCGTTTGAAAACTCCTTATATAATCTATTCAAAACGAATTTTCCATTGTTTCCGTTTGCGCTTCAATTTTCATCGAAACGTAGAGAACATTACAAAAACTAAATGAATAAACGCGCTCTCGTCGAACTCATAAAGCAACCACTTCTGTGTCGGCGGAAACGAAGTGAGCAAGGCTAAATAAACGATCAACTATTCGATTAATCTTTAATCGTGTATACATAAATGACGGCCGCTATAATATGCGCATGTAAATAAGTCACGTTCACGAATGACCCACTTGAAAACTGATATGAGGCGAAAGCATGTTCCCTCGCTGTCAGAACGATCGATACGAATGCGAATGTATGCGATACGTATGAAGCTTAAATCGTGTGTAGAACGACCGGGAAAGATATGAAAAGTACGCCGGACCGATTTGCGTGAGAATGCATGATTATTGACGGCACCCCATAAAATTGCACACGAACTTCCGTCGACGTCGTTCCGACCACTATTTCGCGTGAAATTTGTCACCATTCGTCTTTTAATTACCCTCCACGCCAATGCGGTGCGACAGAATTCTTGCTCTATCAGTCATCGACACGCGCATTCACGTGGACGGGTAAATTCTGTTATCAGATTTTGTATCATATTATATTTGCATTCACAGCGTTCTCGATCGCGGAATTGTAGTCTACATTAGAGATCGATTCAACGAAATTTGAAAAATTTGAAGTGATGTATGATTGACACGTACATACATCCACATGAATGGTACCATCAGGTTTTATATTGCCTCTTGTTTGCATTCATTGCGATTTCAATCAGCTATCAGACGATCGCACAGAATTTTAGTCTAAATTGGTGGTCAATTCAATGAAATTTTAGGAATTATAAATGAAGTATATTTTTTGGATTGTAGTGCGCGTTTAATTTAGGATCTAAAAGAATACTGATATAGATGTAATACAGTATTTATTCATTTCAGAGATTTCTGAACTTTTCTAAATTTTGTTCACTTGATAGCTACAAATTTGTATTTTTAATCAGTAAATATAACATTTTTCTCAAGTTTAATAAATTTAACTCTGAAAAGATTAATAAAAATTGATGTTTGAAAGGCGAGGTTCAATAATAACTGTTATTATCAAATCTGAGTTTTTTAATACATCTAAAATATCAGGATAAAGTATAATATAAAAAAGGAACTAGAAGACAAATTGTAACATTCATCATAAAAAATATACCGAATTTTTTTGTATCATGCACAGAAAATATTTGAATAAATCAGACCCAGTGACAAGTTAATAAGAAATTTGTTGAAGCTTATAACATTTTTATCCATAAAAACAAATGAAAATTTAAACAATTTGAAAAAGCCTCATAGACATAAAATGACATATTCGTCGACCGAAATGCCAGAGACAGTCCCTTTTACTAACATGAAATTATGGCCCTCCTACTGTTATTTATTATACAACCCGCATTCAGCTGCACCATACACACAATGCTCTCTGTAACAGTAGAATAGTTCATGGAAAGACCGATTCGCCTTCCTGTACAAAATAAGAAGAAACATACACGAAATAAGTCCAGCCACAGCATTTACAATAAAAGGAAAAGTACAACTGACCAGATTCAGAATAGGACATACAAATATCACGCATTCTCACCTAACCAAAAAACAGGAACTAGATATTATCTGCGACTGTTGCAGCACCGTCACCATAGAACACATACTTTGCAACTGCCCCAAATACGAAGACATAAAAAAGAAATTTAAAGCTGTATTGAGTCACTTCTAAGTAATAAAACACGGTTTAAAAATTACTTAAGTTTAAAAAAAAATTAAATCTTTTAAATTAAATGTAAAAGCATAATAAAACTATATTAACACATATATAAGATATGAAACATGTAAATTATGTGTAAGCTGTGCTCGCTAATACATTATCAGGGTATGTGAGATTCAATAAATAAATAAATAAACAAATAAAATGCTCTTCGTACAATCGGTGTCCAAGCTTGAGAGTCTAAGTCAGAGATGGCCATCCGGAGCAAAGCCTGGCTCCCGCCTACTCCCACTCTGCATCCATTCCCCTCACTTAAGTTGTCATCTGGATACTGCATCAAGAACATCGGTGATTGTTGGCCAGTACGGTTTCTCAAGAAACAGTGACGTGATAAGAATAATTATTTTCTTTTACATACGACATCAGTTTTATCTAGAGATTAAGACTTGCAGAGTGGGGGTAGCCCGAAGCCAAGCGTCGCTCCGGATGGCCAGCTTTGGTCTAAGCTTTAAAACCTTGAATCTGTTCCTCACATGCAATTAAAACAAATAAATCTGCATCTAAATTACCTGAAAACGTCAACAAAGCTTCATACAGTATCCAATTATCATAAATACAACTTTTCCATCGTCACCTGTTTCACAAACAATCCTGACCCGCGTTATCCATGCACCGTGTCTCGCGAATCCCATTTCATTGCTTCGTACGCAAAAAGCTGAGTAGAAACAGTGCAAAAATTGCGGAAGCTTCTTGCAGAGGATAAGTTGAGTCGGTCGATGCGGCAAAGTGCATAACGAGCGCATAAAACGTATAATTATTCAGTCGGCAGACTAATCTGTGTGCATAGTGGCGTGCGTGTCGGTGCGTTTCTCATAGAATAACGCTGATATTAATGCGGCAGGGTATAAATTAGTTGAAATCTGGCGAGACGGTAGGAAAGGTATCCGCCCCCACTAAGCACGTATAGTTGAACGTGTACGCACACAACGACAACGTCGGGACATCTGCGTATTTAGAAGCGTGACAAGTAGGACAATGAAACCTACACGTTCTACGTGTTTCTGGGCAACCTCTGCTCTTGATTTATCTGACGCTGTTGCAACAGCCTGGAGTCGTGGCAAATGCGACCGAAAGCATTCTCTTCACGCTTGATTTCATAAGCGCGGAATGTTTAGGGGAAAATTTTCGGGGGATTTCGGCCGCTCGACCCGGGCCAAATCTCGTTTGCGCGAAAAATACGTAGCACCGTCTTGAAAGTCTAGTGAAACGCGAACACCACCGGCTTTCTTGCGTGATACAGATGATAGAAATTTCTGAAGGAGTTAGTCGGATCCCGGGAGAAAGTCACTGTTTCCACGTTTTATATGTTCTTTTCCGGATGAATGGAATGCGTTGCTGTTGAATAGGCAGATGGAGTTTGTTTAATTTGGACGAATGGACGCACAGTTCGATGACTTTGAGATAAATCTTGTGGGCGGGGCTTATTAGAAGAGGAAATTTATCGTCGCTGTTTTAGTTATACGAAACTGGCCTCAGCTGGGTTTCTTTTTATTCATAGCTGGCCACGAAGGTGTTCTGTTATTTACTGTAATTGAAAAAGTTCATTAATTTAGTTTTTATTTATTTTATATTTTACGCTAGAAAATTTGCAATTGCCTCAAAAATTACGATGAAACTTGTACAATTCATGCTGATCACGTTAAGAGGTATAATAAAGTTTGAAGTAATGAGCGTGTAGGGTTTAGATGATAAATAATCCCACACAGTGTTCAATATTTAGAGAGTGTTATTTACCACGAGATAACGTAATATGCGACTCTGACGGAATGTCGATGGAGAATGTCCTCACGGAGCTTTTCGAAGTTCCAGAAAAGCTCCGCGAGAAACGCTTTTCTCTAATTGGCTAACCCTGCGCGTTGGTGTTAGCCAATCAAGCTTTTCTAATTACCCAAATCGCGCCATCTATTCCTTGCGCCCTTGGCGCGCTTTTTCGGAAGACGGCTGCGATTTGGTGGGGGAGAACGTCTTGGCAGAAATTTGGCAACGCAGCGGAATTTCCTCCAGGCCCGGAACTCGTGACGCGGTCGGTTACAAGGCCACCTAGCCCCGCGTCGTGGGCCCTTCGGAAAGGTCGGTTTTATGACACCCGCATATGCTATTGAGGCCGTCTACGAAAGTTCGAATCAGAACGTCATTGTTACCGTCTTAAGTAATAAACATAGTTAAAAACGGCTTTCTCAAAAATAGCTTCGCAGGCGCGCGTATCATAAAACGGTTCAACCTTCTGCACGTCAAATGTTTTAATTTGCACGCACAGCAGGCCGCTACATCACCCCCTTGCCAGTGCAAACGTTATCCTAAGGGTTCTCTATCGCTAATTAATAACTAACTTACACTTACTCTAAATGTAAGGACTATTTACAAAAGTACAACTATTTCCTGTATACTAACTTAACTATGTACAATCACAGGTCTACTTAAATCTAGTTGTGACCGACCTGCAGGCGATCTGGAAACCTTACGCGTCTACCTGAGCGCGTATGTACCGGTTCCTGCGTGCAGGTTGGTTGCTCGTCTGCTGCGTTATCTTGCGCAGCGCGTAAGGACGTTTGATCCTTCCTATTAATTAATTCGTCATCGCTTTCGAATAAATATGCCGGTTTGAGTCTGTCGATTGATACGGTAGTCTCTCTGCCTCGCAACCGGATAACGTATGTTTTTTTCGAACGGGAAATAACAGGGAACGGTCCCTCGTACGGATTCTGTAAAGGACCTTTTACCGAGTCAACGCGAACAAAGACGTGCGATACTGTCGCTAAATCTTTAAAAACAAATGTTTTTCTCGTTCCATGTTGTGACCCCGAGACTGGGCGTAGTTTCCGAAAATGCGCGCGTAGTTGTTTGACCAACTCTACCGGTTCCGTGTTATTTTCCGTTGTATCTGAAAAAAATTCGGCCGGTAGGCGAAGATTTTCGCCGTATACCAGTTCAGCGGCCGACGCTCTTAGGTCCGATCGATAGGCCGCTCGAATGCCTAGCAGAACTATCGGCAACGCGTCGGTCCAGTGTTCGCTATCATGACACTTTATTGCCGCCTTTAGCTGCCTGTGGAATCGCTCGACCAGACCGTTCGCTGCCGGATGATACGCAGTAGTTCTCAGGCGTGTCGTACCTAAGAACGCGTTAAGGCGCTGGAACAATTTCGATTCAAACTGCCTGCCTTGGTCCGTAGTTATACGCACAGGCGTACCGAATCGCGCGACCCAACCGGTGACGAACGCTCTCGCGACCGTTTCCGCCTCGATATTCTCGATCGGAAAGACCTCGGGCCAACGCGTGAAGCGGTCTACGCACGTTAGACAATACTTAAAATTGCGCGACGCCGGTAGCGGGCCTACTAGGTCGATATGCACGTGCTCGAACCTAGTAGACGGTAACGCAAAACTACCAACAGGACTCGTTACGTGTCTAGTAATTTTTGCGCGTTGACACTCGAGGCAATTGCGAGACCATTCGCGACAATCCTTTTCTATCGACGGCCACACGAATCTCGCTTTAACTAGTTTTACTGTGGCTTTAACTCCTGGGTGTGAAAGCCCGTGAGCGGATAAAAATGCCTGTCGTCGGAAGGATTTTGTCACGAATGGCCTGACGTTACGCGTACTTATGTCGCAATAAACACACGCGTCGCTATTTGCAAATTTTACTTGTTTTAATTGCAACGAGGTACCAGATGTCGTTAAAAGCTTCTTTAGCTCCTCGTCCGATTTTTGTGACTCAGCTAAATCGTCGTAATTTATCGACGCGGTCACGGACTCTACTCTCGACAACGCATCTGCTACCTCATTGTCTTTCCCACTAATATGACGGATATCTGAAGTAAATTGCCCGATGAAATCCAGGTACCTAAATTGTCTGGGCGTGCATTTTTCTGGCTTTTGCCTGAACGCGAACATTATGGGTTTATGGTCGGTGTATACCGTAAACGTACGACCTTCCACCGCATGTCGGAATCTTTTCACCGCCGAATACACCGCTAACAATTCCCGGTCGTATGCGCTGTACTTACGTTGTGCTGGCGACAAGGATTTCGTGTGGAAAGCCAAAGGCTGCCACGAATTTCCTTGTCGCTGTTGCAATGTCGCACCTAACGCGAAATCCGATGCATCCACCATAATCGCGAGTTGCGAGTGATTAGATGGATGCGCTAACAACGCGGCATCTGCCAGCGCGTTCTTTAAACTTTGCAGCGCGGTCTCTGCCTCTGGTGACCATTGAACCGGGGTATCACTCTTTAATTTCCTACCCCTTAACAGATTGTTAAGTGGGGTTTGTAGTTCCGCGGCGCTGGGTATGAATCTACGATAAAAATTTATCATACCCAGGAACCTACGAAGGTGTCTAATCGTGCGCGGTTTAGGGAAATCGATGATCGCTTTAACTTTTTCCGACAACGGTTTCGTGCCTGTACCATTTACGGTATACCCGAGGAACTTTACTTCAGACGCTGCAAAAATACATTTGTTTGAGTTTACAATGATGCCATACTGGTTCAATCTTGAGAAAAGCTGCCTAATATGCTCCCTATGTTCTGTCTCACTTCTGGAAGCGACTAAAATATCGTCGAGGTAGGCATAACAAAAATCAAGGCCCCTCAAGACGGTGTCTATAAATCTTTGAAAGGTTTGTGCAGCGTTTCTCAAACCGAATGGCATAACTGTATACTCATATAAGCCGAAAGGCGTCGTAACCGCGGTTTTCGGGATGTCGCTCGGATGAACCGGTATCTGGTGATACGCTCTAACCAGATCTACCGTCGAGAATACCGTTTTTCCGGACAACATTCTTGAAAAATCCTCTATATGAGGAATCGGATACCGATCCGGTACCGTACGCGAATTTAAAGCTCTATAATCTCCACAAGGCCGCCATCCGTTGTCCTTCTTAGGAACCATATGTAGGGCTGAAGCCCACTGGCTCTTAGAAGGTCGTATGTGGCCTTGATTAAGAAGACTCTCAAATTCTGTCTTCGCGATCTTGAACATTTCCGGAGACAATCTGCGCGGTTTGCAAAATGTCGGTGGCCCGGATGTGGTATTTATATAATGTTTGACATCATGTTTTACCTCACTAGTGTGAATCGCTGTCGGTCGTACGACGTCCGGAAACTCTGCCAGTAGCTGATGGTACGGCGAATTAACGATGATGGTTTTCACCGACTCGGTGCTGTCTGCTCGTACCCTTCCGGCGGAAAACAGCGACGTGGTTTGGTCCATGAGTCGTCGGTTTCGCAGGTCCACCAACAGCCCGTAGTGGCTCAGGAAGTCCGCTCCGATGATCGGTCTTGATACATCGGCGATGATGAACTTCCATAAGAAAGCTCGGCGAAGTCCCAGGTCGAGGTTGAGGGTTCTCACTCCGTACGTGCTGATGGTGGAGCCGTTAGCCGCGAACATCTCGTACGACGTCTTCTCGACTCGGCCTTTTACGTACGTGCGAGGATACACGCAAAGGTCCGAGCCCGTGTCGACCAAGAATTCCTCTTTTGATTCTCGGTCGGTGACGAAGAGGCGGCTAGTTTTGGGACCGTCACTGATAGCCGCGTTCAGTGGCGTATCTGATCGTTTCCCGACCCGAAACTGCACGGTGAGCGGCACCTTGTCGACTCCTTCCCGAATTTGCGATGGTACCAGCACAGTTTCTTTTTGGCCGGCGATCTTCCACGCTTCGCACTCCCCGAACGCGATCTGCGACGGAAGCTGCTACCGGACCGATATTGCGCGCGCGACCTGGACAATTCCTCTATCCGATTTTCCATACTCTCCAGACGCTTTAATAATAAGTCCGTGGTACTGTCCGAAGCTACACTCGCGACCTGCGTTCGCACGGTATTATCATGAATTTGATCCGCGATTTTAGCTACCTTGATTAGCGGAAGATCTGCCTGCGCGGTGACGATAGCGCGAGTCATCTCAGGTAGTCGACTGGACCATAGCGTCCGCAGGAAATCATCCGATACAGTCGTACCTGCTAGGCTCCGCATATGCCGTAAAAACTGCGACGGGGTTCGGTCACCAATCTCTTCCTTCTCTAGAAGTTGCCGGATCCGCTGGCTCTGCGACACTGATAGTCGCTGGATTAGCTCCCTCTTCAACGTTTCGTATTTCTCCGCTGCTGGAGGATTCGCAAAAATATCCTGGACTTCTTCCGCGTACTTCGACTCCAGTTGCGACATTATGAAATAAAACTTCGTGTCGTCCAATGTAACTCTATTCAATATAAATTGCGCCTCTATCTGATTAAACCAGACAGCTGGTTGACTGGGCCAAAACGGCGGGACGCGGATACCGACGCGGAACGTTTCGGGCGTCGCGGCGCCATCAGCGGTAGCAAGAGCGCTGTTGTTCGCGGCTAAAGTTGTGGCCTTACGTGTTGCCATATTTACTTTCTTGTTTTTCGAAAACTATGAACTTCGACACTTAAATAAATTGAACTTGTGCTCACGTCGGTGTCACCAATGAAGTAATGAGCGTGTAGGGTTTAGATGATAAATAATCCCACACAGTGTTCAATATTTAGAGAGTGTTATTTACCACGAGATAACGTAATATGCGACTCTGACGGAATGTCGATGGAGAATGTCCTCACGGAGCTTTTCGAAGTTCCAGAAAAGCTCCGCGAGAAACGCTTTTCTCTAATTGGCTAACCCTGCGCGTTGGTGTTAGCCAATCAAGCTTTTCTAATTACCCAAATCGCGCCATCTATTCCTTGCGCCCTTGGCGCGCTTTTTCGGAAGACGGCTGCGATTTGGTGGGGGAGAACGTCTTGGCAGAAATTTGGCAACGCAGCGGAATTTCCTCCAGGCCCGGAACTCGTGACGCGGTCGGTTACAAGGCCACCTAGCCCCGCGTCGTGGGCCCTTCGGAAAGGTCGGTTTTATGACACCCGCATATGCTATTGAGGCCGTCTACGAAAGTTCGAATCAGAACGTCATTGTTACCGTCTTAAGTAATAAACATAGTTAAAAACGGCTTTCTCAAAAATAGCTTCGCAGGCGCGCGTATCATAAAACGGTTCAACCTTCTGCACGTCAAATGTTTTAATTTGCACGCACAGCAGGCCGCTACAAGTTCAAGGGTCACAGAATAACGTATTAAAATTTGCATTTTATTAATCTAAAGTGTGTTAATAATCAGCCGAATATGTTTGTAAGCCTTGTTTATAGAGCTCCAGATGGTCACATAGCTTTGTAAAGTGGATTAATTAATATTTCTTAGAAACGAATATTTTTTTATTATTTACCTTTCGAATTTACAATTTAACACAAAATTGAGTTGATGTTTATTTACATCACTCATGATTGCCGATTAAACAAGTTAAGTGTCTTAGAATTTTAAAATTTCGGAGTTCGAGCGGCTCATTGTCCGTTTCGATGCCTATAGAACAAATAATCAAACAATAAATTCACGAAATAGTATAAATCCTAACTTGTACGTATTATACATCATCAGACAAAGAAAAAAATTATTGCACATATTTGATTTAATTTTAACAAAAAAATCACCCTGCTTCAAACAATACAACAAATTACGCCCAACCCAGTGCATAGCAATTATTTTAATATTGCCGATAATAAATAATATTTCTCCTCTGGTTCCTGATTCCTTACACATCAATCGTATGAACATTTTTTAGAAAGTCTTTTTTTGTTTACCAAACAAAATCAGGAAACCATAGACGTTTTTTGAACTGCAACTTTTAGCAGTGACAGCTGATGTTTGGCACTTTCGCTCGGTTGTAGAATCACGTTTCCATGATAATGTCGTTCCCTCTACAACGTAATACGTCGAGTTCAACGAGTAAATCTCCAGTCGGGTTTGGTTTTCATATGGATCGCGTATTGATTGGAATGATGAAATTTTATACAGAGCTGCGGTCGGTGGTGTGGCCTGCATCGGTCATTGTTAACATACAGGAGTCTCGTATTATGCTCGCGTGTCCGTCATGCGCTATTGGTCAGCCGCATTAATTCGAATTTTCAGTTGCGCGTTTAGAGATTGTTATTTGATCAGTCCTTCGCATTTAACTCGCGTCGCTCGTGTAACAATGGATTTTTCAATACAGTCGGGCATTACTTGATGAATGTACACGTAACGGCAGTTACAATAAACAAATATTCCACGCCGCTGGAAGCACAATTAATTTCGCGGTCGTACGTACGGTGTCATTTAACTATGTATATACGTCGATTAGGGCCAGTTCATTATGCAGGGATTTGACGTTCCTTTAATTGCATCCGACAGAAATTTCAGGGCTGCGTTATTGCCAGTAACGAGAGTCATTAGAATTAATCGCTGGATACATGATTTTTGTTTTTATTATGCGAAATTTTAGAGAAATTTGTACTTAACTTTACTTGCTATAAAGAGGGTTACTCTGCATTTTTGTTTCTGTTAAATACTGTATTAATTTTGTTTCTGTGTAGAGGGCGGGTCATTAGAAATTGCCAGCTAAAATAACTTCGGACTCGTTGATGTTGGAAAAAACTTTTTTTATAAATCACAGTTTCTGAAAATTTGATGATGATTTTAACATTTACAAATGGTATTGTATATTCATTTTAGTAAAGTGTTGTATCAGTTAAATAATTCTTTCATCGTAATCCTTTAACTAACTTGCTTTCTTTAATCTAACTCCAGATAAGGGTAGCTTCATGTTTGAGTATTTAACAAAGATGATCCGAATCAAGATATTCGGTTATTTCAAGTCGAGATATTCGAGTACCCAAACTCGGATTTCGAAACTAAGTTCGGATCATAATGAGTATTTCGAGTGCCCGGATATCCGGCTAGTAAGGGCTCTAGTCAGAAGTTATTTTAGGTGGCAGTTTCTGGTGACTCACCCCCTATATCGTTCTAAAAGACAAGAGTAATAAATTCTATCAGTCTGTAGAGCTTTATCATAAAACTTGGGAACAGCTTAATCAGAAGGGAACGGATCAATTTGCGGTAAGTGATAAGGTCAAGGAAAAGCGATCCCGGTGTAATCGTTCGGTTTTAATCAAACTGTGCTCGACATGGGACAAAAATTGCCTCGTCAATTTTCATTATTTCGTTCTGGGGGGTGCACGTGGATTTCCCGTACGGATAATCGATGGACTGATGGCTCCGCGGAGTATTATCTCTCGATCTGTCTATCTAGCAATTTCGTCGTCACCGGTGTCTTTATTTTATCCTTCGGAAAGAACGACGAGGAGGAGCAGCGTCGATGAGGAATAAATTTGGAGCTAGGACCTCGCGATTAACAGAATTCAGCTAACCTATTTCTCGATACTCTGTCTTTCTCTCTCTAGCTTTCGCCCTCTCTCTTGTGCAGTATTCATTTCACGTTTCGCTATTAAATTGTCGGAGCGAAACCATAAACGCGAGCATGCCTGCTCCTCGTTATTATACCTGATTAGTTAAATAACATTATTAACGTTTATCAAGCGGTCGCATAACAGAGTGTACCCATTGTGGCAACCGTTTACTAATCTGGATCATTAAGCTTGTCCGTGACACGAATCTGTCGATGAATTTTCGACGTGATCGCGTCGAATACTATATTTTTCAAATTGAAAATTTACTGGCTGACAGCACGGCGAAATTGATAGAGGCAATTCTGTACTTACAATTACCGTCAAATTTTGATGAAGGTGCATGTACCCTGGAAATAGGTTTATTTGTTGGATGACATTATTTTCTGCACTCATTGTATTGCTTCCAGATCGATTCGTAATTATGTTTAGAAAGAACTCATGTGATCAGTTGTGGAGCCATTCAAATTAAGAGATACACGGGTGGCGCTGATAACACGGCAAGCCTGGACGTTCTTGAAATAAATTTTTCTTCAAATAATTACTGAAATAAAATTCTTATTTTATTTGTTATTTCCACTGTTACTTTATCTTACTTAATGTTACTTGAGTAATAATGTATTTGACAAATAAATTATTTTAATATTTGATATTTTATTTGAAATTTAGATATATGACTTTACTAGGAAAATATAAATGCTTTCCTATCGTGTGTGGAATTTTTTATTTAATTTTTTTTTATTGCGTATCATCGGTAGTGTTTACTTTTACCGCAATGTTTATATTCTGATGTCCTAGTCTAGTTATATTACCCTTCGTACTTCTTGACTTTATTTGTTATTTGTTAATTTGTATTATTATTTGAAATAACCAAATATTTGCCAAATAAACCATTTGGAAAAAATTGATTTCTTAAATAACATTTTGGAGTATATTTGGATGCATACTCGTTTCCAAATAATCTTTTTTCTTATTTTAGTCGCAGTAATTACTTGCCCGTTCTATTTGTTATTTTCATTTAACAAAAATGACCAACCCTGTAATACGGGTACACTAATTCTTTATTGTTCAAGCAAACAGTGTACCACGATAACACATAAAATTATGTTGTAATAAAAATTTTAATTACCGACCGAACATCCCACCATCTTGAAGCTCATAAAATTCTGCATCAGATAGGTAAACTGATACCCGTCTCTCACCCCTTCCAGAGATAACGAACAACGAATTCTTGGACAAGTGTCGATTTCGGGAATTTTCTAGTTTGAGGTACCCCCTCAGTTTTCCTCAAGTTCTGGCGTCCCTGTTGCAGATACGAAGATTTGAGGTTTTAAAATATTCTGTTAATAAAGACGAAATGTGAGGTTCTCATCAATTTTCAAATTCGGTAGAAATGTTTGAGTCATATTGTTACGTTAAGTGAATTTTAGAAATGTTTTTCATCTGGATTCAGCACTTGCAGAATTGTCGGTAACAGCGTATAAGTTGAAGTTGTCCTTATTTCAGTTAAATAAATAATGTTCCCTAAAAAAATAGGTACTCCAGTCAGCCACTTAATATGAAAATATTTTCAGAACAATACAAAAGAGGAGAAAATGATTCAACGAAATTAGACAGGAAAATTATTCCAACCCTAAGCCCTGCTTTCATTCATTCCCCTTATCGGGACACCGAGTAGTAAACCGGAGGAACGACGATCCCCCGTTTTTTCTACGGTCGCATATTAAGCGGGCCTACGCACGCGTTTCGCTGGAAAACTCGCGACGGTATCTCCCTTATCCGGGCCGAAGGAAAAAATGTATTCCTGACGGGAACAAAGAAGGACTAAATCTTGAGAAAGCGTCGCGGAAAAGGGTGGACGGGTAACCGAGCGAGATAGCGTCACGACGCCCCGACACCGACGCTGAATGACAATCGTTTCTCTGCTTTGCATGCCAAGAAGCAAACACGAGCTCATGAAGCCAGTCATTTCTATTGGTTATCTTCGATCCGGGACGTCGACCCTTTCAACTTTCGTAATCATTGCTCCGGAAAACAGAAAACGCGTTATACTTCATAGTCGAGAGATTTTCTTTTCTTTACACACAGTAAATTGCACGAATTATAGGTTCAATCTTTTTGAGAATATACAGGCTGCCATAAAATTTGTAGGTGAATCGAGAAGGAGTTTTTTTTGAAAATATGATTCTTTGCATGCTACCAGGATACTGTGAGTGCATGAAGTCAGTCATTTCTATTGGTTATCTTCGATCTCGGGATGTCGATTCCTTCAACCCACATAATCGTTGCATAGGGAAAGAGAAAACACGACGAGATGTCAATATTGTAAAGCCGATTAACTAACATTCCTTAAAAATGAACATTTTCATATTTTAATATTATTTTTCTTGTGAACTTATAATTTAATACAAAATTGATTTGACACTCACAGCGGCCGATTAAGCAAGTCAAATGTTTTCTCATTTTGGAATTTGTAATGACAACGAAAAGTAAAGATCATTTATCGAAATGACTTTGTCTAATTTTGTCAAACGCAGTGTTGATTTTCTCAATTAACTTAGTATGTATCTCATCCAGCGCTATATATGTAGAACTAAAAGACACAGCATTATCGTGTCTTTCAAGTTTCATACTTTTGTTATAACTTTTTAGTAAAGCATTTATGAACTTTTTGTTGTATGACACTCTAGTCTTATTTTTAGATGTAGCACACACTGGCGAAGTTTGCACGGAAACCTTTGGGACACCCTGTATACATGGAGCGGTGAAATTCGTGGTACAAGCGAGTAGGAGAAGGTTTTTCTTGAAAATCTGAATCTTTGCCTGTCGACAGGCTACTGTGAACTCATGAAGTTAGTTATTTCTATTGGTTGTTCGATCCCGGGGCGTCGATCCCTTCAACCCTCGTAATCATTGCCCCGGAAAGCAGAGAACACGGTATACTTCAAACGCGAGGAATTTTCTAGTGTATATACAGGGTGAAGGTTTTTGAGAATATGCAGGGAGCGGTAAAATTCGTGGTACAACCGAGAAGAATGATGTTTTTCTTGAAAATTTGAATATTTGCATGCTAATAAGCTACTGTGAGCTCATGAATAGTTATTTCTATTGGTGATACTTGGTCCGTAATTATTGCCTAGTAAAAGAGAAAACGAGTTATACTTCACATTCGAGCGATTTTCTTTTGTTTATACCGGATGACTGGTAAAATTATTTATAAATATTAAACGGCACTCTTTCGCATCGCTTCGTGTGCAATATCAGCGACATTAGCGGCCCTCAAGAACTTCTGAATTGATAAACACGTCTCGCAGCAGCGGAAAGGGAATATAAAAAAAATAAAATGGCAACGCCAGCGACGGAGGGCAGATGTGAATTATTGCTTAACCGTGA
The DNA here is from genome assembly GCA_916610135.2 of Macropis europaea. Taxonomy (NCBI): domain Eukaryota; kingdom Metazoa; phylum Arthropoda; class Insecta; order Hymenoptera; family Melittidae; genus Macropis; species Macropis europaea. The sequence goes on from OU744343.1 coordinate 34,188,494, forward strand.
AGTCCGAGATTCCTGAAGGCGTTTCGAGAAGAAGAAAAAAGAAATCGAAGGAAAGCTCGATGGGTAGTAAAAGTCGCGTAGGACGCGCGTTCGCGTAACATCCTGAGGTGATAGCAATGACAGAAACCTACGCGATGCTTACGGAGCCTATAAAAGAAGGTTTACTGTATTTTTACCTTTTCCGAAACTGCCGTGACTGTAAGGAGTCGTTTGAAAGTGTTGCTCGACAAAATTCCGTGCTCGGATGCGCCTCGCGAAAGGAACCGGTCGCAAAAAGCGGAAGTACTGGGCAAAAAGCGGAAAAACCGATTAATTAACGTTCCTCCGGTGGAAAAGGGATGAAAAAGGACACGTGAGGCTTGATGGAACGATGAAAGGGTGGATCGGACACTGTACGCCGGAAATAAGACGAATTCCGATTGATCATCCGCTGAGAAAAGTCGATGGAACAGAGAAAGGGAGAGTCCGCGTAATTGAATTATGGTCAGACAATTCTCGAATTCTCATAATAGGACATACTAATCAGTCCAATCCATAAGAAGCCGAGCAGGATAGAAACCGGGCATTTTTATTTCGTATTTTCTCCAATTAACGAACGTGCCCGTATCTTTCGTGGCTCTTCCACTTTATCGAATACGCGTTTCAGAAAATTAATTGGAAAAATTTTATTACCGAGAATATTGACGGCAATCAATTCAGATAGTACAGATAAGCTTCATTGAACTTTATTAAAGGGGCAGTGTAAAGGAATTATGTTTGTTTAACCGAAGAGCTTCAGATTCTTTAGTTGAAATAATTGCAATAGTTTGTCAGTTGAATCGACGTTATTTAAATTATCGTATTACGTTTATGGTTTCAGATAATGTAATATGCCGGTTGTCTAAACTGGGTTGTTCGAGGTCGTATCCGCTCTTGCAAAGCGATTTCCCATATGCAACATGACTATCATACTCCACTCGTCTTTTCCTTTCATTCATGCACCCATTTTCATATTCCTGAAGTAACAAACGAAAGCTGAACCACAAACAAATGACCTTGAGCAGTCCAAAGTGGGTGTCTCTACGATAATCGAATTAATAATTTCCATTCGAAAATTTGCCAATTGGATTGTAATTGGGGTAAAAGGATATTAGACGGCTAAAATTGACGGTTTCTTTTGAGTTGGATTGAGGAGTGAATAATATCTCAAACCAATTCAAGTTTTTATAGTTCTTTACTGTATATATAACACGCATTTTAAAGTCAAAAAACCTCAAAAATATAAAAAATTAAGTAAAGTACAAAGCACCAAAGTAGACTCTGCATAATACGTAGGTCTAGGTGGTGAACACGATTCCAGTTGAATGACACATTCGAAAGCAAAATCGTTGTAAATGAGTATTTTCCGACTCAAAATCTACAAGGTACAACTTTATTGAAAAAGTGTAATAAAAATGCGTGAAGTTGTACAACAAATATTGACTCCATAAAAGATGCTTAATAAAATTCTTCAGAATTCTGAGATCTTATTGAGCGAGTTTCACCTTGTGGAGAAAAGTATTATATAGGTTCAGTTAAAATTTCAACTAAAAATATCGATCCTTTCTCGATTTAAAATTCAACTTACCGCGTTTACCAGCATTGGGCCCGCCGCTACTTTTCGATCTGTAACCCGTAATTGTGCGAATTTTTCAACGAATTTTTTTAAATACTTCTGAGGAACGAGGCTTTTATAAAAAATCGAAAAAAAAATGTCGATTTTTTGTACTTGTAATACCCCTTACCCCCTTAATGTTAATACACTAATTGGTGTTCATTCATTCCCCTTCATCAAAGATAGTTCTACGTTTTAATTACGTCGAGTCTGGTGTCCATTAACTGACGTCGTTTGTCAGCGTTCTAAAGGGTCATCGTTATCATGAAAAACGAAGAAATTCCTAGACGTGCAATACTCCAAGAGGAGCTATGTAATAAAGACATTCCATCGAATGGCTGGAACGCAGATGGGCTGTCATTTTCTGCCCTTAAATTAGTTTCGTTCGTTCGTTTCGGCCTCGAAGGAAAACACGCGAACGCACGGCAAAAATTGCCTGTGAACGATGATTAAGCCTACGGGGCCCGTCATCTATGATCGACGTTCTAAGTATAATTCCGCAAATTGTTCGAAGCTCCGTGCGAATATTTTCCCCGATAGTTTGAAAAATTCCGTGGAACGTTGCCAAACGATCGCAAAACTCTTTTTACACCGGGGTCGAACGTGTAGCGGAATTACGTAACAGGTCGCCGCGAATATCCCTTGAAATAAATTCTTCGATACGTTCAGAGTGTTAGTGTTAAAGCGTTTGGAGGCTTGAGCTTTCGGGGAAAAGTATTCTAGAAATCGGTCCGTATAAGTGAATGTATTTGGTAGATAGGAAAATTCCGTTGGGTATTTCTGTTGGAAATTATCAATTATATTTTATTGTTTATTTTGTATAAGTACGTAGCCTGATGAAAGAAAGTTATAGAAAATGAAGGACAATATGTAGGAGATTAGCATGTTAAATACCCCAGTGGAAACTGCTATACATAGCCAGACACAACATAATGTCCTATTTTAAACATAAATTCTGGAGGGAAAGAATATTTTACTCGCTGAATGCATAGGTAACATCTTAGACTATTATTTCAATATTAACATTATCCCAAAATTTTATAAGAATTATTAGTTATTTAGCGAGAAAGAATTTGAGGTGCAGGTCACCGGTGGTCCCCACAACAGTCAACGTGTTAAGAAATACAACACATTTTAATACGTTGAATAATGCAGTGAAAACAGCCGTGTTTGGTCAGACGCGTTATAATATGCTGCTTTTAACCCTTTCACTGCGAATGCTATGTGTATACGCCCTAGAAAAGTAACTTCTTATGTACGAACGGCCACTATAGTGGTTTTAAGGACTATTCGTCAGTTTCGAATGTTGTATAAAATCCCAGAGTCCCGCTAGAAAATAAAACTAAATAGTATGTGATTATTGGGAGTAAGCAAATAAATATTAAACTAATTTTTTAATAAGATAAAAACAGACAAAACGTAATAAAAGAAAAGGATAAAAAGTATCAACTTTTGTTACTCAGCTACAGTAAGATCTCAATTATCCGAACTATAGTTAGTAACAAGATTACTCACGTTCTAACTATATTTCGCATAGAAATTTGAATTTTATGTTGGAATGTAAAATACATAGTTATATAAAATTAAGTACAGAGTATCATTAATGATAATTTTAACTTGTAATTAACATGAGATGACCAATTTTACAATGATCGGACTTTGGATAATCGAGGTTCTACTGTATTATTATTCCGCATATCGCGAATGTTTTTAAATGAAAGTGTGCTGCAATCAAAGGGTTATCTCCTTGACATACAAAGACGTCTGCGATACGTCATTTGTTTATTATGTCATTGTAAAGCTTACATAATTGTTAAGTTGAGGTATATTAAATAATATTTTTTTTAAGCGCAGCGAGTTTCATTTTATTTGTATGTCAAAGGGTCAATATTGATTATGAAAACGAAAAGATTTAGTTATTCGATCGTATTTATATTATTGTGGCAACGTTAAATTTACTCCGAGCTTTGTAAGAATCGCTAGTAATTAAGTTAAAATAAAATTGAAGCGTCGATTATCCGTGACTACGACCACAGTGAACGTGTTAATAATAACCAATTGTGTGTTAAAAAATCTGAGAAACTTTCCGTTACAATCTACATCAAATTTGTTACAGACGAAGAATTATGGCATTAAAAGTGCGTTTATACAGTGTTCCACGTAGTTGACAAGTGCTGTCTTTTTAAAGTGACTGGAAAAAGGAGAGAAATTTCCTAACACTAAACCAACTGACATTCATAATGGTTTTATACCTCGTCTGTGCCACTATCTACTGACGTGAGGGGAATGGGTGCAGAGTGGGGGTAGGCTAGAGACAGGCATCGTTCAGGATGGCCATTTCTTAATTGATGAATTGTATTTTAAACTAAATAAAACTTATACGTAAACTTCCTTAAAAAACGGCTTGGACTTCTGCATCGATCCAATAAAACATAACACACCAGAAGTTCCACATTATCTTACCCTTTTTAAAATACTAATAAATGCAAAAAAAAACAGATATGGTACACTAGAACGCATACTAAAAGAGAACTGAACAAAAATTGAGTGGGACACATGACCTTGAGACTCTCAATCCTTGCATGTCAATCATAATAAACACTATCTGATAGCATGCTTACTGCACCTTGTTCTTCTGACAAGAGTATAACGGGTGTATACGTGGACGGCTTCAAATCGATCAAGCTGCTCCAATTAATCACAGGATCCACGCGGCGAGAGAACGTTGAAGCTGAAACGCTGAAGAAGTGCACGGTGAACGTCGAGCGTCCGAAATAAGTAATCTTAATAAATGGTAAACGGGTCGGATGGAACTGCCAGACGGCGTCCGTTTAATTAATGGCGGGGAATAATTAAAGAAACGCGGCGCACCGTATCGCTTCGGCTATTTCATTTTCGCCTTCATTAATCAGGCGAAGCTAATTGCGCGCGAAGCGGTTTAATATTCGATCGGCCGATGAAATTCGCGCGTCCAGTTTCCCCGTGTGGACACGAGGACAGGTACCAGCATTTATTCGACAGCGTGCCATCGATACACGTGACCGACCGTCATGCACCGGCGCGAAAGGTCAAAGACAGCTGATACTATCAATTATTTTAATTAACGTCCCGCATCCGGAAGCGACTGCACCGGATCAGACGGGCAGGGGTGGCGTGAATCAAAATGCAATTTCATCGTTGCGTGCCGACGAATGTTTGCGAAACTGCGGGCCAAAAAAAGGGAAAAGACCGTGTGATCGATCAAGCCGTGACGCGAGCCAAGAATAATTGACTGTTAACACGTCAATTGTTAGGGGAGTGAGTGACGGCAGTCTGTTGTTTTGAGTGGACCATGATGACCACTGATCCACTTCTTTCACGAGATTTCGACATTTTTACAAAGTATGTATCCGCTCAGACTCGGAGAGCCACTTCAAACTGTAGCTCGAAACAAATGGGTTGATTAGAGGAAGAGAATATACGAAATGCATTGTTTCTGGGTTCGAGCGGCACCGCGTGTGGGTTTGTATGTATTTTTTGGTCGACCGTTCGGGTTTTATTGTGAAGATGCATAGGAAGTTTTGAGAGTTTTTTTTTAAGATTGTTCGTGACGTTTCTATTTTAAATATATCTGCGTTTATACGTATTGGGATGTTTCTGATAAATTGTGATTATTTGCTGTTTGAGTGGACATGGTGTTTCGTGTATATTGGCTACCTGAAATTTGTTGAACGCGAGTTTAAGCCAGTGGGTTTCTTCTTGGACGGATATTTGAAGGGTAAGGGTTTGTAGGATCAAAGGGTTGGGTTCCCTTTTGATTCTACAATTGCGAAACATTCGAAAACGTCGAATAATAAATAAGAACGAATTAAAACGTATTTTAGTGCAAAAATGGGGAAGAATAGGTAATATATTAACACGTTCCATGCCACAGTGAAAAATTCCATAACTAGTCAGACGCATGAAAATAAGTTTCTATAAATACATAACGTTAAAAACACAAACATTGAATTGTCGTATGATATACCATTCATTTGGTACTATTATTGTGGCGTTCGTTTTAATTGGGATATAAAGAATATTACCATTTATTTCGAATAATCGAATTTGGTGCGTGAGGCGCATACGACCCACGCGGCACGGAACGCGTTAAGAAATAATTTGACTAATTTTATGCACAAACGGTTAGAAGCAATTATAGAATCAAAAGGGCACCCAACCAAATATTAATTCCTAATTTATTTCGTTTTTTACAATAAAATAACAAGTGTATGAATAGTATTTTCTCTAATATTTTTTATAACATCTGCAAACTGTACTTCCTACTTTGTAATTACTTATTTATTACTTAATGAAATATATATCTTTTGAAAGCTGTGATCATTCTTTACATTTTGACGTAAAAAAACCTTGATTTAGTTTTGCCATTATAAAATAATTCCAGGTTAAAATCGAATATGTTACGGTGCATGAATACTTTTTTCGGTCACTGTATATCGTGGCCATTAAAGTATAGTCGAATCAGGGAGCTGAATAACAGCGCAAGTCCAAAAACCACATTTTGAGATATTTGAAAAAATAGCTTCAGTTTTCGTATAACATCAAAGCCATTATTTGTATAGTACTGTTCCAATTTAAACATGGTTATGCTAACCCAGATGAACGTTCATATATGTCTAACTATGATTAAACTTTGTTCATTAATATTAAATAACTAAAATAAAGCCATTGGACTTGTACTGTTTTTCAACTCAAGCCATATTTTGGTTAGGACATTTAAAAAATAACGCAGTAGTAAAAAAAAACATTTATTAACTTGCTTTAAACGTAACTGAAGTAGAAATTATTCAATGAAAAGTGATTGTTAAACAGCTTGTTGAAAGAGTAAAAATCCATGACAGATACTGTGTTTACACTCATCAAACTGAAGGGATTACTGAAACACGACTTTCTTCTTACTTTTCGGTACTCTTTTTTGCATTGTTTTTGGTTCCAACACGTAGTTCTATGCATTTTATATGTACTTTTCAGATTGTTGGAAAATGGCTAATTTTGGACTTCTACTGTTCTTCAACTCATCCATTCAATTGTACGCAACAATTTCTGCCATCGGTAAACGTCGTGGCGGTGAACGCGTCAAGTATCGGAGCTTTCGATACAAATAAATAATGTTGGTAAATTGTTTAATATTTTGCGTTTCGGTGTGAATCTGTCAGACAGTCGATCCTCGACGACTCAGCGCGGTTTGCGTGTGCACACATTAAACGAGAAACAAAATGCGGTCGTCCTCGTGACGCGCGACCGCAACGCGATTTTTATGCATTCTATTGGCGGCACGCGGCGGCCGCGGCAATCGGCGAATTACACGAATTGAAAAACTGCCTGGGGTTTCATGAATCTCTCGATAATTTATCGATTAAGCCCCGCACGGAATACGAAAACCCGTCTGTCCCGTGTTCGCGACGTTTAAAATTCCCATCACACTTGCGAGATTTCGCCAGGCCCAAGTAAGCCGAATCTGGCAATGCTGTAATAGCCTTTTAATCGCTTTCACGCTAGTTGTTTTTTGTTTTTCGTTTTCTCAGTAACGTTCGTCGACTTTTAGAACTGCCGCTCGCGACGTGTTACGTACTGAATGAATCGGATTTTTAATTTTTGATACACAGGGTGTCTCGTTATGAAGGGGCATTAGCTTAATGACGTATTCAATACATGATTCTAAGCGAAAGAGTTCTGATAAACATATATCATCCGATGAACTGTTTTCAATTTATGTGCACTTGAATATCCTTGCGGAGCCATTGCTCTGAAATGAAGGCAATGAACATAATTTGTAATTTTTAATGTTATTATTCACAGTATGTTATAGAAGATTTTCAAAATGCCCACCACAGTTGAGAGTACGTAACTCTGCCCTTTTTTGTTAATAACTTATCTATTATAGCTAGACTGTAGATGTTTATGCAAATAAACATTTTAGAAGTTCAATATTTTGTATCTTAATGCAGGTATAGAAATGTTCCTTGACAAAACTGTATTTTGTTCTTTAAATGTTCAAAAAATGTACTTTTTATTTTCTCATGGTCTTATTGTGCGTTTTTTCGATATTTGGGTATGTTTAATTACATAAACATTTGCAATCTAATAATAACAACCGAATAGTGGAGATGCTATTGTACTTTAATTCGACGAGGAAGCTTTAAGGAGAGTCCTTCATGGAACTTAACGCCATGTAACTGCTGGCAGACGCTTACAAGCAACAATGGTCGTTTTAAAAAGTGCCGCAGCACCGTGATAACCCGTCAGGTTGGAACAGGCGGATGAGAAACCGCCTCAGCCAGCGGAAGATAATGCGGACTCGCATTATTCCGCAAGCTATAGAGGATGCGGAAAATATACCGTACGCGATCTAAGATAAGAGGATATAGAAAAAGAATCTTGAGAGGGAGGAGATTAATTGTGCGGATTACTTCTGACTGTGGTCACGTAAAGACCAGCCACAGAGAAGAGTGCAAGAGCAAAAAGTGGAGTAGCATGGCTAATTCCGACGAACTTTCAACGAGGACGACATTATATCGTATTATTATGTCGAAGCGGAATTATATTGTACTCTCTCTTGTGTGGTGGGGTCAACGAAGTACTTTGAGCATCAAAGAATTGCGTACTTGTCATTTTCAATCTTAAAGGTTCCCATTAATGAATAAAAAGTAAAAAATTGTTATGCACTTTACCCGTGACAGTAGTAGCATCATTCGAGTCCCTTAGCTGACAAGTGATGCAAATCCAGAGGCTGAATAAATGAGTTTGTTATAAATATAGAAAGTATTAAAAACTATTCTGGATTTTTACTTTTTTTCTGAAAAAAAAAAAAAAATTGACACCTTTTTTCTTAAAAAAAAATGTTGTCTTACTTTTTTCAAAATTTTGTTAACGCAAGTTTATAGTGCTTATTGTACCATTAAACTTTTGTTCGAAACATTTTTTCTACCTCTTGTACTTTAAGCGCTATACGTCAAAAAGTGGGAGTGCCTATTTGACTTCGAGATTAGTGTTCACATCCTTAAAGGGCGATTGGGCACGAATGAAACATACCGTTATTCTTGTTTTGGATCACACTATAAACCCAAAAAGTTTTATTCCAATCCGCAAGTCAGCGTTCGCGATGTTCCCTTGTGTGACAGCCAACGTGTTAATAAATTCGAATTTCAGTTTCGATAATCATCTCACACCGAAGCTTCCCAAATCGTTTCCAATGTTACTCGTCATTAAAGTCCGTCAAGTTTCTCCTGTAACTGATTACCATGGTTTCATCATCTCGTTGGAAAGCGACGTCTGAAAAGCAGCAAATCGTCTAGCTGCAGCTGTCTGACGGTTTTCTACCGACGAACACTCGACCGGTTGAAACTTGCGGGAATTAAGGGAACAAAAATGACGAAAGCTTGGGCGGAAAGTTTCGTAACGATTAAAATGGTTGTGGGCAAGCAGCGACGGGCAGAAAATAGTTGCATAACAAAGCGACGTCCACGGACGCCTAAGATAATATACTTCTGCATACAGATGGGCTTATTAAGCGGAAATCCGCAGATGGAAGCACGCATAAAGCACTGTCTACAGTCGTTGTCTGATTAGGCATGCAACGCAAAGCCTGAGGAGCTTCGGTGCTTTCGTTGCGGTTACGGGGTTACCGCGATATACGACACGAGCCACGTAAATTTCGTTAAACGGAGCCACGACTTTATCGCGAAATCGAGTACAATCGTTTAAGGATACCTTCTATGCCACCCTATCGCGGGTACACGCTCGATAGAAGATTTTTCGTTGTATCAGGTTGCTGTAACGCGAATGGCGATCACCGATCACTACAATAAGTGAAGAAGAATACGCACTGCACCAAGCAGGTAGAAATAAAATAAGGCACTGTACTATATTATGACGTACAACCCTTATGTAAGCACCCAACTTTTTCTGCTCTTTCTAAATTTAAAAATTTTTCAATCGATTTTCAAATAGCAAAGATTAATCGACGTAAAAAGGTCCCAGTAATAGGGATCTGAAAGGATTTGTCGAGATTTTAACAGAAACTACTCAATTCTTTTTTCCAAAGATATATGCCCGGGCACATTTGTAATAAAATAAAAATTTTTTTGTTTTTCATTGTACATTCATGACAGTATTATTATCACGCTCGCTGCCAGCGTCACACATGTGTGACAGCAATAATTTTTCATATTGTAGCCACATGAACAAATGAAGTCTGCTCCGAAAATTTTCCCCCTAGGACCGTGGTAACGAACGTGTTAACCCTTCGAGGACGATGAACGCATATATACGTTCTAAATAATAGTTCACCGTGTGCTACGGGTCACCGTACTGGCTTAGGCACAGCTGTTTATTGTTCGCTATAAACCTGTATATTCGGACGTATTATCACTTCAGTTAATTTTATTAAAACATACATGTTTCGGCAAATACGTTGCAATTTTAGGGCACTAAAACAACTGAACAATCGACACTATACAGATTATTATAATTAAATATTCAATTTAATACACCGTTCCACCGTGGAAAATTTCAGCATATGGTGCACGCTTTTTCCTGAAATTTTCAGGACTCAGGGGGTTAATAGATAGATGAAGTTTTCCCAATTAAAATAAGCATAAACACGATCTCATTCGGACTATTCGTTGCCAGAGACATTTCGACTATAGAATTCACTTTACCCAAAATTTGAATAACAAGTGAACCAAATGAGATCATGATAAGGATTCATTTGCATTGTAAAAGCCTCACCTACTCATTTATAATATGTTCATGAACGTATTACAAAAAATAGACAATTTTTTATTTTCGTTGTACGACAACTCAACTCTATCGATAAAAGTCTGATTGAGGTCATCTGTGGGAAACCTGGCCGATGCTGCATCTTGTTCCCTTTCAGAGTATCCCTACCCAAGTTACGGTCATAAGTATTGTGCACGAGAAGGTGATGACAACTTTCCTTACCCCGATTAATGTAATTTTTCGGTTCTGTACACCGTTACACTAATTCGGGAAACATTATATTTAACACTAGTGCTACCAAGGGGATCAAAATGACTTGTTTCACATTTTTTTATAATTATTATTCGTTATTAAAACATCTGTCACTCCAATATTTTAAATCTAGTAAGAACGAAATAATTATAAGTCGTTACACGCTGTAAAGAATTTAGCGTATATTAAATAAAAAAAAGAAGAATGTATTTGATGTATTCCACAAGTGAATTCTAGATGCCCCCGCTATTTGCGGAATGGAATGTTCATGCATTCGCGTGGAGAAAAATCTCAGACGACGCTCAGTGTCGGCATACACACGGGAAATTTAGCACGGGGGTGAGAAATGCGCAGGATTTTACAAATGTTCGGTCGCATTCCTTTTCGCGGAACTATTGTATAATAACTTCTGTACTTCGTCGGATACTGCTTCTGCAAATACGTTTACATTTTTTTCCGAACAATGAAACCATTGCAATTTGATGAAAATCTCGACGCAGCATACGAAATCCTCTGTCACATATATTTTATTCCTTTGAGGACAAATTTATTAAAGTTGCAAAAACAAGTTTAATTATTTTAAATTATACTCATTCGATATAAATTTAGTATTATTCAAGAGACAATATAAACAATTGAAGAAGGTTCAGATATTCCGTTATGTCGTCACCAACAATTTGTATTTAAATATATGTCAGTATCCCTGAAAAGGTTAAGGGAAGGTCCCAGTCTAGAACTTTCAAAAAATCGATTTTTTTTTATTTTTCTTTCCGAATCTGCAACTGTATGAGAATACATGTTTGAAGGGATTTTTTCAAATCGGAAAAATTGCCAAAGTTCTAGGTATTTGAGTGGCGGTGGATGCATTGGTAAAGCCGGCGACGTAAAACTTTAAACGCGTTTTTTTCAAAATGGTGTTGCTCAAACTGATGGTACAAATATTTCGAAGATTTATTAACCGATTCATTTGCTTTTTTTTTATTTTAAAGAACATACTTTTTTTCAGGGGGCAAACTTGTAATATTTGGAAATTTTCAAACTACGTATTTTTTAAAGCCGTTCAAAGGCGGAAAAACGATTTTTAACTTTGAAGCGTCGCCAAATTGTCAAAAATTAATATTTTTTCAATTTTTATAAGTTTTCCCCCTTGTTTATTTCGTGCTCTTTTAGACTACGGCTTCGTTTTTTATTTGAGATCAACGGTTTACGCGCTAGAAATTCCACCGTTTTAGATGTTTTTTTTTGAGGCCCCGAATTCAACGACTGTTCAGCACCATTTAGAACGTGAAATTAAAAAAAAATAAATTTCAATCGTCTAAGATATCCTTAATAAAATGCAAAAACGCCCATCAAATTATCTGTCGTAGTTTTATCGTAATTAATTTCTAGAAATGGCCTATTTTTAAGGCTCTAGACCGGAACTTCCCCTTAACGTGTCATAAAAAAAAATCTAAAGGCGAAATTTGTATAATAGCAACGTACGAAAGTAGATCTGATAATAAAAATTATCGTGAACATTTAAGTATTATATGTCTTTGTAAAAAATAGTTTTGATCATTTAAGACGTCGGAATGGCTGAAATAATTATCCGATATTCGATGTCGAAGTATTTAGGAAATTCGTCCTCCATCCACGATTTCACGTGGGCACGGGGAAGCGGAAGAACAAAGAAGAGAAAACGTTTAACATGTTCGGTGGTCCAGGCATCTAACATCACTGTCGGCTGTTAGGCAAGCTTCTCCTCGTCCAAACTGTTTTCACTGTGTTCACTACTATCCTGAAGAGAACTTCAAAATAGCGAGCTGTAAAAATAGTGCAACGTACACGCGCGAAACAGTTGCGTTCCATCAGCAAAATGTTTTTCGTGTTTCTAAGATACTGCAGGTTCCATGAAAACGCGGGAGAGGAATGTCTTGTCCCCTGATAAAGCATACTGAAGTATTACACAAAAATTGTATAATTATATTTCTTATAAATAATTTTATATAAAATGTGGACGTACAAAAATAGAAAAACAAAGTTTTATAAGTTTGAAACTTAATCTTATAAATGACCTTAATCCGTTCACTGCCATTAGCCCTATTTGGGGATCCCGCGTATTTAAAATTATTAAATCCATTGAAAAGCAATTACAATCTATAGGATTACATAAAAATTTTCGAAAACAAAAGTTGCCAGTTAATGGGTTAATTAAGAGTACATGGAAGGATAATTTGCACATTTAAAGGAATATTAGGAGTTTGCAGAACATACAGGGTTGGGCAAAATTCGTGGTACAACCGGGAAAGGGATGATTCCTTGTGTAAACGTGAGTCAAAATTATAGAATAAATTTTTATTGTGTCAGGCTACGTTTTCCAAAAAAACGGTTTTAAAAGTTCCTCGAGTACACTTTTACACACCTTATATTTAAATACGAACATTTAAATTGATCAAATTCTTAAATATTTAATTTTTTTATTGTACTAATTAAGTACAATAGACTGTAATCATTTTTTTCTTCAGTTGAATGAGAGTTGAATTGTTTTTAACATAAACTAGAGATTTAGCATGACCCCATAAGCACGTATAATAAATAGATAATACAATATTCAAGGTTTATAAGCACAAACACAAATTAAAGTCTGCTTGCTGTTAATCAGAGAACCAATAAAATTACAAACTCGTTTCTCTCGTAAACAGAGCTGCGAATGAACAAAAATTATTCTGTAATTAATGTTACGCACTGTGTATATTAGGAGTAATATTAATACTTTGACGGTCGTGAAATATTTTGCAGACAGTATTTGTCTTTGACCAATTTATGCAAAAATTAATTCATAAGGAAACATTTTACAATACCTTCTTTAAATTCAATATTATACAGTTTCTACTTTATTAGTATGTGAATATTTATTTGTCATCAGTAACATTTACGTTCATTTACATATTTTACATAGGTGTTATTTAAATTAATAAAATCACGTGTGCATGACAGCGACCAGCAAAGTGTTAAAATATTAAGCTAACAGCATCTGTAGTAGAAAATTTCGAACCTACACAGAAATAAGTAAGTACATATTACATGGTATTTAATACAATTTTGACAATAATATTCTATTGTGTGAATATACCTGATTTGAATAGATGATGAATAGACGAGTATGTTGGAAAGTTTGAGCAGGCTGTAGGTTGGTATAGTTATTGGCAGCAATTAATTGAATGCAAACATCTGATTCGTAGTATTAAATAAACGTTGAAGCCATAAGCTATAAGCCGTAAGAGAATCATTGACTACGTTTATAATTCGGAAGTTCCGAGTCCATTTCGGTGACTGCAAAACGATTTAAGGATATAGCCATCATTCTCCGAATTTCAAATATTATTGTTTCTTCTCTGGTCCCCGTGAAAGACAATTTAATGAACCGAAACCAATATTTATGCTCACCAGGATTGAAATACTACATAAAAGCTCTCATCAATTATGTGTAGCCTCGATATTTTTCAAATATCTCGTTGGAGAAATCATGTGTTTTTTGAACGACTTACTGTCGTGTTTTAAGGTTGATATAAGCAACAACGAAATTGCAGTATTTATAAAGGGCTCGTAAACCATTAATTACCGCCGTGCAGCGAAACACTTTGCTTAACTGCATCACGTCTTCGAGCAAACGTGGATTTAATAACAAGTATGCTGCACCATATTGAGCTCAAGAACTATTTCCGTGTGGTGGAATACCTGTATATTTGTCCCCTTAATACAGTCGCGTTGCATCCAGCATATTATTGTTACAAACAAGCTATTTTAGCGCGACGTAAACTATGTAACAATTATTTTTAATGAACACGTGTGTCTACGAGCTTGCAAACAACGTTACATGCCTGGCTCGTACTTTTTCTAATTAATATCGCAGTTTAAACACTTAGAAATATTATTACCATTATTATAGTTATTTAGAACGCAGAATCATTAATATTTATTTCGATTTAAAAGTATAACTTCTTTAAGCTATAATAAACTGAATTGAATTACTTTTTTGTAAACAAAATATAAAAGTATCTATCACTAATACTGTGATGAGTCACTGATTTTTTTCAATATACTATATAGGTGAAAAGTTTTGAATTGTTAAAAGTAGCTCGAATAAAAGATGAAATTAGCAACATCTTCAGGAATTTGTAAAAATTTTCGAGGTCTAATAAACTGAACTAAATTATTATCTTGTAATCAAAATGTATACAGCCTCGAGTTACCGAATTTTTGTAAAATTTATGAAGGTGACATTGCATTATTAAAAATACAATAATTTAAATAAAGAATAAAATAAGTGATATCATAAAAGAATCTGTAAAAATTTTCAACCAGTCCTCCTTTCATAGCTGTCAAAGTACATGTATATTTTTATTTGCTGTAGAATGTAAAATAGTGACTCACCTCATCAATATGAAAAAAAATATTCATTTCATATGTTCATGTAACAACTTTTATATTTCTACTCATAAAACATATCAGTAGAATTTGATCGTTTAACTCTGAGGCATCCTGTGTATGCATTTTCCTTCCAGCAAAAGCAATTTTGTGAATTTCTGTATAATGAAAACGATTAGAAAGGTAATAATAATAAGAACATTTAGGATATCTGTCAACGGCGTTTCCACGTAGAAAACACCAACCATCATCTTCTTAATTGTAGGTATTGTTTCCTGGCACCTCGAAACTGATCAGACGGTGTAATCACTGTGATTCATAACAAAAGTTCAAGAGTTATGTAGAATATAGTACAGACTTTAAATTAAGTGTATGACTTACAGATGTCTAGCTATCAGGCCATTCAGTTTAATGTATCTTTATAATCTATTGCTTTCTTTATTTGCGAAAAATTGTAATAATATTCTTGTAGAGAAAGATTGTAATAGACGAATTAAAAAAAAACACCGGCTGTCGTCTAATCGTAGAGGTCAACACTTAGTTGACACAACAGCAGATTATAAACTACAATGACATTGTACACTGAACATTGTGCGCAGATTACTAATAAAAAAATACAGAATTATTTGATAAATAATTTTGATATTCATAAATAAGTATAGTGCTTAAGAAAGGAAAATACGTGTCAAGTCGTTTAAACGCTAAGCACGTTTGCTCTAAAATGGGTGACCATTTTCAGTGCTTCCGCGTTACTGTTCGCACACGGTGGTTTTAAACCCTTCTAATACTATATGTCCCGGCTAAATGACCAGTTGATGCTGGATTACGTATAAAACGATGCAGAAGATTATCTGTAATTTCTAAACACCCTGTACTCGAAACTTCAACGCCAGCGAGGGGACGTGAAATGGGCGACGATCGACTTCTATCTGCTATCGAACTCGAAAACACGCTTACATAAATTTGGCAGGACCCCGTCTCGGCTAACAGAAACGTCAAAATTACAAATTCGTGAATGGGTCTGACCGCAGTGAAGGCTCTCTGTGACTGCAATGGCACCGGTGGATCGTCACACCAGACCCTGGAATGTTACGTCTCCTCGAAAGACTTCTTACCCCAGTGTACGCCTCTTCTGAAAACTACTGTGAGGTCGAGATGCGGAGCCCGTCGGATGCTGATATCCTTCGTTGTATTATTCATCATCGTGTCCATCGCCTACTGCATGTCTCTGGCTAGTCATCGAGCCAATTCGTCGCGCAGACCCCTCAGAGGTCGGCCTCAAGCTGAACCTCAATCTCAGCCTCAACCACCTCCTGCATCAGCCTCAACGGACGAACCTGGAGAACCGGAAGAACAGTCTCAGCCACACGTTCGAGGAGAATCTCTTATTTAACACTTTGACTGCCACACTGTATTGTCTGACAATTACAAACTTTCTACAGTTTTATACAGAACTAATATGCCCCAAAATAATATGCTTATTAATCAATAGTTCTGATAAATTTCACAATTTTTCTAATGGTTCCATTAGACCTGTTCAGATACATATACTAATGCTACAGATGGTTAAGTAAGTAATCATCGAATCAAGGTGTCACTCATATATGGGTGACGTGGTAGTAAAAGCGTTAAATCTGCTTGACTAGCTGCAAAATTCGTAGAGTCGAAGCATGGAATTTAATCTCTCTGATGGAAGATTGTGCGTTTGAAAGGCTTTGGGAAGATCGAATTGTCGAGAATCGATGAGACCGAAGACGGGATCGAACGTGAGTGATTTGATTAAGTTGGACTCTGATCAAGTTTGATTGAGAGAAGTTGTTGTGTCGTTATTGTCACCTTCGATGTCACAGTTTTATTTTTCAAGCAGCGAAGTTTAATTAGAAGTTGGAAGTTATATATGGTGGATGGTTGCGTATATTGGATCTGTTGAGCGTGCGGACTTGCGTCGTGAGAACGTGAGATAGTTCGGAGAAGATGAAGAGGAAGGAGGGGGCAGAAAGTTTGATCCCGAATAACGAATGTACCATCTATACTACCAGGCAATATAACGCGTGTACATACATCCATGTCCAAAACAATGAGGCCGAACTACATTTTTCATCTGCAGCATTATTCGCCGCGAAGTTACGTTACGTTTCGCAGAGCAACACTGATGATGTTCTCGATCGTACACGAACAGGAAGGTGAACGAAGCTTTGTGACGTTTATTTTCAACATCCTGATCAATAGCTGAGATCGTACTATTAATTACTTTCCCAGGAAAAGTCGCGGCAAAGCAAATAAATAGAATAGAATAAATAGAAATGTTGCTAATGAAAATTATTCATATTGAAGGCTCTCTATATTTGCAAGCAATGTTGCAAAGATGAGAATAAAATACTAATGTATTGCAAGCCTCACTCGGGATCTAAATTCAGAAAATCGAAACCATATCACGGTTCTCTACTGGTTAGGTTAATAATTAAAAAGTTTAGCGATTTATTAACACTTTGACTGCCATATCACCCATATGTGGGTGACGATTAAATTCAATTATTATGTATTAGTCTAATAAAGTCTAATAGAACCAGTGCAAAAATTATGAAAGTTATTAATATTATTAATTGAAAACGCTATAATTGGAAGTTATATTCATTTTCTATTAGAATTTAGAAAGTTTATCATTTTCAGCTAATACAGTGTGGCGTTCAAAGTGTTAATGATTTATTACAAAATTTATAAAATAAGATATTTATAGAATACTGCTACAGAATAAATAATCATACTAAAATTGTTATTATATAAGAGGCTCTTTTACTTCACGTTCGAAGTTCTTACTTGATTCCTATAGATTTGAAGTGATTGTTTTCAGATCCGTCTACATTAGAGTATGGAAATCAATATAATGGAGGCACGAAGTATTGCCTGTTTAAAGTCAAGAATTGTAAATTATAGTATACCCAATCATCACATTTACAATGTTAATGCAATACTTTATCTGAAATTAAATGACAGTAAACTTAAATCGAAGTAGTCAAGTGGGAGGGAGGCTGTTCTGTGGCTTTGAAAGGGTATTATTCGTCTCTATCATAGTATTGAGAATTATCGGATTTTAGGTGTTCTAACTGTGTCAGTTCAATAGATTTTGGAGTCGAGTCGTCATGGTTGTATGTGCGTGTCTAAATGCTTCGATCAAGGTGTCCTATCTTCTTGGGATTGTATCTGGAGAATGTATTTTTGACACAAACACTCACATACTCTTTCTGAATCATTCGTTTCTTAGTTTGCTGTAATAAAATAGACGCGCTTGATTCTACTTTATTAAATGATAAATATATTATAAGTAATAATAAATGATCACCTGATATATTCACAGTTAGCCAAACTGATAATTATGAAGATTGAATAATACTTCTATTTCAATACTATTAAGCTTATTAAAAGTACATATGCATTTGCTGAAACATGATGATCGAATATATGGACCATTTATTATGAAAGCGGTGCAAGTCCATTTCCCGTAGTCTAATTAAACACTGAATAAGTTAAAGAGTAAAACTGGGGCATTTTACAATTAGACTCGCATTAATAATACGAAAAAGCACGATCTAATACAAAAATCTCTATCGTGATCTTTGCACTCTCGATCATGAGATTGTATGTATGTATATGTGTGGACAAGATGCCTAAATACGATTCCGGAATATACACGTTGTTATGATCCTACTAAAATTTAAATTCTAATTTTGAGACATTGTAATGTAAACATAGTTGCCTAGCTTCATTCAATTGTTATATGGCTCTACTTTTTTTAGGTTTTTTTACCTCCTATGTATCATTAATACTTCAACATACTTCCACATAACGACGCGAAATGAAAAACAGAAGTTTCTGTTAAACCAATAAACATAACGCAATTTAACAATAACTAAATAAATATTGAGATTAAACAATGGTATTTTGTGTCTTGTTCTTAATGATAAAGAAAATCGGACTAAAACATAGCTTAATTCAAGTGAAACTGAAATTTAAATAATTACAATTTAATAATTGAATCGTTTATTATTGAAAGGATGTATGTTCATATTTTGTATAAATTCATTTATGGCTCAAAACAACAATATCTAGGTTAGTTAGTTCTCATAAAATCACTTGTATAAAAAATTGACATATGTATATTTAAATCCATCAAAATGTGGGCAAACTCACTAGACTTTATCAGTATTTTTGAATCGATTGAAATGCAATCACTTAAACATCTCGACAGAAGGAAAAATGGGTTTACACTACTTTCAGAATAAACGGTCCACAGTACACAAATTTAATTATTCATAAATTATGAATGCAATTCGTATAATCAAAGACAATGACGTATTAATAGAAGTCCGAAGGTGTTCGCCAACGCGCTGGCAAAGTTACCAATTACAATGAATGTAAAAGTTGCAGCAAACTGTATGGGAAAGGTCCATGATCGATCCAATTCTGAAAAGGACCCTGTTTACAAGTCCACTCCTCCGTTTTGCCGAATACCCTGGCTCAGCGTCTTTTGTCGATTCTTTTTCGTACCTCATTCCAAGCAAATACGGTTTCCTCGCCTCTGCGGTTTTGAAACAGAGCAACGCAGTTAATCACAGACCTGAATTTCCCAATGGCGTGTCGAAAAGATACGAGAATGCCGTTCCCTTTGGTGAATTATTATTAAGCACATAATGTAATAATCCTACGTGCACAATAGTCGTTATTCAACTATTCATGCCGTATAATTTATGCTAATTTTGCTGATAACAAGTGATAATAAA
This sequence comes from Macropis europaea, assembly GCA_916610135.2. Taxonomy (NCBI): domain Eukaryota; kingdom Metazoa; phylum Arthropoda; class Insecta; order Hymenoptera; family Melittidae; genus Macropis; species Macropis europaea. The sequence continues at coordinate 34,208,324 of OU744343.1, forward strand.
CGTCGATTACTCCGTGCGGTCGAAAGCTGTGCAAGCTCTATTTATTTGTCATTGGATATTTCCAAATATATTTCGTTAGTTAGTTCTATTAACCGAATAATGTCTAATTCCATCAAAAACATCTGTCTGTATCCTTATCACTGTCATACAAATTTCCCTTTTAAAAGAAACCGCAAACAGCCAGTCTATCAACTCGCTGCACGCCGTCAACGAATCACGAAATTCATTAAATGCAAAATTCACAGGTCGCCAGTCAATCAAAGCAGAAAATTACAGAAAACCTCCCTTTCTTCAGCCCTGCGTCTGTTCTCGATTGCCTCCACCAACGGAAGGTCTGCGAGTTTCCAGACCCTTTCACACGGCGTACGAATAGAAATTCCCGCGGAATAGGCAGCCAGCGTCTCACTAATCGGATCAAAGAATCGGGTAACGTTGGTCTGTGACGAATTAATTCCAGCTCGCGTTGTTTTAACGGCTCGACAACACGTTTACGTTAGCGAATCGCCTTCTTTCTGCTGGTACGCGAACAGACGGCCCACGGAACAGAGGAACGAACGGGCGTTGCTCTGGTAATTATTATTCCGGCAGTTGAAACGCGTACGGTTGGCTCTGACGTTGACGTCGCAATTAAACGTATATTATTGCTGCAAACGGGACGACAAGTCAACGGTGACGGTCTCGCGCCACCGTGAAACACGTTTCCGTAATTTATGGATCCCCTCGACGGTTTCCTTTCGACGGTTTTTCCATTCAGGGGGCAACGTACGGCGCAGGGGCTAGAAACAGCACAGGTGGATCCTAATTAGGCGTCGACATGAAACGGTCGCCATTCCATTGAGACTAGAAGGGTAAAAGGGGCGTTCCTTCTTTCCGAGCGTCGCGTCGCGGTTGCATCGTGGCGTGAACGCATTTTCTCGGGAAATTATGAGGAAATATTCGAGCACAAAACCGGCTCCCCGTGATCGTAAAACCTTCGCGCGTGGCGAGTTATGAGAATCGCCTGCCGCCTCGCAGCGGACTGGGATCATTTTCTACCCTGAAAATCGTGGCGCAATAAGAACGGGACGGCGTTACAGCGGCTGAAAAGATCACAGTGCAATAGTGCTCGCGTATAGATAACAGAATATGCCCGATCAGTGCCTTCAAACCGGGGACCAAGTGAGTGTTTCAAGAACTATTCAATTTAATTTTCCGATAGATCGCTGAGAACGAGACGAACAACCACTTTGTTTACAGGCCAACTGACTTTGGTAATTAGAATATTCTGATTTTTGCAGAATTTTGCTGTTTACTATAGCTTCGCAATTTAGCATACACCTCAACGTAAAATACACGCATTGTATAGGGTGACGTATTTAAAACAGATCACTTAAATAACTTTTTTAATTTTCCTGATGGAAATTTTCGATTGACCAAGTTAAGCAGCTCTGGGCACGGTCAGCGCTAAGACTGGTGACCGTGTTTAATGTTTCTATGTTGCTGTCGATACATGGTGCAGCAGTCAATGGGTTATATACAAAGAAAAGAAAAAAAATGTTTCAGATGAAAGTTGCTTGGTTTTCGAGGTGAAAATTGTGCCGTGTAATTGTTTTCATTGTATGTCTGAAGGTTCAACTGATTCCAAGGTAATTGGCATCTTTCTTAAACGGAATAGTATATATTTTCGTCTATATTATAATAAAGTGTCTTAAAACAAAAGCAATAATATATATCCAAGGTTAGTTATGAAGAAAAACTTATGATAGGGTTGTGACTATCAAGAGTAACAACTTAGAGTAGGTTTTTGAAGCACTTATGATTTCTGTTAACTTCTGAACGTTGTTAAAAATTTCTCCAAATGCACGAACTATCATAAATACGTAAATATGCCTTAGAAATTGAAATAGAACGAGTCAGCTGCAATAGTAAATCCGTTTTATGACTTGCTTTAAACTGTGGGTGAGCATTTTAAAACGTTTTATGGTACGGCGAATAAAGAAAATATGATTATATTAACCCTCATCCGTCCCGCGTGTCAATTTGACAAATTTTTCTCACAAAAACGCGATAAATGTAAAAGTGCAGCATGCCTTGCACATCACTTTATTATTTATCATCGATGCGAACAATCTTGGGCCTGAATGTACTGAGTATACAGCAATTGCATTTTTATATTTTGAATAAAAAAATTTGCAAATTTAAATATTTATCTTTTCACTATATTGATTCCTTTGCCATTGTATCAATTTGACACCAAGGGACAAATTGAGTTGAGAAAATGAAGGACTGATGAGGGTTAAAAAAAAACGTTCGTTCTTATGACGACAATGAAATGTCCATAATGATTCATTTTCTTGTATCGCTAAAACTAATTGAGTCCTTCAGTAAACCTATCAATAACTCCCAGGAAGACAGTAAGGATAAAAATGAATAATAATAATAACAATCACAAAATGTTTCCGATTGTCTTAAAATCTCCTGGTCGTCCCCCACCACCCAAGTCGATTCTTTCGCCTCCCCGCGTGTAGCTTCCATGTTACAGCTGCTGCAACAGAACCGCTCGAACGCGATTAACCCCGCGACGGAACGTAGATCGTTCTCCAGCTTTTATTAGGCTTTGCATCTTTCATCGGAACCTCTTTGTGCGAGCTACGCGACCGTGACTCCGTAGCATCGTCGATAAAGCAACGCAGCCGAGCATCAGGTTTTTTTTTCATCGATGAAATGACGTTTAATAACCGTCGTTTAACCCTTTTGGTGCCAGGCCCATCTACGCAGTACATGCGAAGAACGCCACGGGCCGATTTTTGAACGTAAACAAACGAGGCCGATACATCGGCTCGTGGCATTTTTCGCGTAAGTACCGCTGGCACTAAAAGCGTTAACGCACCGACGAGGGCGTTCTTTGAAAGTGCCCGATGGAAATCCGGTTCACGTCGGTTTGAAACTGAAACGATCAAGCAAGGGGATTTTTCGAAACAATTAATCGACGAGAAGCTTCTGAAAGACCCTCCACGTTCGCCCGCGCGCTCACTTTCTTCTCGTTAAAACGTTGTTCGTTATCCTTTAATTACGACAAGCTTTTCCTGGTAAATCGGTACAAAGTAACTAGCACATTGCAGGCGGGCGGTAATAAAGGACAAGCGAGACTTCGGTCCTTCGCACGAACTGTGGGGGTGAGTCTACGGCGCATCGTGGAGGACTAGCGTTCGCCTAACGTGCGTAGTTTCGTAAGATGGCACCCAGTGTCGAACGGGATGCTCTTTGATCGTCTAGCTTGGTTACGACGGCGATGATGAAGGACTGATTACGGTGCACAGAGTCGTTGGGGTTGTAGGTTGAGGAGATGCGTGCACGCTACAGGGGGATGAATGCAACGGCAGAAAGAGGAGGGTTTGGGGGTGAGAGCCGGTGAATTACAAAAGAACTGCGCACAGCGAGCGGGAAAACAATGTGTTGCCGGTCATGCGTGCCCGGCCCGCCAAATGAAAACCGACTCTGCAACGAGAGCACTTTGCGTGTGAGGAATTACCTCCCCAGACAGATCGGGGAATTGAGTTGAGAGAAGAAGACCTGGAATCGAACAGGGGTGGAACAGAGTAAGGAAAAAATGTCGAGATTGCGTGTGTTAGCCTCCACGCACGACCACGCGGAGGGACTTTTAATGGCATGTCTCTCGAACGTGAGGAGATTTTCAAATCGTAAATAAAGGAAGCTTTTAATACATATTTTCTGTTGCCGTTTTTTAATGAAAATTACTGTTTCATGGATTGCGAGCGGTAGATAATTTTGAAGTGTTTTGGTATTCAGATGTAATATTTCAGGCAGTAATGTATTGTAATACCTGTTACGTCAATGTACAAGGAATTATAGTAGAATCTACAGGGTAATTTTTTAAAGGCACGATTGAACTCTACCATCATGTCCTATGGGTAAAAAATATTGCACAGTGGTGGCTCATTTGTAACGAAAAATTCGGTCAGTCGATTCGCAATAAACGAGTTACTACTGTATAAACATATACTCGTATCTGCTATACTAAAAAGTAATAATAGGAATATTAGATATAAAATACTGTGGAAACATTGATATTATAAGTTTCTTAATTGTTCTTTCTTAACACTTAACATTACGTTGAATTGACGTCAAAACGAATTTTGTTTACATATTTTCGGTGTAGATTCTGAACAAATTGAAATAAATATATACAGGGTGTTCGACTTATTTTTTCATGTAGATTCGCCCCCTTTCCGGAAACACCCTGTATATCGTAAACTCAATTCAAACATCAAGATAAGTTGTTGCAATTGCTATTTCGAAGCAAACTGTATAGTTTTCATTCCTATGTTAGTGACACAACTCTACAGCGATCAGCTGTTGATTTAAATTTATAATGTTCGGCTTCCAGTTTCACAAAGATGAAAAAATGACTGGCTACAGAAGTGTTGATATTAAGAGAAATTTTATTTTTTGTCTTATCGTGGCCATTATTGTTCATTTTTTTTTACCAATACTCTAGGTAAAATTAAAGTACCTTTCGTCTGTATTATATTTAAACCTACCAAGACAAGAAGTGAACCCGAAGGGTTTGATTTCAATACCCCTACGACAAAACAGTACACTGCAAGGAAAATTATCAGTATTACATTTAGCAGTATATAGCATTGAATTTAAATATCGTCGAGGTTACAACTAAGGATAGAATTAGTGAAACGAGCACACGGATACACATTTACGGACTGCAGTGTCTAATACAAAGACACCGGTTAACAATTACGAAGAACACGCTTGGAACACAGTTCGAAGGCGGTCGGAATATTTAGTCGATGTAAATCGTCGAGATTCGTACTGGTACACGCACAAACAGGAAAAGGGAGGATTACTGGATTCGTTCCGTACATTTATCGTGTACATGTAACGCCGGTTTCCTGTGTCGTTTTCATTCGAACGAACTCGCTTAGCTATGGATAGTGACACAGAACACAGAACTTTAGGAAGAATCATAAGCGCCATGGATACTGGCGACACGGATCCTTTATAAACGTGTAAGAGAGGGTCCTTCTAAATGTCCTACGAGAGTTGGATCGATAACCATATATTTGAAATTAAAATTCAACGCGTGACTGCTTCAACGGTCCGCGATTCAACAACAGGTACTGCCCTGACTTCTACTCATGGAATGAAACGAAATTTGGAGGGAATATTTCTAGACATGTAGCGATTAATTAAAAACGATTTACCAAAAAAAGGCCCATAGACCTATAGATCTCTTTTCCGGAAAGGTTCTCAATTTATACTTGCAACGGTCAGTAGCGTCTCTGTCATGATACCAGCCGGTCAGTTAAAAACGTAAAACTTCGCATCACTGCGAACCGTGGCTACAAGTAAAGTTTCACGGGTGTAATTAGTGCTGGTAAAAAAGAGTCTGTAGGGTGGAACTTTTAACGACGACTGTACGGAGTAGGATTCTCCACGGATGGGCTGCGCGCGACAGCTGAGCTCTGCTTCAGTCACGGCTCGCTCCATTTCAAACTCTTTTCAACCCCCTGGCAACCCCCGTTGGAAAAGCGCGGACCTTGATGGCGTACTCAAACGGATGGATCCAACCCTATCGTGGCTAACCCCATTCGACTTTGCCTTACGATACGGTTATCGCATTCAAATCACAGGCATTTTTGACGATTCAAACAAACGGCTTCAATTCGCGCGTTTCCCGCGGTGAAATGTAAATGTATCATTTCGTAGACACCGGAGGTTCGTGTCTGAAACGGTATCGCGAAACGCAAATTTCCACGGTGCTTGAATGCGAACTTTCCAGCAAGTTTCTGTGGAAACCCGCAAATGGTTCGAGGCGGAGAGGGCCGAGCTGCATCCCTTGAAAAAGATGTCTCGAGAACGCGTGCCTATCTTGCTAATTTGCGATGAAACTGGGTACCGGGAACTAGTTTGTCACGGTGTTTCTATAGCAAAAGCAAACTGTGTTCTGATGCTTACGTGGAACGAAGATATTCGCGAAAAATTATGCTGCTGTGAAGAGAAACGAACGATGCTTTCGATTCTTTCCTCGTAATTCATTTTGAAGATTTAATAGAGTCAACGTTCCGTGTAATCATTTGATAAGTTTATAATTGTAGTGTATGTTAAGACAAGATCGTCCTATCACAGATTTTTTATTCAATATTATGATCTCAGTACATTGATGTCTAGAGTATCTTCTTTTGCAAGTTCAATTCCTTACCTTATATGAAGGTCATTTGTCAGCAGAAATAATTTGTTTTTGACAATACTTCAGTAAAAGCAGCTACAATGTTAATATTAATATAATATTAATATATTTTACGAACAATCCGCCCTACCACCCTAATTTTAATAAAATATTATGTAAATGAAACAAAAATTGTTTTACAGAGAAAATTTATTCATATAAACACATATAATAAATGAAACGTTTAAATAAAAATAACTCTGTCTTTAATTGTTATAAATTTGTAATTATTGTGAAAAAAAAATTAATAAGAAGGATCCGTTAAATTTGATTAAAAGACACTTCATTTCACGGAACTGCAGAGTCCCAGGGAACCCACTTTGAAAAACACTGCACCAGGTACTTGATGTTGTAACTTACAATATCATAGTTTCTATAAAATGGTGAACAATGATATAAAAAGAGGAAAGTAAACTTATTATGTCTATTTAATGAATTAACGGATTTAATTCATTGGAATTTATTGTCATATGCTTATATAAAGAGCATAAAATGAACACGGTGCGAAATCACAGACGCACCCGAATAGTAGACAATATTTAGTTTTTAAAAATTTGTGTTGTGAATGGATTTTATGTTTTATGATTGGAGTCCCAAAAGATTCTGAGTTAAATTCTACAGGACGTTATAGTACTTCAGTTTAGACAACGGTAAAATCAAATATTTTCTATTTAAATATCTTCTTATTAGTCTTAGGGAATTTGAAAGTACTATTTTCATGTACAGTTTGCGATTTATTATTAAAAAAAACTCTTCCAAATGCTTCCAGCGAGTGTCCGTTTAACGATGTTTTTTCCATCAAATAATTTTACAGTGATCAAAGAAATAGCGCTGTTCAATCAATAAGAAGAATTATTTACTATCATTACGAACAAAATGATAGGATAAGTATATGTGGACCAATCTTTTCAATAATCAACCATAAATATTTCATTATAACAGCATCTCCAAATTATTTAAAAATAGGAAGAAGTTCTAAAAATCTGAAATTCTTAAAATGAAAAGATTAATAGAAAATGTAGCACTTCATTTTTACACTTGGAACGGACACGAACTTTTCCGCCTTAAAAACTCATCCTGTAAACACGAACAAACAATTAATGTGCATCATAAGTGAGTCTCGCCATTACAAAGCAAGGGGTTGAAACCAGACCATTAGTCAGAATTTTTTTTCACGACGACCTAAAAAAATTCCTTTTCCTCGTAATGTAATTTATTTGTTCGCTCGATCGTGGAAATTTTCTGGTAATGTGCCAATCGTTTTTTCACCGCAACGTTAGCTTTCCGTGCTTTAACGCGCGGCTCCGTCGTTCGGCGTCTCCTCGTAACCCGCAAGTTCGCCGAACTTCGTCGATATCTTCTGGCATGAATATCTAAACGTATTAATTAGCGAGTCTGTCCTGGAAGTTTCTCCGGCTCGTCGTTCCACATTTCGAATGGAGAGATCGCATAATGAATGGTACCACCTTTGGAAACAAAATAGCAGCCATTTAACGATTCCTTCTACCGAACTACTCTTCCGCGTTGTTCAAACTTCAGGCTACTGTACGTTAACTATGCGTAACCGCGCCTTTCATTCCAAATGACTATACTTCTTGTCATCCTCCGTGAAGTTGTTCAGCAAATTAATACATCATTGTAGAACGTTATGATTCATTATGTGCATTTGAAAGGAGAATAGTGATTTTCACCCTTATGATTATTAACCTGATCTGTATAAAAAGTGATGAGGAAAGTTTGACGGATACCTCGTTCTGAACACGTTTAATCTGCTGTAAATATTAATTGCATTATGTAGATTGTCAAACTCCTTAGAATTCAAAGATCAATAAAATATAAAATCACTCGTCAAGACTTCACAGGGTCTTTAAAATCCCATGCACCCTTCGATTTTATTCCATTTGCTTTAGTTTTCTGGCTCAGACACTTCTAACTCAAAATCAATCTCAGTTTCTAGCTAAGTTTTGAGGACGTTCTGTGAATTTAAATCGCTGTGTCGTTCAATCCAGTAGGCGGTAGCTACTTATTCTTAGTGCCTCGTGTTTAGGGGAATGAAATCGGTAGTGGGTTGGATAGTTCAGTGGGATAGCACCCACCGTAAAGCCGATGGTCCCGACTTCTATTCCTCGTTTAGTCTACCCAATGTTTTCTCTCTTACAATCATAAATTTTACCACGTTGAATAAACTACATCAGTTGTCCCAATAATTAAATTCTTCATCCCATACACTTATGTACGATCAAATTTTCCGCAGTCCTTGCGCAAAATTCAGTCAGTGTTTCCTTCGATTCATCCGTGAACGGATCCGCGAAGAGAGTCGGTGGCGCTATAAAGCAGCGACCGATGGGGAAATCCATTTTTCGCTGGTACACAGTACGGTTCCACGGGCATAATTACGGAACCGTGGACGGGTATTAACGAACGAACGAACGAACGCGAGCAGACAACGAAATCCGCTTCGAAACGCTGGTACAGCTGAAACCTAATCACGCGCGGCCGCCGAATTACATTTAAGCTTACAGACAACTGCGTTAAATGGAAATTGTAGGCTTCGAGGCCGGCAATCGCAATTGGGCTATTGTTTCGATTGCGTACAGGCATTTTGGGCAGACTACGCTCTTCGTGGATGCCGGCGACATATACATCATGAAATGCCGATACGAGCGCAGATATGTACCTGTCGCTGTATCGAAATAGTTTCCGGGCCCGTCGATTACGTTATTTAGATAACAGTCTGCGATACCCGCGCCGGTATCGTGCTTCTGCTGAACGAGTCCTCGGCGAAAACCGCGCTGGAACTGCCCACCTGACACCGTCACGGTCCATCGATATTTTTGCGCCGTTCCAGGACGGTTCGTTAACGCCCGTTTACTCTACCGTGATGTCAGAATTTACGGGCAAAGTGGAGACGTGGTGCCACGTAAATCGAGAATCGAGTAAATCCCGAGTTCGATCGAAGGAACACTTGTTAAGGCCGAGATCCACGATGAGGTATTTTATGAGATTTTTCCTCCCATGAGGCAAAAATCTCAGCAACAACTGCAGTAGAGCCCCCTTTAAGGGGTACATGGGTATTGCAAGTACAAAATATCGAAATTTTTGTTCATTTTTTATGAAAGTCTCATACCTTAGGAGTATCTTAACAAAAATTCGTTGAAAACTTCGCAAAATTACTGAAGTTATAGCTTGAAAAGTATTGACGGGCCAAATGCTGGTAAACGCGGCAAGGTTAACTATAAAGCCGCTTTTCTCGAAGCCATGTTTTTCAAGACGGTGAACATTATAAATCGGGAAAGGATCCATATTTTTAGATGAAATTTTAAATGAACATACATAACACTTTTCTCTACAAGGTGGGACTCCATAAGATCTCAAACCTCTGAAGAATTTTATTAATCGTTTTTTCAGATAATTACTACAGAAAAAATTTACAAAGTCGACATTAGTTGTACAATTTCGCAATTTTTTATTAAAATTTCTCCAGAAAGTTCCACCTTGTAGATTTTGAGTCTGAAAATACTCATTTAAACAATTTTTTTTCCGGATGAGTCATTCGACTGGAATCATGTTCACCAGCTAGACCTGCGGATTGTGCAGCGTCCACTTTGGCATTTTGTAGTTTACTTAATTTTTAATATTTTTGAGGCTTTTTGGTTTTAAAATACGTGTTATATCGACAGTAAAGAACTGCAAAAAATTGAATTGGTTTGAAATGTTGGTCACTCCTCAACCCAGCTCAAAAGAAACCGTCGATTTTAGCAGTAATACCCTTTGATTCCTTAACACGTTCACTGCCGCAGTGAAAACTTCCATTCTTGGTCAGACGCGCCGTAATATCCCCTTTCAATAACAAATAACAAAGAAAATAATTATATAATTATTCAATTGTACAGCTTTGACCTTCTATTCTTATTACAATATTGCTTCTATTCAAAATTGTATTAAAATTAGTAATTACTTAATTAAATACAACTTGATGTGTCGATCCGATCACCCCCACGGCAGTCAACGTGTTAACCGGATCTCTAACTGCATACGCGAATGCATATCAATTATATTATTTTCTTTTTAGAAACATGGAACAAAAAAAATGAAAACAAGAAGTTAATTAAAATAACTGTGAGTTATAGCGTCCTACATCTTCTCTTTTTAAACCTTCGAGAAACTTTTACGTAATACCGTCATTGTCTCTTTTTTTAATTCAATCACGGACTCAGTATTTATGTCACCTGTTTCTCATGTATCTGTCAAGATTCTACCCCTTGCTGCTGCGCTGTTATTGCAGTGACACATAGATTAAGCACTTCAACGTCGATCCATTCATTTCAATTCATTTCTTTTAGAGCTGTTTCCTTTACACCCTAGTTATTATTTTTCAGATTCATTTTGATTTTTGATATTATAAGATACTCAAGGTGGAATTTTAAATACGCTATATTTTAGTACGATTGAATAAATAAGAAGTGATCTTGAAGCGCTTATTTTCTGCGTGTCTACTATAGTATGCCTCGATTGTAAATGCCACGTCTCTCAATTTGTCTCTACTATAGTTTAATCTACATTTCCCTACTACAGTACTGAAGCGGAAGCAGTCGATAAGGTTCTTAAGTAAATGTGAAAAAGGTGCAGAATTTAATGATTTGCTATTTTAGAGAACACTGGCCTTTGTCTTGATAACTAACTCAACTAGGATGAGCCATATAACACAATTTAACACAAGATAGTTGAATGTTAATTTGAGAAAGAAAGTGTACTACTAATTGTTAGTATGTAAACTGGGGAATACCTTTTAAAGTAATACTTTACTGTCAACATCGTTTTCGCCCATGAACAAATAGATTCTGCAGCTCCATTTGATTTGCACGCAAGGTTGAATCGTCCTTTGCGCCAGGATTCTATCCACATTTTCCACCTTCACGCAGATTCGTTATCGCGACCATGTTGATTCGCTTTGATTAATTCTTCCCCCACGAATCCCTTTTTTTCCTCGTTGGCCAGCTCGGTGATTAAACAACGCTCGGTTCCTCGAGGTTCGCTCGATTCTTCATCGTCGACGTCACGTTAACGAGTTCTACGGAACGAAAACAGTTTTATTGCTTCACGAACGTCTCCGCGTCACTCCACCCTCTCTTTCTCTCTCTCTCATCATTTCCATTGTATTTCATTCGATTTAATTTTTTCCCATCACTGATAGAAAGTGGCGGGGACGCTATTCACCCGGTGTTTTCCCCGTTTTCACGGTGAAAACGCATTTTCAGGGGACCAACGCGCATGTAATTGTTTCGGGATGAGGTAAATATTACCCCCAGCGTATTTGTCTTTTCTTGATACGCGCAGGCCGCGCCATTCAACTTCGGACCTCTCTTTTCATCGAGCCAAAGCGCGGAAAAGTTGGTCCGTTCGCTGCTTTCGAACAACGGAAACGTATTTTACGATCGATGAATTTTTTAACGGGGTGCCGTTCGAACGCCTCTTTTCAGTCGATCGAAACCGCGCAACCCTCGCCCGAGCGTGTGATTATGATCGTTTAATCAGTCACGTAGCACGAAAATTCAACGTTCACAGGACGGACGACATTCGAAATCGAGGGGGTCAGCGGCGCGCGTGACGTAACCGATCGATCGGTCGCGATCAATGGAATATCTCCGTCGAGTTTGAAAGGGACGCAGGCATGAAATATCACTCGTTTGCATGACATTAATTAATTTACGTGTTCGAGAGGCGACTGCCGGCACGAATCGTTAACGTGGCGGCTGCAAAGACCGGCGAACCGATTCTCTGGCATCGGTTAGGCTCGTTGACAAATTGTCCATTGTATCAGTCTGGGGCGCAACGATTGGAACCTGCGTGCTAGCCGGATTTACACGCGAAATTCCAGCTACGGCTACCCCCCGTGGAAACACAAAAGCACCACGCTACGATAGAATAGTGCCCGGAGCAGGGTTAGAGAGGGTCAGGCCACGACAGAGGATACCGGAAATGGATAGCGCGATAAGCCTCTGATTGTGATCCAATAGATCGGCACGGATCGTCGCTTGAAATTAATGACACCGCCGGCTGTCGATGCTTCTCCGGAACCTGGACTACCCAATCGTTTTTTATATATTCCTCTTTTTATAGCACCGTTATATTTATGCACGGTGTTTTTCTAATCGCGGCAACGTGTCCTGCGAGAAAAAATGTTGCATAAAAGAGAGCCTATAGCTGTTTCGTTGAAATGTACAGCAGAAGTGTTGAATGTTATCATTGGTAACAAGGACAGCATACGTGTATTATTGCAAATTATGCTTCAAATAATCTTTCGAAACTTCTAGTCAGTCAACATCAGAATTAAGAAAGAAAAATTATAGAAACATTTAAACTGTATTTACAAATTTATAAGAATGGTTGATCAATTTCATGATGTACAGTACATTTTTTCTTGCTTTTGCTCACATATTTCTCTTAATTTTGTTGAATGCTCTTTACTATGCTGTTGTGGTCCAGATTTGAACCTAACCTTTGGTTAACAAAACATAATTTATTTAATTAACGGCTATACAAGATTGGTGTTACACGACTAGATTTAACGGAAACATCAAGATACAAGATGCAAACTCCGAATGAATTCTGGCCTCGGCGAATGAAAGCGCTTTCCCGTTCGTGTTTCAACAACGTTACTATTGGTTCGTTCGAAGGAGGAGGACGTTGCTTTTATAGGAAATGGAAAAAATGTATCTACAAGCTTTGCGCTGCAAAGCAAGGCCCTGGCAATAATTTATGATGGACAGGGCCCTTGAAGACGCTCTACGGACTGTATGTCACCGTGAAGCTTCCTAGGCGCATTAAGACCTCCAACAATGCGCCTTATCGCGCGATGCTCATTATTTTCCATCTTCATTCTAACTTGATAAAACCTTCAGAGCATAACTTTGCACATATCTTAACCCTTTGAACTCCTTTGCCGAGTGTGACTCGACATCGATTTTATTCATCGCTACTCCTATGTCGAGTCACACTCGACATTTCGAAATTGCCACTTTAAATATGTGTTATATTTCGCAATATTTGTTTGTACCTAGATAAGCAATATCACATATATATGACCTTTTTTTGTAACAAAAAACGTCCTCGAAGTGTTCAGGTACATGATTTTTTGTACCTAATTGGTTCCTATCAACCAACTGTGTTTTGAAGTACATTTCAAATAAAACACTTAAAATAATAGGGAGTTATTGAAAAGAAAATGAAAAAAACTTAGGAGTTCAAAGGGTTAATTCAGCGCGTTTACGTAGGCAAGAAGCGACCTTGAAGTGTCTACTTCCGTTATCCAGGGTGTAGTGCTTGCTTCTTTTACATCGTCCAAATATTTTCGTGAACGACTGTAGGTCCATCGAGAGGGAAGATTGTCATCGCCGCGGTTGTGTATTAATTTTTCCTTAACACAGAGGCGAAAGACGGGGGTATTTCCTATCTCGCGTGAGAACGTCGACGGTTTTTCCCTTAGACGGCCGTTTTTATCTTAATTAAACGTCACTATGGCAACGTAACAGCCGCAACCGTTTTTGCTCTGGCGAGCGGTGAATTTTTTCCTATCCACAAAGTCATATCGCCGTTTCGGTGCTTTTACCGATGTTGCAGAGGTAGTTTTATGCTCACCGGATAGCCGTGACTGATGCCCGCGCAATGCTCTCGTAACCCGCCGTGCCGGCTGCGATTTTATTTCACGTAAAATTAGTTACGTGCTGTTTCTCATCCGCGATCACGTTCTCACGATACGATTTTCCACTGGACACCGTCGATTGACCAAACATTGTTGAAATTAATGAACCTACCGCACGATTTCGTATTGCGCAATATAACCGAAATGCCCAGTCATCTGACGTAAGTTTGTTCATTCCAGAAGCGACAAACTGAAAAGAAAAAATGTCAGAGGTGTATTTTGTGGTATGTAGCGAAATCCGATCAATCAGTGTAGGGTTCTGACCAGGGAATACACCGAAGTGTCCCACTCAGACTTTCTTATAAGTTTCTACTCCAGACCTATGTTTCTATGATATTTCTTTCTCATCTCTATTTATAGAACATGGTGATAAAGTTTAGCCGGAAATCCTGGGATACTATGTATATGGAAAAAGGTAGTATTAACAGATAATAGTTTATCGTGAGATGATTAAAACTTCATTAGTTAGGTGATTAAATAAAACTTATTAGATTTATAAATGACTTTACTGATCGCTAGTTTGTAATGCTAAACGCTGCATCTCACAAGCGTGGGTGTAGCAATATAAAAATTTGCCGATCTATAGGAGGCAAACTTATATAACACACCAATGAAGTCGAAAAAAAATTGTTATTCTTTTTGTCCTTACGTAAATTGTGATAACTTTTAAAATGATGTTCCAGTACATTTTTTTGTTATGAACAAATTGTTTTTTTACAAAATTTGTGAGCATTTACTATTTGTACGCCAAATCCGTGAAACTTTTCGCTAAGAAGTTTTCTTATATTTATGACAGTTTTTAAGATGGCACGTGATGCGAACACTTCAGTATGTTTCCTTGTCAGTAATGTGTACATTATACAACCTGACGATAGTGAATTATTATCGATACACAGCTGTCTGTATAGCAAGGGACTAACAAATTGTCAGGATAAAATAATGAGTAGCGTCTGCAACTAAGGACTCTTCAGTGACAGGTTTGCATTAGCCAGAATTGTAATGGACGCAGTAGTTATTTGAATCGGGTACGATAGACCTCAGAATTGGGGGTCTCAATTGTCCGAGCTGGACAAGATAGATCCTCAGGACATAATACCAAACCCGCAAGATACTGAATCGCAACAGGAAGATTCTGAGATGTTGAACTCGACACTAGGGACCCTCTGAATCGTTGGATCTGACAGTGAGGATCCCCCTGCATCACTGGACCCGACAGTACAGACCCTTTAATCGACAACTGGGGAGACTGGCGGGACATCACATGTAGATGACTATGGGTTCCATGTTTTAGACTTCCATCAGAGGTTTCTCTGTGATTCATCCCCCTACGTCATTTTCTCTATTAATTTTCTTCACTTGGAACAACCTGATAAAATTTCTATAGAGTATATTTACAATGGCAAGGCTGAATTGATAAACATGTTTTGCAATTAAGAGTACAGAAACTGTTTAATCAAATATTGTTTAATAGAAAATATTTGACAATTTAGCATGAAATTAACAACTTATTGTGTTACATGTAATGAAGAATTTGTATACTATATTGCCGATGGAGTTCAAAACGGTTTATATTTTTCGAAGTATTGTAGGATTTTAACGAGAAAACGTTTATTAACACAAAATAGCAATATTTACAAATTACATCGGCACACGTCTCATGAATTTCTGTAATATTATGTCACCCAGTTTTTGGTCTGCCAGACTTCGTTTAAAACATATTGTTATAAAATATTTATAAAATTAATGTGACAGTAATTGTTACGCAGAAATGAGACATAATATGTATTACAAATTTGTATTAAAAAATGTTTCACAGTTACGTGAGGAAGACTACAATTTTCAGAGACACGAAGACGTATTACTTGTGTAATTTTTAATACATCTGTATCTGAATCTCTCAGACTCCGCGTCAGTAGTTAAGGATTATACATATTCTAAAACATCTGATACATTTTTAATTACGTTTCGTACATTCTTTCATTTATGAGATAAAAGACTCACGAACCTACGTCTATTATATTTTTTGTACCATTCATCTTCAGAATACTCTTGTAAACTTTGTGACGCGAGGTCTGTCACATCCTGAATGACAAGAAATGCTCATAATTGACTTTTTCTTCCATCCCTTCTATTTAGAAATCAGAATTTATGCCTTCTATATAAAATACTGATGTTTAAAAGTTACACTTGTCGATATCATTAGAATCACTTTCTAATCCCTTAATTGTGATGGCAACGTACGTTATTGCGTCGCTTATTAATCATTGAAAGATTTTTATAGCCAGTTATGCATGGCTGTCTACTGCTTTAATCCTGCTTTAAGTAACATCAGCTTTCGAATGAAAGGAACCGGCCAACGAAAATTTCAGCTCCGGTGGAAAAGCTGTGATTTGTCATAGCGTGGAGGGTGCCGGCAAAAGGCAAGGCAACTGTCGGAGCGGGAAAGGAAAGGGTAAAGTTGACGGTTCTCGTTCTTTTCTTTAAACTCTTTCCCCTCTTAGCTCTTCCGTCGCCAGTGTAAGAACAGCTTCTTTGCTTTAACGACTGTTTTCTGACCCTGTTGGTTCAACTTTCGGCATCACTTTCAACTGTCTGTCGCAGCGACGTTTCTTTAACCTTTTCTCGTCGCGTGCACAAAGTGCCCGTTGTACCGACCAAATTGATTTTCATTTTAAACATCCCTCAACCCCTTCACCAGCGTTACACGCGTGCGTGCGTTTCCCGCGCACATTCGTGGAAACATATTCTAAACTAACACGTTAATCAGTGAGTTTCTTTTTGGAAAATTGACTATCGAGGCTTTTCTGGTTAACTGAAATGCTTCAAAAGCCTTTGAACTAGTTTTAATTAAATCTATTTCATTTTCAGAGCGACCTTTACGAAGTGTTTGCAGGCCAAATCCTGTTACGAGTTTTGCGTATACAAATTATACACCGTAACATGGTCGTTATATTCTAAATTAAATAATCTTTCGATCCTCTTAATGGCAAAGAAAATTAATAACTGTTTCAAAAAGCGACAGGAAGATATACTCCCTCGCACATTGTTATTTAATAGTAATCACACTGTGAAGTATTCGTGGTAACTTTAATACCGATTCGCGTGCATCTAGCGTCGCGGAAACTGCCTTTGAAAACGAATGCCACTTCACGTGTGTTAATGTTTCTTCCTTTCACGAAAGCTTGTCTGTCACTCGTGATTAACCGTATCAGTTTCATGGAAATCCAGAGACATGCGGCGTGTACAATTATACAGTAATTTTCTTGCCATTACGAGACCGGGTTACGACTTCGTAATTACCGATACGAAACCATGTATCATTTTGCGGCTCAACCACAAAGCTGGGAAACCTTTCGCGTGGTAACAGGACGCAGAGGGGTGAAGCTGCTGAAATCGAACGCAATTCTATTGTAAGCTCTTTCTATCTTTCAACCCTTTCGCTGTGATGGAGTTGGCAGCCACTATGCTGCTGCTGTACGGGACAGTTGCCTCGAGAGCCTGCACTTTGCCGCAGAGTGTAGCACCTGCCACTTTGTCGTATTATGCAAATAATTGTTTTTTTATTCAAGTTATTTCAAATTAATATACTGCGAATTACATATTTATCAGTGGGTCCTCAGACCAATAATGAAGACACCTGAAATTTTGTTGGAAGGTCGAAATGGAATTCCACAAGAACACGGCTTACGCTCGGATACCTCTAGCAACTATCACATAAAGAATTCTAAAAAAGTACATATCAGAATATTCAAATTTTAAAAATTGTTTAATAATATAGATTTGTTTAGAAAATTTCGAAACAAGGACATAGCACAGACTGCATTACTAACTTGACAACTGTAATAAGATTGTCGTTCGTATCGGTTGGCCTGGGAATATCAAACTATGCTATGCTAAATTAGGGTTGTTAACTATATCGAAATTTCGACGGGTGCCTGTAGACAACTTTAGGATACAGAAAGCGTTCAGCGGTGGGTGACTGTAGTCACTTTTAGTATACAGTGAGCGCTTGAAGTGGGGTGAATATAGTCAGCTTTGGGTTACAAGAAGCTCTCAATGGTAGAGAATCACAGTCATCTTTAGGTCCGCTACACACGAGCGACTTTTTGTCGTGCGACACCGCAGCGACTGACGTGCGACTGTGCGGTGCGACGTCGCTGCGGTGTCGCTGCGAGTTCGTAAAGGTAAATAAAAATAAAAGCCTGCCGAATCGCACAGCGATACCGCAGCGACGTCGCACCGTACAGTCGCACGTCAGTCGCTGCGACACCGCAGCGGTGATGCTGTGCGATTCGGCAGGCTTATATTTGTAATCGTGCAATGCACACGTTCCCGCTCCGGCGTCGCGATGGAGTCGCAACGGTAACGCAATGATCGCACATCACTTGCCGAATCGCACGACTTTCGCATGACGATACAGAATTGTAATATGAGATTGCAAAATGTGTGATAATCTGGATATAGAGTTATTCATCGATGAAGTTCGAAAATATCCCGAAGTATGGGCTGTATCCTCAGAATCATACCACGACAAAAATAAAAAAAAGGCAGGCAAACGGTGAAATATCTTATGAGGAACTGAAGCTATAAAAAAAATGTTTTTACAGAAGTTGTTTGGTATAAAGGGAGATATTACGTGGTATTAATATTTTATCCGTATGTGGAGTAGTGGGGGAGACTTCAAGGCCAAATTATTTTTTTAAATTGGAATCCATATTTTTTTATTTGTAATGTAATAGAGTTGTTTAGTGTAATAGAAAGTCATAAATTAACCCTTTGACTGCGGACTACTTGAAAGCGCGAGGTACTGTGCGTGCGGCCGAGCTGCAGTAGTACGTATCGAGCCATTGCACGGAACGCCTATAGGCGTCGAAAGTGCACGGGGAGCAACTTTATCAAGCGCCTTTAGGCGCAAATCGCCGCCAAAGGGTTAATGTGATCCCATGTAGTCAGGTAAACGCGATGGTAGTCGCTGACACAAAATCGGTATCAGTTTTTAATTTCGTGGTGGTAGCCACCGCTAACACAGGAGCGGCACCGATTGATGCCACGGCGATAGTTCGTCGACACAACAAAATCACAGTTATTTAGTTTACAATGATGATATTGAGCAAGTTTCAACAAAAACTCGAGTTAATTTGCAACAAATTGTATGCATGCAAGAAATATAAAGAATATGTCAAATATATGTATAATATGCAAGATATAGTAGTTCAGAGTACGAGCACTAATGAAGGGATGAATCCAGTATTTTCTGCTTTGTTCTTTCAGAAAGTATTTGTATACCAAATACGCAAAGATTTTTCGCTTCTTTATGTATACGTCCATTCTCTTTCGTGTTCGCAATACAATTAATGGTTCATTGCCACAGCGGTACCTTTGCAAACTCGCAGCGACACCGCAGCGACGTCGCACCGCAGAGTCGCACGTCACCCGCTGCGGTGTCGCAAGTCAAAAACTCGCTCGTGCGCACCGGGCCTTAGGGTACAAGAAACTGTCACAGTGGTAGCTGATCACTGTCACCTTTAGGACACAAGAAGCGCTCAGCGGTGGCTGACTACAGTCAGCTTTAGCATAAAGTGAGCGCTCAACGATGGGTGATTATAGTCAGCTTTAGTGACTAAAGGGTTAATGGTGTTTAGGAAACGGTGGAGGGTGTTTCGAGCGGAGAAAATCGCGGATTTGCGATTCGGGGAAATTGAGAATATATACGAGGCGGCGGGTGCAACGTCACTGCGGTCTCGCGCAATGCAGCTTTGCGGTGCATCCCACGATGTATCGGATATCCGACCGTTAACGTTCGATAGATTTGCTGCCACTGTGGCACTGTAAAGTGTCTGCCGCTAATTAAACGTCGCCATGTTGGTCGGATCCCATTTTCTGTACCAGCCCACATAGCGACGTAACCGCGAGGAATTTTTTTATGCGCTCCGGAAATGAGTCTCGAGCATCCTGGGTGCTGAAATTATTACGCTGCCGCATGTGAAATGTTCGGCTTCTGTCAATCTTCAAGTTTGGTAGGAATGTGTTGTGTTAGTTGAATGTCAGTATACTATACGAAGCGTTGGTGTTATCGTTGCATCATGCTTAGAGACCACCGTTTAGTGGTTTCTTTGTTAACTTTTAAATTTTAGTTCAGAGTTTGCATGGATCGTAGCGAATTTTGCGTTGCCTTCACTGTCTCGACATTAAACAAGTTCGGATATAAAATTTACCATATCCGAGTCAGAACATCCACCTGGCGCATTAGATTTGTCACCTATGGATTATCATTTTTTAAAACGTTTAATAATTTCTTGAACGTAAAATTCTTCCTAAACGAGCGAGAAGTGAAAACAGTCATTGGAGAGTTTAACGATTCCAAGAATCAGGAATTTTGGAGAAATAGGACTTACCAACTATTTGTCAAAATCTATAGAATCAAGTAGGATTTATTTTGATTAAATAATTTTCTTTTTTAAAGATGGCGGTTTAGTCATTACCATTTGAATGAAGCATTTCAAACGCACCGACCTAATACTGACAATAGTAAATTGTAACACCAATATGTACACCAGAAATTTAAGAAATATGCAATCCCCTGTAACATCCGAGCCCTATCCAGTTCGCGACTCGATTTCTTCAAGTCTGATTATTTTTTCCAAAAGTGCCGCTCTCTTGGAACACACGTTATATTCCTCAGACTTTTACGTTCTGTAAGACGGTGCTTTATAAAACATCGTAGCAGCAATAAAAATTACCTGAAAAATAAACGTTTCAGTTTCAGACAACCGACTCAGACCCTTTTCACTGTGTTCGAAACGACCAAATCTCTTACAAAGTATGATCCCTTGGAGCTTTGATATTTTATTTCCCGGGTCAATCTCGGTACCCCCGGCGCGACGCATGGTATACACTCGCGACGATATCCGTGTACACTTAACCCGTTTGATTTATTCATCTCTATCCGGGTTTCGAATGCGCCAGAACTACTTAGCGGTGGTCTTTCGCGCGTTTCGAAACCTCAAGTTCCCCTCTAAATCAGCCAGAACAACCACAACAGAAGGGACGCCGCGTTAAATGCAGTTTCCACTCTCTGATCTCCCTCCTCCGGGAGGAAAAGCTCGGGGAGAAACAGCGCGGGACCGGGGGAGGGAGGGGTTGAGCCGGATAGAAGGGACGAAACCGGTAGCAGAGAAATACAGGGAGTGTGTGCTTATGCCGAAATCCAAAGCAATCGACGCAATAAGCGAAACAATAGTGCTTACGAGCACGCCAACTTTGCGCCGCACAACTTCGTCGGCTCGGTTTGGCGCGGGCTTCCTTATCTACCCCGGCACCGAGTTATTTAAACTCTCGTATCTCTGCCAGTCCTCTGTTCGCCTGGCCTTTCTCCTCGCGTTTCCTCAGTATTCCACAACCGTTCCAACCTATCCACCGTCTCCCTGCTATCCTCCCGCTAATGGCTAATGATTATTGCCGGGGCCCGCTGGATTGCCAGTGTCTGGATAGGAGCACGAGTTGGGCAATAACGATGTTTTATTCACTCCGCTTGATAGACTCCGGCCGCGGGTATTTTGTCAGAAATAATGGATGCCGGGCGTCGTTGGTGCAATAAGGGAACACGATTGTCGTGGATACAACGGTGACGAGTAAAAATGGCGTAAATTAAATTCAACGGGGAACTACCGGCGTTGTAACGGAGAGCGGGTTCGTGCTTTATCAAGCAACGCGGTGTACATTCGAGATGTTCCGTTCCAGCACGGCGTTTCAACATTCATCATCGTCAAGAATATTTTCTGCGGGTTCCAGGAACGTTTTACTTGGCACTCTGATTTACTGGAATGGGGATCAGTGGACGCTTACGTATAATGATAGAATCGTACGTCCAGAAGAGTGTCTTCGAAGAAATCACCATAATTCTTTTATTTCAAGTGGGAAGTTTTAATGATAGTAATCTACCTCGGCAATTTCCCGTTCGAACACCTTCGAGCACTGATTTAAATTCGCTGGTTGCGAGTCTGTCATAAATTATGCAAAGTTCTCGACGAAAAGGAGGTGACTCCCAGAGGTCGCGAAGACGTAATCGCAACCACCTGAAGATCGAGTCGTCGCAGATCTGATAGATAACGAAAGTACCTATCATCTCATACATAAGAGTATCTGTCTAACAAACAAACCGTTATAGAAATTATTGTAGGAACACGTAGACCCAGCAGTTCAAGATCGTATCGACCACACTATATTAGAAAATAGCACATTTAAAATGGCCATTGCCTTTCACACTATCCTATCTACACTACTATCCAAAAGTATCCAGACACTTACATGTTTGCAGATATCCATCAAATATCTTATAAATATACATTTTTTATTGGTTTAATATGTTATTTTACAAATATTATGCTATTATTGAACAACAATATTAATTAATATTACAGCAATATTTATTAAAAAATACTGTTCAACTAAAATTAATTTTCTCAAAAATACTTATATTATTATAGCGTTAAAACGCTATTTACCTGAATTTGCTAGGTGTTCGGAAACGTACGAACGGTAATGCATGCCTTATTTGCCTCCCGCTTTATTCATGTATACTAGATATAGTATACACTGGCAGTTTTCATTAGAACGACAAATAAATAGACATGTTTACGGGTGGAAGGCGGTCAATTTAAATATCTTGAAAACGTACCTGAAAACAAGAAGGTAAAACGAAGGAAATATATGAAATGTGGCTAAAAGCTGCTGTTCTACTGTCAGTACATGTGCATATAAACTGTTTCCTAAATGAATCGATAATGTAAGAGAGAATTTAAAAAGAAGCATGTCAGGACGATGGTGGGCGTACATGTTCTAAATTCAAAGAAAGTTAGAAATCAATATAGCACGTGTATAATATATTCTCTAATGCCTGCTGAACAGTGGACAAACTAAAACTATTTGACTGTTTCAATACACCAATTGTGTACCATTGGAAAATATGAAGCCACCCTTAATATACAGCATTTTTCTCAAGATGATCGAATCCTTGTGCACAGCCTCTTTTAAAAAAAAAATGCAAGACACTTCTGGAGCTATCGCTAAACCTTCAGCAGCCTAGGGCAGCGTCAAACTAAATCCTTTTTCACTGCTCGCACGCATGCAGTAACAGTAACAAGTGGTTCAAGTTATTCAGGCAGACAAAAGTGGACACGTCCAGCCTTAACGAAACAGCGAAACGCTCCGAAAAGCCCGTAACAAGGCAAACCCCCAAAAGAAGGCAACTCCATTTCGGTCGTTCAGACAATATTGCTCCATCAACCTACGATCCATTTTCCAGCGACCGCTCGAACGAAATACGCGAATCGCATTTAACGGGCGTGCAAATGAAATCGTGCAGAGCGGCTGAAACGTTCGCCGAGGTGTTGTAATCAATCGGTGGACGTGCGTCGATCGGCGATCGATATCACGGGCAAAGAACAATCGGGTGTCGTTCTCGGCACCCCTCAAAACCGGTTGCAGGCTGGCAGCCGGGCAGGACGTTAATTCGCGAATCGGATTCAAAATTAGCAACCGGGCTATGCGCTGTCGGTGACGGATGACGCCATAAATTTCCTCGTATGTAGATCGCTCGTTCGTGTGTATATGTATGCGTGCGAATGTTTCTGTGTGAAGGTGGAGGGGAGGTGTAACGCTGGTTTCGTCGACGCTGGAACCGCGATGACTGCTTGTCACCTGGTGCCACGGCAATTGTCAGCTTATGCGGAACGACCAGGTATTCTCGTGTAGCATGGGCCGCAACACGGTTAACTCTAATAAACACGTCGTAAACCGGCATATTATACATGTACGCCGCGGCGCCCAACGACACGACATAACGTGGGAAATTAACAAGTGCGCCCTCGAGCCGGTGCATACTACACTTTACCCGTCGCTCGATCAGCCATTCAACAGCCAAATTCCTTATCGTTAATTTCACCGACAGGGAATTTAGTGCGTTCGGTGCGTTGCTCCGCGATCTACCGCCGCGCCTAATGAAATTCAACGTTCCCTTCACGCTCGATAAACCCTCGCCACCGTCGTATCGAACGATTCCCCGCCGTTGAATCGAACGATTCTTTTCGGAATTCATCTTCCGCCTCATTGACGGTTTTCGAGACCGCTTCAACCTCGTTACAGGGACG
Source organism: Macropis europaea (assembly GCA_916610135.2). Taxonomy (NCBI): domain Eukaryota; kingdom Metazoa; phylum Arthropoda; class Insecta; order Hymenoptera; family Melittidae; genus Macropis; species Macropis europaea. The sequence goes on from OU744343.1 coordinate 34,232,418, forward strand.
ACCATTTGTAAATGAACGTCGTCGGTTATCCGATGGTTGGATTTCATTGTTTGTATGATAAGGAGCGTTTTTCTCAAGATGGGTTATTGTTAACACGTTCATTGTCGAATTACTAAACCCATTTTCCCTCCCAACCGACAGATTTTTTTTATTATTTCAGTTTTATATAATTTTGTTATGTGTTTTTGAGTCATATATGATAAATATTAATAGAGGGTATTGATTTTAAACATTTTTAAACAGAGGAGTAGACCTGTCCGTTCAGATAGATTTATGGTGTAGACCAGTTAGGCAATTCAGCAATGAAAGTTAGGAGGTAAATCTACTTGGTCCTTATAAAGGCTTTGGTATTGTAATGTGCCGTCTAATTCGAATGACCACTCAGTAGATGCAGACTGCTTTATTCTGTTGTTGAGGTTAACTTGAACGCTTGTAGGTCCGAGGTTTTCTAACTAAATACTGATTATACTGTCTGTGTGCTATGGGGAGAACTGAATTCTCGTGCGTGCAAGCTGAACTGAACTGATTGCTAACTGATATCGTGTTGACTGATGTCAGATGTTACAAACGCTCAAACCTCGTACATTCTCCTCCAAACGCGTTCTATAACTCGTTGCCTAATTTGTCCCTGATTCTTCGGAAACATGACCATATGACACGTCTGGTAGCTATTAAGCCCCGGAGAAGCTAAAGTCGGAAGAAACCATAAACTCACGTTCTTCGAGTGACTTATTGTTCATTCAAAAACATGGATGACGACTAGTTAAAACTAAATTAAAAATACAAATGTTCTGTGACCGTGTAATAAAGTTTTCCTGTTGCACTGTCTAGCAGTTACATGCAGGATGTTAAAGAACAAGCTTTAGGACTTCAAGAGCAGATAGTACTTACAATATGAAGGAAAAGGTCATAATAAAGAAGGGTCGAAACAATTAATATTATCAAAGTTATAAACAGTTCTCTGTTTTGTTATAGCATAATTGTTATCGTACATTAGGTGTTTTTGTGTCTTTCATAGTTCCTCTCTTGATGAAATTAAGTCTGAGCTAACGCACACACATACTACTGTGATTCGGTAAAAATAAGAGAAAGTTTATGTAAAACATTATTATAATAGCAGAAGTTAATGTATATAATTTATTGTTAGAGAAGTCTGGTTGCAGGCCAGTAAATTTAACAATATTATTTTCCCAGATCTTATTGTTTTTTGTTAATTGAACGTAATTTAAATTTTGTAATCATAAAGATTTTTGTAATGAACAAAATTGAAGAAAAGAAACATCATCCGATTGCCGAAGTTAATACGTTGAATGTCGCAGTGAAAACTGTCATACCTTATAATTTGTTTTGAATATAAATCCTGAAGCAGAAAAAGCTTTTTATACATTCAAACGTATAATTTGTGTTTTATATTATTGTATTGATGTTTTTCGCCAGCATCCACTGCTATGTTCATTTAAGCATGGAAGTACAATTTTAGGTGGGTTCGAACGTAGAAGCACTGTTAGACGGTCACCTATCTTACAATTAGCACTGACAGTTATGACTACAGTTATATTTTTGTCCTTTAAAATTTCACTTTCCTAACTTCCTCTTTCCTATGCTTCTTAACTGTTTCCTGTCTATCCCTGCTTCTATGTTTTTTCTCAGGGTTTCGTGGAGGCGACGTTGACAACATCTCGCACATTTGGCACCCAGACCTGTACCAACCCGTGCAGTTACAGACATATAACCACTTTCATTCATCCTTCGACTTTGGACTCTCCACTCTCCATATTTGTTTCTCCCTCTATCTTTATATCTTTCGGAAAAGCTCTATGAAACCCAAAAATAATATACTGTATTTTTTCAGTCTGTTAGACACTCCGGACCAGCGTTCACCTTGAGTGTTCCTCGAGAGTTCAGCGTACACCCCCGGCCATAAGTATTGGGACACTTATCAGATTTGAACTAAATCTGAAAAAGGTTATGATCATTGGAGAATTCAAACAGACGCTATTCTGTTTCGCACTTTATACCACAAACGAAGTGTATATTCAATACTATATTATAAATCTCACCAAAGAAATTAATTAAAAATAAAGACATTACACTAATACAGTCCCCCCGCTCCTTCATTACAGTTTTAACCAACTTTGGCACTACAGTTGTAAGTTTCTCAATAGTTTATGGTCATATTTTGCCCCATTTCATTTGCAAGTGGCTCCGTAGGGCAGATTTTAATTCTGACAATGAGCTGAGTATCGTATGTTTTGATCCAGTTCATTCCAAATTTCTTCAACTTGGTTCAAATCGAAAAATTAGGAAGGTCAGTGCATGATTTATATTTTATTAAATATTTTTGCAAATTTTTGCAGTAATGCAGGTAAAGTATCGCAATCCTTTATCAGAAATGGAAGTGTCCTAAAACTTATGGTCGACAATGTACATAGTCCTACTCGAACTTTACATTTTGTTCTACGTTTGTTATTGTTACACTTTCTATGGGGATAATTATTTTCTTATTTAGTAATAAATTGAGTGTAATATGTATATATACTGTTCGATTCCAGTTCACCTCTTTAGTTGTATTTCAAAGAAGATTTCTGTGAACTGTAGACGCGTCGAGGAAGTTCGACGAGTTGGGTGCGATGTTTTCGAGGAAAACAAAAGGATGAACCGCGCACGATCGTTGCCAGCGAGCATCGAACTGCGACGAATGGTTCGGATGCGCACGATTTTCTGCCCGTTCGTAATTTTTGGTTCGTTTAAACGACGTAAACCGTAACCTTCAATTCCGGATGGCTCCTCGAACTTTATCGTGGCGTAACGGCGACCGGGAACGATAAAGACGCGTTAAACCATCGATTTTTCCGTCCGGTGGAATGACAAGCAATGGCGTGCACACTTTCGCCGTTCGAACGGAAATCGAAGGTGAAAGATAATGGAAGGGAAGCAACTAGTCGTCGTCCACGAATCCACTCGTTTAGTTCTCTCGCCCGCTTAACGTTTCCACGTTTCTTCTCCTGGGGAATTGAAATCCACCGAGCTCAATCTCCGGGCTGTCCGTCCATCGGCGTTACATCGTATTTTCTACTTACACTGTTGTTCAAATGTATTAGGATAATAGTTGTTTTTAACCCTTTCGCTACGGCAGCGTCCGGCCGAAAATCGACAATACGGTACGGTCGCACGGGACATATATTTTTCGAGTACAAAGAACAAAGTGAAATCTAAGTGCAAAGTTTTATTTAAAAATCCATGACGGTTAGACATATATCAGGTGATCATGATTTTGATTGAAATTTTCTTTCTTTGAGCGATTGTAGCATCTGTAAGTCATTTCACGGATGGCGACTATAGTCGCCCGTAGTAGCGTAAGGGTTAAGAAGACTTACTTTCATGGTTGACAATAATACAGCAAAAATATGTAAAATGTATTTAGGATATAGAATTCGACGAAATGGCGAAGCGAAATTCATGGACTGACATTGATCTGCCAATTCTAACCTGGTAGAGAAATTGTGAGTTATACTATAGTGGAGATAAATAATATGGATAGTCCAAGGCCATTGTACAGTTTCTCTGCTATCTGACTCGATCACTGACATTTAATTTTACTATCATTTCTTTTTATGGAACTATTTAGATAGCTTGTCACATTAAGAAGCATGTAAAGAAGTGATAGATATGGTACTTGTATATATTATAAATTACAATCGAAGAATCGACCTTGATCGGCTAATATTTCTTGCCCTTACTGTAGAATTGAATTGAATGATTAAATAAAAAAGAGATGTCCAAAATCAGAAGTGTAGCTAAGGACACTTTTGCCTGTAGAGTATAGTACGATAGAAACAAATAAAATATTAATCGCTAAAATATTAGTACAGGTAGTAAGCCAGTAATATGCGAGACACATTGACGAAATGAAGATTTAGGTGCTACAATATATAAAATATATTATTTACTATTTATCCTTTAGAGTCTGCGTAAAATGTTGTAATGTTTCCGTAGCCCTTGTATAGTTAATTTCATCAGAGACACATACACATGCGTTTAATTGGTTTAAAATTGAAATTCTGTTGTCACAGAAATAACGAACATTACGTTGCCTAAAGGTGATATACGTTCATATTATTCTTCTCAGAGATTTCTGAATTTTTTCAATTCATATTGAGTAAGTATAATTTAAAGAATTACTTTTCAGAATTATAATAAATTTTTTTCGGCATTAGCCATAATTCTACGTCCATAGAACACGAAATCGTTTATTCTCTGCTGGTTCGGTGCTTTCATTAGAATCTAGAATGATGATGTGGACTTACGAGGATTTTAAAATTCTTTTGAAAGTATATTCCTTTAAGAAATTAGTAAGTAAGAATTAATGAGACGTCGCGTTCGCCAACGTCTTCCGTCATTCATTAAAAAAAATGGGAATACGTTTACAACGATGAAAGGATGATGTGACGTATGAAGACGAATGATGTAGAAAAGCTCGCAGCTTGCAGAGTACTTCATGCGTACAAAATATATTTCCTTATATTACGTACGGTGCTTTTTCATTATTACAGAATTACGAAAATTTAGTCACAATTGCTAATCAAATTAATTAAAAGTTTATACAGGATGCGAGCCTCAACATTTTCACCTGAAATGTTCACTCTGTTATAAGTATTTAAGGCAATGCTTCATAGAGAAATGGTGATTATCCTTATTTTTTTACATGATGTGGTATATTTCTTTAAGTAGTATCGAATGATGATCCTTAAATTAAGTTTAACGATCTACTACATAATAACGTTTCGTAGGACACTCGTAACATAAATTTTTACCTGTTAATCGCCTCAGAACCCTCCCATAGTTTTGACGAAAGAGTCTCTGGGAGTGGACAGAGACGGGTACCAGTGGACCTATATGACGCAGAATTACACGAGCTTTAATTGAGTATAGATCTTCTACAATATGATTACGTATAACATGTACAGAAATTACGTAATATGATGAACACTTTATTAAAAAGAAATTGAAATGTATTCAACAAAAATTAAAGATGCTAGAGCATTTAAGTACTCTTCTAAAAAAAGACAAGAATTGACAGGGTTCGTTTTTGTTATAAACTCTTGAATTGTGGTATTGCGGATGAGAAAATCTCAGTGTCATCAAAATTTCACTTCCCATCGCATTGCCGAAAACAATGAAAATTTCACAGGATCTTAAGATTAAATGGCCCACCCAAATTCAAGACTCCGTTCAGAGTTGCACTGAATTAATCGGACCTACGAACGGTGCCTGGTGATTTCTTCGAGGAACTGTTGGTCGTATCTTTCAGGAATCGCTAATCGCCGTCCCCGGTGGCTGCAAATATTTAAGCAGTTCCCGTGGCAGTATTACGAGGCGGAATAAATGCAAATGGGGGGCTTGGTTGGCGGTCTTGTTACCCTTTAAACCGTCGCACGACGGTTACGTACGATGGACCGTGCGGTGTTCGCGGAAATAGCGAATCTGCGCTCCTTGGCTTGATTCGTCTCCGAGAATCTGCTGTAGATTAACAAACGTAACCCCGCATGCCACTTTAACCCGACCGTACTTTAACCAGGGAATTCGTGTTCAGCTGCAATTAAATTACGCGACCCATTAACGGATAACGGCGGCGCGAAGAAATTGATTTTAGTCCCGGGACGGGGATAAAGTAAATGCACTGGTCCCGGGACCTCGATGACGAACTAAAAACTTTGTCAGGTTGGGTCCGTGCACTCCGGAGTTTCATTTGCGTCGAGAAAATCCTCCCAACTGAAATTTAAGCTGCACTTTCAGCGTTTAAGTCCATCGTCGATAGAGTCTGCGATTCTGCGTTTCCTATAACTATTCGTTGCGCAGGATGGGCCGGGAGTACATTGATGAACTTTATCAACATTGGCAGGTTATTCTGAATCGAGGAGATCGTATACGTACATTACGGATGTCTAGGTAGACTGGTTAAGAAATGTAGGAAAGATTAGTTATTGACCAACCTGCAGATTGTCTATGATGGACAATGTACTTATAATTTCCAAATACTTGATTTTTATTGAAACTATGAAGTCTATTTAATCGAACCTGTCAGAGGCAATGAGTTAAGCAAATATTTTTCATTATCCATGACGCGACGGGCAGAATTAACCGTGGTGGATATTTTGAAAATTTTCTCTAAAGAAAAGACTCTTTTTGACAAAAGATTGTCTTACTCCCGGTACACTCTATGTGTCGCAGCGCAATAACAAGTTCACGAGGCCATCGGGTCTTATTAGAATTTTTAGAGCAGGTTCGAGCGAGGAGGTTTTATGGGGTTCCAAGAATTTCGCATCTTTTCCAAGACCCAGCGAGCTTTATAGCTTTGTTACTTGTGATTATGTTAGCTGAACACGCGTCATCTTGGGAGCAGTCTCTACGCGAGGATAACCGGTGGACAGGGGCGGAGTTCCTCCATTTCTACAAGTTTAGCACAACCGAAGTACATATCCTCTCCATCACCCTTCTCAATCGAGTAAATTTGTAGATTAACTAATCCAGGTGTCCATCCCGGGTAACATACCCAACTTCACAACAGACTCATCACTCAGAAGTCAATTTTCAGCATTCCTCCCAACCAAACGCACATTCATGAAAACACACATGTATAACCTCGATGATCCAAACACCTGTTACATGAAAGTTGATCATCCGATGTCAGTTAGACGCTACAATTATCACTAGTTACACTGTATAGTAATTCTACATCTCTGTATAATCTATATTCTAAAATAAAATTACTGTCTGTATGCAAAATATAGTTACAATGAGAGTCATCCTGTTGCTGCTCACAGTTCAGATAATCGAGGTCCTGCTGCACAACCTTGTTATTACAGTAGGACCTCTATTATCCAAACTATAATTAGTAATAAGAAGACTCACATTGCGACCATATTTTGCATAAGAATGACTTTATTATAGAATATAAAATACAGAGTAGTGCAAAATGAAGTACACAGTATCACTAATAATACTTCCAGCTTGTAACTGACGTACGATGACCAATTTCGGGATCGTCAAGGTTCTACTGTATTTCCAAGAGGCTCGTACGCATTAATTTATTTTCGAGCGGATCGAGACTTCAGTTTTCAATCCGACTTCTCGCCCGCGCAATAGTATGTGATTACCAAAACGTTCTCCCTTTGTTGGCTATCGGTGTAAAACGCGAATCTGTATCGAGATTCCCGGTGTCGAATCGAAATTCGATAATATTTCTGTCGCGATCGGGACACGTGGTGCCGGCGCGTTTCGTCCGTATCTTCCTTAATGGTCGCGTGACTCAGCCGATCGCCCCCGAGCCGAGCAAATTGACAGAAATTCCAGCGGACGATCTTGTCAGTGAGAAATCTAGATTGCCTTTCGGTACTGTACATTACAACTCGATAGCCCGAATGTGCGGGTGGCCGCGTTAGTCTGTATCCTATTGGACAGCACGGTGGCGGTGGACGCAGTTTCCTTGTTCAGAAACTGAGCTGACGGCGTGCAATGTCCGATCCAATCTACGTGTGTATGGTCCACGGCTAACGGATGCCAGGCTGCTCTAAACGCTCTGGTGTAGGTAGTATCGTCATTCTACTACGATCTACATGCACGCGTAGGCGGCGCAAAGCCCAATGTAACTATACGCGTGTGGATACAGCCGACCGAGAACGCGTTGTGTCCACTGGGGTCCTAGAAGCCTCGCCAAAGGCGACAAGGGATGTCCTCCGGCTAAATTGCGGCTCTTGCTTACCGAATATTTCATTTTTACTCGTCTCGCCTTGACATCTGTTCGCCCGTGTCAGTTCCGCCATCGAGACACGTCGCGGTACCATCGTAAAGTTGCGAACAAGCCTTACGCTACCGATGAAAGTGTTTGGAAGGAGTGCAGCAGAGTTCAGTTAATGTCTTAAAGCTTGTACGAGGCTAATTGTAGTTTGAGTTTCAGAAACCAGCACGTCGAAGTTGATATTTTTTTATTAACACTTTAATAAAATGTGTTAAGACCAAAATCACGATCTAGGTACAAGGTGATTCGATGTAATACAAGGTCAGTTCGAAGCAAAACGTGTAATACGATTGCGACTGTGAAGGGTTTCGGCTGGGACCACGTTTATGACACAGATATGATTTCTGCATAATTTATTGTTACTGTTATTCAGACGTTGTTAACATTTTCTCCAGGTGTATCAACTGTGATAGGAAGCTAAACTGATCAACTCCACTTTTAGCTAATTACTCAATTTCTTACCCGAGTACATGAATGTTTGTAACATCATCAATTTTCTCTTCTTTTCATTTTATGAAGTTGATCAATTTATCTTCCGGGCGGCTCATGTAAGAAAAAGAGGTTGGCCTAGAACACCAAGAATAAACAGTCAACGAAGACATTTCTTGGAGTTTGTATTGGCAATTTATACTTTTATACCGCATTGTGGGGTTTTATAGAAGTTACTTCTTCATAAGCCACCATTCAGTGGCTGTAATATTGATAACGGAATTTGCTCCACTCGCTGGAGTTACAAGTGAAGGGGAGTTCGATGCATCTCGTATAATGCGTACAGTTCCACGCTCGTTGGAACACAGTAAAATACGATTCGAATCGAATGTTGCAACGTTTGGTAAATCGAGGTCGCAGCTCGCAAGAGGGAAGATCCTTCTCTCATCCCAGCTTGCACAACAATCGCTTTTTCTTGTCATCTTGACTCGCACGTCACTGTACAAGATGAAAGCGTCTCGAAATTCAAGCTCGAGATGTTCACGATTCAAGATCTGCGGAATATTTCTTTTGGTAACATATACGGTGGAGTTTTCTAGTCGTGTTGGGATATTTACAGTTAGGTTCCATGATTTCGTTGCCAAACGCGCGCATATTTGCCAGATTGTCGTCTTGCTGATCTTTGCAGTCTTCGAATGAATTGTCACGCACGACTGTGGGTGTTCTTCAGCCATTTTCATCATTTTCTTCAACAGTTTTATTAACTTTAACGTATGACAGTCCCATGAATGGTGACTATCATTATTACATGCAGTGCGCATCTGTTTAAGGACAGTCATACTTTATATAAATTTATTGATACACTTACACAGACATTGTTTGCATATCATCGTTGTTCACAAAATAGGAGAGTGTTTATGAAGTGTATAAATAACATATTTTAAGAAAAGTTTCAGTATCACGTGAAAGGCTACCAGGCTTCATGGGGGATTATATTTGACATGGTCCTCTTATATAAAATTAATGGCACAGCAAATAATTGTCATCTTGACAAATTATTAAACTTTAAAGTACAGACTTATTTCATTAAAAGTTCACCACGGTTTTATACGTCCTCCTGTACATCTAGATTCTGTTATATCAATCTACTGATATGAATCTGTAATTTATCTAACAACTTCTCTGAGGAAATTTACTTTTTTATGCATTTTTGTTTATGTTTAACTCCAGTGTCCATAGGACACTGTAGCAATAACATTATAAGTATATTCATATTTATTTTTCTGTTACTTGGATTCACATAATTGTTTACGGTTATGAAACGACTTCCTTTAATTTATTATACATGTATCGCGTTCTTACCATTTATGTTTGTTATACAGGGTTAACCGTCTAATGCGATCATCTCAAATTATTCTTATGTTACTGGATCGATTGAAATTATTTTTTCCTCGTATAACACAGTTTTTGTCATAGTATGAGTTATTATTGACATTTGACTGAAATGTGATCTAGAAAATATATTTTATGATGCTTGTCGAATTCGTCTTAATATTAGCTAAATGATGGGCGTAAAAAAATTGTAGGTTTATGAAAGACTGAAGCTCACTTTTAAAATTTCGGAAAAAAGCGCCTAAGAAAAGGTGTAATATAATTATCTTGAAGGCCTCTCTGAACCATATTATTCGAGGAAAAAAAATTTCAATCGGTCTCGTAATGACAGAATAATTTGAGATGGTTACATCAGGCGGTTCACCCTGTATATTACTATATTACACGAAATCATTGACACCTTTATAATGCTCACATCAAATTTTGTATTTATTTTAATATGTAGATTCAATGTCTAAAGTACTTACATTCACTTATGAAACATCCAGTATACTTAGGAAGACATTTTACATGCTGCGGGTCTAACACGGGGCACGTATCATTTTTAGGTTCGATAAATCATTTTGCGACTTCGCTGTACCTTCTCTACAGGCTGTACCTTGCGTTGCCCACAATAATGTTTGAACGTCAATATATTTTGTTAATTCGCACGGTGAAAGTTAGTGCCGTGGATAATTATGTTGTAAACTAAGCTGGCTACAGTTCGGGAACTACTAACTCGGGGGTGGCTTCACCAGGTGATATGATTTCGAAGTAATAGGAATCTCGGTACGGTGAAGCCTCGCTGTTGAATCTAAGCTAGCAATGGGAATAGTTCGTCGTAACGGTATAAGCTTTTGTTGGATGGCGAGAACTGTGAGCTAAACGTTCCTAACTCCTGTTACTAGTAACTAGTAATTAAGCGAGGCGCTGCTGTGTGAAACGACCTACCCTCTGTTACTCCCACCTTTCAACCCTCCCAAGGGTAAGAGAGCAAACCGTTCGTGTCCACGAATTTCTCGCTTGTTGAGTAAACATGCTCATCGACTACTTCTTTTTTTTTCACCCCTTCGAAAAGTTTTATCGAGGCAATCGAATACCTTCTAGGGGGAGCGTTGACCAGTCCCCATGGCTCGTTATATTGTTTAAAATAATTAGGGGATTATGTAATCGAACAGTTTCAACATCGGTGAAACAGTCAGTTTATATTTTAGGGGCTGTGAGACGGAAGTGACATAGCCGCAGGATAAGGATTATGCTTTGACCTTGTTAATTCCATGGCACGAAATTGGGGACTTTAACTACAGGATGATACCATCTTCAACATAAAATATTACTGACTTGACCTATTCAGAAATATTGACATGTATGTGTATACTTAGTTTTTTTTTAAACCAAAGAATTTTTCCTCGCTACTTTTCTCGGAGATTCCGGATTTTTTAATACTACGCGAATATAAACAAAATAAGTGTAAGTGAAAAAAGATTAAATCGTTTCCCAAACTGTAATGAATTCATCGCTAAAGAGGTTGAACGTGAAGCTATTGCTGTGTCACGAAATTAGGGCGTTTAACCACACGACGATACCATCTTCAGCATAAAATATTACTGACTCAAGCTCTTCAGGGATACTCACACGTATTACGCGTGCGTTTAGTTTAATTTTCAAAACAAATTATTTTTCCACTTTACTTTTATCAGAGAATCCGGATTTTTTTATATTAAATCATTTTCTTTAACGTTCATTAATTCGTTCCTGAATACGTTAAATATGCTGCAGTTTCTTCACTGCTGCCTTCTGTATGGATAGCAAGACTAATCCTATGGTTAATGTTGCTGATTTTCTATTCCAAGGAATCGTCTTATTTTGCTTTTGACATCGTTGTGTAGAAGTCTTACACTTTGAAACCAAAAATGCAACCGAGTTGCCGCAGTGTGCTCTTTCTGAAACGTGCTCGCACATAGAGAAACAAGGCTATCACAGTACGTACCATTAACATTCTATGAAATGTTTACCAACTATTCTTTTCTGCTGTTTGGAATGCACGCTGGCTTGAATATTCCGCGGGTTCGTTTAATTCAACCGGAATACGCGCCTAGAATAGAGATATCAGAATTTCGGCCGCTTACTGTTCGAGTTTCCGCATGCGTATAGATTTAAACGTAAATTGTAATATAATCCAGGAAGTATAACGGCCGTTTTCCTCGAGTTCAGATATTAATAACGTCTTAATTGGAAACCAGACCCTGTGCAGCCCTGTTTTCCGCGAGGAAACGTCATATTGTGTGTAGCGCTGATCTTAATTCGTACGATTTATAATAGTACGAACAGTTAGGCAAAAAATTCATGATTTATTCTAGATCGACGTAATAATACATTTTTATATTTAAACGCAGACCTTTCATAATCAGAATTAATTAGAAATGATTGAGCTCTGTTCCATCTCGACTTACTGGTACTCAGAATTTCAAAATAAATCCGACCTTAGCAAGAACTGTTCTAAAGTAACGTGACTCCAGTGTAAATGTGTTTGAGAACGTGTAGGTGAGCCTTGTTCCGTTACAGAAATGATTTAAAGCGCATTGATTAAGAGATTATATAAATCGTCTTCTCCGCTTTAAATCAGCTTTCGTAGTATTAATCGTCACGAACACTGCTCTGAATAACAAATTTAAAAATAGCCAGACTAATAATTCAAGCCTGGGATATCTGAACGCATGATTCGGAATGTATTACCCTGAATTGTATTATATTATCTCACGTTTGTACGCTGTCGTACTAAAACCGCAATAGTATTATACCTAAAATGGCTGCCGAAAAGCTGATACATGCAGAAAGAATGTAACATACGAAACAATAGTGCCGAACCATTAATTAGTATTTTGAAAACTGTATCTTCGTATATGGAACGTTCTTCAATATTAATAACTAAAAATGTATTGGTCTGCTGTCGAATTCTGCAAATCGTCTCCTCAGCTTCGCGAAGGTTCCGATTGTACAAAAAAATTTCAAATGCATATTTCAAACGGGTGACACAAGCTGGTCGTGATTGGATGCTTCAGATGTAGAGACACTTCAGTTCTAGGCGAAGAAAATGTCTCTGGGTTTTGTGATAATTTTCTTTGGAATAATTAGCTGAATCTTTGAGGATTATTTCTCCTATTTCTGTCGCAACATCGAGAGCGACAATTTGCAGAAAAGAACCTTTAAAACTGTCCTGCGCGCGGTACAACGTCCCGCGATTAGGAGCTTCAGGTGTAGAGGTGCAGGGAGGGTTGTTGATTGCTAGTGGGTAGTTAAGGGTGGGGATGGTTCCACCACCCTGTCTCATTTAGATCTATCTGAGTATACAAAAACAGTCGATCTTCACGAATTCATTGGACCCTGTCGTGCTAGGCCAACGAGTATCTCATCTTCTACCGCACCGTTTCACGAGATCATGATGTATCTACTGTTACAGTCTGTACTCAAATGTCTCACTATCAACAATACAGTTTCAACCGTGTAATAAGCTCTGCGCAATAATTTACTAAATCCTCGGGGATTATTTCTCCTACTTCTATTTCACTATCGAGGGTGACAATTCGCAGGAAAAAAATCCTTCAAAAATATCCTGCGTGCGATACAACGTCCTGCGGTTAGGAGCTTCAAGTACAGTGGGGCAAGGAGAGTTATTGGTTGATAGTGACTGGTCCCAGTATCGTGTCTATACAACAACATTGAACTTCACAGATTTGCCAGACGCAGGGGTGCTATACTCAAAGTACTTCATCTTTGACCGTATCGTTTCCCAAGATCATGATACATCAATTATTATAGACCATAGTCAAATGTTTCAGTATCAACAATACAGTTTCATCCGTGTAATAAGCCATGCGCAATAATTTACTTAATTCTCGGGGATTATTTCTCCTACTTCTGTCGCGATATCTAGAGTGACGATTCGCAGTGAAAAAAAACCTTCAAAACTGTCCTGCGCGCGATACAACGTCCCGCGATTAGGAGGTTCACAGGTGTAGAGGGGCCGGGAGAGTCGTAGGTTGGTTGGGGGTGGTTAGGTGAGGGGGTGGTCCCCTGCGGTGAAGCGGTGGCGGATGGTTCGCCGGACGACCGTCGTCGGGGCGCTGCAACCCGTCAGGACGTCAGTTCGCTATCGCACCGCGACACGATCGGATCTCACCCCGTAACCGTCACCCGCACACCCCTACGCGTACCCGTGCGTCTCTTCTGCTCGCGGTCCGATTTTCCTTTGGTGTACTCACGGTGATTTACGCGCGACGAATCGATGACGTCCGCTGTGATCGTCTCGAGATGACACTGATTAACATTCCCGACCAGAGGAAATCGCAAAAGGTGTCCTCACCCGAGTGCCTATCTTTCGCGAATCGCATCACACGACCTCGTTGAAGTCTACGCGAGTGTCAGGGTGCAAATCCATCGAACGTCCGATCGATCGCAGTGACTTGATCAACGTGGATCTTCGTCCCGCGGACAGTGCTTACGAATTTGTTATCATACGTGCGTTCGTTCTGTGGTAAGGATAACACTTGTTGGAAGGTACTAAGTGATCCGCGTAAACTTTCAAGGTTTTTCAAAAGACGTCTCATAGTCTTGTTACGGATTCAAAGGATCTCCTCTCGAGATCGAGAATCGATCGAGCCGAAGCGCAAATGGACCGACAGGTGGGATGCTCCTGAAGAACACCGAATATGCGAGATTCTGGTGCAGGGTTAATCGACGCACGTACGCGTTGTCTCTCGCTGTCCAGGGGGTTTCAATTAAATCTCCCGCGAGGAAGGTCAAGTGCGCCGTGTGAGCGACATCCAGTTTTCAGTTTTAATTAAAACAGCCCCCCGGGATTTCCATTATCGCGCTTGTGTTCGAAATTAATTAGCGACGACGGAGACAGCGGGCAACACCGGCAGCCGTGCAAGGAACACTGCGGCCCGAGGATCTGTGGATATCTAGTGTAGAGTCGACGGTAGTGTTTCGATATATCGATCGTTCACGCGATCCTTCTCGAAAGAGCGGTAAAAGTATCGGTGCGGCTGGTGGATTCGCGTGTGCTTAACAAGAGAGCACGATCAGATTTTCCGTGAAACGCTTTAACGCGAGTGACAAATTGTGTCGTTGCGTGAGAAAACGGGACGCAAGGTCCGGAGAAGGATAGGCAAGAAAAAGGTTGTTGGAAGAAAGTGAGCAAGCTATTCGTGGCATCTAGCAGGAACCTTAGAAGAAGAGATGAAAGTGGCGTAGCAAAACGGTGATAGGTAAGACGAACTCTCGAGTCGTTCATTTCGAACGGGGCTCGGTGCCAAACAATCGAAGGGGGATGTTCATTGCCAATTTTTTTTCGCACCGATCGCGACGGTCCGTCGAACTCGACCCTCAAGGACCCCGTCTATCGCAACCGATACCTCCATCGAACGAAACTGGTAGGGAGATGTCGGAATGACGAGCAGGATTCATGAAACTTTGCAAAGTGGAATAGACGGATTAAGGAACTAGATAGATATTTTGCAAGTTGTGGTAACTCCAGTTTAGGGCAACGGTGGCCTCCAAAGTTCTGTTCTTTAAATGCTATCTTAGAAATTATCGAAGACACACAAGAACTTTTTATAGTTATGCAGAAGTTCATAAAAATCATTTTAAACTGTGTTTATCCGCTTGGCATTTGTTCTGCTGTTGTAACAATGTTTTTTTACAGTTTGTGTAATTACGACAGACAAAATGGTTTTAAATCGTTCTTTAATATTCATTGTGTGAGGTAGTTCTTGTTCATAGGGGCTCTTTGGTAGCGCTATAATAATATTTGTGAGGTTACATTGTTCACGTATGGATTCAGCTAGTTTTGAATCAGACGATTTTCGCGTAAATAAATGATAAATTATAATAAGTATCGCAAGTGTCTATTATAAAAAACATGTAATAAATGCGCGCTGCATACTAATAATGTTCAATAAATGTATTAAATAGGTATTGCGTATGTTAATATTCAAATAATAACAACTGATTTTTAACTCAAAACTTTTCGTATGTCTTCACTAAATTCAAGGAAAAACACTTAGGCACTAGTTTACCATTTTAGTTTTAATTACCAGAACTGAAAATATTATGCCATATTTATTTTTAGTACATGTCTGAAAAATTTCATTACACTAGTTGCGAAAATTTCCCGAATGTTCTTTATGAAATGGAATATTATTCTTTTAACTCTGAGAATTCGTAAACAATGAGATAGCACATGTGTGCTATCATCGAGATTTCAATGATGAATCTGATCCTTCCTTTTTGTCTTCAGGCTCAGTGATGATATCTATTTATTGGATCACTTTGTTGTAGCCCACATTTTTCAAATATTTCCGTATTTATGCATTATACTCCAAGCTGCTCTAAAAATAAGCGTCTTCGGTGCAACGTACTCCCACAACAAGTTCTTGGATCAATTCCTCCTCACAATATTCTCTTCACATATGTTTGCGTTGACTTCAAAAACGGCAAATGTAAACACATGCTACACAGATTACTATAGGGATGAAATTTCACTCCAGAGGAGCCATGTTATTTACTGGTTTCATGTGTACTTATGTTAGAAACCTGAAGTGCAATCCATTTTTTAACGATGAACATCTACAGTAACTTACTGCACATGTTCACAAACGAATTCCGTTAATTCACAAAATGTTTCATTTCTTCAGAAACGAATTTATTAGAATTGAAAATAAAATCAATTTTACTTCCAATCCCATTTACTCAATGTAAACTCATAGCTATAAAACAAAAAACATAAAATCTTAAAAGATTTATAGGTATTTTATTCACCATAATATTTTTTACATCGTTGTCAACAACATTTAGAAACCTCTGAAAATGATAGTAAGGCACACATCGGTGGCCATTAGACGCTATACTTCTGTCAACAATACTTGAATTAAAATGGAAAACCACAACTAGGTGTCAATATCCCTGAAGAAGTAAAACAGAATACAGGCGAAGAATAAATGAAAAATACGGATTAAGTTTGTGGGGACATGTTTTTCAACTCATGTTCGTGGGGCAACTAATTGTTAACGCGCTATTATTTAATTCAACGTTATTTCGATCGGTTTCTTGGGTCATAAAGCTTCTAGGGCACGGACGTATATTAACGCACGTTGCAGGTGGGCGTCCCGACGCCGCGCAGTGTGTTTAATCATACGAACGACGTTTACCTCGTTGAAACGAGTTTTACACGTCAAACATTAGCGTCTCTCTATTTGCGGTAAGAGCGGTTATCTGCGCTTTAATGTTACGCGACTAGTTACGAGTGATCGATTGATCGCGCAGTGACGGTTTCGATAAATATTATCCACTCTCCGTCCACGTACAGTGAATCATGATCGTTCTTTACAGATAAAAACCTGATGTGTAGGTATTGGATCAAGCTTGTTGCAAATATGCTGGAATCGATTTTTCAGTTACTTTTACATCAGGGTTTGTGAGAAATTATTTGTTATTTCAGAACAAATTGTAATGGAGTGGCGATTACACAGGATAATATTCAGACTACTAAGTTTAGAGGAAGAGGTTCTATTGTAAACTTCACACAAGTTCGCCCTGACAGAGCTACTGCAATATTGAGCTCGTACAGTGTGGTTACCAAGGTTTTTAGAAGGATTCCTAATTCATGCAGAGGTTCTTGAAGTACGGTGTTGAAATGTTGGTGTATGATTGAGCTGGTTTTAGACAAAGTATTAGTCAGGGGCTAGTATATTACAACGCAGTTGATGCCTAATTCATGATAAGTAGTTTTAAGACATGTCTTCAGTATTACTATAAATTGTATAAATTAATTTTACATGTGTGTGACGAGCCAGAGGATGTTAGTGTAGACTGTAACACGACTGATGGCAGAAGTTAATATGTTTCAAAAGAGTTGGACAGTTGATTTGATCACGAGTTTGACCAGGGAGGTCATATCCGCTGTAGCTGTCACTTGATCTAGAGTTGGCATATTGAGGATTTTAAGGATTGGAGTAATATTCCTAATTTGTAAGCTACAAATCAGAAGAATCTGTGTTGCATTATTTTATAAATACTTTATATTTAGAATGAGTAGCAGAACTAATAACGAATATGTGCTCCAAGTGTTTTAATAAAAATAGAAAAAGTAGCTTAATGGTATTCATATTTACAAAAACATGAAAATACTTTTATGAGATCAGTTTTCAATATAATCGTGATGATGGAGAAATGTTTAGCAATATTAAGTGCGGGTAAATAGAAGACTCCTACATCAATCATTTTAGAAACTATTGCTACAATATTATTATTCAATGTCTATGCAGAAGCAATTAGATTTATACTACAAGAAAATCTTGAAAGAAAGCATTTTTGGAGATTCAGTCTTCACATACAGACTACCATAAGGGCAAAGGGGTAACAGGTGTCTGCCACAACGAAAGTGAGTTTATCGAAATAATTCTCAAATTGTCTGTAATTCTAGAATTCCATATAAATATTTCTATTTCACAGCAATATAAAATAACAAGTATAAAACTGATTAATAAAAAGTACAGGTTTTTTTATGATTCATAGTATGTTCACTATGGCAGTTTTGCACCAGTAACAGAATCCAAGGTCCACTTGCATTTAACCCTTTGGATACAACGCGCCACTATAGTAGCTTCCCGCTAAGCCGCCGTTTGAAATGAAACGCCACTATAGTGGCTCATTTGTTTCACGGATTGCGTTAAGACATCGTGGGCAGCTCGTGCTAACCAACAGTTTGTTTAACCTTTTTAATATCGTTTAAAGAGTACTTCTATGATATGGACGAGAACCGTTTCATTATTTTTAATTAAATCGTTTATATTACTATTTTTTTATTGGATTTTGCGGTAGAGCTGTGTGTACAACGATAGCGCTTTGAATCAGCCGTACCGATAGGGTTAATAAACTCATCGTACACATTTTATGATGATCCACGATTAGAATAATTCCGTGTTTGTAAATTTCCGCGTTCGATCCCGCGGGTCATGTTCGACCAGTCAACTGGTCTCATTTCGACTTGAATCGAGCGTCACGGTTGATTTGAATAAAATTGAATAATGTATATAGTGATTTACGAGGACGGGGAGTATTTTTATCCGGGCTACGCGAGAAATAATGAATTGGCAATTCGAGAGGATTAGTAATGAATGCGGAATGAACGAGTGACAGGAAATTCGTTTCTACGCGATCCCGTGGTCGAGTGTGCGGTACCACTTGTTAAACAAAATTGAAACGGCCGCTTTTGTCGGTGGTCGCCGAAAGAGGGCATTACATACGAGCGCGTACAAGAGATTAGCTGAAGAACGTCGATTCCAGGGACGTTTATCGATCGTGTCACGACAATTTTAAAAGATTTAGAGTTGTTTCTTAGACTGGTCATTGCAGACATTGTTCGATTCTTTGTGTGCCTCTGTAGAGAAAAGTTTCTCGACGTTTGACGATAATGCAGGGTGGGCCAAAAATCAGGTACTATTTTAATGAAGCACATTGAAACTATAAATAACTTATTTACAGGATGGAAGATTAGTAGTAGTTGTTTAATTATCGTTAGTAGGATTCAATATAACGACCATCAGCATTTCTGTATAACTCAGGGAAGTAACTTGGGAAGTTATATTATCTGCAGCATTTCATGTACGTTCAGGTAAACCGTCCAGGGTCGCAATCCTTGTTAAGTAGACTTATGATTTGATATACCCCCAAGCGAAGAAGTCCAAAAGGGTAAGGTCAGGTGATTTAGCTGGTCACGGTCTGTTACCTCCACGTCCAATCCACCGATTTGGAAATTGTTCGTTCTGCTTATTTCTGATTTCATTTCACTTCTTTCCTTGGACTCGTCAGATAACTATTGCTACACGCTTCTCTATCTTCATCTTAAGGATCAGCAAAAAGACAACATAAATTAAACCATTTTCATAAAAATAATACTGGCTTTGGTTCATCTTATAGAACAGCTGCGTACTCCCTCACTTCTTCGAAATCTGCGTTGTTTCTATTAAGCCGGTGCACATGAAATGTCGTCTTTAAAGTAGAACATTACAGATACATAGTTTTTCTAAAGTATTACATATTTAATCGAAATAACTTCCATATGATTCCTCACACTTTGCTCAACGATTAGTACAATACGATTAGTATGTAACTTATGTGTATTACAATAAAAGGGGCCAATATGCACCGTTTCCAAAAAGATTGCAAATTGTATAGTGGCCTTTTCGGCACGAAGTACAGAGTTACTGACAAGGAGTGAAAATGAAGTCTGCCTCTACCATTCGTATCGACGAGGCCCGTAAGGGACTAGAGGTATCTAGATAACTACGCATCACAACTATACTTTATCTTCCTGGATAAAGTAAAAATGAATAATGATAAAGTTAACTATTCTGTTCCCTGTGCGCAACAACCGCCTAAAAACCAAAATTCTATGGTTAATTTCGCGGGCAGCGCAAAAACACGAAATTACCGCGCACTAATTACGAGTATCGCGGGGCCGTTTCTTTGGCCCGGGGAACACGACGGACGCTAGATTATGCTTGGCTGTTCGCTCGCGCCGCGAGAGTAAGGTAATTTAACTTTCCATTCGAAATTATGGAAATGCGGACCGCCGCGAAAAAGTTCAGACGCGGTTATGGAGACGAGCACCGCGTGATTTCGTTCGATTTCGTCTCCCCTTCCTCCCCACGCCGTCACGGTATGACTTTTCGGGTTACCACTGTTGTTAACACGGGGATTGTTTCGAAAATTTTTAGAATGTTCCACCATACTCGTTTTACACGTTTTCATTGTTGGCGAAATGCTTCGAATGGCTATTCTTGTGAATATGCTCTCAACATTATTTTTGCAAACGAGGTGATGATTTATAAACAATTTCTTACGAGTAAACTGCGGATTTTTATGCAAATATGTACACATATTTAGACTTCCATATTTCTTATGTTTACACATGGCTAACCGCACGAGTTACGACTCACGATATACTGACCACTGTGCATTTTTCGCAAGCGACACGTAGTAACATTTTTAGGTTTAAGCATCCATAAAGCGCACAGGTAGCTTCAAATAATATAACAATAATTTTTTTATATTGCTTACAACTTACACAGAATGCATGCAAAGTATGTTGCACAATTTAGTACATATTTTTTTAGTGTCGTAACGTTCGAAATAGGCAAGAAAAAATAGCATGATCACCTGACTAATTATTAGTCGTCATGGTTTTTTAAATTAAATTCTGTATTTAAATTTCACTTTGCCATTTGTACTGAGAAAATATGACGCTGCTGTAGCGAAAGGGTTAAATGAAGTTAGGATTAATATAAGTTAAATATGCTGCAGGTACATATAATTATACATGCAGCTTTAACCCGTAAATACTACTATCGGGTCCCACGGACTCAGCGCTTCAAAAATTCAATTTGTTAAAAATGCCTTTAATAATATTTCGTTTACTTTTATTGTTAATACAGTTTATTTAATGTTATTCAGAAGAAATAAATTTTTGTTTATGCAAAATGTGATTTTTATTGTAAATTTCAGGAGTGGGTCCTAAGTAAATTTCTACAATTCTAGAAGTACCAATTATGCCATCACAGGCTTTTTCAATCGAACAAAGTAATTTGTTCAGATCTTGCGTAACAAACATTTGTAAGGTTTCTTATGAGTGCTTGACTTCTTAGATTTAAGAACAGTATAGTTCTTACAGAAAGCTAGTTGAACAAAGACTGTCAGGCTGTAAGGGTGACCCGAAGAGTCACTGAATAAGGATTAATTAGACGTGGCAACAAACCCACCCGCAGAAAGCTCTCTTTCTCACAAGATCTTAATACAATAAACTTGTCTGAAAGCTTTCTTCTACGTTCCACCATGAACTAACCTTTCCTTTTACTCCCATTTTATTTTATCCATTTGCTTGTTTTCAAAGTTACGACATTCTTTACTGTATATACAGGGTGAGTCGCCTAACTCCACCACCTTAAATTACGTATAAACTGTTTGTTATATGAGAAAATCTTTCAAACTTAAGGCTTATCAACTCTTTTGCTCTTAGTCTGTACGACGCACGAGAAAGGCGGAAAGCATTAAAGTGCTAATGGCTGCTATACTGGCTCAGACGTTCCGCGTAGCCTATAGTAATTGTAAGAACCACATGAATAATAAAGCTATTTCAAGTTTCTACTATTCTAATTTGAATATAGTTTTATTTCATTAGAACAAGGTTAAAATGTACCTCAGCTTAACTGTATAGTTTACAATTCTACTTTACTATATGCACAGGGTGTCCCAGCTTATCTGTTACAAACCTATATTGCCTAACTTATTAAAGATACAAAAAATGTTTTATGTAGAAGTTGCATGGTACAAGGGGGCACACTTTTTGGCGGAGGTGAATATTTTTAACAAGCTCGTTTTTTTAAATGAAATTGTGAAACTGAAATAAAATTTGTTTACGCCAAACGATATGCCCCCTTGTACAACGCAACTTCCATATAAAACATTTTTTGCATTTTCAATATGTTAGGAAATATTAGCTTGTAACAGATAAGCTGGGACACCCTGTAGATTCGAGTAATCTCTCTTTAGAAGACTGAAATTTGCGGAATAAACAAATAAACAGTACTAGAAACAGTAAAAAAGTATGAAATATTGTAAACAATAAAATTTGAAAAGTGGTTTTAAACCTGCTTTTTTTAAAGTTTGGATTAAGTAAAAATAAATCTAATTTAACAGGGAAAACTTAATATTACCATTGTGAAATGTCAAAAAATATCACAGGTGTACCTGTCGGTCATAATAAATCCAGCAGTGTCCATAGTCTGTTTATGAGAACCAGTAATTAGTTAATTCATAATCTGACAGTGTAACGTGGTAACAATTCTTAAGCATCCTTAACACTAGATCTAGCGATGATTAATGTGCGCCTATTTCATTGAAGTGATCAAAATGACGCGTTTTAGAAAAAATACGTAATTCAAGGAAACGATGTTTAATTATACTTTTCTTTAGCTTTATTCTGCGTCAATTCAAAGTAAACATAGGGTAAATGTGCGAGTAGTTGACACTATAAGACTCATTTTTCATTGTAATTATTATCATAGAGTTTTATTTTTAGTGAGCAATTTTGTAGGTGGATAACTTGATTCATCAGCTGTGTTTAAATTAATTGAATTCATTAGTATTGACAAATAATTCTATAATAAAGTTTTATTAAAAAAAAAAATTGAACCCTCCAATCTGCACCAGTAGTAGACACATCAAATTTCTAAAGGCAATAGTAGTTGACAGCTTCATGAATCAGTAATTGACACCAGACAAAATAAAATACAATGTTTAATAGTCGTTAAAAATAAATCGTACATAGTAAAATTGCAAATCGCTCATTTTGACTGCATTCGTAGTTCCAGTTTTAATTAATGTACGATTTAAATCTTCTCTCCAGAAATTGTATATCTTGCATATTATTTTCGCTGCTTTATGCATCTCATAAATAAAATGACTGTATTGTTCAATTTTTACGATTTCGTCGGACAACGGTGAAAGAATTCCGAGAAAAAATGAGGGGATATAGAATGCTTCACGGAGTGAAGAAAGTAAAATTGTGTACGGAAATGGTTCCATATCCTGTCGTGGAAGCACCATATTATTTCTAGTAACATAATTTCGCGTGGCGCGCTGTGCACACCGGGCTACATTATGGTTGATATCATTATCGCAAAAAAATACGGACGGAGCTCCATCTTTTGTGAACCTCGCGGTCCTTATTTTCCCGGAAACCGAGCTAAGCATCGGATATCTTCTCGTATTAACGTTCTTAGTACTTCAGCCGTGCTTCTTTCGTGCACGGATTCCTTCTCTGTGTATTTCAGACGGAAGGTTTGCATTTCAGCGTTTAAATTTCACTTATGCTACGCAAATAATCTCGCATTTCCGCTCGATAAACGCAGTACTTTCCACACGAGTAATATCCACTCGCAATATTTCGAAAGTCTCGCATTCAGTTTCCTTTTCTTCGATCCTTGGACAAAAGTTTTCATTTTGACGAGTCGAGTTTTCATTCGCTCATTAGTGAAGATTTCGAACGAAAATAGTAAAAGATAGTGCTCTTAATTTTGTTAACTCGTATATAACAGAGTTTCATTCATTTCAAACGTCACAAATTCTTTTTAACGGCACAAGTACTCGAATATATATTAATACCATTTATAAAGAAATCGTATCTAAAAATGTATCGTACAAATTTTTACGACCGTTACAAATCTTCCCCATAAATTTAGTATTGTAACTTGTCCCAAAGGTGAAAGACAAGTTTTATCGTGCTCCGTAATAAAATTCGAGTTGTATTAATCACACAGAGTGCATTGAGACCGTGAATCAGGAATATGCGACGGAATTCAATTATTTCGATGAAAAAGTGGTATATGAAAAATTCATGTTACAGAAAGGTCGCACTGCCACTCGTTTTCACCTTGTTTTACTGCGAAACAATAGAACGATCGATTCTGCTCCCTATCTCCCCGTGTTTAAATAGAATTTCCTTGATTTATCACGAAAGCAGGAAGTCGTTCGGGTCGTGTATGGAGTTTATCTAAGACAATGAGATAGATAGTCCCTCCGCTTTATTTCCGCTTTTGGCAAACAACTCGTGCTTCCTTCCCGTTTCATCCCTTTGCTGCTTCCCAGTTCTCTTTACCTTTCACGCGAAACCGATGGATCTGTCAGAAGGTGGAAAGATCGCTATTGTAGCTACCGCGATCGACGTATTATCAAACTTTTTCAGTCAGGCATACTCCCTTTACGATTAAGGTTAACTGTATAGTGAATGTTTTTGGGACTAGATAATATTGTAATTCATTTTTGCTCAAAAATCTCTTCGTTACGTTAGAATATGTACTAAAATATGTAATTAAAAAATTTGATACACATGTAAATCGTACGTACCACATGTTTTCGAGATATAAAAAGTACACTGATTGAAATGATTTGAGGATTAAAGTACTGTGGAAGTTTCTAATATTATACAGAGCAATCGTTGACCGAAAATGTTTTAATACTTTTATACTACAAACGTTTCGTGTATTGTTAAAAATGATTGAAAGTCGGGATCCTTTAGGAAAGAAATAATTGATATTGTAGACATTGAAATAGATTCGAATCCGATTCATATTTTTCCTTTCAGATCATGAATATTATCAATTTGCGTAACATACAAAACAAATATTAAATATCTATAAAATGAGAATTCAAGGGATTTAAGTGACATGCAGAATATATTATTATTGATATGTATTAAATTTAGGCGACTTCTGTTTCGACTTTCTAATTTGTGGACATGTTTGCAGTGATTCTGAAAAAAATCCGGAAAGAAACACTAAAAAAATCACCGCAAGACTGCTAAAGTTAGTTCGAACTATCATCGCGAAACGGGGAGGGTATACTGACGAAAAAATTGATAACTTTATATTCATAATTTTCAATATATTTGAATATTTAAAGATTGTATTCAGTGTAAATAATCATTTGATTTAATATTGTTTGTGGTTATTAGTTTTAATTTAAATGTGAAGCTGACGTTACTAGCAAAGAAATTGCATTAATCTGCACTTCATCTGAAAAGAATTAAAACCAGCAAATTATACGTCAGTCTGCGTACGTCAGTTTTCACTGAGGAAATGTGTAAGTAATAATCAGAAACGATCGCACCTGTGACCAATATTCACATAGAATTGTTTGTTCATTTTAATCTGCAGAATTAGCTTTTGAAGCATTTACGAAACACTCAATATTTAGGCAGAGACAAATTGGGGTTCTGACGCTTCCAAGAGAAAGGCGTGACGAAGGAAGGCCGTCGTAGAAAAATCTCTGGACCAAAATCACAGAAACGTCGTGGAGAGGTGGAGGGTCGGTTTGACGAAATTTTGCGAAACGAAGGACTCGTGGTGTCTCACGAAACCGTGGCAAAGCGGAATTTCGGGTTTTCGTGGCACACGGTGCGCGACGACATATAAAGTCCATGCACAACCGGCGCATAAAGTAAAAGCGAACCCGGATGAAAAGAGCCGAGAACCAGCGGGAAACGTGCGTCTGAAGGGTTGGTTGAGTTGTGTGCAGGTTGCGAAAGCAGTCGGCACGGATAGAGCGATGCTTTCGTCCCTCTTTCCTCTTCTGTAACACTTTTTTTCTACCTCGATCCCTGCATCACTTCGTATCACTTTCCTTCGCTACAGAATGCTTCACAAGGCTCGGTTAAAATTTTTAATAAGAATTCTAGGTATTAACAGAAGCAAGGTGACCTGTGCAAACATATATTAAAAAATGTCTGCAGTTCTAATTACTAGAGGTATGATTTTACAATAAGCACTTAAGGATTTGCATTGTTCCGACCCATTCCTCATGGATTCTGTCCGGTCTTGTTTGTAGAACGCATCTTTTTTTTCACTATAGTTTGCTCCAGAAGTGTCGGTCTAAATTTTTGGTAAGAATTCTAGGTATCAGCAGAAGCAAAGTAGCCTGTTCGAATTCATATTCGAAAATGTTTGCTGTTCTAATTACCAGAACTATGATTTTACAATAAGCACTTAAGGATTTGCATTGTTCCAACCCATTCCTCATGGATTCTGTTGGGTCTTGTTAGTAGAACGTCGAAGTAGAATTTGCTTTGAGTGGTACTTCCCAACACAAGACCTTACAGATGTTCCTAGATCCGAATAGTTGGAGGTACAGTGTGTACGGACTTTATCATGGGCTTCCCTTGATATACCGTCTGTATATACAATGTATTTGTATAGTATACTGTGTACGCCATGTTTAATCTAAGCCGAGGCACTGTCAAACTTGTATAATATATTCTTTTATAGGTAACTGTTAGTGCTACATTTTTTAATTCTATCAGTAATCATCTATTGAGACATGTTTGTAGTTGTTCATAAGTTAACAGGATAGAAATGAGCACAACAAAACGTCTGAAAGAGTATACACCATTATTTGCGTTTACAGAATAGAATGTGAATTCACAGCGTTAATGACGGTTAGCTCCTTCAATTCTAAAATGCTGGGTTGCAAGTATACCCGGTGTGCTGAACATTATTATGATAGATCGCATGTTAGACCAAGTGTTTTAAGCAGCGCCGATTTTAAAAGACACCGAACACTGTATATCAACTCAGTATCATCTAGAGCACAATCCTCCCATTTTTAGTCAATCAACTGACCAATTATCATCTGCAAATGGTGATCAATAAACCGCACGTGATTATCAGTACATCTCTAAACACGAAGACATCACCATGATGAACCTAACTGCAGTACTAGCGGAACGGCAGAACATAAACTCGCAAGGCCACGGCTTACATCCTAAATCCTTTCGCAACTATCAACACAGCATCCCAGGCTGTGAAATCCTGTAGAATGTCAAGATAAACATAAATTGTCGCTAGGAAAATCTACTACAAAATCAATTATCACGATCAAAACTGTGATCCCAAGATTTTATAGTTGTACCACGAGTGCTACCGGACCTTGTCTTTTTTTCTTCGCAAACATTTCCTCTTCACTGCTCTTTGGACCGTACCTTGCGCTATTTCTACCTCTTTGTCAGTTCGTTCTCTCCCGTCTCAGTCGCGTCAATGTCAAAGAGATCTTTCCGCGCACGTTTTGAAGCGGAGCGTCGCGTATGATTTGAATAAATGGACCGCGCCACCAGAGAGCGGAGGGACGAAGCGAGTGCGAAGGGATGAAGGAAGGGCTCAAGGGAGGCACGGAGGCATCAAGCCCCGGCCACGGTGGACCATTTCGCTAACGGTTAGAGGTATAAGAAGCGGCCAGGACATCACGCCTCCTGCGGATCCATCTGAGCACGACGCTATCTCAACGTGACGAATGAGCAGCTTCTACGGATCGTTTCGCAGCGAAGGAAGCTCCCAGGCGGAGAGGAGAACGCAAATCGGAAATCGTCCGCCTGCTCCATGAAAATTGTTAGATAAAATTTATGAGAAACCTTGTTCGCGCTCACCGTCCTCTCTTCGGGAGAAACTTTTCTTTTTCTTATATACAGTGCTACAAATTGGACCGATCGTACTTCTGCACGCGTGGTAGCGAGAAGCTTTCGAGGAGAATTCCTATCGCGGTAGCTCGTAGAATCTGGAAATCTTGTTGACTGGTGAACTTGAAAGGAACCGGGTATCTCGGATGCTCCTGTAGTACGATTGTTATGGAACACTTGTGCTATCTCTATGGCAAATTAATGTGTTAAAGTCACGTTGAAATTGTGAGAGATGCAGGCTAAATATCACTCGAGTTGTGGTGGATTAGTTTTGTTTAACTGTTAAAACTATGGAGAAGTTAGGTAGGTAGGAGTGCAGCGGTGTTTAGGTGTTTACTTGTTAGTTTGGACGTAACTGGAGCGTTTGTTAGTTTCTGCCAATTTTCTTGGTTAAGTTTTGACGTTGCAAAGTTATTTCGAATCAATGAATGGCTAGAAGGAGATGTACCAGAATTCGGGAAGAGAGGTATAGGGTATCCACGTTGAAATCCAAAAAGTTAGAAGTTTTGTTGTCCGCAAGCAGTCGCGACACGCAAGAACTTTAATTCAAATATTCAAAAGACAGAAATGATATCGAATGGTAATATTTTCGTTAGAATATAACATGATATGTTCATGAAAAGTACAGTAGAACTTCGATTAGCGAAACTGTAATCAGTAACACGATGGATCACATTGTAACCATGTGTCACACAAAAATAATGATTTTATTTTAGAATGTAAAATACATAGTGGTACAGAATTAAGAGCACAGTATCATCAATGAGAATTTTAGCTTGTAACTGGCATGAGACGACCAATTTTTGGATGACTACTGTTTAGATAATCGAGGTTCTACTGTACTGTGAAACTTTGAAATGTTTCGTAAATACGAAACAGAGATACATCACTGTGTTATAATTCTTATGAAACGTGCACTCATGTTTATATAGAATATTACAGTTTTATGATTTTGATGACAGGTGTATCTTTACTAGGTAACAAATATTTATAATACATTAACGATCTAAAATAATAAGTACACTATTACATACAGAAAAGTTTTGTAAAACATTTTCCTACAATATACTGTAGCAAGTACCATATTCTTCACTATAACGGTCAATGAATCAATATAATCGCTCATAAGTAAAAGGGGAGGTTTATGAGGTTTCTTGCCCCCTTATATCCATTATTCGATTCAGTTTTCCCAAGTTGATGGGTGTAATTATGACGTAGAACGCATTACGCCACATTCGTCTGAGTAATACCAAAATGGGCGACCCTGGCGTAGATTATGAACGCACGGTCGAACCTGCACTATCTTAGGGCAGCACGTACATGGCTAACACGATGTCTGCTCTCTGTTCCAGTTCGTCCCAACGTCCGAGAGGCACGTATTATGTGAGGTGAAACTTGCAACGAGGGAAACGAAGATGTCCGCCATCAGCATAGCTGCATGGCTCCTCAGCGCCGTCGCTTTCGCCGCGATTAATAACGGTGAGTCTCATCAGAAAACACTCATCATGGGAACTGTTCGTAGGACACCTAGAACAGGCCATTCGAGGACATTTATTCATCTGTATGTTTTTTTTTCGTATCTCAAGAAGGTTGAAAAAAGTTAATTTTGCAAATTAAGATGTATGACCACAAATGCCTTAGTTTGGAGAAGTCTGTACTACCTACATTTAACTCCCTGCTTTATAATAACGAGTCACACTCGAGTTGCAGGTTATAGTCTGTACATTGTACAGATGTGTTTTATTTGAATATGATTTATTAAAAATTTTATATTACAGCACTCTTGCTTTTGAAAGAATTTATCTGAAGCAAATTGTAGATGCTACTAATATTCTTTCAGCATCTCTCCTTGCAGCACTCGAATAATAAACTTCAGTGCCGTCAAGTTTCAAGTGACTCATTATGGCCCGACAAACTTTAAACTAACAACTAAAAAATTAATATCCAAAATTGTTGTTCGAAATAATTTAATTTTTCTTTTAAGAACGCAGCAACACTGTTTCCGAAAATGTATGTGTTAAAATTGATACGCTTACGCGCACCCTTTTTTTAATACGAGTTAAGAGGAAGGCTCTTTTTAAGCTCTAATCGCAGATGATCACGACAGAAACGCGAAGTTATTTCTCGACCCATTTCTCGTATCATATCGTTTTTTCGAAACGTTGCTCGCTCACTGGCCCATTATACTTTCATTTCCTTGCCACTTGTTTCAAAACGTTTTGTGGTGGATTTTAATTGGAAGGGAGCATGCGAGCGATACCTTTCGCCGTAGCATTTTAACAAACAGTTAGATGGTTGAATTGTTGAAGTAGGAGCGAGCGCAACGATCGCATTATCAACGTCCGATAAGCTTCCAAAGTACGCGTGCCGGTGTTTCTTAATGGCAATTTTCGACCGTTTAATTCATTTCTTCTGTTTTTCGTTGGAAAAGTATGTACAAGCCCGTTATCGAGTACGTAAAAGAGGGTAAACCGATTGCGGGTCGAAACATAATGAAAATAACGATAAAGGGAGTACTCGAGGCTGTCTTTGCCATCGGTTTCATGACGTTCAAAGTTTCCCTACGCTTTAAAGTCGTTCAGGTTCAACTTGGATTCAAGAATAGCTCTTTCAAGTCGTTAACGAACTTCCGAGTTTCTTTTCCCTTTCTTGCGAGTGTTTCGGCAAAATCGAGCGGAAGAACGCTGACATTCCGAATGCCAGGTGGCAATTAACGGTAACGCTGTTACGGTAGTTGCTAAGTGATTTTCCAGTTGCGGAGAAAATTCCAGCCGGTTTGCGCGGTGGTAAAATTGAAAATTCACCGATATCCTTAGCCTCCGAGGCAGGACACCATAATTAAGTATTCTTCTCTTGCGGAAACTCTGTCTCGCCGCTCGATAACTAATTTCATTTTCTCGGTATCCGATAGATACGAGGTCACGGTTGCTACGTAGGAAATTATGTGATTTACCTTCGTCGTCGTCATCGTTATCGTCTTTGTTCTTGTCGAAGAGCCACGAAGAAGTTAAATCTACAATTCAAATGCTCAGACTTGACCCAGAACAAACGAACGCCTTTTCCACCCCGCAATCGAGGGGTTACCCTGTTTCATCGTTTCAGAGTAGAATAATTTTCGTGATTGCCAGGTACCGTTTTCACCACCCCTCCGCCTCTAATCTCTCCCCAGAATGAACGAAACGCTTCACACAGAGGCATTCCGTGCTCGTGCATATGAAATTCAGAGTTCGTTGGGGCTCGATTGTGTGAAGAGGGTGTGACAAAATGATCCTGAATCAGAGTGCGTTAGTTTGTTTGACGATACGCGTTCGGGTACAATCGTTTGATCCCCAGCAGGGGTGAAATGCAAATATATGAAAATTTATTGACTTTGTCAGATTTCATAATTAACGCGAAGTAGAACTTCTTTCGTTTAATCATCGGTTTAATTAATCTTCTACGTGAAGCTCAAGAGCTTCGCTCGAAAGTGCTGAGGAATGCAGATGTTAAAAGTCTGGAGGTTATATGGCAATAATTAAGACTGCGAAGACCGTTAAATTAATTATTTCATTAACTTGTTGAGTGCCGCAGTGAATACTGTCATACCTAATCAGACACCTTATAATTCGTTTTTTATGTAAATTCTGAAACAAAAAAGTTTTTAGTTATTCGATCGCATAGTTTGTGTTTTATATTGTTATTTCGATAATAATGTTAATACAAATTTTTAAGAAATAGTAATCATTTAAATAAATTACATCGATGGCGCCGATTGCTCGTTAACCCCAAGGCATTCAATGTGTTAAAAATGAAAATGAAAATAAAATTGATTTAATATATTATGTTTTTAAGAATTTCAGTATTTTTTGATCAGTTATTTTCTATAGGTTATATAAGGGTGAACCGCCTAGCACGGCCACCTTAAATAATTCTGTAGGTACTGGACGGATTGAAATTCTTTTTCTTTAAATAACATGGTTCAGAAAAGCCTTCAAGATGATTCTATTACATGTTTTTTTACAATAGTCGTTTTTTCCTAAGTTTTCAAGGTCACCTTTAATTTTTTATAGACAAGCCTATAATTTTTTACACACATTTTTTAGGTAATATTGAAACGAATTCAGCAAGCATAAAATATTTCTTTTCTTGTTCAAACTAAGGGAAGGGTAAAAAAGAGTAGGCGAGCGAAAAGGAAGTTTGTGTGATCTTATTAACGTAACATACCTCGCATGCTACGCTACTGTATACTTTCCGGCGTTGTTGATAGATTAGTATTATTTATTATTGATCTTTGACTGATATGTGATTTAAAAAGAAAATAAAAAGAAATCAGAGAAAAATATTTTATAATGTTTGCCGAAATCGTTTCAAAATCAGTTAAAAGATGGGTGTAAAAAAGTTCTAAGTTTATATATAAAAAACTGAAAGTGTCCTTGAAATTTCGGAAACAAGCGACTACGAAAAATTATAATATAATTACCCTGAAGGCCGTTCTGAACCATGTTATCTTAAGAAAAAAATTTTGAATTGCTCTAGTTACAATAGAATAATTGAAAATGATCACGAGGCGGTTCACCCTGTATAATTTCGTAATGGTCAGAACATTTTGTATCTAGAATTACTTTTTTCCAATTAAATACAATAACTCACGAGACCCACTCCTCAACAATACTACCACATTCTAACACAAAATGTCCGCTTTAAATAATCATGACAAAAATCATGATATCCTCCACTCTTTTCCAATTCAATTCAACCGTATTATTTTATTTTTTTACATCCGGTGGTAGCAATACGCCTCCACGTTTCCACCAAAAGAAAGAATTAAATACTGACATTTGGAGGGCCGAAACAATGTCACATAGAACGGGAAATAAATTGAATCGTTACTCGCGAGGGGTAGGCGCGCAAACTTCTCGTTAAATTCCATCCCGTCCGGCGGTCAATCGAGTACGCATCAATCGAAAGGTAAATCGATACAGTAATTGAGAGAAAGAGGTATCAATTTCTTGCTCGAGTGTACCGGTGGTCGTTCTTATCGTTTTAATGGGACCGTGAGCTCCTGTGGTCCCGTTCACCCTGTTTTTCATCGAATGCATCCCGCTGGATGAACAAGGACAGTACAGGTATTTTGAGGTTTTCGCCTCGTCTCTGTGCATGTCTGTGAAACTTAGACGGCCTTGTTAGATCGAAATCATTAAAACGAGAATGCTCGAGGAGGTCGCGATTGTGTGGGTGGGTCGCACGGTCGCGTGCACACGTGGACGAGGAAAAAAACACGTAGAGGCAACTCGTTGGCTTTCGTCTCGAGCTGCGGGCAATAAACACTCTTTTTTTCCCGGGCAAACAATGCAGTGACACGGGGTGAAAAATTAACGAGGCGCGGGCTAAATTCAAACTCATCTCTGTCCCTCTGTAGGGTGGCCGATCTATTACAGTACGGACGCCGAAGGCAGGCACTTCAAGGTCACTTGTAACTTACCTAATCAGGCTAAAGTGTACCAACAGTTTGAATCAGTT
Source organism: Macropis europaea (assembly GCA_916610135.2). Lineage (NCBI taxonomy): Eukaryota > Metazoa > Arthropoda > Insecta > Hymenoptera > Melittidae > Macropis > Macropis europaea. The sequence continues at coordinate 34,265,582 of OU744343.1, forward strand.
TTGTCATATTGAAAATTGGAATGGATGTGAAAAATAATAAACATCGTTAGTCAAGGCACACATTTCGGAATGTTTGAGATAATTGAGAAGAGGTTGCTCAATCAAATTCAACCCTTAACTGGTGATGTGCTGTTTTTGTTATATAACAGGCGATGTTGGGTTAGTCAGACCCTGTAATTATATTATTAATAATTAGTGACGTAGGGTCAATATTACCCTGTAAAAGTTTTGAATTAATCGAAAATCACAAAACAATAGACACGTGGAACATCTTAGGTCGTTTATAGCGTACTAACTTCAGGATACTTGCAATGATCAGTCAGTGCGGAGTATAAATGGAGTGGGAGTAACAAAAATAAAATGAACGGGGTCATGTTGACCCTACGTCGCCAGTTAAGGGTTAACCCTTTGTACAGGTATTTTTTATGCTTATAGAAAAAATTATGCAACATGGTACCATTTTATGGTGAGGCAAAACAGTTTGTAACTCTAATGTTATAATGAATGATAGTATACAGGCTTTGTACATATGATGTACACATGTATAGCGTATCTATGGTGATTGTAAATATGGAAGTCCATAAATCGGTTTGCATTTGGTGTTACACCTCACAGACATTGCATTTGAATATTTCTCAAACCTGACAAAAATTCATATTGAAATATTCATGTAAAATACAAATTATAAGATCGAATTAAACACACGTCTGTCCAGATATGGGAATTTTCACCATCCTACTGATCATGTTAATTAGTCAGCTGTACAGAAACATGGTTTCGAGGAAAACGTGTTTAAACTTTAATGCATCCATTAACCTGACTTGACGCGTAGTCCTTTCACTGCTGCAACTTCGCCAATTATCCGTATTTCAAAAAAATCTTTTACCACAGAATTCTACACGCATGAAACTCTAAAAAGGGAAACATATTTGTTCGATTGTTTGAAACCGACGAGGTGGTCTATGACGAGACATCGAAATACAATTTCTTACATCAAGTTGTTTATTCAGTCGTCGATTATTTCCATCGTGCGGAATTTAAACAAAATGTGTTTCGATACATAGGTAGATAAAATTTTTAATTGTAAATTAATCGTTTAGTGGCAGCATAAACGAGGATTTGGGAGACAAGGTACTTAAGTTGATTGTAGACGAACCGCGACGTAATCCCCGTCTCCGGATGCTGCGAACGCTGCATCGTATTAGAATTCCCAGAGTTAATATTTCAAAGTGCATGCAGGTTGCTTTGTAATTTCGTGTACGCGTTGCTTTGTAACAGAGCGAATGCTTGAACGCCGGTACCAGCGATATCGACGCACACATCTCGTTCCAGGGAATCTCACAAAGAAATTGCAGGTCTTTCGTTTCCAGGAAGACGAAAAATTCATCTTCAATATGTTCAATTAACTCTGAGGCTATTGAATTATGTATTTCTCATTCTGCTAAGGGGCGGTAATACAACAAGAAGGCAAAAATATGTAAGATCTCAGATGGAATACAGTTCAAAACGTATACCGAGTGTTTGAAAAATATAGTTCACTACTATAGTTCACACGTTGAGCGCCGGGTGTACCACCGGTAGCGCACGTATCAATTTCAATTTCGTAAAATAACTAATTACCCCAATGAAGTTTTGAGTAATATCTATGATATAATGATAGTATAAAATAAGAAGAATATTATCAAATAAATTAATATTTATATATTCAACGATATGCGTTAATAAAAAGATAGTTTCGTGTGTCTGACTAGTTCTGCGACTTTCCACTGCGCCGCTCAACGTGCTAAGAAAGTAACAAAAATGAACAAATAAGTTGTAGCCTTCTCAGTTAATTAACACGTTGAATGCCGTGGGGGCCGCCGGTGACCGGCACCTCGAATTTAATTTAATTAAATAATTATTGACTGTCACGAAATTCTGTGCAAACTTCATACTGACATAATAATGTAGGAACAGCAGAACACAATTGAGTACACAAATCTATTTTTTCTTTACGATTTATGTACAAAATAGTAAATTGTATCGTGTCTGATTAGGTATAGTTGTATCTACTGTGGCACTCAACGTGTTAATTGCAAGAAATGCACATAGTTAAGTCACGTATGATCGACGTGTATTTTTCAGTCCATTGAAATTTAGATTAAAAATATTTACAATAAAATTTTTGTACCAGTTTTATATTCTTTTCAGTAGATTGATGATACCCTTCAAAGAGTTGCATTCTCAAACTACAGTTAATTTATCCATAGGTACTATAAAAAACTCAATTTATAAAATAAAAATTGAATATCTTTAAAACAAAGGAAAATGAAAGCGTATGTCCATTAAACCACATTTTCTATTTTTGCAAATTCTCTCAGTCAGATAACTTTAACTCCATACGAAACTGTAAGTCTGGACTGATTAAAAACATGCAAGCATATCGAATGAACCCTAATATCACCGAAAATTCGATTACACTGTGTAATGACCTAGTTTCGTATCAGAAAATAACTTTTCGCTCGGTTTCTGCTTGAAACCCGTCAATTAATTGTTTCGCCAATATTCCGGTTACGATAGGCGGCCGCGTACACAACGGTCGAACCATGAACAATGCCAGCTGTCAATTAATGCGAAAATAATACAAATCCAAGTGCAGGTTCGGTTTGCATTATTACCAGATATCCGGGCCGGCTGTAGTCCTCGCTTAACTCCCGCTATCTCGTCTTTAACGTCACGTCCAACAGTCGCTTCGTCAACGAACGTTCGGCAAATTGGTGATGTAATTACGAGTCCCTGCTTGGTCAACAGGCTTACCTGCCCGCTGGAATTGCTCGTAATGACCGATCGGACGTATCCCCTGCATCTATCGTGGATTCACCGACTCGATATACATGCTACACATGCATGCACACACGTGAATAGAAAACGTGTACGAGCGTGTGTACACAGAAAGTTGAGCGTCAGCGCTGTATTTCGGTGCATACGTTCCGATGACGATGCTGCAAACATTGCACAAGCATCGCCTCCACGAACGGAACGAAAGACAGGGAATAAGCTACTTGACGGGGAAATACCGTGTGACACTATTATGCAGGGTTTTCACGAGGAAAGGTCGACACCTTGAGAAATGACAGTGATGCTTTATGTTCTTGTGAGATTTCTATTTGTTAATTTGTTAACTGGGTCAGGGAATTGTTGTTTGTAGTACGAAATGATTAACAGGTTTGATTAAGAGGTTTAATCCGGGAGTGCACAACGTGGGGGTCTAGTAGAATCCCACTCCTGGAAGAGATGACTGGTCTGATGACTAGTTTATAAGATGTTTGCATCTTAATATTTTTTATTGTATAGTATTCAGCGACGTTAATATTTTTTTTAGATCTATATTGTTTTAGTTTTAATCAGCAGCTATAAAACACGAAGATTTTTATATATTGTAATCAATAAATGTTACTTTTTTATCGGGAGTCCATGAGCACCCCACGTTGATACTTATGTTTCAGAAGTTCACGTGTGCACTGCCGGGTCAAATATTCAATAGCAAATAGCGTGAGAGCAACTAATTGTAAGGGGCACCGTGCTCATAAGATGAATTGACTCAGCTTCACCAGTTAACAGGTTAAGAAGATATAGGCCTTTGAAGTTGCACTGCTGGACGCTTACCTGACCACCAAGGTCACTTGATTTATCATTGTTACGTACAGAAGAATTCGTATTTTTAAATTGTGTTCTGCAGAGTCTGCGGTAGCCTACAAGGAAGGATAATGAAGGACTGCGAGTTCTTTAGGTTTATAAAAATTATATTGCGGTTAGAATTCGACGATCGTTTTTATTTTTGAAAGAGGTCACTGTCGCAATTTCCCTAATTCCTCGAAACTTCGTACAATGTCCAAGCTGGTACCTGTGGCGATTGCAATTCTGTCATACGATCTTCTTCGTAACTGACATTGTAGATCGCTGTATTTGTCTTTACACGTTGTATGCCACGAGGGTCACCGATGATCGGCACTTCAAATTCAATTTAATTAAATAACTATTTATTATTATACAATTCTGAGAAATTTTCATATTGTAACATTAATTTAGAAACATAAGAACGCGAATGAATACCCGAATAGTTTTTTCCTTTACGATTTATGTTAAGAACAATAGATTATACATATTATGTCCGTGGACATGACTGTTTTCACTGCGGCATCCGACGTGGTATGACAATTATTATAACATAGAAAAAAATATATAGCGTTGAAATAACCTTATTTTTCAGTCTTATGACGAAAATAATTACAGATCTTTCATGTGAAACATTTTTACTTGTCATGAACATTACAAAATTTATTTGAATGTCCTATTTTAAGCACCTCACCCTCTATGCACTTTAACTAATAGCGGCTGCGTTTAATAAGGGACATCACCCAATTGATGCACGCCGATTTTGATGCAATTCCGAAATGATCCGGAACGCGAAACAATATTCGATATGTTCTTCTTTTTATCGGCAAACAACCACGTTGAATGTGTAATTTAATTTAATTTAATTGCGAGAAGATTATACAAATTTATATCAAAACCAATCACATACCCGAAGGCTATTGGCAAATGCGAAATATGAATGTAATTTATAAGGTAATATGTACTCTGATGATGAAACTAGAAATTCTAATTTATCTGTATTTTTTTTTTGGATCTGTAATTCGTGCATACAAATTTTGATGAAAATAATTCAATATTCTGTAGAAAAATTTGCAAAAATAAGTTACTTTTTTATACAAATAAATTTATCAAATAAATGCTAACAATAAATAGTAATTTTCCAAAATAAATTTTTCCTAAGTCTGTTTACACGCTGAAATTTGTCATTCAAAAAGACAAAATTTACATTTTGAATTTTCTGTCTACACCTAATAGTTTCTGAGCTATTCAATAAAGTAACTTTTTCAACCCTAACTTCGGTTGTTCTTTACTCCCTTTCAACATGGATGTTTTCTGATAAAACAGACACGTATCGAAAATTTTTTCGAGCTTCATATTATATCAAAGTTCCACAAAAATCGTCGTGTACCAATTGGCTGATGTCCCCTGTCAGAAACAAAATATTTGATGACCAAAGTTCGTTCCTTCTTCGATTTGACCTGGACAAAGTTCTTAACCCGCCAGTGCTGGCTTCTGATCTGGGAGGCCCAAAGAATAATATTCGTTTCTGTAGTGTTTACATTTTTCTAACATTTTTCCAATTAAATATTAATTCTTTTTTCTCTCCCCATTGAAAACGCTCAGTGAAGACATATATCTAGCTTGAACATAAAAATATATGCAAATAAACGCCAAAAATTAATAAAAACAACACTGGTTCTGAAAGACCCGGTGCAACCACTGGCGGGTTAAAAATTGCTATCCACCACTTCCCAAACCTCGATGAAGCAACAATGCTTGCGGAACGTTCATAGAAAATCCCCAAAGACCTCGAACTTGACACAGGAAACCCCCAAATAATCGTCACGAAGACAGGAAGTTCGTTTAATCAAAATTGCGAGGGAAGAAAAGCAAAAGGCAACAGTTTGCAGGGGTTCGCAGTGGATAACTGAGTTGGAAGTAGAGGTTTCGTGCTGGTTGTGTTTCGCGACACGGATCCACGAACCTTTGAGGACAGGAGCCGCGTGTCTGAGATGTAAGAAGATCGGGGATGATGTAGTTGGGCCCGCAGATATAGGTTGCTGGGCTCTATATATCTTTATCTCGGTCGGGATTGCATTGTTAGCACGGAGCGCATTGTTTGAACGGTGACGCGAGGCCTGGGGCGACCAATCAGCGTTCACGCTAGCCGTGCCTTATCAAAGATTTCTACCACCCCCTGCAGGGCTTAAATCAACCCGTCCCAAAGTCCTCTCTCTCTCTCTCTCTCTCTCTGCCTTTCCTTCTCTCTTCTTCCCTTCCTCTACGGTTTGCGGAACTTCGCTCCAACGAACCGCTATCTGTAAAAACAGATCGACCCTAATTGTCAATCCTTAGCCAGTTTGTAACGAGCTCGACGCTGCACGGCCTCGTTCGGCGTTTTTACGAAGATTCGTTAGGATCATCCGATCAACCGTTTCGGTCCGTTCTGTTTCCGCCTGTTCTACTCGTATTTGCTCCAATTGTAACTGACATACGGTTTCGTTGGGCGTTGCCCGGTGAAATTCTGCCCCCGTTTGTTCGGCGCACGGTCGAATTCTATGAAACACGAAGAATAGAATATCGAATAGTTCGTACGGTGGCGTGTTGTGTTAATTAACGAATTCTCATTGGACAGATTCGTTCTTGCAGTCGAATTGTTATTGTCCCCGTGCTTTGAGTCACAGCTTCGGTGCGTGAATACCGAAACGATTCTGAAAGACTTTCCTCGTGAAGTTATGACGGTGTTATCGTGTTTAATGGATACACGAAACAGCATTATACTTGTAAACGAATCGATTGCAATGCGTTGCGGTCACCCGATGGGGAGCGTAGATACATAATTTTAAGATACGTTTGCAACCGGAGCAATTTATTGCTGCAATTGCGCTTTCTGGGAAATGCAAGTCGAAAGCGACCATCGAACATAGCTTTCAGTCATGTCTACCGTTTAATTTCTTCTATCTGCTTTAATACCCAGAAGGTTATTAAATATAAATTGGATTTCTACAAATTGTATAATGATTGAATAATTAAACATTATTAACTTTTATGAATTATACTTGAAAAGTAGATTTAAGGTGTCTGGCCAGGCATGTCTGTTTTCCCTACGGCGAGGAAGAATAAAATCTGATCTGACTGTACAGGCTAGACAAAACATTACAGAGTAAACAGGAAAAATATCAAGCTAGAGTATCATTACAATTTATCATGTCTACGATCAGAAATGCTATCATTAGACTCTCTCAAGGAATCGATCGTGTATGTATCTCGACGTCCCGATCGAGAACGATGATACATAAATTGTAAGACGAGTTAAGCATCGACGACACGGACCTTGAAGCTAGATGCATCACAGTGTAGATCTCTGTATAAAATTCCTTAAAGGTCGTGCTTCGATTTCTCGAGGTACAGCGAACCTCGATCATCGCTCAACTCAGCTGACGGTCTACAGGAATCTTTAGAAACAGGGTAGCAGGGGCATAAAAGTGTACTTGGTGCGTAAACTAATGCTGACGGTATTGTTCTCCGCTGAAGGGTCGGCTAACTAGGAGGTTATTACAGCCGTGGAGGTAAAAATGTTGATGCAACTCGGTTGCTGGTTACTCCTTTGTTCTGACCCCTTAAAAACACGTTCCCAAAGTTCGTTTGAAGTCCGACGTTTCTTGAAAGAACGCAGAAGGGTTCGCCGGTGTTATTGTATTTCGCCTCTTATCGCCTGTCGGTTGTTTCGCGCCAAGGGAAAACTCGGTCCTCCGCCTGACGTGGCGAAAGAGATTTATTTCGGGGAGAAACGATCGTGACCAACGTTCGTTATATCGTGAGATTTCTGTGTCTCAAACACGATAGAAATTTCTGCCCCCGTGCGCTTGCAGAATCACGGAACGCTGAAGCACTTGAGCGCTGGCTTTTGTTCGTCTTCAAATCCGATGCTAATGGACGGGAGATGTAGAGACAATGTTGTTACGAGTTTTGATATTTAATAACTCATTGCTCATTAGCGACGGTGGCTCGCACTTCTCCTACTGAGTTGCCCCACCATGGGGCTCAGGTTGACTCGTCCGAGTCATGGTGGGAAGATACGGGATACATCATAGCACAGTGTTGTTTCTCTCTCTCTCTCTCTCTCTGACTTGAGCGGAAGAAAGTTTGACAGTATTCAAACTTTCCATACTTTCACGTGAACATATGTGAATGAATAAACAATATTAATTTCGAAGGTTATTCAAACTAATTCTTCCAGTCAGTTTCATATCTGTACTTTATTTTCTCTGTTGTATTTTCTGTATAGGTTTTGGATAAAGACAGCAGAGAAACTTTTTTCATTGACCCTAGTTAGAAAAATTTGATTCTAAGAAACCATTTTCAACTTTTAAGAACATCTTGTGGACGATGAAACCGAGTACGTCCATTCGTGGTAACTTACGATATCCAGGAGAACGTTTCGATAGTTCACCAGATTTATTATCGCGTTGAAAGGTATAGATCATATCGATGGTCGAGCAAGGAAAGAAGTCCAACGGTGGAAATTGAAGTCTTTCGTGGAAGGTAAACGGCAGAAATTAAATTATACTTCTTCCACATCCGTTTTAATTCCGTTGTTTATCAACGGTTACATGAAAATTGCATTGCTTATTAGTCTTTACGTAACTCACGCGAAATCCCAGTAATTGTTGCTCTCATAGTAATGTTATTAGTTTAAGCACAATACAAGTATATGCAGAGCAAGCTGACTGAAAATCTGTACAGAGTGAGTCATGAAACTAATGATAAGGTACTCTATATATTTTGTTTGTAAATAGAGAAAAATGGTAGAAGATAAAGATCAATGATTTAATTAATTTTATTTTCTAATGGTCATACTTTTTATCCAACTGCAACGATCCATTTCATAGATAGCCATCCGGAGCAACGCCTGGCTCCGGCCTACCCCTATCCCGCGTCCATTCCCCTCACGTAATAAAAAAGTAGAGATGTAATGTCTGGATAAAACTGATGTCACATATAAAAAACATTATTCTTACTACGTCACTGTTTCTTGAAAAGCCGTACTGGCCAACAATCACCCATGTTTTCGACGTCATACCCAGACCACAACCTACGTGAGGGGAATGAACGCAGAGTGGGTAGGCTAGAGCCAGGCCTTGCTCCGAATGGCCATCTCTCATTTACCTGAACAATGGAAGTGTATCTACGTTTCAAAAATCGCTGTACTCTTCCAAGTATAAATTGATTTTCTCGTCATTCTAAGTGCAAAAATAGTAGAACAAGGTGTTGAAGAAATGATATTTCTACGACATTATCATAGCAAGAAGACTTATGATAAAAGTTTGTCGTAACACCAAACTGCACAACCAGTGAGAAAATAAAAACATATTTCACATTTTTTCGTTTTGCGACAAGAATTTCAACTTTTACGTATAAACCGACACTCGCGTATAATTTGATCAACATAATCTACGCCACCCATGAACAACCTCGTCCATAAGAATTAGGACACCTGCTGATCTCACACAAAATGTATGTATGGTGTATTTGATCCAGATTAGAGAACTTTTGCTAGTTTTATAAGATCATACTAGTAGAAATATATATTTATTTACATATATACACTATTTGTATAATTAGTTTTCCATTTATTGCATTTGACTTATTAAAATGGGATGAATTAGATAGGAAAATCCAAGCGTTCTGTTCAAAATCTGAATGTGACCTGTGGAATCATTTACATTCGTTCATTAAAACGAATGCCAAAATTGCTTAAGGCAGTGGTCGAGAGACGCGGCGGATACATATATAGGCGAGAAGGAAGTTTAGTTTTATTACACACAACTGGTGAGATCTCTGTTGTGATATTGAATGTACGAATTCTATATAACCTAAGGTATCAAACTACATAACAATTCTTAAAGCTTTTAGTAAGTAACTACTAATATTTCAGGTTTACTTAATTTTTTTGTAAGTGTTCTAACACTTATGGACAGAATGTACATATGTACTGTTTTTCTTCTCGTATTGATAATACATAATTATAAAACATCCTCTGTACAGCATCGAAAATAATGCAATGAAAAGACATGCGAGATATCTTGTCCAAAAAATCCAATGGGTTAACAACCATCACCCACTCGAACTCGCGACATATACGTGTACACTCGTATAAATGTCATAAAATAATCCCTCATTATTATCTGCCGTTTACTCGGACTCATTCCATACAAATGGCCCAGAGTGCCTTTCGCGAATGTTTATCGAGAATTTAGTATCGCCATGGAGGAACCCGGCGCATTATGCTGCGTTGATCCTCAGCCTGAAATCCTTGGATCAGCGGGTGCAACGGGAAAACGTTTCACGGTATAAACGAACAAAGGAGGGGATGCAGAAGAGGAAAGAAAGGAAAGGAAGCCGAAGGAGCGCGACAAATCAACGGGTAATACCTGCGCCGATTTTCCGTGTTAAAGGCGGAAAAGGAGCGGGCCGGTTTTAAACGAAACCGAAGCCCACTTTGTCCGGTTTTGTGAGAACGAAATTGCAGTTGTCGCCCCCGGTGCACACCATATTTCCTTACAGCTAATTCCATCCAGTGAAAAGGAAAAAATGGCTTTGCAGGAAACCGACGGACTTAACCCCTTGACGTACAAATTAATTCAAAAAATTCTTGTACATAGATGCGATTCAATTTTCTTACGCCTGTCGGTACAGATAGTGATTGAAAGGTAAAGAACATGTTTCCGTTTTCAAGTTCAATATTTGAATGATGTGAAGAGTATGTTTTTGCACGTAGTTCTAGTTTATTATACAACATTATGAGAGATTGAAATTCAAGAGGAAAGGGGAAACGCAGTTACAGCGGAGACTTCCATAAATGATTTTATTTCCAGGACGTTATCTTTATCTTTCTGATTTTAATGTTACTGGTCTTTTAGTTTCATGTGTTTTTTTCCAGGATCATTATAAGTAAGAAATGGAACTTTGATAAAACTATATTTTGTTCTGTGAATGTTTAAAAAATGTAGTTTTTATTTTTGAACGATTTTAAATATGCGTTTTTCAGATATTTGGACATATTAAATTGCATAAAAATCCGCAGTCTAGTTATATGAAAGTATATGTTAGTGTTTGAACGTGAATGATGAGTGGAACTATTAATGTCGGTGGAATTTCTGTGATTCGAATATGTGTAAAACGTTGTACACGTGTACAGTTAAGGTTCAGTAAACAATTATTATTATTCTGATAGAAAATTTGTGGTAGAAGGTTCGTCTTCGTCGCTATTTATACATCTAGTAGCATGTATTATGTCACTTTCGTCACTGTCTGTTTCATTATCGTCTTCACTAGAATCCATACCGTCCACTTTCTTCCGATCTGATTTTTCAAACTCACTCGAATCAACACTTTCTTCATTACTGTCATAATAAAAATTTGTCTTAAATGCCATACATTACAGTACTATTATACACAATAAAATACAGTAAAAGTACTACTTCCACGTACGTATCCCAACAGAAATTAACCCTGTTCATAATTACAGTAGATTATCTTATACTTCGTTTATCCAAACTAGTTAACCGAAAATTGGTCAATTTATATAATTTATTGGCTAAAATTATTATTAACTCCTCAGCGACGGAATTTTACTCTTCTCTTACTATCTCTTACCCTCCCTTGCTATTATCTTCAAGCGGACGGAGGCGATTTACGTACTGTGAAAAATCTGTTACAATATTTTAACTCTTGAAGATTAATATTAATTTGTTGTTAGTGTTCCAATGTTAATATTAATTTGCTCTTAACATGTGGCACACTGTACACCATGTAGTAATTACATTTGTATTTTTTTACTAACTTTGCTAACGTTAAAATGGTAAAAGTTGTTTATTTTAGATTCGGAACTGAAGATGGATACTAATACATTGAGCCAAAAAGGTAGTATGTGGTTCAGTTTATTTCTCAGCCACCTGTTCTTCACACTTCAAAGGAACTAGCTTAATAATTTATAAACATAAGTAACTCTAACATAAGTCCATACAACATATAGAGTCCATCTTTGAGGGGTTAATAATACTGTATACCTAATTCGATACCACTGTGTATTTTACAGTTTAAAATAAAATACCATTTTTATGCGAACCATAGTCACAATCTGAGTTATCCTGTTACCAATTGTAGTTCGGGCAATCGAGGTAAATCGAGGTATTTAAAATTTTCCGCAAGTGAAATGTAACACCTCAAACGTTATGACGAGTGCAGTTCGTCATTGTACACTTTGGTGTTAGGTTGCTATGACGAGGCAGACTCGTCATTTGAGTCCAATAGGTTAAGGAAACATCGGTGTAAATGTATGCAGAGAAACGAGAGAAAGAAAAGGGGGTGTCGTGGGGTGTAACGCTCGAGGCGAGAGTGAAAAATCGATCGACATTTTTACGGTTGGGAAGTTTTTACATCGACGCGGGGGAAGTTTAAGAACAAGTTCGCGGAAGTTCGATGGGCTCGAGATAATGGCTGACGATCGAGTTTGATTGCAACGCCGCGTGATATTTTATCGTATCGGGGCGATAGATTTTGTGCATTCCACCACTGTTTGTTTAAACTTCTTCGTACGTAAAGCCTGATATACCGTGCTCGGTATTTATTGCTGCAACGATTTTACGCTGCATTTTTATTGGACGTGAACGTGATGCTGTAACGTACGAGCTTACAAATTTTCGAAACTATTAATGTTATGTCATAGTTCACGATATATTAATCGAAACGGAGGTACTGCTTGGAATCAATGTAACTTCTAGCAATAATCGGTTTTTGTTCAATAGTATTAGTTCCTTTCACAGTATGCGAGTTTTAGTAACACTCGATAGAGATATTTATTAACAACATTCGTGTTGAAATAAATAATAATTGAATCTACCGGTCATCAGATCAGCGCATTTTTAAGGTAACATTATTTAAAATTTCATTCATGTTATTTTATTTCTGAATTACTTTGCTGCTCGTAATATACTTCTATTACTTTATTTCAAAGAATAATTTTTAAAATAATTATTATGTATTGAAGGTTGTCAGACTTGGTCACGTTTAAAATTATGTTCTTTAAAATATTATTTATAGTCATATGTTATTTGATGCAGTGATGTTGAAAACTTTTGTATTTATTTTAACCATTAATAAACTGCAAAAAAACTGACGTAGTAAAATATTATTCGAAACAGTTATTTTACCTTTCAATTTGGAACGAAATTCGGGCAGTTCGTAACAGTGAAATTTCCGCGGAAAAAGGGCGAACGTTTGAGCATAGAAAAATTGAACGAAAACACCGAGTTCCGTTGAGAGCGGAACGAAAAACGACGTGTAATTAAATTAATTACAAACAGAAGTTTCCTCTTTCCCGTGCAGGAACTTTTCAATTATCCTGAATTTTTGCGCTGGAACAATGATGTTAAACAGACAAAGTGGGTCAAGAATGTTATGGTCGGCGCGACCTCATCGAAACGTAAAACAGCAACTCGGTTGAATCACGTTGCGCGACTTCAATAGGTGTATTCAAGTATAGTGAGCGAGAAGGCTGCCATAGCCATCACCCTAAGTATGCTCGCATACGTCGCACGGGTAATACCTAGTGATTTGTCGCGCTCGCTTCGAATCGCCTCCTTTTTTCCTCTCCCCATCACTTTCCTTTCACCCCTCCTTTCTCTCCCATTTTTCTTCGTTTCACAGACTCAATTTGATCTCAACTAAAAAATTTTCTATCAAAGGTAGATCTCTCGCAGATTAAAGACGTTTATGCGATTCTATAAATCCGCACGACTGCTTGAATAATTTAGTTCGGAATCTGACATTTTACTCTTTGAATATTCCTTGTTTCCTTATCTTTGAATTAGTGATTCTTTGATTGTTTTAAAGCATCAAACGAAATTATTTATAATAAACCGATGGGTAAGTATGCCTCGTATATCTTACAATTAGTAACTTGATAATGAGCGAGAAAATCGTCAGAAAAATAATTTTGTCATTAAAATAGTTTCTGTTACCACAGCCGGCATGCCCGGGCCAACATAGTGGCAGTTAGCAGTGTGATAAATTCCGCTTTGACTGAGAGTCGCCCTGAAGGAATTGTAAAAGAGCTAAATATACAAACATCATACATCAAACGGCGTATTATCAACATGTTCTTTTCATTTAAGAATATCAATACTCCGTTTGACAGTTTAATTATGTTTGAACTGATAAAGTTTAATTCTTTATATCCTGCAATTTCTGAAAAGAACCTGCATCATGCATTACAGTTTTCCGTGATGGAAATTGTATTAAAGTGAATACTTTATTATTGTATTACGTATGATATAAATTGTTACTTTTTTCAGTGTTTAAAATTGTAACATATTTAACGAAATATATTTATTTTAATAAATGGTCCGATAGAATAATTTGTCTGAATACATAGGTTCATAATTTACAATAATCTGCTTCCAAATCAATATAGTGGACCGTAGCACACTGTGATCGATTTTGCAGACCTCATACCTCATCTGACTAAAAGAGTTAAGAGATGGGTCGATTCCAAAACATTAAATATACATTGAAAAAAATACCTCTAATACTTATTGGTAAATTAAACACTTATGCGAATCCGAAAAATTGATGCTATAAATTAGAATTCTGAAGATACTGAAGTTTACTTGTAAGCAAGACGTAAGAATACATAATTTAATCAAATATCCACATCAATAAACGGACTGTCATATCTCGTTATGGGATCAGCAGGTTGAAAAGATTAATGGCTCTAAACATTTTGTTAAACTCTATTCTTCCCTAACCAGTAATTTTAAAACGAACCTTTTTTTAATTTTACCATTAGTTTATGGAGCTCTGAAGATTCTGTATAATGGTTATATTAAACATAGGACGAGTAAGGGTTTAGAAGATTTAAGGTCAGTTTAAGGTGGAGTCATTTTGTGTCCACATAAGCGAAAGTGCTAAAAATATTATTTTTTCTGTTCGAAGTATGTTTATTTATATAGTAAATTAATATCCTTATTAAAAAAATAAAATATCAAAAATGATTATTTACAATCAGTAAATTCAATATCTTTCTGACATAACCAGACTATTGGCCCCTTACACAAATTCCTCTTTAAAAAAACTAACGTTTCGCATTCCGTGGACATTTTTTCACCCTCCCTTAAGCGTCCTAAGGATAATAGTTAAGACAGTTCTAAGTCTGTTGTCGTTAGCTGATACGTGATAATTATAAAATTTTCATAGGTATTCGTGTGCAGATTAGTTGAGGCGATGTGACACGAAGAAATCGAGCGGAATTGTGTCGAAAACACGAAACAAAGGCGACCGTTTCTATGACAGTTTATTGGCACTCGAAGCTTGCGAGGCTGCTGACGTCTTTCTGGAATTCTCTTTAGTATCGATCTTTGATTATCGTTCGTTTGTCCCTGCAGCCAATCGTACTGTCGCTATGTAACACAATTCCTCTGACGACCTCCATGGAAATCACTGGTCGACCAACGAGACCGAATTATTTTTCAATTTACCTTCCAGTTATTCCTTCGAGTAATAAATATTGTCTTCGATCTTCGATATTGTTATTTATAAGCACGCTGAACTTCGAACATCCATTCTCGATGGCTTTACAAGAAAAAATCTCCACAGCATAACTTGTCGATCTCTTCAGGAACGTATACATATTTACCTTTTTTTTTTCAATGCAAAGCTTGTTACCGAAAACATAACATCCAATGTAAGCATTCTTTTCAATTTTTATACTTGCATTTATAATCGATAAATGTAAGTAACTTCTAGTTTCAAGAAATTCTTTCTTAAACTTCGAGATATATTTTTTTTTATGAGCACGCCGAGGAAAAATTCAGTCGATAAGTTTTCAATTATTCCTGATGAGCTGTGTCGGTGGATCTTTGTCCTCGAACGAATAACAAAATGGAGAGCGATCTGATCAGTGGAAAAAACGGAACAGAAATAATTCCGCTCGTCAGATTTCGCTGAAGACTTTAATTAAACGTCGCGCGGAGTTTACTTCCATTGATCTGCCGGAGCACTTTACCATACTTAACGGAGAGCAGCTTTCAATGGCCCATCACCTCGGGTGGCTACTCATCGGCGTGGAAAGTATATTCGAATACCTTTAATGCGCTTTGAAAGAAAATCGATGCACGCTGGACGGGTGAAAAGAGACCTGCCCCCGCCATCCCCCAATCGCCCCCTTTTCCAACCCTTCGCCTTCTTCTGTATCGTCAGTTTCCTTACTGAACTCAACAGCCACTCTATTTGTACCGAAACAATTCGATAGAAACGAAATAATTGAGAATCGTCTGGGGAATATCGATGTCTCATTACGATCTCGAGAACGTACATTCTGACCAATGCTATTATTAGAGGAATTCTAGGGTTTATAGGAGCATATTTTCCATTATTTCTTTGATTTGTAACTAAAAGTGTTCGTTATTGTTGTAACGATACCACTCATCGACGGAAGTTAAAAAACGAAATAGTTTCAAGAGAGGTTACAGTGTTAGAAATACATAGTTTTTATATTAATATGTTCTATGTTATAGTGACAAATTTTATTTCTAGTCTAGCACATGAAAATTTGTTTTTGTATTTTTAATTTAATTCGATGTTTAGTGAAATAAGATACTTTAGTACGCACAATCATAAAAATGGTGCCGCCATAGGACCTCGATTGTCCGAACAATAATTAGTTTGGCGTGCGGTTATCTGAATAGTTGCAAGGGAAAAGAGTATAAACCCTGTAAACAATAGTCAATTTCCAGAATAGCAGTTAAATATGAATTTAGAAAGGCAACAGTTTACAACATTAGAAAATGGAAAAATGAAATTTTAAGTTTTAATTTACCATTTTCATGTGAAAATTTGGCCGTTCGATTGTCCGAGAAATTCGATTACCTAAACAGCATGCTCTCCAATTAGTTCGGATAATTAAGGTTGTAGTGTGTTCACACAAATATTGTTACACTGATATCGAAAAGCTGGGTGACTTTTAATTAGATAATTACTGCATTAGTAGCAACAAATGTAAGTTCTAATAATAATAGAGAGAAGATAAAATTATCGTAATTGTATGACATTCAGGGTAGCAATTTTTAATTATTACACCCCTGTTGTGGCATCAGTTAAGTTAAATTTGATGCATAGGCCTCTGAGACCAATGCGATACATGTGTTATAAATTAGTGAAAATTATTTTCAATGCCTTATATAAAAAATGATCTCCCATATTCTAAAAGAATAAGCAAATAATGTCATCAGAATAAATAATATGAAAAAATAAATAAATCGTATGACCGCTTCAACGAGATCCCCTATGACTGGCCGTTTGAATTTAATAAGAGTTATTTTCGCTTAATTTATGGTATAATGGATTTAAAAAATTTACTAACATTCATAAAATAAGAATTACATGTTCCCTGTAATTACTACAATTCGCAAATAATGGCACCCTCTGACTTTCCTCAGTAACTATAAATCGATGAAAATTTCCAGCGTTTTCACGTCCCACATGAATGCTATCAGATAAAACTATCCCGAAAACTTTTTACACCTTCCGCGCCAAATAAATAACCCGCGAAAGTACCTTCAGGCCGATTCTCTCCGAAGTGCATCGCTTTCTCCCCCATAAATTCGACCGAAGAAAAGTCCTTTCGTTTCATTAGCCAAGAACTATGTAGACGTCGAAGCTGCAACAATGCCGGCACCAGGAACGTTTCGTCTGGTCCAGCGGAGAATGTTCCCGAAACGCAGGGATTGTCTCGGCTACGGGACGTAACTAGGCCTGAAGGGGAAATTAAGTGAATTTATCTACCGGCCGCAATAATCAGACATCGTTAGTTACATCCAGTCAGCTAGCTTCTTCCGCGTAACGAGAGATGGAACGAGCCGGAGACACACGGCTCGCCGTGTATTGTCACTTGCAGGAACAAACAGAGACGAAACGAGGGTACGAACAGATAAGGGTGCATACTCTGGCTGGAGAGAAAGGGGCGCGGATAAAAAGAGGACGCGGAGGGATGGGCCGGGAAGCAAGGAAAACGGCAAATCGGGAAGATGGAGGGAGATGGAAAGCCGCAAGCTTCCAGCGTCTGTGTCTCTGGCTGTATAGCGTCTCGTACCTCGAAGGCGTACCCTAAAAGGAGAAGAGTATTTAGGAGAGGTAAAGGGGCCAGAGGGCGTCTTAATCTTCCCGGTGAATTTATGGGCAAGTTGTTTAAGGGATGTTTAGTTGCGCTTAATCTGTAACTGCTGCACTTACCTACACTAGTTTCTCTATCCTGCCCCTGAGCACCCCTTTTCCTCATTGCCAACCTCCGCGTCGCTTCCTCCTCCTTTTTCTCGCTTCTTCCCTCCTCCCTTCCGTCTTCGTTCTTCGTTGGACACGCGTTCTGGAAGGGTGGCAGTCCCTCGTAGGCGACTCTTGAATTAAATGAATCGTATTCCGGCCTCGCAGCTCACCGCACTCTTTTTCAACGGAACAACGTCGTTCTTCTTACTTGGCCCCGTTCTAAGGTGTATCCCGAGAATACTGGGTGTCCTGTTTCAATCGATCCGCGCCGACGTCTTTGAAGCTACCAGCGACATCAAGGAATATTTGTGACGGAAATAGTTCCGAGGAAGATATAATGATTTTCAATAGTTTTGTTATAGGAGATATGAAGGTCGACTTTGTAACCCTCGACTAACAGGGTTGATTTAGTCCTCTGTTATTCGAGAGTTAGGATTCGTGTAATTTTGGGGATTGTGCTCTATGCTTTGGAAAACCATGCAATCCAGGGCTCTAAATCCGTACAAAATTGGATATTTGTTCTAAGGATTTATTTAAAAAATCTTGTAAATAATAGCATGTTTTGGGGGTTGCGTTCCGTGCTATTCGTGACTTCGAGCAATACCAGTATCGTGTTAATACATTAATTAATGTGTCTCTTTATTCTGTATGAGAAAGCTGGAGTTATAGTGAAAAGCTATTGGTTCAGGAGATTTATTAATACATACTTAAATGTTGGGTGTATACATTTCTGTTTATAAGTATTCAAGTGCTTCAGTTCATCAACAGAAGTCATCACTCTAGTGACTGTAAAATATATGCATTACTTTAAATGGTTTTTCACTACAATGTTACATATTAAATTATAATATCGTAATATACATATCATTATTTATTAAATACAATTTTGTACGATTATTTTAGCCAAATGTTATTCATATATTTACCCTTAAATTGAATACAAACCCAATGTTCGGTAATGTAGGTTTTCTTTTACAAGTATAGTCCTATTATTCAGAATAAAAATTGTTCAGCAAAAAATTATCTACCTCAAATCGAGCATCTACAAGCATTTAAAAATTTGTAATGTAATTGTTGCACGTAACTTAGTATTTTCAATACGGTACACTATTTAATTTTTCTGGTTTGTTTACAAAACTACCCAGTTCAGTGCATTTAAATTGATTACTGTTCATATTTGTAAATATATTTTTGCCTCAGATATTTTTTGGTACCACTAATACTTTCGCAGCGGATTTATTTAAACGAGACATCCTGTATATCCGCGGAAGGAGACCCACGCATAAAATATTAATATCGGCGGGCGTCGTGTGCATGTACGTGTGTGTATATATTTACAACGGAGCCGTGAAAAATTTTCTCGCGAAAAACTTTTCTCATTTGCGCCGGTGAAATCGTTGACTCGTAATGGCGGAATTACTTTGCGCGCTGCAAGGATTTCTTTCTGCCGGAACAACCCCTCCCGGGTATCCTCAAGCTTTTTTCTACCGAGCTTCCGATGCATTTCCGGCCACTGCTTTCCCATCGATAGCATCCACGCGATCCTTCGTCTCCTTTCATCGCGTTTCGACTGATTTTTAATTAATACTTGCATATTTAGCGCGTTGATTGGGAAAATAGAAAGTCCTGTGTCTGGTAAGACAAGCTAAAATGGATTCTCGTATCATGCATAAGATATTATCTAATATACAGGGAGTCGCAGGTTTTTCCCGCCAAACCTTGCCAGTGTGTTTTACAAGAAGGAATAAATAAAAAATGTTATGCAAATATACACCCATAAATGCTTTGTTGGAAAATAATAACAGAAATATGAAATGCGCAGTAACGAAGTGTTCTTATACGGGGAAGGGTGAGAGTGGTTCAATGATATTTGCCTAATGAATTTATGGAGCTGTGTTAGCTGTATGGGAGCGACGATGATGGTCTGATTGAAGAATTAATATGTTGAAGTGAAATTCGTATATCAATAAATTCGTTTGAATTGATAAAAATTGTGAACATTTTCAAATGTAGAAATAATAATAGTTTATTAATAGACTGCGGATATTTCTGCAGTTTAGCAAACATAAACACGCGATAAATGAATATTTCAACGACAAAATGCAATTTTATTTCTTTAACTTATATGTTCAATCGAAAAATATCAACAGCTACGTATACATATTTGCATAGAAATTGGCAGCCTGACGATAAACGAAAACTTGATTGTTTACCTAGATCGATCAGAATGATTAAATACAGCTTTATAAATAAATTACATAAGTACTATCGAACTATCTTTACGCTGTATTATAGCGTTACTGTATTTCATATTTTCGTTATACCTCTTTAACAAAGCGTTTACTAGCATATGATTGTATAACATTTTTTACTTATTTCTGCACGTAGAAGATACTGGCATAATTTGGCTGGACAAACCTGGATCATCCTGTATTAGGCGATATGCATCATACAAAATCAATCAATCAGAATTATCAGTAGCGCAACGCGAGGTACAGTCACAGGCTGTTGCTGCTCTGAATAAACAAAACAGACAGCAATTAAATTAAATCAAGTATGAAAGTGGTAGACAGATATTGTGAATAATATGGTGAAGTAACTTTTAATGTAGCGTGTTAAAATAAAGAAAACGGTGTTAAATAACAAACATGAATGTATATCTGTAAACGTGTAAATATTTTGTCATTTCATGAAATATTTCTTATTGCACACTGTCATATTTCAACACATTTGTTGAAGATGCGCGTCTTCTAAAATAACTACAATGGAACATCTTTTCTGTACCTGTAAAAGAGAATACGAATTTTGTCGGACAGTTTCATGTATTCACTCACGATACAATATAGTGGTATTAATCTATAAAAATGTATACAGTAGGACCCCGATTAATCGGCTCAATCGGGGGACAGACAGCCCAGATAAGCCGAGGCCCAACGGATAATCGAGGTCCGAGGAGAAATAACTAAAAACGTATTTTCTGTACCAAAATACTCTCTTTGTTCTTAGAAAATGTGTTTCCTTTTATAACATAGTCATAACCAAATGTATGTCTGCTAAAATTTTATCTATTTTTATAATTTTGCATTTATAAGTGCTTTATTACGCCAACTCTTCACCAACACTAAACTTTCTGTTAGGTTAGGTATAAACAGAAGAGAATCGTAAGATATGTGCAAGCGTTGGTTGTTAGTAAACAGGAGACCGTGAATAACCGAGATCCCCGATGGCCGAGACCTCGGTTGATCGAGACCACGGATAATCGCGATCAGGTTAATGGAGGTCCTGCTGTAATGGCATAAAAATCCACAGTCTAGCTATCACTCTGTAAACTTCGATCTAAATTGGTGATCCAGAGGAGTCGTAAAGTCATAATGCGACCAATTTATCGAGTAGCCGGCTAAAGTAGAATTCTCATGGCAGCTGTCAACAGAGAAGCGAGTGATTAAGTTGTACCTGTTCGTTGACTTCCCGTCGCATTCTCGTTAACAATGCACACGCCGTTTGATCGAGGGAATTCGTTTGCGGGTGAGAGCGATTTGCTTGACCGAACCGATCTAAGAAAGGGGCGCGTTTCCAAAGGAGAATTTCCTGTCTCCGGGACTTTGCTCGTCGTCCAAGTCGGCGAAATTAAAGCCAAGGGGACGGACTTGTTCCGGGCTTAATTAAGTAAACTGCCGTTCCGAAGCTGCTGTTCTGCTTTTTGTTAACGTCTCGAACCGATGAAGCGCGAGAGACGCAGAGGACTCGTCCTACTTGCCGCCGCTGCATCCGCGTTTTAATTAATCGCCGGTGAAAGTCGAACAAAGGGAGTCTATTCAGCAGAGCCTCGATTAATGGAACACCTGTAAAGCGCATCTCTTCATTTACCCACATCATTATCCAAACGCATTCTTCTCTTTTTCGTATTTAGACGGCTGCCGATGATATCCGATACCAAAAAGTGCATCACTGTTCGTAATTATTCGAACCACAGGAAATTCTATATCTATTATTAGGATCGCTGTCATCATTGGTCTATGATACGACCGCATGGCTGCTATTATTTTTATGCAACGTTTATGACACGTATTATGGCTATTTTTCAGTTTGGGTCTGCTAAGGTTTCGACATCTGGCAGAAAGACGGTGAGAGGAATTTAGTAGTAGTTTCGTTCGGAGTTTTTGTTAATTAGATTCTTGCTCCTCCGGTGCTCAGTAGCAAATGGTCGTGTCATAAACGGCGGAGTTTCTTCAAAGTAGATAGAAATTAGTTTTCTCACGGTTCTTGCGGACCGCGATGGTCAGGATTGAGATCTGAGGGAACTCCAAGGCGTTGTCAAATTTCCACCCACCGTGATCAGCAAGTAACCGCCCCTTAGGCCCTACTCTCGAGGCACTGCGACAACGAGATGGTAGCAGGGCTAGAGGCGGTCAACTCGCGCTAGATTTTAAGAAATTAATATTAGAAGTTGGAAACCCGCGGAAGAGTTCGCTTGGGAAGCAAATGAATTAGTTTCAAGCCTTTTGGGGAGCAAATGTATTAACTCCAAAATACGCGGTTAGAGAAGCGCACATATTAGCTTCAAATCTTGGAAAAGTATAAGACACATGGTACAGTGAATTTAGAAAAGTACACTTGGCTTCACTCTCCAATATAGGGTAACATAATTGTTACCTCAGTAGGAAAATAAAATATTGTTAAGTGTTACAACGGACCCAAAGCCATCATTTTTTTGGATAGTCCTCCGAAAAGCCAACACAGGGAAGAATTCACAATTACCACACGCTCATGTGCTAAACGCACATCTACAGGCGAATGCGAGCGCATTGTCACGTGGCAGACTAAATAATATGCGAACCAGGCGTGCAACGCAATTTTGCTTAATTAAGTGGACGAATGAGCAATTAAGGTCCCAGAAGACGGTTTATTATTGAGAAATTCGTCGAGTTTCTGCAGACCACATACACTTCTGAGGTTTTACACTCAATGTTGATTGGCGTATCATAAATAGATTGTCAATCCAGTGCATGCGATCCTAATGAGGCAACCATACTTAGGGCCAGTTCTCATAATAGTTGGAAAAAACTTTTGGCTATTTTTACGTACAACTTTCGACGTCAAAAGTGTACAGAATCGGAAGTTTACTTTCATAAAAGAAGAAAAGAAACTTGCATCACTTGTCAATTGAAAGAGTCAAGTTTTAAATCACGAGGGAAGATATGTTTACGTATTGGATTGTATAATTATCATGTAATTTTGTTTTTACAATAAAAATGTTGCTCAAAATTTCAGTCAACGTATTACTAAAAATGTATTCTCTAAACGCACTGTACACGAGAAATATTCCTCTTTTTGGTCAAAAAGTGGAGAATATAAGTACCATTAAAATTTCTTTCAATAGTTTCTAAAATGAAAACAGTCTGTCGAAGGTACTTTGCATATCCATTTTCTCAAAAAAGATGGAATAGTAGTTAAATAAAAGAAGTAGAGCTTGACCATCGATGGAAACGTTTAATTTATCGCTCAGGAATCTCCCACTTTCGCAGAAATTCGACGCGTTTTAATTACGCAGTCTCCTGTTCTTTTTAGTCTTGTTTTTTGTTATACAATTAACGGTGTTAGCGTTTTTACTGTCGCGAAGTCTTTGAGATAAATGTAAACTCTCCTCATCCGTTTTATCTCTTTGCAGAGGAGATACTCCGCATAGATAGCCCGGTACTCGGAATAATTTACATTTTGATCTCGCCCGCAACGTTGTATCCAAGGGAGAAAAAATTAATTACTGCATGTTTTGTCTGCACGGAGGATATTCCAGCGTATCTTGCTCGCAGGCTTCTTTTTATTTAATTGAATGTCAGAGAGTGCCCCGTCGAACTGCACAGCATTCCTTAGAAACGATCCATAAATTCTTCCTTTCTCTTTATATTAATGAATTATGTATTGTGTTTCTGTAAGCTTCATATTGTTATCCATTATGCTTTGTGCTTACGACGTTGTCCCCTGGACATGTCCAACGTTTTCAATCATCAGCGCGAAATCTCTGTTTTGTACAAGCTTCGTATACAACTATCGATCTCATGAATCTGCCAGGTGGCATTATTAATGGAAATGAAACGTTTTATACTTATCTCATACTCTGGTACATTTATTTCGTATCTTTGTTCTACCCTCTGTGCAGTACCTGGTTATACGCTTCCATTTATTACTGCACATTCTTATTTTATACCATTGATTTAAATTTTATATAAAGTCAGAATAATTAACGGCGATAACATTCCTCGAACGTATATTGTGTGAGAATGAATGGACTGCATAAAAACGGGGATTAATTTTTCTGAAAATTCAAAAAGGTATGAAATTTATAATAACCATGGAATCTTTTACATTTTCCAACATTTGGTAGAAATGAAATATAAGCAAGAGAATGAGTAAATATTTTAAAATCGAAACTTAATAAAAAAATACTACATTACTTAACAAAACACTTCTTACGTAGTATCAGTGTGTTACAATTATTCGAGTTTCCGAATTAAGGGTCCTGCTAGAAAAATCACAGTCCAGTTATTCCGCAATAGAATTTTTTTATTTGTTCCCTGTGATCATGCCTCCCATCGGAATGCCTTCAAAATTGCACGAAGACGCTCGCATGCTAATAGGGCACCGATTATAGATTTGCATGTGACCCAGTGACGGTTGACAAAGCTCATAGTATTGTTCAATAGGATCTTGGAATGCAGAATCTAATTTCGCCATATGAGGTCGGCCGAGGTCGTATGTCGAGCACGTAGAAATTCGTGCTTTCCGCTTCCTTATCGGCGAGCTGCGTCAAGAGCTTCTCGCTAGATGCACCGAAAAGCATCGCCAAGTTTCCTCTTACCTCTGCTTGAATTTTTTTTCTGCTCTACGCAGCCCCGTTCCACGCATACCGCGCCAAGAATTTTTATTTCTCTGCCTTTAGTCGAGAAGAATATCAATTACACCTGATAAGAAAAATGAAGGTTCTCTGCTTCACTGCACATATCAAATATCAATAAGTTATTTTATAATAATAGCGTAATTACTTTCTACAGAAAATCTAGTAGACATCTTGTGACTTATCTGTTACACAATAATGACTAACCTATTTGTGACGATTGTAAATAAAATTTAAGAGCTACTCATTGAATCTTGTATTGTCCAGAATTCTCGGTTTACAGAGTTTGAATTAACCTTGAGTCTCCTCGTGGAAATAATCTCAGCGATAAGGAGAAAATTCATCAACTTTTTAGGTTTCTTAAAGTTACTAATTGTAAGATATTTCAAACTTCATTACGATGCTTAACGCGTTGATTGGAATGGAAGTTACCAATTGGTGCTTGGAATTTTGTTTCATTACATAGCTATTGATTGTTATAATATTCTGAGCAACTGTAACGCTGCGACATTAATCTAGGAACACATGTAGTATGACTGCAATTTATATCGTGTCTGACTAGGCATGACTGTCGACGTGCTAATAATACAAAAATAATTCCATATCATCGTTAATAACTCTTACAGACAGTTGAGACTAATAAGAAAAAAGAATAAAAATTCTAAAAGAAATTTTGTCATTGAAATAAACGCTACGATTTCCTAGTATTTCTAAGAATGTGAATCATTAAATTCTACAATAGATAAACTTATTTTTCAGTTTTGACGTGACACTTATTAGAAAAATAATTCAATTTATGTTTCACTTCTCTAATCTCTGTCACTTTCATACTATCACTCCCGAAGTTTTCTTCAGCCCTTTTTCATTTCTTCCTCTATTTTTCTTGTTTTACTCGTCTTCTTGCGATTCTTATTTAGCCGTCAAAGGAATGATATATCTTGAAATAATTGGCCAGTTCGAATCAGGATTGGAAACTGGAACGGATGTACATCCCTGCTCAATCTTCCTTTATCCCTCGTTACTGATCACGCAGCGAACGAAGAAATTGAAAATGGAATCGATGACGTGCGTCGCAATACATTTCATCGTCAGCTTTTAACGATACCTTTTTTTTCATACAGGATACCGGTAACTCTGATGGACAGTTTAATGTGAACGTTCAAATTCTTTCATCGTCGGATAATATTTCTTTCATTTTTCAAATAACAGATTTTTTATACAGCGAAAAACCGACTGAACTTTCTTCATGTATATTTGACGCTTTAATGTTAGGTTGTGACATATGAAAAGTTCATTTGAACGTAGAAATGCCAGTCTTTCCATTTTATTCATAAAGCTCCGTCGTTCATGTACAGGGTGTTGTTCAATAGTGAAACGAAGGAAACGTGGATTTTACTTATACTTCTTAGAAAATAGGACTGCATTTTAGATTTCAAGGTCATCCTGAGTTCTTTTAATTGAAGCAAGAAATTTTGACTTATTCCTCGTGTTTGTCATGTTTGTCATTTGTCGTGTTCAAAATAAAAAATAATTTCTAATTATTTTGTTCATAAATTAATTGAATAAGAACGGCAGAAGTCAGATTTGATATTATATTCAAAGATTACGCATACAGAATTATGAAATTGATTGTGGTATGTGAGACTCCACCACACAGGTTGTTACGTTTTCCCACCACACAGTCGACGGGTTAACATGCTCTATATTGAAATCAGAAGGTTCGAATTATTATTCGTTGTGTACTTCCCGTCTATTACAAATCATCATTGTCTACCGTTGCTGTTTGCATATTATGCTGATCAGCGGTGCTTCTTATCAAAAGGAGATTCTATCGCACGGAATACACAGCCTAAACAAGACACATAAATTATGCAACGTGCAAGGAACAGTTGCTATTATAAAATGGAAGTTTGCCTCTCGTAACCGTATCTGATGAGAACGTCGTTTTATATGCAAATTTGCGACGAGCTAATGAACTCTGGTCTATAAGTTGGCCCGAGCGCGGGGGACGGACAAAATTATCGGCAGATGGAATTCGCGTGCCATAAGTTTTCCCTGCTTCCAGAGATTCGAAGTCGTCTCGAGACATTAAAGTTTGCCAATATCTAACCGTCTGCTTTCATTCTCGTTTATATTAAAATATATTTCAGAATTTTTTCTTGAAAAGTATTTACAAACTTTCTTTCGTTTTACTAGGATGCACGATCTTTTCTGATTTTACTGAGTTCATTGTCTCATCCCCTTTTTACTAAAGTTTATCTGCTGACTATCAGGTAAAATATCTACTGTTTTGATTCTTCTTCACTAATATATGCCTTCAGAAAATGAGTGTGTTTGTAACGATTCGACCACCGCCATATTTTCTACCAAACAAACTACTGTCATTAGTAGTCCTATAATGTCTTACTGACATTCAGTCGCTCGTATCTCTGCAATAATTAAACGTCACACATTGACATGACATCTTACGCTTCAAATTATATGTACGTAACATCAACTAGTATTTCTACTTCTTTGTATGTAATCCAG
Source organism: Macropis europaea (assembly GCA_916610135.2). Classification (NCBI taxonomy): domain Eukaryota; kingdom Metazoa; phylum Arthropoda; class Insecta; order Hymenoptera; family Melittidae; genus Macropis; species Macropis europaea. The sequence continues at coordinate 34,292,961 of OU744343.1, forward strand.
ACTGCTATAGTCACATTGAACGCCACAGTGGGAACGATCATACCTAGTCAGATATAATTTACGACATAATTTACTATTGTTTACATAAATCGTGAAGAAAGAAAAGATTTGAGTACTTAGTCATGTTCTTTTGTTCCTACATTATTATTTCAGTATGAAATTTGTTCAGAATTTTGAATAATCCATAATTATTTAATTAAATTAAAGAGGTGTCGGTCACCGGTGACAGCCACGGCGTTCAACGTATTAAAAGGAAGTCCTGCAGTCTCAGGTGGCTCCCTAACTATGATGTGTGAACAGCAACACAGAACCACTGAAGATGATACGCCATCTCAGTTCTGACCATGCTCAGCTTAACTTTGGCATAACTGGAATCTGTATTTCTCCCCGGATCAGTGTAGACCCTCGAACGAGAATCTTCTCGCGCCATCATTTCACTTACTCAAGATACCCGAACACACGCACGAAATGTGACAGTTCCGTGGGTGAAAAAAAAAACCGAAAGTTAGATCCTTGACGACTCGTAGATTTATAACCCCTTGTGTCCACGGTGAAGGGAAAGTAAAACAAATAGTCGAAAGTTCCTCGCGGATGGAAGGACTTTTCTCAGTGGGAATATGTGTCAGCGGGAGAAAGTTTCCGGAGAAGTTTCGTTTGACTTGGTCCACGAAGAATCGACGTATCGAATTATATCGTCCGAGTTAAACGAGTTTCCGCCCCCTTAATCGAAGGGGTGCATGCAAGAGACCGGCGAAACGGAGGCAGCGGTGAAGTTTCAACGGGAGTACAAGCAAAACAATGGACGTTTTTAATAACCCATTCCGTTATTAAGCGCCTTCAGACGGTAATCGTTCGTATCAACACGATAAGGAAGCTCTAATAAGCTCGGTCGAATTGCCCGCGGTTCGATGATGTGCTCGATACTATTATTAAATTACGTTCGTTTAGCGGGGAGACGCTTCCGCCACCGAAACTTTCGTCGAAGACAACCTGGTAAATTTCGTTCCATCAAATTTAAATACTGGGTCAAATGGTTGGCTTGATTCTTTTATTAACTCGTAACACAGTTTCTGTGATCAAGATCCTCCATAGAAACTCACACAGGACAGTCGTAGCTCTGATAACACGACTTACGGGGAATGTTACCCAATTGGCACACGCGTATCTTGATCATTCGAAGAAATATTCCTCTGCAAAATATGCTATATTTTAACGTCTTATTTAAAGTAATAAATTTCTTGTGAAGCTACTTATATAGATAAATTCACCATGCTGAAATATACAAGAAATATAGAAGTATATTTTATAGCTTCAGTTTTAAGGACTATTTAATATAAATAAATACCTAAGTGGTTTGGTTCAGAAAAGACGCTGTTATCAAATCTAATCTGAATATTGTCATTTAATGTATCTCTTTGTTGCATTTGAGTTTTTGCAAGTATTCAGCAGCAATATAAAACCGAATCTGAATAGTGCGTGCGTCTATTTTCTGATACCGGGGAACATCATAGAGACTTTGTAAAGCGGAAGAAGCAGCAGATGGGCAGCCCCTGTACAATAGCATCGTTGTAAGGATGAAAAGATACGCAGATTCTAGGCTATCGTGTTGCAGAGACTTCGTTATTTCGTGTCTCTCATCTACGTCGCAGTATCGGCTTGCAGTTTACCTTTTATACGCGCGAAAGAAGATGATCCGATTCTATGTGCAGAAATGTTGCGACAGAGGAATCAAGTACACGTACTCCAGAAACGAGGAGATTCTTGGATGTTTTGCACTTTGTCGTAAGTGCACCTCGACTATGACGCACGGCTCAATGAATGAATGGTAGAGAATTATTAAGTTCGCCCGTACTTTTCTCCCTCTGATCTTTTGAAAAAGTGATATCGTGCGCAAATGCGTGAAACGCGTCGTTCCTGTTTATATTCGATTGGAAAATCCATTTTCTATATAATTGGTGTATATCGACGTGATTAGTCAGGCCGGGTGGACTCAAGATCGAGAAAGAAGAATGTTAAAGGTAAAGCTTGCAAGGATATTCGATCTTTGAAACGAAGCTGTCTGAATTAACTTCTGCTCTCGAATTGCGGTGAAAGCTTACGAAAAAATACATAAGTGATACGTACAAAGTATACAGGGTGATTATAAAAGGGTCTAAGGCAGTGATGGCCACCGGAGCTGCGGTCTTCCCCCACTCTAGGTCCATTCCCCTCATATAGGCTCTGATCTGGAACTTAAACGAGGGGAGTGGACATAGAATGGGGGAAGGCCGCAGCTCTGGTGGCTATCACTGGTCTAATATTTTAAGGGCTTATAATATTCACTGAGAGGAGTGAAAAATGTATGATCAACATATATTCTAAAGTCAATCCTTTGAATGTAAAGTCAACTTTTATACTTATGAGACTTCGATATCATAAATGAGTCTAAAAAAATAAAAATAAAATAAACAGTGTGGTAGATTTACGACAGAGAATAGAAAATGCATGTCATACTATACGAGACACGGAAGGAATATTTGAAAATATATGTCTATCTATGATCCTCAGATATGTTTTGTATTGAAATGGCAGGAAAATATATCGAATATCTGTAACAAGTATGAAAACAGACGATTGTATTTTTCATTGGAAGGATTGATTTTAGGATCTATATTGATTAGACATTTTTTACTCCTCTCGGTGAGTACTATAAGTCTCTAACGTTTTAGACCTCTGTTTTATCACATTGTATATACAAATGGCACAATGACTAGATGCTAATTATTCTGTGCAATTTCTACATTTATAGTTGACGTAGTCTAGACCTGAACTAAGTATAAATCTGTGTCTGAACTAGACCTTAATTAAATCTGTATTTGGTCCCAGATTAGACCTAAACTGTACCTGAATCTGAACTTGGACTAGACTTGAGTCTGGACCAGGACTAGACCTGAATCTGTACCTAGACTAGACCTGAATCTGGAGCAGAACTTGATCTAATTCTAATCTTGAATTAGACTTCAACAGAGACATATTATTAGAAAGAGAGGAAAAGGAAGACTGTATCGATGGTGATGACAGATCAAAATTGAAAAAGAAGAAGAGCAAAATAGAAGTAGTAGTCAGCTAATCAGAGTATAAACAGAGACCACCTTGAATACAGGGTGGTTGAAATTAGCCAAAGAGATGAGACGCAAGAGCAATTACATAAGACATCTGGTGTTAAGCAAAACCATTTGCGCAAGTGTCTGTGTTTAGTACTAGGAATGTAATTACAATTACATTGTAGACAATCGTTAAGTATATTAATTACGTACTCCTGAATTGCTATTGTACAGAAAGAGCCATCAAGAATACAGAAGCCAGATACGTGACCAAGAGACCAGACAAAGTTCTAAGCATTTGCTAATATTGCACCTTCTGTAAAATCTATAAAAGATTGTTTATTAAAGTCATCCTCGATTACTTCCAGACGGAAGAAAATATGAAACGAATTGAGGGGTTCATAACAAAAACAACCCATATCAAAGTTTACGATAACAACAAAACTTCATCATTTAATTAGATACAGTTCTTTTGCGATATAATTACAATAACATCCACAGAAATGGCGTAATATGATGAATATTTTGTTTAAAAAAATTGAAATTGATTGAACAAGAATTAAAAATGCTAAAGTGTTTTTTTGCTCTTTTGAAAGAAGGCAAAAGTTAGCAAGGGTCGTTTTTGTTATGAACCCTTCAATTGTTCCTGATTCATCTAGAGTGTAGAAAATATTCCAGAAAACCAACGTTCGCAAATAAGTTGGCAAAATGCTTGATGGATGCGATATGATTTTACCGAAAATAGAATCTAGCCTCATTACTTGATACTGCGGGACGATAACGCGGAACGGGCACGATGCGATCGTCCTTTCGTGTTATTTTCAGGTTTATCCAATTACGGGTGAGCTGGTGAAAGGAGTATTGGAGTGGCGCGATCAGCGAACTCGATATTGCAAGATAGTAATCCGATGAACCTAGATTGGCCGGACGAAAAATGTTCTGTTGCTGGACGATGTAACAATTTTCGCGGCATATTGTATCGGGAAGGAAAAGCTGATTGTCAGACTGGAAAAATTTCTGCTGTGACAGTATAGTTCGTATTTCTGCACCAATTGCGCGTATATCATTCCTACGGTATTCGTGTTGTCATTTTGAAAAAATTAAATAGCCAAGAATAGCAGGAAAGCAATAGACATAACAAAATACCCAAATATTAACAGAGACAGAAGTCGCTACATGAACCTTATCAAAAAACACCCCTTTCCAACACTAATTGATCAACTGAGCCATAAATCTTCTGTAACGAAATGTGACTTGCGAGTAATATACATATATATCTATATTTTTTAAGTTTTATCTCTTCCGTTTACAACTGTGTACCGTTGCACTCTACTACTGTACTGTCATCAAGTATTTATTAATGCAAACGAAAGAAAAATACGAGAAAATGTGAAAAAGGATGGAATCGTTGTTGGCTAAATGTTCTCCAAAAATAGAATACTAAAAATTCAATATACATCTGCGTTTAACACTAAATAAAAACTATTTTATCACCTTCATATTCAGTAAAGTTATGTTTCCCTTTATAATCAAATATGTATAAGTTGAAACTTAATTATCAATTTATATCTGACGGTCAATGTTTATGATGTGCCTGTTGTGTAATTTGGCCATAAGAAAAAAGAAGCCCGATTATACAGTGTGGTAAAAAGAAAGTTCAGAACATTGAGGGTAGATAGTACTCATCAAATGGAGGAAAAAGATTCTAATAAATATGGGTCGAGAAATTAATATTTTCTACAAAAGGAGGATTCTGTAAATTCTAAAGTTTATTGAAGGTTTTCTATATGCCCTCATCCCATTTCGACAAACGTTTCACATCCTCGTACCACAGAATTACATGCTTTAACTGAAACGAAAAATTGTTTATAATTTTCAAAATATTAATTTTTCAACCCATGTTTATTAGGGCTTTTTTCTTCCATTTGGTGAGTGTTATCTACCCTTAAATTTCTGAATCCATTTTTTACCACCCTGTAGAGGATTAATGGCCTCTGAGGGTGATCGTTGACGATTGTGGTAATCATTAGTAATCGTTGCTGATCATTGACGCAGAGAATTAACATCGGTGCCTCGTACGAATGTATGTAATTCTACAAACACACGTCAATAACAGTGCATCCTCAGACCCTGATGAAGCTAACAACAAGTGCAATGGTGGCCAAATGTCAGACAACATTAGCTTTGTACTCCTTCCTTAGTTTGTAGGGTATACAATATTTTCAGGCTTCTGTTTATACGTCACGCAACACAGTTAACCCTTAACTGGTGACCTAGAGTCAATATGACCCTGTTCATTTTGTTTTAATTGCTCTCACTCCACTTACACTTCGCACTGACTTGTCATTGTCATGTGAGTACGCCTTAAACGACCTGAGAGATTGCACGTGTTTATTGTTTTGTGGTTTTCGTTTTATCCGTACTCAAAATTTGTATAGTATCATATTGACCCTACGTCACCAAGTATTAGTAATTTAATTACAGGATCTGATCGACCTAACATTATTAACAACTCGTCATCAGTTAAGGGTTAACCGTGGTCCCAGGTATAGCACATAAAGTTTGTAATACAAACTTACAGTCATTAACGAAATATACTTCAACGAAAGCAACACTAACGTAAAGACCAGTAAATAAAAATGAATCATTGTTAAAACTTGATTGAAGTTAATTTGAGAGGTAGATTTTCGTTTAATTTTGAGCCACTTATATACCTTTCCGAGCATGATTCCGCGGTTTGAAGTTTTTACGAGGGTAACAATTCTTGCGGACTTCGGACAATTTGCGGGGCAAATCCCGGCGAGGAAAAAAATGTCTGTCACGTGATCGAAATATCAGCAGTCTGTGTGCAAGCCAGATGCTCTTTGCGGGGTAACCAGGGGCCATTAAAAGGTTTATAGGTCAGAAAGTAGAGAAAGAGGCTACAGGTACTATGTAGGACATGCCCAGTCAACCTATGGGCTTCCTGCGCTGGATATCCTACCCTATATATTTCCAAGATGCTGTTTTATTACCGTGGCGCCGGTTCTTAACCAGGATTCGAGCACAGGGGATTTCCGACAGCCGATCGTTATCTGTGAGCGACACCATTAACGCATCTTCCGCTGACCATTTTTGACGCGTGATGCTCAGTAAGATGTTAAGCCGATTATCGACGATCACTTGTCGCTGTCAACGCATTCGCGTTATCCTAATTGATTTCATGTCGATATCCAATGGATTTGATGGTCTCGTTATACATATAGCCACATTAATCGAATCGTTGTCGAAGCATAATTCATCGATATCATTTTACGATTTACTAGTATTCCATGAATGATCTTTGATGGAGTCGAAAGTGGTTGATTCGACAAGGGACATCGATCAAATTAGGCTCTGCATCACTTAATCAATTTTAAGCTTAGTTAGGCTCTTTGATAATGTTTTAACACTTTGCACCCCAAGTATTTTTTTGATACGATAGACCAGCAACTCCAACATAACTAATGTGATGATACAATCGATATGGTTGCGAGCTACTGCAAGCAAATGTTAATTTTCAATGATTCATACTCTAAGAAAACTTCATCGAGATAAGATATTTACGCTTTACTTAGTTTCACGTATTAAGAAATATTTCATTTTTGACATGGTATACAAAAATTGGTAGATAAATCGGACAAATCAATGAACTGCCTGAGAGGCATACGTGGAGTGGATCGCTTGACATTGTCAGTGCCTGACAGGCATACCGAGAGTGCAAAGGGTTAATACAGAGCGAGTGATTAGAAATTATCATTTAATATAGTTTCTGACTCGTTGACGTTAGAGAAGAATTGTTGAATGTAATTTGTTGTGTTTGGAAAGCTGTGTAAGCGAAAAAAATTAAATTTTGTATGTAGGACACATTTTGGAGACTTCAAGGTGACTCTGAAATTTACAAAACTGCACTATACACTATGGATTAGAGAATAGATAGTCTATTGAACATTGGTCGACAAATCAATCAAAATCAATATTATTGAAAACATAAACAATTTTTTAAATTTGTTCAGCACATACTTCATCATTAGATATTTTTCATTCAATATGTACTCTCGTACACAGGCTCTCACACACCCTCGAACACAAAACGCCTGACTCTGTCATATCATCTTGGACATCAGTCCTGCATACAGGTACATATTGCATAGGCAGATGCAAGCGGGCTTACGCACCAACACTCGTGATGAGTAATAATCGCGCGAACGGTCGAGTGATAAAATCGTGTCGCAGCGGCGGTTTTGCCTAAATGAAACATCATAGTCGTGGGCATAAAACACACGATCCACAAGGAATTCATGATAAGCCGGTATCGCGCACCTGATGCCTACGTTGCTTTGGAGAACCGTCGCATCGCCCTCGATACTCCTCACGAAATATACAGCTACCCTTTAAGCGTTTACCCCCGTGTATCCGCTCTTCCGTCTATCATAGCTCGTGAATACTTAATATCTAGCTGCGGTACGTGCAACACGTCAGTGGCGTCATTAATTTTACAGAATCTCATAGGCTACAGTCGCATCCACGAAACCCATTGACCCTTTCTGAACCTTTCTTCGCCTCGAAGGCACCAAAGATAAAGCGTGTATACCCAAGCGCAGCGAGCTTATCACGCCCGCCATTATGTGACTTCTTTCTCTCCTAGTGCTTCAACAACGAGTGAGTCGATTGGCTGTGTTCGACCCGCAATGGAAACTATCGACAAAAGTTTCTATCGAAACGAAACTTCTCGAGAATCGGGCCGAAGTAACGGTTTTTCCCGCGCGACCACCCCAGCGGCGTAACGGTCGAATTTGAATCGGTAAACGCAAGGGAAACGAGCGGATCTTGCGTTTAACGCGAACCGTAATATCTTTTAGCTCGTAGTTTCCGGTGAATTTTCGAGCCAACCCTGGCCGATCCTCTCTCTTCCTCGCGGGACAGCCGCGAGGCAGAGATAATAGCCGGCGCATTAAAAAAAATATTCACGAGGTGATGAATATTTAACAGAAAATTATGCACGGCGTCATTTGAGATCTCTTTATCATCGGCCGGCTGGGACAGTTTTTCCATGAAGCCTCCCCTGGAAAAGTTGGGAAACTTTTCGTCTACGGCCACCTGCGACGGAGTTTATTACAGGCGAGCGAGGTGTTCCCGGTTCATCGTTGTCGAATAAATTCTGCGGAAAGAAGCTTTATCATTCGGTTAATCGTTGGGTGATCTTGTCGTTCGCAGAAGATCGTTGTCGCGTCGATCGTAAAGCTTTGTTTACCCCTTTCGTTGGAATTACGTCTTCCTGACGTACTCTCCGTCAAGCGGGAGCGTGTAATACGTTCGCAGTCCAGGCAGCTGACGCAATACAAATAACATTTTGGTATAGGACACGTTTTTGATGATTCATTAAGTTTATGTTCAGTGAATAAAAATATTTTAGTTGGTTGAGACGTACACAAGCGATCACATGTGAGATAGCACGGGTCTAAGATCTTGAGAACATAAAGCAAGCGCATTGCAATAGTTTTAGCTGAGTTTATAGCAAACAGCTATACTTTTCACACTTTTATATATTTACATTTCATATATTTTATTCGTTATTGATTATCTGTATTCTTCACATTGCCTATGAATTACATTTGTTTTTCTTTTTCTTTGTACATAACCCTGCATCGAATGCTATGGTCATTTAGCCGGGAGACCTATAGTTTTAGGTGGTTCCGAATCATCATCATTATTTTATATTGCTCTTACTAATTCCATTTCATCTCCCATAATTCTCAGGAAAACCGAGTTTCATTGTATCCATTTCTTTTCAAAATGGGCAGTAAATCTTTTCAACTTTCTGAAACACTTTTTACAGACAAGGTTTCATAAAATTAAATAGTATTTTCTTCATAAATGATTGAAGGGTGACAATAGAATCACACACAAGTGACGGGAATGTTCTTTTGGTATATAATAAATGTCAGTTTTCATTAGTTGAAATAGTGATATTCACACAATCAAAAAAACCTGTGAATATCACTATTTAAATGAATAAAAAATGACATTTACTATACACCAAAAGAACATTCCTGTCTCTTTAAAATGCCCTGAAACACAGTGCAATCTTACACAATTACGCAATACTTTAACACTGAATATTTTAAAACCTGTTCAAGGTAGGAGGCTAATATTTTGTTCAATCCAGCTCCATGAGATTGTCAACAGACGCTGCAAATTCCAAAGAAATTCGATTTCAAATTATTTCGTGAAACTCTTTACTCTGATAGCATATTCGAAGTTATCTGAACGTTGCTCAAGCTGGGTCTTTATTTTTAAACGCTTGTTTCTTCACAATTTTGGAATCGTTCGTGGCTCTGTATGCAGTTTAACCCTTTGCTTTTCGGACTCTATGTATAGCGTGGTTCCACAAGGAGCTCGCATTCATGCGAAACGAAGATGTGGGACGCGTTTTAAAAATACCCGAGCGACCCTTCGCCCTAAGAATACTTGCGATCGAGGGGTTTAACGAAACGTCGAATGTCACGTGCCGTTTTCGAAACCTGGAACATCATGGTTTTGTACGATTCGGATGCCAAGCGTGCACGCTGTACGTTTTCCTCTGTCTCGATTTTTTTTATTTTTTCCATTCAGGCACTTGCGTTGCGTTGACCACAAAATATTGATCCCCAGTCGGTTTTTTATTCGCTTTCGCGGGCAGATTTTTTTCGACGCAATCGGTCGAGTGAATTCTGTTTGTGCTTGTGATTGGTATAAAGGTAGTTAGAGGGAATTTATACTTCTATTGCCGTTTTATAGTATTCCATTTTTCTTCGTCGAATGCGTCTGCAAATTAAAGCATCGTCGGTTATATAGTGTTTCACTTTTCTTCATCGCATGCGTCTGTAAATTAAGGTATCGTCGGTTATAAATAGAAAAGAGTAAAGCTAAAATACCGTATACTCTCACATAGAGCGAATTTTCAAATATTTGTTACGCAGGATGTTTCGTAATAAGTGGTATTGCCGTGGAGATATTCAGTCTGTAAGAAGTAAATTTGTTAAAGGATGTAATTGAATTTATTATTGTGGAATGATGAAAATGTCAGGATGTAGACGAATAGACGGTAGACGAATAGACGAAAGAGTAGAAGAAGAGGCGAAGAAGTGGACGCAACGGAAGGTAGACGCGACGAAGAGACGATTAGACGAACGCGAAAGACGATCGAGGACGAGTTGACTGTTCCTTTCCCTGCTATTGCCAATCTTGTCTATACATACATATAGAGATACATAGATATATACATATACGTATCACATTATACTAAGATTTTTTTCGAACATTCGGCTGGTACGCCTACAGACTACTACACAGTTGATGAACTACTGTGGTATTCAAATTGTTGACACTAAAAAATTGGATTAGATTTTAGACTTTACAATTCACCATGTATGGAACTAAATTAAAAAAAAATGAAATTGATATTTTCTAGTGCTCACTAAACGGGACCAGAAAGTCTCAGTAAACGTATATCCTAAAATTAACATTTATTAACATAAATGGTTTCGTTTTTTATTTACACAGCAGCGTTTCCATCTATTAATTGTTCCATAATGAATGTAGAATTTTTATGTCAAACGATAAATGACGCTGATTTAGTTTAAAATAAAAATAACTAATCGAGACAAGAACCGTTTGAATTAATAAATTTTTGGTAACAATGCACAAGGTTCCTTTTCATTGTTTCAAAGAAGTTTAGGTTTTCAAAGGGGATGAATTCTTTAAGGATACTTTCGGTAGGTCTCTGAGCTCGAGATTCTTGAGAAAATTATGCGAATGATTGAAAAAATGGTAATCTGTAGGCAGTATATCTATCAAATATACTCGACTATGCACACTTTTATATTACAGCTGATTAAGCTTCTGGAGAATCAAGTGCAAAATATATGTCCGATCGATGTTGATCTATAGAATCGATTCTGCTCGGCTAATTAGTCCAGATTGCGAATAACACAATTTTTCATTATTTTCAGTCAGTTACAGAGGTACTTTCCAGCTGTTATAAATTATCAAGATTGAACAATTTGTAATAAACAATCACTGCCAAATTCCACCGCAGTGAGCAAAACCTTCTTCCGATGGAACCTGTTCCAAAAACCGATATTTATAACTATAAAATTTTCATCAGTTTTATATGATTTTAACACAGTGTAATAAAATAATTCCTGATTACAAACGAACGTTCACTGGGTATCTGAATTTTTCCAACAAAAATACGAATACATGCCAGAAAACGACGCCGAATCGTTCGCATTCGTCGAACCCGAATCGCGGGAGCGGTGCACGAGAAGTCAAAGTTCCCCGTCGTCGCGTCTGTATTTAAAATTCTAATAGCGATTATAATCTATTTAAAATCGCTGCGTGCAGTTAACCGTCGTCAGCTCGTGACGATGAATTTTAGCCTCTTTTTAAGCTTCGCACGCGTCCGCAGAGCGATGACTCCTCTCCCTGGCTGGCAGCAGATGTGGACGACAAGACGAACGGAAATTTAAATAATTATTCATTTGGTTGGGCAAATGAAATTAAAATACAAGTCGCGGTGAATCGCGGGGAAATAAGGGTGAGATCCTGTGTGGGGGGTTGGCAGATGGAACGGTATGGTGGAGAACGAGGGATGGGGCTGGAAATGTAATCCATGAATTAAGGACCAGCCCCGTATCATCCTTACCGTGTCCACGAGCAGAGCCTGACAACGTTGGGGGATGATATAAATTGTTTTAACGCCGTTCCGATGTGATTTGACGAGGATCATTCCCTCTGGAGGAAGATAGCGTTATTAAATAAAGGGTTCCTGGTCCCTGTGTGGACCCTCCAACGCCTTTGGCTCAACCGAAGACTCCATCGACTTGATTGATCGCATCCGTAGCCTGGCAAGATACGATTTGCATAAAGGATCAGCATTTGCGGTCACCAGGATCACGCGTGCCCGTCCTTACGAAGCTTCGTCGCCACCGTGGGGACTGCCATGGCAACTATAATCCCCGGCAAGAGATATCGAGCCATAAACATCGCTAATTTAATGTCCCAGGTCGGCGTCGATGAACGGAGCCACTATCGCTTATTTGGATTTAATCGGACAGTGCAGCTGAAAAGTGAATTCCTTCGTTTGTAACTCAGGCTAATGCATACAGTTTGAAACTGCGTTGCGAGGGAACAGTTTAATGAGGCAGATATCAATGTCTGTTTAGTTACGGATTATACTAGTTAAAGCTGATTTATGTCAGGCTAGTGAGTCTGTTAATCTTCGGTTCTGTTCATTCAATTGAGGTGATTGGTGTGGCTATTATAATACGAGAAACTAGAATATATCTTATTTTGGGGGTAACGTAATAGATTGTGCAATTTAAGTCTGTAGTTAGCACTTTGTAATAGGTTGATTGCCTTGCGGTCACCGATGCCTGCCACTTCAAATTTTATTTCATTAAATGGTTACTAGTTTTATTAAATTTTGAAATCTATTAATGTTGTTATAATGGTATAAAACAGCAAATATACGATCGAGCTATTAAATATTTTAGATCATCGTAATATATTTTTAATAAGGATATTACAGTGTGTGTGACTAGGTATGGTAGTTTTCACTTCAAGAAGGTTTTTCTCGAATAAACACTGACTAGTGTGAGTGACAGCCATGAAGCTAGCGGAAGTCTAAATAATAGTACTAATTATAAACGCTGTTATTCTTTTGTGATGTATTTGACAGTCTTGTTAACCATCAATCTTATTAAATTTGCGGCAAGGAGACCATTTTTAGGGACACTGTACAGTAATTTGAGCTAAATTCACAACACGTACAGTGTATAATATGTAGAATTTCTACTTCATTTCTGTTGAAAATGCAACAGCATATGAATATTATGAACAAATATTTTGAGAATCATTGACACGTCCACTGCTACCGTTCAGGTGAAAAACACATCACCACAAATTACACTAAATTTGTAGCAGTTCTATTAAATACACTGTATGTTTAGCTTATGCACACTTAATATGTACCAAAGGGGTCAACTGAATATTCTCCTGTGAAAGATGATGAATCTTCTGAGAACATGGAGGACTTTCATGGCCGGTTCGTTCTCCAGACTTGACGCCGCTTGATTATTCTATTTGGGCATTACTTACATTACAAATAATTTAAAGAATATCTCAATAATTACTGTTTTTTCTCCCACATATTTTATTAGTTTTTTACTGAGCGTTGGTAAAAAAAACCTTAGGTGACCTTCATATTTGAATAAAATAGCGAAATAACAAAAGATTAGTTATTATACTGTACGTCCCCCTTGATAATATACAAATTTTGTTTGAAACGTTTTCTCATGTAAAAACAGTTTAGAAGTAATTTAAGGTGGTCGAGTTAGGTGACTCATCCTCTACATGACACTCATTTCAAATTACACATGTGTGACACATGGTAGCAAACGTGCTAATATCGCAATAATATTATTGAATAAGAAGTGTATCATCAAACAATTGAATCATTCTATCTTCAATGATACGTATACTAACAAAAATCCATTGTTGTGTGTCTGACTAGTGACTATATGTATAGTATACCACTGTACCAGGATAAGAATTTGTTTTCAAATAATTGAAAATGCAGTAGATTTTAAATCCATGACAATCCTCAAAAAAACATATAATTGAATATTAAATATTATTAACATAAAACCGTCTTGCTTCATAATCAAAGCACCTCAGAAATCGAATTTCGTTTAACCACTCGGGGTATTCGCTCAACAGGGAAGAAAGTCGCCTAGTTGAACGATAAGAGAGACGAGAACGAGGAAACGTCAGGTCCATGGAATAGAGAGGGGTGGGGGGTGGATCTGACGAAAATGTAAATATCCGCTCAGGGAATATCAGTCAGGGCAGCGAGAAAATTAACTCGAAAAATTCCTCCGCCGCGGGTAAGTAGAGACAAAGAAGAGAAGAAAATGGTTGTGGGGTGAGAGCTCGAAGACGAAGGGTGAGTCCACGACGGTGGTGGTGGTGTCGGAGCCTTTCCTCTTTTCCGTTTCACCCTCCACTCGAGGCATTACGACAGTCTTACATCGCGTTGGAATTCATTTCAATGAATTTGCATTCCAACAGCGTGCCTCATCCTCGGCCGAATCGCTCAACTTCTCTTTTTTTCGTCGTCCTCGCCCCGATCTTTTGATAATTTTTATTTGATCGCTCGTTAATTAGAGCAGGAAGTTATTATCGGCCGGGCAGAGGCTCCTTTCCCTCTGGATCGTCGGGTCAAAGAAGAGGGGCCAGGATTCCTGAGACGGCAAGCGTCGTTTGTTCCGTGAAGCACGGTTCGACGGCGTTGAACGGGAAAGGGCGGAAAAGTTTCTGATAAGTTTCCCGTCTCCCTCTTCGGCTCTTGTTTCCGCTCCACGGACGAGCTGATGCATTCTGCCTTTCGAGATATACGCGCACTTGTTATTCCGCAACTTTATATTCAAACTTCACCTCCGCGCACATACCCCTCCTCGTCAGTCTTCGGACGTCTTAAACTATGAATTTTTATTCTTGTATTGGTTTCGAGCTTTCTGTACACGCTTATCGTTCTTTATAATGTACAGGGTGAGGCATCTGAGAGGGTACACTCAAATATTTCGTCAATAAGATGTTTAGAAACGTTTCATACAAATCTGTATTTTCATTTTATTTGTGTAACGAATGACTTTTTGTGAAGAAGACATGAAGTATTATTTAGAAAAGATTTAATAATAATGGAAACGATACAAGAAAATTATGATGAAGTATTGGTACAAGTGTTCAGAAGATACTGCCACTTGCATCTGCAATAGTTTCTTTTTAATCACCTGAGAAAGGTGAAACTTTCATGATAAAATATTCTTTCCTTAGGATGATAATCACTCTCGTATAGATTAAGATTATCTTTGATTTTTCGGTGTTAGATGAACACAATAACATGAATCGTGACTGCCATCGAGAGCGATACGCTGCACGCAATTTATAATCACTTCGTTAATATAAAACATAATTGCATAAACATTTCACTATGCTTTTTTAACACGTGAACAAACTTATATGAAAAATTCCAAATTCCTAAATTTCAAGTGGTCTATTAATTTTTTGCTGTAAAAATCTCCTAAAAATGTCCCTTCCAAATGGGAATAACCCCTTAAGAGTTTTACTTAGGCATGCTGTGTCACATATTAACCTCCCTTTCTTCAAGATATTCATTCTTAGTCTGTTTAAAATTTGCAAATGAATGAATGTTATATTATCGAGGTTATTATCATTAAATGTAATTCGATGCTTCGATGGAAGTATCGGGTAATGTGTACTATCGATTGAATATAACGAACAGTAAACAAACAGAACCGCGGGAATGTTTGTTCGCTTTCTTGTTGTTTAAAACTGTTTGTGTATGGTTCCTGCCAGGTATTTCTGGGCTTACCGGGAAATTATTTTTCCCGGTGAATATATCTTAATAAAAGTTCAACGGCTGTGAAAATATTTATCGCGAGAAACTATGATTCCAGGATTCGACTCGGTAAAAGTTTCGTTCCATAAAATTGTACGCTTTATCTTCGTTGTCGAGCAGCAATTAGTGGAAATTTAAAAAAGGAAGCGAAGTTTTTAAAGGATCATTTTTTTCAGATTCTTCTATTTCATTAGATTACTTTCTACTTTACGAAATTCAGTCACGAAGAGAAGTTCAATCGACTTCGCGTTGTCGGGTACTCTTCTAGTTGATTTTCTGCGTTCAAATAGACAGCACCCTTTCGAGTAAACAGCATGGGCAAACACCAGAAACTATTTTAACACCTTGATTGATGGGGTATATGAATACCTAGTATACCTCGATTGCGTGGATAGATGACTATATATAGTTGAAAAGCATGTACTTTTTTTAGATGCCAGCATTAAGAATATCTCAATGTCATTTCCCTTGATGGAATGCTATATTTTTAATCTCATATGGTGGAACTACGTCAGAAAGTGTTTCAAAGACGTTCGATGTCATTTAAGAATAGAAACGCATCATAAAGTACGAACTATTTTCCGAAAAAGTCTGCAACAAATTTTGGATATGAGCTTATCAGCATAAGTCATTAAACATATATTTGGAAATATTTGTTTCACAAACTATGGATGGAAACTCGTAAAATTTTGTATGAACATAAGTTCTATGTATCGTAGTTCCTGATTTAGAGAACATTGAAATTAAATACACCAGCTACCACACAGAATAATTATACTTCATCTGTCATAAGAACCTATGGGTTGGCCAATATATAATATCGGATTTTTCCGCAAGAGATCGTTTCTGCTGTTTTTAAAACAAAAGACTAATCGCAACCTATAAAATGCGTGGATAGTCTAAAAGCTGAGATTTTAACGTGTAATTTAAAAAAAATTTCATTATATTTGGTTAAATCTTTTTAGTGTTTATTTTGATTTGAAGATGAACAACGAGAAGGTGTATTTTCGTGCAATTATGCTTGTTTATTTTCGCAAAGATAAAAATGCGGTACAAACAGTAAAAAAGATTTCGCATGTGCATGGTGATAATGCTGTGAATGAAAGAATGGTGCAAAGATGGTTCAAAAAGTTTCGTGATGAAGATTTTTACTAGTTCTGGCAGACCTATCGAGATTGATAACGATCAAATCTCCATTCGAATTGAAAATAATCCACGTTATACAACACGAGAGATTGCTGAAATGTTACCAATACCGAAATCCAGCGTTGAGAACCATTTGCATCTGTTTCTTACCGAAAAATTCAACATTATTTATTGGCCAACCCAATATTTTCAATTGTCTGACTAGTTATAGGTTTGACTACTTAACGTGCTTCACACCTCAGTGAAAACAGCCATATCTGGTGAAACGAAAATAACGAAGAAAAGAAATTATTTAACTGTCCTTTTGTACGCGTGTGTTCTGTGTTACATATTATTGGAATGTCACGTTTGCAGAGAATTTTACATAAATCAGTATCTACAAAGTTCAACAAATCTTAAGTGCTACCTGTAGTTGCCTTTAAACTTGAACATTTATTTAAATGTACTTTCTGAACGATTGCACGTTTACAGGTGCGAGAACCTTTCCTCACGAACCATTAACCGCAGAACTACTTTGTGCTACAATATCGTAACGAAAGAACTTACACAAAACGTTAACTGCAGCTGGAGACAGTCATCTAAAAGCCCACCTCGCATTAAGCATAAATATTAGATACCCGAGGACGGAACGAGTGCAACGAACGTGGTCGCATTTCAACGGATATGATTCATTCATCGTAGCATGCAGAGCTTTTAAACGCTGTAACAAGATCCTAATCCAAGCTCCTGCCTATGGTAAAGTAGGCGCAAATCAAGGAACCTGCATAGACAATGAAAATAACTGGTTTCGCGGCAGACCTATAAGCAGCGGGGTATAGTTTTCCGCGTACCGTTTTCATAAACGACGGGACATCGTGGATGGATAGCGAGGAGAGTAATTGTCGGTGTCGGTGAAACGACGATAATATCGACGTTGGGGGGTGGTTTGATAATAAAGATTGCAGCAGCCACCGTTCAATGCGAGCGTTGAACCGAACAATCAATATGCTTCGGGCTATTTAACCTATTTGCTTTAAATTCGCCTATTTATTCCGGCCTTTTGCAAATCTGTGTCAGCTTCCCTCGGCCGGATGACGAATGAAAATCCAAGCCTTCTTTCAGAACCCTCGATTTCACCTCTATTCCCGGTCTCTCCGTCCGCTTTTGTCCCTCATAACTTTCGATGAAACGTATCCGTCGACGATGCAGGTCAACACGGATGATTCTGGAACCTTTACAATTACAAATTAATGTTTGACACTGTTTCGAACATAGAAATTAATTATAGGGTGGTTCTTCTTATTTATCTGGTGCAGTCATGAGCAACCTCTTTTTTTGTAGCGGGCCAAATGTGGAAACCTAATAATCCGAACGAGCTACAACCAAACGAAGAGGAGCTAATTTCTTACTTTAAAAATGGTTAATGCATGGACTGGATAAATAAGGTAATACAGGAGTGACGAACTTCTTCTGCGCCAGGAGCCGCATGAATCCCACTATCAGTCACTCCGTTCCCCCACTTGTCACCTGGCTGGCCACTACGCTTACTCCGGTCTTCCCCAACTCTGGGCCCATTTTCCTTAGATCGATTCTGATTTGGATAAAAGAAGACAGGGTAAAAAGGAATTGAAGGATATTTAATAAAGAAAAAAAATTGTTACGTAAAACATTATTCACAGACTGCGGATATTTATGCAATTTAATACATCCAAATTGGTGCATGATGGATATTCAATAACTTAGCGAAATAAGAATGACGTATTCTGAACATTTCAAGGAGCAATTGCAGTTCTGTTGAAATTTCATTTATTTAACTGCACTAATATAGGAAATGTGGATTCGTAAAAATGTATATTTGTACAAACATTCACAGTTTAATTATTAACGTTCAGAATCAGGTCATACAGTGACGGTTCGCGTGCTGGCAGTTCGTCACCCTTGAGGTAATGCGTAATATGAAGACATAATAGACATACATACATTTAAATGGAATACATGAACACACAGCTGGAAAATGCACACGATTTTTCGCTTTAGCAGATTTAAATGGGCTACACAAACAGCTTCCGCGAGCCAAAGTATATCATTAGCGAGCCGCACGCATGATCTAGAATATATTTCTTCATTTGTTCGGCAACACAAACGGGTGTCTTTGGAAAAATATAATAGTGTACATGACAAAAGGTTTAGATACGATACGAGTGGATCAGATATTAATAATCTGCTTGCGTTTGATTTTAACCTTCACTCTGAAGAATCATGCAGTGTGTGCTACGACCCATCATACTGGATCGAGAACGAATTTTTATTGCATGCTATGAGTACACGTTTTTTGACGAATCATTACATTAAAGTGTTTTATTGAAATCTATATGTCTGGTTAAGTATTTAATAGTTTCATAACACTGATATAACTTAACAATTTATGTTATACACGTTAGAGTAATGAAATGTTGAGTGTAACGAGTGTTACGCCGTAAATAATTTAAGCACGTAGCAAACCTTTTGTTTACTTCTCAGGACTGGAAGGGTTATGCAACTGTTTCGTGGAATTTCATGTGTATTATACAGAAACGGTTCTAGACGTAGGCTGATCGTTTCCTAGAATGCCTTTAGGTAAATCTTTGATATCGATTGGTCTTAAGCTCATGTCCAAGCCAACGGGATACGAGCTGTCGCTACTGCTACCTGTCATTCTCCGTAAGACGGATATTTACAGTGCCTTTCAGTGTAAGTTATAGAGTTGCAGACTTGTGCTACTTTAAGAATTTCGTATTGTCTGGAGCAATCATAGAAATCATGTAATAGTTATTAACACGTTGTCGTAGTGAAATTTGTCGTACTTATGGCTAGTCCTGCTTTTTTGTGTACATATTTTTAAGAATAAAAGCCTTGAACCGTACTGTCATATACTTATCATTTTCTGTTTGTAGTTTAGCATTGATATCAGACACAATTTTCTGAGAATTATCTACTAATTATTCAATTCAATATTATTTGATGGAAGTGCCGACTATAGCGGGTGAGGCATTTATAACAGACAACTCAGATAATTTTTATAATTTTCGTGCGGTTCACACGCGACTACTTCTACTTCTCTGTACATTCTGCCATGACAAATTTTTTTAATTTACTATAGAGACCCTGAATAATCTCTACTGAAACACATAGTCATAATCCAACTTTTTTAAGTTACTTTTTGTAAAAATAGCTTCTGAAGGACCTAGAAGAGTACCCACCATCATATGAGTCTAACTCTGAAACGTGATTTAACTTCCCTAGCAGTTCGCATTAAATGAAAATCATATTTGTTCGAGCTATTCAAGTTTTCATAATAAAGGAAAGGATGCAGCAGTAAATCCATTACCACCCTAAAAAGCTTTAATGCTCGGCCACTCTTTTTTTTGCAGCGAAAACTCCCTTTGTGTCAGAGCTCACAGTTATTACGACGTTCCGGAACAAATTCTCGTTTAACCCTTTGCCTTATAATAACGAGTCACGCTCATGTTGTAGATCTTGGCCTGCACGCTGTAAATAGAACTTTCACATGCATATAAGTTGTTGCAAATTTTAAATGACAGCATCACTGATTTTCAGAGTATTAATTACAGGAAATTGTACGTATCCACAAATATTCTTCCAGCGTCTCTCTTCATGCCACTCGGATAATAAGCTTCAGCGTCAGATAGCCATTGAAATAATAGCAATGCATGGGGTTAATAAGTTTATCACCGAAGCAGGGACACCGGGAAAGTAGCTGCATTTCGGCTTTTCAGCCAGCAGCTCGTTGTTCTGTATTTATAGAGCGCATTCTCAAATCTCGTAGGGGGTCAAGATGGAGCTTTCGTGCTTGTTAATTAAATGGGGCGCGATGCTACCCTCCACTTTCTCGCCTTTCCCTATGCCTATCCCGCTGACGATCTTTCTTCCAAGTGCCTATTCTACACCGAAAATTGTATTTTCTCGTCCAGTGACATGAGAGTGTTTCACTCAGAACTTGTACCCTATATAATTTTTTTTCTTTACATTTTTATACAGGGTGAACTAGCGTAGGGAAAACACTCAAATATCTCTTTTGATTTTAACGATATGAGATATCTTTAAAGCACAGTTTGAATGGTTTCGGAGGATGAATAGAGTGGAATGAAAATAATGTTTTACAGTCATCTTTTTTCAAATTGTTTTAAGGTCGTCGGTATTCTTTTTGCGAGAAAGCATACAGTTTTTTCTATTGTATCTCGTAGCGAATATTAAAATGCATTGAAGCATGTCTGAGTTGTCACTGATTACTTTTAAACATACAAAAAGTGAACACATTCCAGCATATGGTTAGGATGCTATAAAATGCTCAAGTGATGTTCATTTTTTAAAACGAGCAATCACAGATTGTGATGCTCTTTCAATTGTTTCTCTCGCGATAGCAGCACAAGCTCTAATTATGCGATCCATCATGTCTTCTGGAGTGGTAGGTTGCTGCCGGTAAACATCTTCTTTTAGTTTTCGTTAGAGAAAAGACCTTGTGTTGCTATCACGGTAAAAAATTATTTTCTTTACACGGTATTCTTTCTTCGAAACCATTGAAACTGTACTTCAAACATTTCTCGTATTACTAAAAATAAAGGAGATATTTGGGCGTTCTCCTTATGCTGGGACACCCTGTGTATTATCCCTCGTATTGTGTTCATGAAAATTTATGATACTTCTGTCCGAGTTGTACAAATCCAATAAAACGTAATCTAGATCTGCATGAGTTTGACAGGATCAACAATACCTGGAGGGACCATCCAAGTCATCACTTTATTATAAATAATATTCTTACGTCTTTAGCGTTAATCAGGTCATCACGAAATGAATCGTCTTTCTATACAGCTAACAATATGCGTTTCTTACAGTAGTGGTTCTTAAACATATTTTGTCGCTCAACACTTATACAATTTTTCAAAAATCGCCGAACCCATATCTGTATTTTACGAATAACCTCCGTTATCCTAATTTCAGTAAGGCGTTAAATAAAACAAAAAATATTTTAGAGAGAGAATTTATTCATATAAAAGAACTTATAGTAAATGGAACGTTAAAATAAAAATCAACTTCGTGTTTAATTGTTATACTTGTAATTGTTGCGAAAATAATTAATAAAAAGAATATTAATGTGAAGAACGCAGCCACTTAGGGAAGCACTCCCTTAGAGGACCGCTAATTATCGAACGTTCTCGTACTACAAATGATAATGACCAATTGTGCTATGTTCAACGCAGTGATGGCCACAGGAGCTCCGGGCTTCCCCCACTCTGGGTCCATAACCCTCGTATAGGTTACAATCTGGAACCATGATGAACCGAGAGGGAATGAGGAGCGAGCTGGAGGGAACTGAAACAAGGAGAACGCATCCAGAGTGGGCGAAGGCCAGAGCTCCCGTGGTCATCACTGGTTTAACGCAATATAATCGGTTAGAATCGCGTTTGAAATGAGTTACATACACAAAGATTTAAGTTGTGATATACTACTACATATTCATTTTAACTATGAAAACTATAAAACGTGAAAGATTGAGTGTTGAAATCTTTACTTGTTGAACGTAACTGAAGATTCTTTTAACCTGTATGACCTTTAAACCTATTTGTGCTCGATTATTGCGCATATTTTCCATTTTCCACGCCTTTCAGATCCCATTACGGGCTGTCTAATGGGAAGGGCTAAGCGATTCGAGTGGAATCGGTGTCGGAAGAAAAATTGGCTGAGAAAATCAATAGGAGCGGCGAGACGTCTCGCGGAGAACGAAGCTGAAAGCCTATGAATAATAATGCGACACGGAAGATACTTATCACGGATTCTAAGTACATCCAGCGCATAAATGCCAGAAGGGCGTATAAAGCATTGTGAAGCTGTATTACGGCCGGGAGCGTTCGCCAGACGTTTTGCCAACGATCCCCGTACGAGAGCGCATAAAATTAAATCTTTCATGCTCACTAATTTTCAATGGGAGCTGAATCGTCGAATTTCAAAGTGGATATGGCCTCCTAACGTCGCTGACGCGAGGCGTGGTTCTTCTGTTTCACTGTTGTTTTGTTTTGTGTCGTTTTCCACGAGATTGGAGGGAGAGCCGAGATTAGAGACTCGAGAGGCCGCTTCGAAAAGACTGGCCGTCTTTCGACTCGCTTTGATCTTCCAGGAACAAGCTTCTTTTTCCTTTTCTTGCGCGCGGGCCATCCACGTCTGCGTAAGCCGGCTTTTACGTAATTCTTCGCGTTGACCAATTCACCTGTATGCATTATATCCACGAGATTACTCCAAGTTTTTTTAACGAGTTGACTTTTACGGTGAAAACTGCCGTGTCTGGTCTGATAGATTATAATATCCCGATTGAAGAGTCTAATGATACAACTTTTGATTACAGACATGATAAATTGTAAAGCCGGCTGTATTGTAGCTGTATATTTTAACCATTAATTACTTGCGTCGGGTTTACGCTGTTTGGCACTGTCTTTCGTTTCAATTTAATTAAATTTAATTTTATTTCAATTTATTTAATTAAATAACTATTATTACTTAAAATATTTTGAAAATATTAACACTGTAATAACATTGTAAGGTGTAATTCTAAAACGACAGAGCAGTTAAAATATTTGCTTCATCATTTATATTTAAAATAATGGATTATAATAGGACGAGGTTGACAGTTTTTACTTATTGAGGCCGTATTGTTGATACGACTAATTAACCTTGTTTGTAACTGATACAGACTTTGTATTTTTATCTTGATACTTTGCCTCAGGCAACATAAATGTTTAACAGTATTGTTTATTCTTTCATTACATTGTTTCCTACTCCATTTAAGCACTTTTATTGTCGAAGTGAAAACAGTCATACATAGTCAGACTCAGTACAATATTCTGTTTTTACATGTTGAGCACCGCAGTGGAAAATCCTACAACTAGTCAGACATGCAAAAATACTTTTTTTATTAATATGTATCGTTGAATATATAAACATTCATTTATGTCATAATATACTTTTTATTTTGTACTATCATTGTAACATAGATGTAGTTCAAAATTTTGTTGGAGTAATCGATTATTTTACGAAATTAAAATTGGTACGTAGGTCACTGGTGATACACGAGGCGTTCAACGTGTTAAATATAAATCACGAACGAAAAAATATTTAATTATTTGGTCGTAATGTACGAAATTTGGTTTCTCTGTACAATATTAGTATTATCAAAAGTTTAAAAAAAGTCAGTAATTGCTAACTTGAGTTAAATTTGTGGCATTGATCACCCGTGACACATATGGCAATTATTTTTGAAAGTGTAAAGATATATTTTTCAAAATCCTGTTTTCATAATGTATGCATTGTTTCTTGTTTCAGGTAAGTCGATGTGAAAGTTGAGATCCTCTTTGCAAATTCAAATGGATCGTTTTTATGTAAGTAACAACATTGTTCACACAAATTCAAAGTAATTGTGATTTAATTAAATAATGTACAGCTCCATAAATTTTAAGTATTTTGAAAGCTCAGCACAATAAACCTAATAGACACTCGATGAAAATTTAATCTTCTACATGCAATATTTCCTTCACCTTTCATATTTAGTAAATTATTGAAAGACATCCAGACACCCTATTTCCTAATTCTTTTAAGCAGTATACATCTGGTGCGTTATAGTTTCAGAGAATTTGTTCATTTATTTGTATAAAAGTCGCATTTCGATTAGATTCACGAAGAAACTCGTTTGGAACTCGACTTTGAAAATCGGGAGCGGTTTCTAAGCTTCGCGAATGACTCGATAACGTATCATTAATTACGTTCCTCTGAAGTTCAGTTTGTTCGGGTATCAGTAAGAACTGAAGTTACGAGATCGCAGTAAATACAGCGGAAAAGGGTGAGGGTTTGGCATACGCTTCGTAATACTTTAAGCTGTGTACTCCGGAAATTTATGTTAGTTTGCTAAGCCTACTATCGTATGCCCGCCTGAATCTTCTGCGCAAATAACGATCTGTATGCGCTGCCACTTTATTTAGGAACCGTACGCTTCTTGACTTCTGAACTCTCTAAATTTTAATTGTCCTCGCACGGAAATATAGTTTTCTTTGTATAATTTGTGAGCAATCTGTTCGTCAATTATTCTAAATTAATTTGTAAAAATGTCGAAATTTTTAACATTTCGTGCAATTTGTTTAAAAATCTGGGTGTCTACAAATTTCTGCCGTTTGAAATAACTGCTGAACGGTAGATGGTACGAAAAAATGTAACATTTTTTTATCGTTTCTTATGTAGAATATGATAATGTAAAGCAAAAATTATTCGTTCAGAATTTTAAAGGTAATTTGACAGTCGCTTTGTATTTTTTAAATGAAACGCCATATTTTTGTTTCAATATAATGAAAGAGCAAAGGAAGACAAATTCCAAACACTACTTTCAAGTAACTTTGAATCAATCCAGGGTCGCAAAAGTGAAGATATTGTTGAAATGGACACGGGTGAAGTTTGAAGATCAAATGAAATTGAAAATTTGGAACGAAGAATTTTCACTTTACATTATTATATTCTACATAAAAAAAACAATATAGAACGTTCTTTAGGTAAAACATAAGATACTCAGCAAATGAAGAATTCTCCTTTTATCGAGGTTACCTCGTTATTCAAACGGTAAATAAATGCTGGGCTGTGTTGATAGGCAATTATTAAACAATGTGATTTAAACAGTGTTTGGTAAACAACATAATTCAATTTTTAATATTTGTTCAGCACCGTAATCCGAGAATTGTTATTGCATATTCACATTTTGTCAAGTGATAATGAAAACAAAAACGTGACAATGGAACTGCATGCTTTGCCATCCATCGAGGAAAACTAATTATCAAAGATGGAGATCCTACAACTAATGAAGAAAAATTTCATGCGTCACTAGAAAGGAGATTTTATTTTTTGGGGGCGATTTTATCCTCTAAATTTGAGATTAAATTCAGATAAAAACATGGTATACACGGACTGGATCGAAATTTGTGGCAAAAGCTAAAAGGGATGATTTTAAAATTTTGAAATACATATTTTTCAAATGTAGTATCATTTTCGAGAATAATAAGTTTAATTATTATAATTAAAAGTTTTATTACAGACCATGTTATACTTTTCTGGTACATTTTTTTATTTTCTTTACTATCAGGATTAGATGCCAATTAACTCATAAAGTGATATAGAACAATAAATTTATTTATTTAACCATTTCAACATATCCTTACCGCATTCGATCTTCAAATTTCTTTTTCTCGAAAACAAAACCTCACTGGGAAAAAATGTAGTATGTGACTCCGGCTCATTTTAGGGTGTAGCTTCATCCCCTTCTTGTTAATGCCATAAATTTCGGTGCACCTTGCATAATTTAGACTTTACATGGAAGCAAAATTGACCGTTGCCGCTTGTATTGTTCTTGCATAGACGTGAAAGATGAGGGCATAGAATCTACTCAAGTTTATCCTCATTGCAAGCATTACCAAACTGTACCCCCAGGTATTATTTTCCTAATTTTAATTATTATTCAGAGTAATGATTAGACTGTGGATATTTATGCAAATATACATTTTTACATTTCAATATTTTTTATGTTGATACAGTTATAGAAATGAAACTTTAACAACACTATATGTTGTCCAGTAAATGTTTAAAAAATTTACTTTTGATTTTTTTGCAGTTTTAACACGTTGAAGGCTATAGTGAAAACCGCTATACCAAATCAGACATGATACAATTTACTATTTTTTATATAAATCATGAAGAAAAAAAGCATTTGAGTTCTTGATCGTGTTCTGTTTATACATTATTGTTTCAGTATGAAGCTTGCTTAAAATGTGCGTTTTTCAGATATTTAAGTATGTTAGATTGCATAAATATCCGTAGTCTAGTACTGATGAAGAAACAATGATTTTGTAATTATAATTAATTTATTATAAATTATTTTATGAATAATTATTTCATAGAAATTTTACTCTCTTAGTGAAAATAATTACTCTTTGCTTGCAAGTAAAACTTTAACAACCCCACCAGGTTCATATTCCCCTGTTTCAATCCAACTCTTTTCCCTCATACGCAAAAATTCCATAAAACGCAGACGCGTGACGCACACCATTAAAAAGATTTCGCGCGCGTGTTTGCGGCCAGCCATTAAACCCGTGCCATTTAGATTCTAATAAAGACAAGCCGATAATCGGCTGGAACAAGTTCTCAAGCCGAAATTAAACGTCGAATGACACAGAACGGTCGTTCGAAGAATGGTAAAGACCGGTCGAATCGTTTTCCCATCGATCCGAATACCCTCGCGGCTTCTAATCTGAAATCTAGTTCGTTGGTTACGACCGAACGGAAGTGGCAGACGTTAAAAGGCAAATCGGAGGTGGACGAACAACCTGCTTACAACGCGCGTTTTCAGCCTTTCTGGAACCTGATCCGTTTTTACGAGCGTCCTTCGAAGTTGTGGAAGACATACGCGGAGTCTATGAAAAGAGGATGACACGCGAAAGTGCTTGGCCAGCTCGGTGATGTACAGTGCCACTCAAAAGTTTGGGTACAACCCCTAAATCTTTGTGTATCAATTAGTTTGAAATAAATGGATCAGTACCTGGAACGCTAGAAGAATATAGACGCTAAAAGGTTTGGGTATAACCTCTAAATCTTGGTGCATCGATTAGTTTGAAACGTATGGACCAGTACCTGTAACACTAGAGGAATATAGACGCTGAATGGTTTGGGTACAGCCTCTAAATCTTTGTGCATCGATTAGTTTGCAACGTATGGACCAGTACCTATAACACTAAAGGAATGTAGTCGCTAAAAGGTTTGGGTACAACCTCTAACTCTTGGTGCATCGAATAGTCTATAATCGAGTAGCTCGTGGTACATGGCAACATTTATTAATCATAAAGGGAGAAACTATTGTACAAGCAGATTAAATTTTTAATTAAAGTAGATGTTAAAAAGGTGGTTGAAGAATATAGACTCTCAAAAGTTTGGGTACTACACCTAAATCTTGGTGTACCGAATAGGCTATAAATAAGTAACCCGCAGTACATAGTAACTCTGATTAAGCATAAAGATAGAAACTATTTTACAGAAAGATAAAATTTTCAGTTAAAGTAGATGTTAAAAATATTGTAATGGAATATGGAGACTCAATAATGTGGGTATGTCCTTTAAATCTTTCTACATTGACTAGTTTGTGAACTAATGGCCCACAGTATATGGTATACTTACGAATCATTATGGACGCTAGACACATTCTACAAAAGAATGAAACTTTCTATCAGGATAAATAATAATAAAATGGTAGAAGAACATAGATATGAAGACTTTCGGTACACCTTCAAAATTTTTGTGCATCGATTAGCCTATAAACCTATGATCCATAATATGTTGTACCTACGATTATACAACAGAAATTGCAGATTTTACAAAAATCCACAAAATTTTGGATGAGAACGAACATACAAAATGAGTGGAATATATAATACTAATCAGTAAATGGACATTTTTATTTTGCAACAACAAAATACATCAATCCTCTGTAAATATTATTCAGAAAAAAACAAAGATTACGATGTGGTTAAAATAATGTCACGGTTATAATAATCATCAAATATCAATTTCATAGACTTGTTAGCCAAAAAATGGATATTTCAATAAAAACAACGTTTCCTAATAAATACTGTGATAAATAAAAAATAAGATTTTGTCTAGTTTCTAAGACACGTCTGAAGTTCAGGAATACTTCTAACACAGCAACAATCAAAAGCTTCAATAAACCTTTGGAATTAAAAAAAAAGTAGCGGTTATACACAAGTATTTATAATTCAGCCTAATATAATGTAAATATTAAATAAACCCGCAGAAATTTCAAAAACAGATACAAAGCAAAATTATAATAATCCTCCCACTGCAAAATTGAAACGTCTGCTCCCCATAGGGTGAAACTTTTGAGAGGTACTGTCCACGGGGTTTGCAACGATAAAACAACGGCAGATGCATGTAAGCGAACATCTGTAAATTTGGTCGGCCCGGTTTGCGTAATATAGGAGGTCCGACTCCCACATTGGACATTAGACGGAATGTAATAGAGGTCTTGGCGAGTGTCCAGCCGGTCAAACTGAGTTGGATAGGGGGGCTGGATAGCATAGGCTACGCTTCTGCATATGTACATACCTCTATACGTATACGTATGCGTGGTAGCTTCTAATACCGTAGGGTATATAGATATAGCGTGTACAGGAAACACCGAGATCCTTGAAGGAGGACGCGTTGTCGTCTCGACTAGGCACTAGATCGACCAGCAAACTCTTGGCCAGTTAGCTTCGACTATGGCTGAACGTGTCCTTCGATGAATAGCACTATCCTTCTCTCCAGCTACTTCGAAGATGTTCTCTGCCTTCGTTTCCGTATTAGGGAACGGAGTTTGGTTTTCAAGCAGCTCAACCAGGATCTGAAGGAAGTGGACCTCTTGGACTTTGCTATCCATGACTCTATAGGGCGTTCAGAAAAGAATTCAAGGATTATATGACTCATACTGCTGTAATTATGAAGCGTGTCAGAGATAGAATTAACTTTTTTGTTTTGATATGTCAGTATTTTATAACAAATTTCTAGCATTGTTCATACTACTTGACAGAATTTTTATGTTAGCTCTTATAATTCTTGTGCATTTTTAGTGTAGAAAAATGAATGTTGCTTCATGCCTGGAAAAAAATGATTTATTGCTGTAAATTATATTTATTCAATGTGATTTCATAATTACGACCAAAACAGTTGAAAACATGCAAAAGACAAAGTGTGACCGGTAGACAACATGATATACTTATAACAACAGTATTCATATTTTTTATAAATTGTTGTGTGTAAATACACAAACGTGTTAATATCCTCGAAAATTTTATTATCTTTTAGCAGTGTATCATCAAGAGCCAAGTCTAATTGTAAGTTGTCAAAATGTATCCTATCACTCAGTATTCCGAACTGCGTTATACAATTCCTTCCAAATATAATGCAATAATTTATATCAATAGCGCCAATATGTTCGTTGATTCCTAAAGAACCACAGCCTCCAGACGCAGATCACATTTCCTACAAACACTTGGCACGATAACGACATTAATGGAACGTAATGGTTCCAGCGCACAACTGTTCAAACAATTACACGATTACGGACGACTCATTATATAATTAAAAATTAGGCCAAACTTAGTGTGGTTCCTTATTTGTTAAGAGGATTAGGAAAATAGGTGAGCGGATCTCAGGAGAACGACGGGGGAATATCAAATGTCGAGTAAGTGAAGCATCGTCGGTTCAGGAGGCTGCGGTTTCAAGGTACCGAACTACCGGAGGAGGACGACGACGAACACGAGACCGTGGAAGTTATTTAATTTCCCCGTTGAAGCTGACTTGGCAACAGGAATGGCAGCTGATTCCTGAATTGGTCGAGTTGGCCTACTGCGTCCTTCCGTGTCCTCCGCCTTTGTCCTCCGCAATCGGAATTCGAAGTGTTTTCCGCCGTATTCGTTTGCGAATCCTCCCGGTTCACAGGATTACCGTCTTTCCTCGCAGTAGCGGTGATTTCTCGGTACGCCTGCTGGTTTCAGGTGAATTCGATGATCAATTCGAAGTTGTGTATGCTGCAAGTGACGTGGCGCGTTTATGCAATTTAAACGACACCGGCCAGTCGTTAGCGTTGCCTGACACCGAACTGACGTTAATAGCCTCTTGATTCTATTAATTTTTGATCAATATCGATAAGCAATTAGGCAATTTGGTCATTGAACCAGTCATTGAAATGTTATGCTATTTTTGTCATCGAACGGTTAGTTCTGGACTGGTATGTATAGATTATAATAATTTGAGCGTCACCTTATGAATTGATTTATTGTTTATTACCTTGGATTTCGCTTGCTTAAGTTAGTTCGTTGAGTTAATTTTTAGAGTTCGCATGTGTACGTCCGCTGCACTTAAAAGGTTCATCTCCATTCCGCAAGGAAATAATTCAGGCAAAAATCAATATTTTATATTGTCGCGTATCGTGATCTCCGCTTCGGTTGGAAGATATCATGTTTGTTTCATACAAATGATATATTTCGTCATAGAACTAAGATTTTGAACGGCACAAATATTTGCATTATTCTTGCTTCTTTTATATTATCCAATTTTTTGTAGGTACGAAGTCACACCAATAATCAATCACAGCTTGTAAGGAAAGCTCGTGAAGTCCTCCTCTCAGATTTTAATGAGCTCTTGCATGTTGATAAATCACGTCATCACGAATCTCACTGTCTCTAGATAATCCACACTTCGCATCACTGATGCAGAACTAACTAGACCTTCTCCAGATAACCCAGACGCCTAGGATGAGTCATAATGCTTCAGGACTAGCCCGTACCCTCAAACGGCTAATTTCAGCAGCTTTTTATCCAACGCTAGCATGCTGTAAGGAAGAAAAAAATGGGTGTAGCCGACCGGAAATCGAACCCCAGACCTTCCGTTTTCCGGGCAAGTGTTATCCTACTAAGCTATCCAACTACCAATTCCATTTCCCTAAACGCAACTCACTAAATGTCTGCATCGCCTACAATACAAACCCAGCAAATTTGCATCCACTGTCGGTTATACTCCAGCGACAGTCTCATCGTTGCAGTGATATCTCTAAACCTTATTCGGACCGATTGCAATAAATGGACAAATTGTGTGTCTATCTCCTGCATTTTCTCTTGCTGCAGCATAACAATTCAACCTGATACGTTTCAAGTGTTTTTAAGATTTCGTGCAATGTAAGTCGTGATTTCGTAGCCCGTTTTACGTCACGGATCAAAAGAATCGCGTGCCGCGGGGGCACACGCGGTATCCATGGCGAAATCAACGATCAACGTCCCTGGAATCGAAGGAAACGTCCGATCAGAAGAAATTTGGGTCAGCTCGGTCTGACACAGTTCGAGCTGTTGGGCATCGATAACACCGGTGAAACAACTCGATAGTTTCGCGCGCGAGATTTTCTAATATTTCTTTGTCGACCCCGGGGGCGAGTTACTCGACGCATAATTCACGGTATCGTCTAATGGCGTGCGCAGCGGCCATTATACTCGCCCGAGTTACATTCCCGTTGCACGAACCAAAATTGCGCGTTTTCATCGATAAAACGCCGTATCGAGTGCGTGTGGATTCCACGGCGTGACATATATTTTGACCAAATCCCGGGAATATCGTGCCGGATCGAATTTTCATCTTCATGCGCGTGCAGTGGTGAACTGCTTATTTCGAACGACTCAAATGGGATAGAAACAGCTGGAACAGGTGTAAAATGTTTTTGAACGTGAGCCTGAGGACAGTATAAGGTAGCCAGCTTCGGGTTTCGAGAGATTCCACAATTAGATCATCTAACACCCGAATTGAAATCTGGGTGCCCTGCTTTTTAACACATTGTGCACCGGTCACGAGATATCTTTTTTTTACTCCCTTTCAGATTTTCTCCATTTTCTTTTATATTTTTATTGGATTTTATATTTTGTTATACTAAAACTGAAATATCTTCTGACCCGTACGCAACTTGTTAAAAGAAACGACTCTTTTAACCCTTTATGTTAACGTCTAATTATGTTATTAACAAAATTTAATATTTGTTATTAACATACGAGGAACAGAGATGTGTTTACCTAACTGCTTCATGGTTGTAACACAAAAATCACATTTTGAAAAACTTTTGCAATTGACTATATAATGTTCCTGTGCGGTTTCCTCTACAATTTGCGACGATTACGCGGCATAATGCGGCCGATTAACAGGCGGTGAACTTTTTTGCCTGGCGGACGACGAATAAAAGCGTCCCTCACAGAATCTATGAGTCATGTAATAAGGTCGTTTAAGAGTCGAAGGAAGACTGAAAGGAGATTGAAAGCGCGTGCACTCGACCGGCGGAAGAGTTTTCATTCAGATCAGGGCTATTGGTAGGGCAGATAACGACTTTAATATTCGGCTCATTAATTACGTTGCTCGCGTAAAACGGGGCGGAGAACATTCTTGCGCCCGGGCCATAAATTATGTATGGGAGCGGGGTAGTTAGCTCGGCGATAAAGAACCCGGTTGGTTAGTTTTTCCGTCACGCCTACCACACGTATTTTCGGGGGAAAAAATCTCTGCATGCTCGTGCCCGCGCCGAACGAAACTCGACGCGCGTTTGCCGCGCTGTTTTTTACGGAGAATAATTGCAACGCGCTTTTATCGAGCGTGTAACGTTATTTTCCGGTCGCGTGGCTGACCGTTGTTAATGCTATCAAATAACGTCCACGTTAAGGTAGAGATCGCACCGCATTTCCACGCGTTTCTGATGCGAATTAATCCCCTTTACTACGCAAATAAGAACACTGAAGAATGATGGTTCACCTGCTCAGAGACAAATTGATTGCAGCTGGAAAAGGACGATTTGCTTTTGTGGAATTTAGGAATCGCAGATTTTTATCGGAGCTGACAGATTGTCAGCACAGTGCATGAACCCTTTGAGCCCTGAAGATTTCAGAAAAACGCGTGCACCATGTGTTGAAATATTCTGCGGCGAAACACGTGTTAAACTGAATATTTCATTATAATAATGCGTATAATGTCGATTATGCAGTTGTTTTAGTGCTCTAAAACGCCAAAATATATAACGAAGCACTCATATTTTAATATAATAAGTTGATGTGATAATTCGTCCGAATACATAGTTTCATAGCGCTCAGTAAACAGCTGTGTCTGGACCAGTACGGCGACTCGTAGCACGTGGTGAACGGTTTATTGGTGCGCATATATGCGTTTATTGTCCTTAAAGTGTTAAATATCAACCAATGTATAAATATGTATGTGTTTAGGTCAGGTTTCTCAATTTTCTTGTGACCCAGCTCATTCTAAACTGTCCTTTTACTTTTGCAAATATTCAATACGCATTTATGTATATTAACATGTTGAGCGCCGCGTGCACCACCGGTGGTCCACGTATCAATTTTACTTTCATTAAATAACTGATTACCCTTATGAAATTTTGAGTAACATTTGTGTTACAATGATAGTATAAAATAAGAAATATACTGTCAAACAGTCAAATAGTTGCATATTCAACAATATATGTTAATGGAAAGCCATTTTCACGTGTCTGGCTAATTGCGGGATTTTCCACTACGGCACTCAAGGTGTTAATACGTTCATCGTGAGTGAACTTCAAATTGCTGTATCTAGCCAGACACCTTGTAGTGCTGTTTTGGTATATAAAACATGAAAGAAGTACATTTTACTCTCTAAATTATTATTACAATATTAAAATGCCGTTTTCGGAATTTCGTATGAACTAAAAGTTACTGGTAACCCGAACTATGGGTTAGACGAGACAGAAAGAAAATTTGAAAATGTTCAGAAATATCTCAGGAATGAATGTAAGTACATCTGTATGATCATTAGGCATCTACGCCAGTTATAATTTTTTAATTTGAAATAAACTGAACGTATGGATGCGTGTATCTTTCAAAAAGTTTAACATTGAAAAGGGCAAAGAAGTGTGTTTCGTTCTGGTTTAATTCCCCCTAGGAAAATACGTTGAAATTTCTACGAAGTTAAATAACACCGTATCCTATTCTCGCGACACAAATTCGTTTGGATAGATTTACGATCGTTGGAAAGAAAAACAAAAGAAGCTTCATCGCTGTGTTTTCTCCGATGAGGGGTTTCTCTCGAGACTCAGTTACAGATATTAATGTGAAGAAAGTATAGTTTCCTTTACGATATCGGCGGGGAGGGGAAAAAGTTTTCTAGGACGTAGGAAATAGGAGACTGATACGACTGCTGCTACCCCAACTCAGACGAGGGGCCATTTTGTCTGACAACGGCGAAATTAACCTTTTTCAACGGCCAATAAATCGAAGTGTATGCACCATTCGGTTTTATACATATACTATTATTTTTTGTATAATTTTCCATGCCAACTTCTGTTCATGAAGATTCATTTTATCGTATTATATTTGAACAATTTATTTTTAACTTCATGGCGGTATATTTCAATATTTAACCAGTGGAAAAGGGAAATTAACACGTTTTCATAGTTAGAATATTTGTCTTCATCTTTCTCTCTTCATCTCTATAGTGTTTACTTAACAGCCCTGAACTTATGTACAATAAATATAATTTCTTCCAATTTCAATAAATTCTACCCTACCAGAATTAATTTAGGTAGTTATTGCGCACCCTTATACAATTTTGAATAAACGCCACAACAACAACACAGAATAAGAAGTATACCACGAAGTAATTATATATTTTAATCATTACCAAAACATATCCACAAAAAGCTGTTTTCACATGTCTGACTACACATGGGATTTTCTACTGTGCAACCGACTATGTTCAAGTTTTCTGGTTCATCGGCTCAAACATCCTCGTGTACCTTCCATACATAAAACAAAGCTAATGCATATTGTATAACATCGAAGATATTATGATATCTCTCCTTGAATGAAACTATTCCAAAATTCTGTTAGCTCGTATTCGCATCCGCGCGTCGCTGCGTTTTTTATGCGGACAAAAAGATGTTGTCACTGAGGATTTGGAGTATTACGTGGAAAATTGAAGCTCTTCCTGTGTACGCCGAGGATTCCTAACGGTGCTCGCCCGGAAAGGTTAAGGCTGCAAGGGAAAGAGCAAACAGAGAATAAAGAAGGGCCGAAGGATCGATTCGCGTGGGTGTTATCGCGCCAACAGATTCCTATGATTGTATTTTTGATGTTACCCTCGACTTTATCGTTTCTCGTAACTACCTCCAATCTTCCACGGTAGTCCCCTAACGGCGTTCCTCGGAGATCTCTTTTCTTCTCTCCCTTCCTTCGTATCTCACGTTTCGAGCTGTTGTTTTTCCGTCTAGCAGCTGGTTAGATTCCTACGGCCGGTCAACGGCTCCGTCGAGAGAATTTCCGCGGAACGGAGATACAGGAGGGTGAGCTCTATTTTTCGTTTCTCGATGCAAGGGCCGTTTCGGACCGATTTGTTGGCGCTCCATGACGTACACGTCGATTGAATGACGTCCCGTTTCAGGATGCTTTCGAATGAAAGCCCTGTTCCCAGTAACAAAAGATTAATTAACGACAGCGAATTACTTCCTTGTACTCGACTATCGTTGTTGCTTTTTTTACGGGGATATCCGCAGATTCGATACAGAATTTTAGATTCAGGGAATTACTTCCGTGAAGATAGTCTTGGATAGTAAATATTAGACTTAGTAATAAGTTTGGACAGATTACTTTTTAGTAAAGTGTTGAGTCTTGTTACTAGAGTGAGGATGTTTACGTATCAGAGAGTATCGAAGTCTGTAACTTAGTTTCTGAGAATACGAATTTTTTAGATAGAAACTATTATTTCACAGATCACGCTTTCTTGTCTATGGTACAATATAGGAATATTTAAGAATTTGGATGATTGTCTGTAGTTTACTTATCTGCATATTTTTTAGTAATTTGTTGATTTTGTCATTTCAAAAACTGTCTTCATGATTTAATAAGTTTTGTGAAATATGTAGAGATAATAGATAAAAAGTCTGTATAGTGGAAATTGTTATTGGAAAAATTCTTTTTCTGAAGGATGAGCTTATTCAAACTCAATAACTTTCATTATGTACATCTCCTTCTATCATCAACCAGTAAAAAATAATTTTAGATGGCACTTTCTAGTGAATCACCCCTAGAGCTCAGTTTGGCGATTAGAATAAGTAAATTAATATACAACAAAATTACAATTACATATCATTATGATAGGTACAGTAGAACCTCGACTATTCAAACATTGATCATCCTATGTCAGTTAATCAATAATTATTTAATTAAATTTCCTCAAATTTCATTTAATTAAATAATTATTGATTGTTGCAAAATTTCGAGAAAGCTTCATACGGAAACAATAATGTAGGAATAGAAGAACACGATCAAGTACCCAAACGTTTTTTTTCTTTATGATTTATATAAAATATAGTAAATTATATCGTGTCTGATTAGGTATGGCCGTTCTCACTATGGCGTTCAACGTGTTAATAACACATTGCTCTTAATTCTGTATTACTGCGCATTTTACATTCTAAAATAAAATTATTATTTTTGTGCAAAACAGCTACAAGGTGATCCAGCCAGTTACTAATTACAGTTACGATAATCGAGATCCTACTGTACATCTAGCAACATGTTACAACATATCAAAACATTTACACTATTAACAAACCTGTGTAACACAGTTGCTCAGACTTATTAAATAAAGCTAAAAATGCAATGAAAAACTCAAGAACAAGGTACCAAGGCAACCGTTTCTTACACTTACTAACAAGAGCCACTAATTCTTCACAAAACAGTTCTATTAACAACAACACAAATTCACTGGACAATCGTTTCACTTCGTCTGTGTGACGACGAACGTTTTCCAGGAAAGTGCTCCCTGGAAGGCAGCTAGAAAATCTTTCTTCGCGTTCTAAGTTGAAGACAACGAAGCCTTTACATCATAATTCTCCGTTGTTTGACCATTTGAATACGGCATATCAGTGGTGAATGAACAGGAAGGAGGCCTTTTCCATGGTACTGTGGCTCCCACGAAAGAGATGCCCCCCTCTGCGCCACCATAGCAACCCTGACACTCTAAAAGGGCACTGCTTCTATGTTTTCACTTGGCCGTAATACTTCTGACACTATTTGGGAAGTCCTTGCCCTTCCAGCGCCGTCCTGCTACTCGACACAATATTCAAGCGGAGATTTTAAAACTGCTTCTCTTAATCTCACACAGGAGATGTCCCGGCATCGTCCACCGCTTAATACTTGCTTCAGTTAATCCTACAGAAGAGACATTCCGGCGTCTTTCCTCGTTGAACGATTAAAAGGCAGAACTTCGTCGCCCCTCGTGCTTCATCCACGACGTTAATCGCCGCATTAAAAAATATTTGTCCCCTTTGTACCGCAACGAATTTATTAAAACCAGCTGACTGAAGCATCGTTGGCTAATGAAGCCGCGTTACGAAAAACAGACGAAGGCTGTTAGGGATCGATATTACCATCGCGGTGTAAATCTTGCGCGCGTTGTGTCATCGCGAATCTTTTGCAACCCTTTGACTGCGGATAACTTGGAAAGGAGGAGAACGTTTCGTGCGACCAAGCTGCAGTAGTACATAGCGAGTCATTGTACCGACCGCCTATGGGCGTCAACAGTACACAGACAGCGGCTTCGTCAAGCGTTTCTAGGCGCTGTTCGCAGTCAAAGGGTTAATAATAAACGAGAGACGACGTTATCCCACGACAAGAAAACCGAGACGACCGCATCAGGCTACGCACCTCAGAGCTGTTTAATAAAGTACTATATTTCATTAGTGTTCATTGATAATTGTGCAACACCTGCCAACAACTCGTACCTACACCCTTAATGAGCTTAAAAAAGGCATATGGAAGGTGTCTCGTAACATGCACGAAGTACTTTAGGTATTCATATTATAAACTCATGTCCTAGGTAAACTTCTCTTCGAGTTATAGCAAGTTTATCATTCCGACAGCCTGTATCTAGTAACCTTCACAACTGATGATCAAAATGATCACTTTGCTTTCCAGTGCGAGTCTGGAAGCGTATGTTCTTGTCGTGTTTTTGCTGAACTGCATCTGGCAAACCCATACATTAGATGTAAGTCGCCCACTTCTTGATTAGAATAACTTGTTTATTTCTTTCTTTGTACGTAACTTAGCATCGACTACTAAGATAATTTAGCCGGGGACCTACAGTTGTAGGTGGGTTCTGAACCACCATACTGTCAACAGCATCACAGCAACACTAAAGACGGCGACCCATCCTAGCGCTGATCCGTGGCTATCGTAGCTTAACTTCGGTGATCGGACGAGAACCTTCTTTTTTTCATATAATTTATTAAACGATATGAACAATATATACATTTTTACATATGTAATTACCACTAAATATGTAATAATGTTTATCAACTATATAGATGTAAGTCTGTCTATATTGCCAAATCCCTACTTCACTAAATAAGTTTACCAGCTATTACGTATTATTTGTTACAATGTTGCTTTCCATTTGTGATAGAGTAATCTGCATATTGTACGTTTTTCAACAATTTTATACCATATACTCAATCTTTATTATTTGTAGGAAATAAATTGTCTAAAAACCTACCTCCAGCATAATGTTACATAATATTTATTTATTCTTGGAAAATTTGTAATGATTGATAAATCGGACGAGGATTGGTTCCAATAATTTGTTATCATCACTTTAAACACAATATGTTACAGAGACCAGTCATTTTACATTCCTATCAAAATGATGAACTGAAAAGATTCACAGAGTTCCATGAGAGCGTTTCCATTTTAGTTACGATTACAATTTACAGATCGTATTTAGAAATTGAATGAGCTTCGTTTGTCGAAGGAATTATTTCAACGCCGAAATTACTATACCGCGACAACAAGGGTAAGTAGGGTATATGTTTATACGAACATTCTTTATTATTTTTTAGTGCTGAAGCTATTCTTAATGAGGTTACCACATACTACAGGACACCCTGTACATTTGTTTTCTCTTTCCAAGACGATTCATCAAGGGAATTCCGAATTAATAGAGAAGTGATAAAAAAGAAAGTTATTCGTCCCGACAGCATTTACGTTTATGAGGAGAAACCTATCGTTTCCAGCATACCGTATCAGTCGTTTTATGACAATGTATTACGTGCATATCGGTTATCGGAACCAATCGAACGATTTGCTCGACGACATTCTCCTCGACTGGTTTGTAAAGCCCTGCCATGATTTTATCTGACCGATCGATTCACGAAAAAGGGATACGAACTCCTCGGTGACTTCAAATCCGTAAATAGTCTGTCTGATTCGTTTTCGAAAATGCACGAGCCATCCTGGACTTTACCTGATCAGGAGATATGGCAAAGTTTGCGTACGGCAAGATTTGCTCGGAGGTTTGTGCACACCTGAACGCTGCGGCAGGTGCGATATTATATCGAGCACAATGCAATTCAATGCGAGCTACTAAGTGTTACGGATTGGCTCCGATTCGATTTCAGCCGAGAACAATATTCTGAGTCAGTGGTGTTTGCTAATGAGCTAATCCAAGGCAAATGTTCGAAGTATTTTAGATTCTTCTTCTTCTTTAATAGACAGGCATTATTTGTGCGATTTAATATATAAAAATACGAGAAGTATGCAGATTTTATAGAGTAAGTGAAACGATAAATAGCTATGATTAGTATTGTGGTTATAGATATCCGTAAATTATAGGTGCGATAATATTGGCATCGATTGGACCGTTTCAATTAGATTTCAGTCGAGAACAGCATTATCTATCAGTGGTGTTTGGTAATGAGGTAATCCAGGACAACTGTTCGAAGTATTTTAGATTCTTCTTCTTGTTCTTTCATAGACAGGGATTGTTTGTGCGATTTAATACACAAAAATACGAGGAATATACATATGTTCGCTATTTTTAATGCCGACTGTGCTCAGCGTAGCTTAACTTTGAGAGCCGGGGTTTCCTAGAAGGCAAGACCGTTTACATCACATGAACTCCATAAGCCTAGAGTTCACGGTAATTGAATAGCCTTTAGTATTAATTCCATGCATGCGAGTGATTCTAAAAGGCATTTGCTTTACTGACGAATGTGCAAATGCTTTTCAGAAATGGAAGTCTCGGTGAACGTATCATAAAT
Source organism: Macropis europaea (assembly GCA_916610135.2). Lineage (NCBI taxonomy): Eukaryota > Metazoa > Arthropoda > Insecta > Hymenoptera > Melittidae > Macropis > Macropis europaea. Next base: position 34,333,390 of record OU744343.1, read on the forward strand.
CTTATTCGCAACAAACTTCTGCGTCCGGAAGACTGCTGAACGAAGCAACAATAAATTTATCAATGTTGAGAACGGTACACCTAGAAATTGTTAGAATTAACACGTTGAACGCCATCACAGTTGGTGACCGACATCTCAAATTTGATTTAATTAAATGATTATTGATTGTCGCAAAATTCTGAGCAAACTTCATACTGAAACAATAGTGTACGAACGGAAGAACACGACTGAGTACTGATATCTTTTTTTTCTTTACGATTTATATAAAAAGTAGTAAATTATGTCATGTCTGATTAGGTACGGCCGTTTTCACTGTGGCATTCAACGTGTTAACACTTTGACGTTTGGTGATATATTCGCTACAACCCCACTTCGACTTACTCTTAAAGTTTAAATTTTCAAACTGTGTCCGCCTCCAGAAGAACGTTCACCAATCGGTTCATACATCCCGGTCAAACGACTTGGGATATCAGATTTTATCAAGAAGGAGCAAACAGTTCACATCAAACATTCAGAGGGCCTCATTCAGCAGCACATCATACAGACACGTAACATCATGTATACAGTCTACTTGTACATTAACAATAAAACATATCCTATTAAGGAGAAAAACTCATTAATCATCCATCTGCGTCTGAACAGTCCGCATCAATTGCGATTGCGGAGTAGGGCGCTAAGACCTTTGTATTGAATATTCTACAATTTGCAGTTCATTAATTTAATACTTGAAATATTTATTTGCTTTACGTAAGTGTTGTCCAAATGAATAAAATCATGTACATACACGTGCCAGCGGCTGTCAAACTGTTAATACTATTTGAGGATCCGGGTGTAAGCCGTGTCCAGGAGGAAAATATTCCCAATGTTTCGTCAGTGTTGCAGGTTAGCTTCATCAGGGGTCTGAGGATGCACTGATACTCATTCAAATTATTTAAATATTAAAAATACTTAAATTTCTATTAGATTTTTGTAGGTTTCGCGCAGTGTACCGTTGCTACGTGCGATTACAAATAAACTTTTTTTTATATATGTCACTTAAGAATGAAACAGAAAACAGATAGATTGTGTATGTTAAAGCAACGCTAATAATCTTCCGTTTTTTTCATCAACGCAACCCGTCTCGACATTCGCTTTCCGATCAACTAGATAACTTAACACATGCGCCACCATTCGATTAGCAATATCTATATCTTGTATATGCATTCAAGTATGTATACTTGTACGTTATTGTGAGACAGATGATCCCTTTTTAACAAAAGTGATGCTGACAATGAGCATCAGTGCTCAGATCCCTGAGGAAGCTACCTGCAATGCTGACGAAACATTAGGAATACTTTCCATATGGACACGGCGTCGGCTGCGTTTACATTGGAAAGTATTACACCCAGAAGCCTCAAACACTATAAACTGCTACAAACCGTGCCGCGAATCCTTCAGAACCTATAAATTGTGTTTGATAAGGTCGATGTTCCCGCAGTGCGTACTTCCTCTGCTTTCGTATTCAGAAGCGTCGCGGAGCAAACGTAGCAGCTGGTCGTTGAAGGAACACGCGGCCAAAGAATGTTCCAAATGTAAAACCGATGATCCAAGTGCAAGTTCAGTCGGGGTAAAAGTATATCGACAGGAAAACGGTGGAGAGGGGCCAGTCGGTCAGGCTAAAAACAAAGTCTCCTCCATCTTTTTCCTCCACCGCCTCTCCTCTCCGTTGTCCTCCATGCAGCAGTTCCGGAGTTACCCGGCCTGAGGCACTCGGAGCTCGACGACTTAATAATGCAGCATCTCCGGGACCGTCATTTCGCAAAGACAACTTTGCGTAGATTGAGAACACCGACTCGGGACGATTGGCAAACTAGCTTCGACGTGGTACCCAGCTTCTCGTTAACGCACGCCCGTATTTGCTTATTCACGCTGGACACCGCGTGGTTACCTGGATTTCCATTCTCTGTGATGCGGGGAGGCCGTGTACCTTACGATGTCTTTGACTTCAAACACACGGCTGTCTCCATTAGCACGGCTTGCTTATTAATATCCAGCCACCACGCGGTTATTTATTATTAACCGGTCGTCGACTCGCTAATGACCGCGTTCGACAAACTTTGTTCGGGAGTTTTATTCGTCCCGGCCAGTTTGCTCAACGAACCGGAGAATTTTACTGGACACGGAGTTTCCGCGCTAATAGGGTGTGGTTATTTTTCATGAATTTGAATTGTTAATTGTGTGTTGCGAGGAGCGGTAAATAGCGTTCTTAATGGTAGCCCTTAATCCCGCGTTGTTACCCGATTGGTCTGATTGGCTTTTTTCTGAAGCAGGGATTGCTTTTGTTTAAGTGTTTGCATACTTAAATAATTCGTCCATATCCATTCGTTGCATTCATGAATTTTGAACTTAATTTTTTTGAGATTTTCTGCTGTTTGTTTTATTTTATCTTTTTTCTATGCACGCCTGAATATTTATTCTGTACAGAAGGTGAGATATTTTCAACAAAATAGTGCGCCAGCACATAGTTCGGCCATTGTTGTGCAATGTTTAAATAGAGAATATTCCAACAGATGTATTGGTTCCCGAGGAGCAATAAAATGGTCACCGTGTCCACCGGATTTAACGCCTTTGGATGTTTTCAGCCATCCAGTTCACAGCGTAAAAAATATTAAAAATCCTCTAAATTTAGAAATATTCAAAATAACAAGACTGTATGTCAATAATATTTTGAAAAATATGAAAAAAATGGTAGAAAAGTGTGCAATTCAGCGTCTTCTGTAGTTAAGAGCATCGTTAAAGAAAGAAGTCGTTTAAATGATAGATATTTCAATTTTTCATAACAAAGAAGATGCCATTTTCCTTTCATATTTTTGTTAACTTGAACATTTCGAAGTATCGGACTAGCCGATGTTACAACCGTGATGAAGTTGTTCATAAACATGAGCAAAGACATACAGAAGAAACATTCAAGTGTACATAGGTCCAAATATAGTGTTCAAAAAGTGAAGTTAAAATATCTTTTAAACTACTCAATTTTCGACACAACTACCGTAATACTTTTGTTACGGAAAATAAAAAATGTAATTATTGGTATATAAAAAAATATATAGTTCCGTTTAATAAAACAAAGGTGACCTTGAGAACGCCTCCACTTTCGGAGCACACACAAGCACCATGCGATGCGCCATATGGTACCATTTAATTTGATCTAATGAAATTTTTTTCTTTTACCGAGCTACAGCTTGGTCCACTTGCGTGGAACACCCTTTAAAATATCGGTCATAATTTCTCAAGAATCTGTTACTTAACCCCTTACCGCATGGTGTGAAGCATATATGGCACAAACCAAATTTTCACGAATTTTTTATATAAAACATGCATCAGAACCCTGCTCCTTGTTGTACTATATTTAATACAGTATGGTGCTATGATTTTCAATAATAATGTGTCGCCTGTGTTCGAAAAAGTTAATTTTTTGCGATTTCTTTACATTGTTCTGCAGCTTATGCATCAATCACTTTATTGTCGAGATTTCTATAACGAATTTTGAGACTTTATAAATTTTAAAAAGCCAAATGAAAATTATTAGAGTAATTACAGTGTCTGCAGATTACATAAAAAGGGTTAGTTTGAATTTTCATTCGTTAGTTGTAGCATAAATTGCTAATATAGATTTGTGTACAAACCGGTTTTTGTAATAAGTAAGCCATTTAATATTGTTAAACAACTTTTTCAATATTATTTCCATAAAAGACGCATCTTCTTACACTTAATATATTTTTTTCGTGACAAAATAAATCATGCGGTAAGGGGTTAAGATTAATATTATTCATTGAAAGTTTCTTACCATGGTTCCAATAATCGTGAAAGATAATACTTCCGATTTTGTTTACTTTTTCAACTCAATGTCTTTGTTAAACTAGGTTTTAAACCAGCTGTATAATGAAGTTCATCGATCAATCACCGTTTTCTTTGTGTTATGCTAACCGTACGTATTCCATTTCTAGCCAGGACAGGGAAAAATCGATATAATAGGAATAACAATAGTGAGGCAGGGAACATGTTCTTTTCCGACTCAACGTGGGAAAGAGCGTTCTTTATTCTCTTGTTAGATTAGGACGGCTGTTGGTAATTGCGAACTTTGCTTTCGACCATCTCCCTCATCTATCATACTCCCCAGCTCTTACCCCCGTGATTATTACGTTTTTGGTTTACTCAGAGATGTACCGGCAGGGGAGAAAGTTTATTCTGACGAGAAAGTTGGAAAAATATATGAGGAAGTTTTTCGTAAACAATTGTCTCCAGGGAAATACTGGACGAGCACTATGCACCGTAATACGAACTCTTTGTTGTAAAAACACTTTACGTTATTACAAAATTACAAGTTGACTTTTTGATTAGTTGTGTCAATTTACCTTAACAAAATTAAAATTACCTGCTACCAATTGCGCAGAGGCCTGAAGATGTTTGTTCAGTAATATTTCCATTGCTTCGACACTTCCTGCTGTTGACCAAATTTATTAACTATTCGAATACAGTTAATGTCAGAAAATAATGACAAAGGAGCTCCTTAACGCCTTGACGCTGCAGTCACGTATGCATGATTAAATTCATTCGAATAACACCTGTAAAAAACACATAAATGTATCAAATAATACAATAAATATTTTAAGCACTAATAAAGTAAAAATTTTAGAATATTCGATACAAAAACAATAATGTAAAATGCTTAGTGATTAAGAGTTCTTTCAAAAGTATCGAAAAGTAATTAGCGTTCGCAAAATATTAGAGGCCTTCAAAGTGTTAATAACATGAATTTATTGAACTACTCTTAAGGATTGAGTCCATCCGTGAGTCCCACGTGTTATTCCACACCATTTACTTACAACAAACTTTCATTTACAATATATGGTTCTCGTACAAACTCATCACAATTAAAACGTTGATTGTCACAGTGAAAACAACCATTCCTAGTCAAACACGACACAAATAACCGCTTTTAGCATAAATTACGTAGAGAAAAAATATTTAAACATTTAATCATGTACATGTGTTCCTATATTGTTGCTGCATTGTCAAATTTGCTCAAACTGTTTTCAGGATCAATAGTAATGTAATTAATGAAAACTCTGAGGCGTCGATCACTGGGGACCTTCGCGGGAGTCGACACGTTAACCAAAAAATGGTACTTTCTCCAGAAGAATGATTTGAAAAATAATTATAGATGAGTTTGATGTATTTTTAGCATTTCGAGGGCGATCGATAGTTCTCGTAACGCGTTGTAGCAATTTCTAGGAAGGTTTGTCTCGGAGCTAAGGCTATTCGCAATACCAAAATGTTTTGTCATTTTGTGTGTGGGTGGCTTATATAAATTGCATCGACTGCTTTCTGCTGCCTGTTTCCTTTGACGGACAGTCGATATTAAGCCTTGCCATACGCTTCGAATCGAAGAATATACGACGAGTACATATCGAGTTTGCTGATGGTCTCAGGAATCCCTTCACGATGACATCCGATGAGCAAAAATCACGTTTCCTTCGGAGAATTTATGTATCGGGAATTCGTAAATATAAACAAACGATACGTGATTTTTAAGACAATTTTCTGTGCTAATTTGCAATATTAATGTTTACTGGTGATCCATGTATCACTTTTAATTTGATTAAACATTACTGTTAAAACCTATAAAAATTTGAAGATACATAGGTTATACACGGTGGTCCATGCAATTGGAACAAGTTATATCCATTTTTTGATCGCAGTTATTGTAGAAAATAATGTTGGAGGAAACAGTTGAGTGGTTCAAAGAGGACTACATTTTTAAAACCATATTTTCTACACAAATGTAACGATGCATGTACTTCTTACAGTTTGACCATTTTTTTTTATGTGAGAACGTGTATTTGTTCTGCATAAACTAAATCCTCCCGATTTTCTGCATAAAAAGTATTAGAGTAAAGTGGTCGAAAACTCATTTGTTTGTGAGATATTTTAAACAAATATCCTTATTGAATAAAATGCTTAAATGCTATTCCATTAGATTTTAAATACTTCATACATTGCTTTTCCATTGTTTTCAGAACAGAATTGAGGGGATTTCTGGTAATCGCTGTGGAATAAAAATAAAATGTTTACTTTTTTTGTTGAAATGTTTACGATTCCATGGACCATTTGAGCTTCTTTAATGAAGATATTTGTTTAAAATATCTCACGAACTAACCATTTTTCGACCACTTTATCCTAATGCTTCTTTAGGCAGAGTGACGAGATGATTTGATTTGTGCGAAGAATTTACGTTCCCATTAAAAAAAGTAGTACAACTGTAAAATGCATATGCGTCGATAAAGTTGCGAAAAAAATATGATTCTGAGAATGTAGTTCTCTTTAAACCATTCATCTTTTTCCTGTAACACTTTTTATCTAATTGCAATCAAAAAGGAAGTATGGCTTGTTGTATTTGTGTATACCACCCTGTGTAATGGTAGTGTAAAGAAAGGTGTCTATTATTAAGTAGGTAAATTTTTCTATTCTCAACGATAAATATTCTTGAAAATGGCTATGTTTCGTGTCTGACTACTTACAGGGGTTTTGCACTGTGACTCAGAAAGTGTTAATCAAGTATGTACGGAATTAATGCTGATAGTAATTGTTAGAGTTATTCATGCTGGAAACGAATCATTCTTAAACAATTTATATAGAATTTTTCACCTATTCCTTTCATGAAGAATCATTACTACATCAAGTTACACAGGATTAGGTTTAACAACAGCAATATGTGCTGAATCTATTCCATCCATCCTAGTTGCGATTATTATATGTTTATATATTTACACAATTACGTATCTATGCTTCTGTTCGATTAATTTAGTCTCCTACATTTGTAAAATTTAATCTAGTAAAGATATTATTATTATAATATTCTATTAAGACACAAATTGGGATTGTAGCAACGCAGATATTAATTCTAATTTTAACATTTCACTGAATTTGGATATTAACGATCGATGAATCACTACTTATAGTTTGCTTCCATCATCGTCGAATTATCTCGTTACTATGAAACAATTATTTACTTACATAGATTTACTGACTCCATTGATCCGTAACGACGTTTGCAAGTGATTGACGACTTCCTTCCTCGAGATCGGCGAGGAGCTTCTTGTGCAACGTTAATGTTCCTACATTTTAGGTTATCGATTACACGTAGGTGGGACTCAGAATAAACGTCCTCCAGGACATGCTATAAATAACAATCGCAGGGCGATGAATCATGTGATGCGAGGAAAAAGGAGATGGATTTTTCAGATTCTATTTAGATCGTAAACGCGTCACGCATGCATTACTTCACCGTGACACTCTATAATCGTTGCGTCATGTTTAAAAAAAAAAATCGCCGTTCCTATTGCTGCGGTGTTATTTTACACGAGCGTTGAAAATATTCTCGACGAAAGCTTGCCCTCTGCGGGAAAAAATGATTGTGCGCGCGGAAAGCGCGTTTGCATTGGTGTTTCCAGGAAACAGCGGAGGGAACGAGTACAACGTCAATAAATTTAATTGTGCAACTGTTTAATGCGTTCGTAGTGGGAACGCGAAAGTACATTTGGAGCGTTGCCAGCAGCGAAAAATTTGCGTGCAGGCGCACACCTGGAGCATTCAATAATTTAAACGCAATGTTAATAGCGTCATCATAGGACTTAACTCGAAGAAATTAGAGGCGGCAATTCCGGCGGCTGTTTCGCTACTGGTAATCCTGTAACGTTTCAAATTCCCAAAAAATGCACGCAGGATATTTCATTTTTTTTTCAAGTGTAATCGACGAATCATTTTGAACGAGTACATGGGTAAACAAATTTATTGGATTTGAAATATTTCATTTTGTAGTACAGTAACACGATACAAATATTGTGTAAGAGTCAGGCGTTGGATCCCGAGCCGAAGATACATATGTGTTTTTATTGTCTAAGAATATTAATTATTCAAAAAGATTTTGAGATTATTATGTATTTTCATCTTATCAAGTTTGAAGTGGAGAACGACCAAATTATGGAACAGACTTATTGTTAGAAACGGTCATTCTAAAATAACACATGAAGATTTAATGAATAAAAACGGAACCATGTTTCTGTAACCTTTGCAACCACAAAATTTCGATGAACCATGTATTGTGCAAGTACACAAGATTCTAATCTCAAAAGCAATAGCATAAATTGAGGCTAGACACGCCCTGCCATCACAGGATCACATAAAAAATACCCTTCGTTATCGAAAAGACATCAACCTCTATTACAAAATCTAACTACTTCAATGTAGAATAAAATCAAGCTCATTTCGTCGCTAATGACCTAACAATAGATTCCACGTAAAGACCGAAAAGAAAAAAAAACAAGATTACAGAAAAAATGTATATGATATTTAAAGAAGGTTATGCTAATCCCAGTACTTAAGGTTGCCTTTCAGAACGCAACACTGAAGATATATCAATGGAAATTGAATCACAGAATACAACATAATATTTTGTAATATTTTTCATACTGTTCTTATCTATCACATAAGTGTTTCTTTAAAAAACGGATGATAAATTGTTCCAAGTGTATAATAGCCAATATTCATTGTTTTTGTCAGCTCAAAAATTGACTCGCAATATACAGGGTGTTAAAAAAAGAGGTCCGATACTTAAACGGCTTATAGTACCCACCGATAGGAGTAAAAAATGTCTAATCGACATATGTAGGTTCTAAAAGCAATCCTTTCGGTGTAAAGTCAACTTTTATTATTCGAATTGTAGTTTAGTTAACAGATTATTATTAACGTGAGGCAACATTTAAATCAAACCTTCGGAGAGAGGTGGATAGTACGAGGAGTCTAGTAGAATGACCTCCTCGATCACCTGACTTGAATCCTCTGGATTTTTTTTTGTGCGGACACTTAAAAACTGGTCTACTCATCGCCGATAAATAATGTGCTGGACTTACGACAACTAATAGAAAATGTGGGTCGTATAATACGTGGCACGGAATGGATATTGGAAAATGTACGTCGATCTATGAGCCGCAGACGTGAGGTTTGTGTAGCAATGCAAGGGAGACCATCTACAATTATGAAGATTTGTACCACAATTGCTTCTATGAACTGTGTAAATTCAATGTGTTGCGAAGAGACTCAATTATGATATAGAACGCTAATAAATAATAAAAGTTGATTTTACACCGAAAGGATTGTTTTTAGGGCCTATGTTGATTACATTTTTACTCCTTTCGATGAGTACTATAAACCCTTTAAGTATCGAAACCCTTTAAGTATGTGCACAAACTTAATCAGTTTGATCAGTTTACGGCAAGTCGCGATGTTCGGGATGAGCGTCTAGTTTGCTCAGCCGACTTGAACGTAACGAGGATCGACGTGGCGATGCATGATATTTAATCGTCGATTATCGTTTTCCATGTTCGGAAATCGCGAACGGCGAATATAGGAGGAGGTGAAGATGCCGCAAATTGCTCCGCTTAATTGGGCGTTGCCTGTTGCTCCTTATAGATACATCACTGGAGCCGCCTGATGTACGATCAACAATTTACAGCTTGCGTCATCGCGAAATGTCGCAGATCGTTATAATATTACATTTTCTTTTCACAATTAATATTATTACTATCTAAAACTTTATAACAAAGTCGTCATATCAACTTTCAGTTCACTAGCAACCATTGATTTTATCTTGTTTCTAATGGTATACTGTTAGTTTAGTCTGTTTCGCCAACCAATTAGTAAACTGTGAATGCTAATACAAATGCATATTTTTATAGAAAATAGACAAAGATATGGGACCTCGATAGAAGTTTTGATGTGTCATTAGACTGTTCTACAAATATATTTTTTATTTTGCATATTTTGTATAATCCATATGTTTTGCATAGTGCTTGTTGCATATTTTTGCATGTTTTATGCATATTCGACTGACTGACCACGACGTTCAGAATTAGGCCATAAAACAATTGACAAATAAGAGATTAGTAGCTTCCTGATGTTTCTTTTTGGTTTTCCAAGCCACATAATCATGCAGCTTTTGTGTATGCCGATCTTACTGTGTAACAAATGCTTTATCAGTGAAGATTGAATGTATTTGAAATATTTTTATGTGTTATAATTTCATACACATTTGCAGTGTATTAACATGTTGAATGCTGCGAGGGTTACCGGTGGCCGGCACTTCAAATTTAATTTAATTAAATAACTATTTATTATTGCACAATCCTAAACAATTCTCACTTTGTAACATTAATGTAGGAATATAAAAACACGAATGAATACTCTAACATTTTTTCCCTTTAGGATTTACATTAAAAATAGTATATTATATCGTGTCTGGCCAGATATGGCTGTTTCCTCTGTGGAATTCACCGTGTTAATTAGTATGCATCTACCAATTAATTTGTCACTTGAATAACTATTTTACTTTCTAAAGTATAACAGATGTTTGAAACAAGATTTGTTTATTTTCGGGGCCGGTGAGATTGCGTGGTTCCATTTTAGATATTCTAGGTGTAAGCGTGAAGAACATTTGAACCTACCCTATGCCCTGGAAAACAAGCTCCGTTCGATTACGCTTATCCAGCATCGCCATCAGTTTTACAATTTGCCATAATTTCGCCTCGTTATCTCGGTTCACCAGGAACGCCTCCACTTCAGCAGTAAATCGAAATACCATAAAGACATTCTATCTCTCGTATTTATTATGCAAGCACGAAAACATACTGCAAACAATGTACAAACAATGTACGTTATCCTACTTCGGACAGAAAAGTCTTCGACGTTATCTAAAATTTCTTGCAGCAGTTTGCAAAAATAACATATTGGTCATACAGGGTGTCTCCGAATTAAATGAATAACCTTCACCAGTCTGTTTTATGGGAAATAAAAAAACTACAATTATACTATTTTATAAACACAGGTTCCATAGAGCTCTTTTCAAATGTTATGACAAAAATATTTGTACACAGCTATAGTTGAGACTACCAGAACAGGTCAAAAGTCGGCCTATAAAATAATTTTTATTGTTGAGCGCCGATCCTGATCGCAGGATATATGCCTGGGCACTGCCGTAGTACTCGCGTTTGTAAGGCGGTCGTACTATCTCTAACACAACTTAATGTGTTAGAGCCGCTTTGAAATGAATCGCGTAGGCAAAGGAGTTGTGTTCAGAATATGGAAAAACTGATTTATTGGAAAGTGGTGAGTGACTAGTTGTATAATGCTATTGGAATGTTGCTGTTAGGGGATCGGACGTAACTGCCCTTCGTTGGTGTGTACAAATTACTCGTCACCTTCGTAGGTGGCGAAAAGACTAAAAACTCAACCGTACATGCTATTTGATTGGCTGGTGGCATGCGCCGATATTCGAGGAGGAGGATGGACAGAGCCCTAGGAAGGGGGCGTCGCGACGCTGCTACCTGCTGTCTTCTGGCCGAGTCCTTCTGGACGATGAGCCGGTCTCCTTTGTCCGTCGCAAGACCGTCCAGGCTATGTTGGAGGGCCGGTTCGTAAATATCTTCGAATATTAGCAGCATGTCCACCAGATGTATCGCATAGGGTTGTAAATGGTACTGATAATTTTCGGTTTAGGGTACCGGCAATTGACGTAGCTTTAGCGGGCATCAACATTTATCCTTTAACACGATTGTTATTTTTCCTTTTAACATACTATACTTTACACGTCTTTCTGTTTTATGTATGAATTCACTTTAGCAAACATGAAACGAGAAAGCAGAAGCTATAGTACACATCTGGAAATGACTTTGACCGGTCTGTTTTAAGTGCTTTTACTATAATTCTGCATTTCGAAATGTGGGACGCTATTGAAAACGCAAGCTTGATATCATTGAAAGGGTGAATTAAATACTATTCGTTTCGTAACGATTATGCTTGATTTCTGTGAATGCACTAGCGAAGCTATCAACCAGTTTTCATCGTAAATATGTTCTTGTTCAATAGACTTTGCCTAATAGTTCCATTATAATTATAATGTTTAAATGAAACTGCTTTGGATCTACGTTTATATAACATAATAATCTTATTTGTATAAACAAAAACACGTCTAAATATTATCAAGGAGCAAAAAGTAAAGTACTCAGTGCAATAATGTATTTCCTTTCTACAAGCCGTATTCCTTTTAACTACACCCCTCTTCATCAATGTTTTAACAGTTCGTGTTGATTTTTTGTGTAAAATCATGCCCAAAATATATATTTCTGCACAAAACTTTACTCTGGACCCAAATAGATTAAAGTATTTAGAGTATGTCTGGAGTTAAGAGCCTGCTAATCGTACATCTACCTCGAGTGGACAAGAATTGAATTGAGTAATAACAATGATCGCCAAGGATAGCACCGAAGCCAGAATTAATTCAGACTCGGTCGAATTTGCATTTTGTCTCTTGATATTTCCGTTAAGCTAGACTTAACGCGTAACACCAATCTTGTATAACTGTTAGTCAAATAAATTATATTTTGTTAACACTTTGACTGCCACGCTCAATCAGCTGAAAGTTACAAACTTTTTACACTTTCATAGAGAATGAATATACCCCAAAATTATACACTTTTTAATCAATAATATTAGTACATTTCATCATTTTTCTATTGATTTCAATCAACCTGCTAAGACATATTTACTAATGCTACACACGATCAAATAAGGAATGACTGAATTGAAGTGTCACTCATATATATGTGACGTGGCAGTCGAAGTGTCAACGAAAGATTGGATTCAAGTCTGGACCACGACAGTACGTACTCAAAGAAATTTTTACCATGGAAACCATTTCGTGTGTTTTCAAAAAACAGGAAGACAAAAGACCAATTTTTTATCGGCGGTTCTGGGGTGTCTCCTGACTCACCATTATTTATTATATCGATAAGAGGCAAATAGCCCGAGGCGGTTATAAGGAGAAGAGTATCACGACGTGAGTCACAGCAGGAGTGGTGTATATCCTCGGTAGATATGTACGGCATCTGCTCGGTGTTTTCCGTGTGTAACTTATCTTCATTTCGCTACGGAAAAGGAAATGTCTGTTTTCTCATCCTCACTTGTCACCTGTGCCGTTGAATTATGTATGCCGCATGCACACCTACACTCCACCTGGCATATATGTTATTCGCTGTATCGTCGCGGACTGATACAATGTTTACCGTGTTATTCAGTGCGTCTCACTTCCTATTTTCTTCCGAGCGTGACGGAGATCACGGGTAATCATCAGTTATTTGTCGAGGAATCGCGTTGGATTTATACGAATGTGCTCTTCTCCAGTCTTCTAACGGAAATGCTTCGAACTGAAGATCCCCCGGGGACGCCATTGTTCTCAGTCTTCTTTCCGATTCTCGGGAAAACTGGCGGAGTCTGTTGTTATTACATTGTTCTTTTTATTTTATCTCTTTCGTCAGAATACATACATGGGTTGGAGATTATTAATTTCATAGGGTGGGGCTAAATTTATGGCATAGTTGAGAGGGTTGGTCCTGTACCTTCAAATAAATTCAAATTGTAGAATATATTTTTTTGCATGAGGCTTTGTTTCAGAGAAAAGAATGCATGCGTAAAAAATAAATTCGTTTGTCTAATTTTTTTTAATATATTGATGACCATGCTGTATGTGCCGAGGATAGCTCGTTTTCTTAGACTTTTATATTTTCATTATAATTTTCATAGTTTTTAGTGCGAATTGTTCTTAAACATTCTGATTTTGTTTGCAATTTTCTAAGTTTTACTACTGGATCTGCTAGACTTTGTTAAAATATTTTTCATGATTTAATGAATACACGGGTTATCTGTGTGTGAGTGACAAAGACAGTAAACGTGGTAAAAGTCAGTGTAGCATCACGTACAAAAAGATGAATAATAACTTTAACAGAAAGATTAATTGTTTTTAGTCTAGAGGACATGTATACTCCTTTGACCTCTAATTTTATTTTTCTCAAAAACGAAGCCCTATAATAAATTATTTTATGGGATAGAGTCATTCTATTTTTGCTTATACCACGAATTTTGGCTGAACATTCAAATTAAACTACTGCAGATCATCTGCTCATCTCTAATGTAACTTTCCTTTTTTTATGCATATGAGTGCAAGAAAAATATGAATACATATGAATAGTGCAATAGTGTACAGTATGTTAAGAAATAAATTATAAATCATGTTAAAACTAGGAAGTATGTATCTTTGCAAACCAGAATATTACCTTGAACAGCCTACTTTAGATATCTGTAGAATAATCAGAAATTGTCTCGAAACATCTAACCTGCATCCCTCCCAAAGTTATTTTGCTCAAATTATTATGGACCCCTCGGTCGCGTATAAACCTCATACATCTTCTCGGAAAATTGAATGATACAATTTGTTTAATGTCTTCAGTTTAGACGTTCGCATGGTAAATATAATAAAGTGGAAAGATGCTTCGACTCAGTCGTCATTTGCATAACGATACTCTTATACAAATTTCATTTTACCGAAGAAATAAGCTCAACAGAGAATGATGGATAAGCATTGGCATTTTAGACAGCGTAAGATTGTGGGGTGGAAAATATCGGTACGACTTACTGTCGTATCGTTAGCACGTCGTGAATAAAAGTGTAACAGTATACATATAGAAGTAGTTTTTTCAAATATTGGTATTCACTGTACTCAATAATCAGTGTTGTGATTATATGGTCAATATAAATTAAATTAATAAGGTTGGCTAATTAATTTTTATAGTATGCTACCTACTTAAAACTAAATATGTAATTAGTGATTTTATTAATTGTATTATTGAATTTGCCAACATGTATGTCAATGACATATATTTTTTGTTTGTTTCCATATCTTTGTTACAAAATAATATGCATAGTACATAAAATTTTACATCATGCAGGTGGGCATAGCACATGCAATTTATTATCATTTATTAAATTTTAGTCTGCTTGTAATTAATAAATACACAGATGGACTATTTTTGACACATGAGTTTTTGGATAATCTATTCAAGGTGCCTAAAATAGGAAATTGTTATAAAAGAATAGTAGAGAGCCACTAAAAATTGTGATTTATTACGCAAGGGAAATACATTTTTACGGAAAATTAAGAATAATCCAAATTAGCTATCGTTTGTCACTGTTTCTCATAATCGACGTTCCACTGTGCACTATATTACAGTAGAACATTTAATATGTACTCGTAATATATTGCACGTGCACATCTCCTTTATCCCTGTAATTCAATTATTATTTTCAACAATATTGTAACTATGACTGAAACTAATGTCTATACGAACAGGCAGTTCAGTATTCCTGTATGATGTATAGTCAAAATAGAATAATATAACATGTCTGATGAGGTGCAACAGTTTTCACTGTGGCATTAGTAATATTTAACGTGCTACCACTACGTTTACATGCTTTCAGTGCAGTGAAAATGAAATTTTGTTTACAACGCTTTCGAGCTAATGAAAACGTTAATGGATCTACTCTTTCAACAGATAAAAATTTTTAACTGCAAAGCATGGTATCTTTAAGCTTGCTTTGATCTACAAAAACACCTATACAAATACTCTACAAACAAACTTGTAGAATTTACCAACAAGAACGTGTAGAACTCTTAAATTAAATAAACCGAATTTTGTTTATATCTTGTTCTGATTTTTTTATCGACATTTGTATTTTTTTTCTCGGAATATGGAATGATGAATATGAAGAAAGCGAACATTCCATTATGTATATTTTTCTCTTATGCGAACAATTACGTTTTCCCGCTAACTGGTATAATAAAAATTATACTGTATTGCAACTACACAGAGAAGAAATGCATATACGAGGGTCCTTCGCATCAAAACTGGAGTTTAATTTTTATACAAGAAAAGAGATACAATTGTGACTTCCAAAGAACATTTATTTTTTAACGTAACCGCCATTTGCATCATAGCATTTCTGCCATTGACGTACCCATGCGTTAATATTGAAGCACTTACTGAAGCAGACTTCGTTTTTGACGCGAACGGCTCTCTTATTAATCCTAGTGTGGTCTTCGGGTTTTTTTGACCACGTTTTTAGTTATTTAAAAAACATTCGTACTGATGATATTATAATACATGTGCCTGGCTATTTCTATATTTCCATAGTCCTGTCATTGTATAGGATTAACCAAATTAAGAGTCACTCTTTAAAGTGAAATAAAACAGAAACTGTTTGAGATTCTTTAGGTTTCTGTATTTTAACATTAAGTCTACTTCATGACATTAATTATGGAACCCAATATCGTTCAAGTGACCCTTTCGGCCTTTTTCACGAGCCCGACTCGTTTTACCCAATTTTCCACTACATTTTCACATAGCTGAGGCTCAATTTCATCAATGGCGGCTGTGATATTGTTTTTCAGCTCGTCAATCGTCTGTGGATTATTGCCGTAGACGTTCCTTTAAAAAAAAAAACCCATAGAAAAAGTCTAGCGGTGTCAAATCACACGATCTTGATGGCGAACTGATGTCTCTTCTTCGTGACATTATGCGGCCATTGAATTTTTCCTTCACTAACGCGATTGTTTCGTTCGGTGCGTGGCATGTGGCGTCAACAGAACTTCAATTTTTATAATAAATTGTAACTATTTTTACACGTTGCTGCACTGTATAACGTTCCATGGTGGTTTGTTTATACTTTCCGGTGCCACTTCTCAAAAAATTATGAACCAATGTTACACTGTTTCGCAATGACATCTCTTGTAAGATATGACACTCAATTTGGATAATCCTATATTATAAAGTTGAAAATATAAGTACCACACATTCATTGCATTTTTGTCCCAAAAATCGTTAGTATACATATAGCCGAACGGAAGAACGTGCTAGGGTTAAACGAACACGGCACTTCTCGCGACGAAATGAAAAATAATCGACAACCGTTGTTGATAACGAGAAATTTTACGATGACGTTTCTCTAGCCGTGAAGTCAGTCAGAAATTTCCCATGCACCGTACGTGCTTCTCAAGCGGATATTAAGAAGTGGCAGGATATTGGTATCCATATTGTGCTTTCGGTCTCTCACGGTACCTTGCGTTCAATATTGCAAGAGTCACCGCGTGCTGCAATACCAAAAAAAATAATGTTGGTAGAGTCTAGCTTAGGGGTATTTAAGCTCTGAAAATTTATACGAAAAAAATAGAGGTTTTTGCTGGTGTACCAGTTCGATGAATCGAGATTCCCGAACATATTCTGATTGAACGCGAGCGTTGTGGCCACCAATTAAAATATGCACGATGTGCAGTTCCCTTTCTCTCCCGTTCTCTCTGCTCCCTCTTTCTCTCTGTGCTTCACACTCTGTTCATCGGTCTCCCTCTTCGTTGTTCTTTGCATTTTTTAGACCGGCTGACCAGACCAATTCAATGCGTGCATCATGCATATGCATCATGTCCCTCGTGAACGTGTGCCCTCGTGTTTAACCGACGCTACCACGGGGGAATATTAATTGTTCTATACTTTTTGGATGTGTTTAATTTAATTTTTCTCATACATAAAATCGACGTGAGTCGAGCAACCTGACGCACGGTTTCTAATTGAACTGTTTTATTGGAACGCATCATTTGTTTCCGAAATACCGACGCGTGGTATGTTTCTTCGATGCTGGTGTTTTAAATTGAATTTCGATGGAAAAATGAGATACGAGGATTTTCAGCGAGCAAGGTTTTTATTTGCATTGTTTCTGTACGATTACAAGGCTGTTGTAATTATTCCAGCGGCATGCAGAATCGCTTTTATTGTTTCTAAAGTAATTTTTGGTGGAATCGTAGAAAGACAATGGTGCACTGATAAATATCGATAATGGGAAACGTAATTGACAAAGTGGAGTGAGAAGGAGGTATAGGGTGTTCACGAGCAATCGGTTTTAATTTATCTGAGTTTCTCGTTTAATTGATGCTTTGTGTGGGAATGGCGAACTTAATTAAGAATTGACTATCAGTATTTGCATCGCAATAGTTGAATTCGCCCAAATTTCTAGCAAACGTTCGATCGGAGCTTTATTCAACAGAGGAGCAGTCATATTAGTTTGAAAGTAATTTCTTCGAAGTGAAAACAAAAGACATAGATTCATGTCAATGTTTGCGAGACTGATATTTGCAGAGTGCACATGACAAAGGTACCAAATGTCCTAAAACATTTGGTACGAGCCGAAGGAAGGTAACTCTATTTGAAAACATAAGTCGAAATTATAGAATAAATTTTTTTTAAGGTGCTTCGTTTGCAAGAAAATAAAATTTGAATCTATTATCCTTCTTTTCGATATGAAGTTTAATTTAGTACACTACTTAAAGCTTTACTTATTGTACTTATAGGGAAATCACCCAATTTGCCAACAGCTTTTGAGGTATACTATCAAATAGATTTGTCCACCCAAACGTCAAGGTCTGTTTTTACCTCTTCAAGGTGGACGATTGCCGATAAAAAAAATATGTGTCCAATATTTTTTGGAGATCTATAGCATATTAAAATTGTATAAATATCGGCGTGTGTCAACTGGGTGATGACCGTTGTTACTTTATTATAAGACGAATACCTTTAAATGTTTTATATTATTAATTTAGAAATTATTCGAAGTTTTAGAGAATGTCCTGAAACACATTTTAGAATTCAATGTATTTGAATTAATGGAACAGACATTTTTAAAATTCACAGGTAATTTGTATTTATTTTGGACGGTCAAAAATGTATTTGCACTGTTGCTGATGTCTTATAAAACTTTGAATATTACAATTCTAAAGAAATGTAGAATTTTTTTTAAATTAACTGAAAATGGACATACTTTATATGGCCAATTCAGGATATTTCTAATACTACGTTACACTATACTGCTGGCGACGTGTTAACAAATTTGTGTCCCTATGGACAATTGGTGATCTATCCTCTTGAACTTTAATAAACAACTATCATTCTCAGGAAAATTTTGAGTAACATCAATGCTTCGATACTCATAAAATATAATAAAAAGTATGTTACCACACAGCTGTTAGCATAGTCTGACTAGTTACGAAGTATACCACTGTGACACAAAATGTATTAACCTTCTACGCTCCAGCTTTTTTGAAATTCGACCAATAGTACATTTTCAAATGTTTCCTTAAAAATTCTGGTTTGTGCTGTAGATTACATAACAAGCAATAAAATAACAATAAATCGCATTATTCGTTATCTATACTACACCAATGTTACCTGAAAGTGTTTCTAAATGTCTAAAGGTGGAGGTCGACAATGAGATAGAAATTTCGTGTCTCACATGAAACTTTAATTTCATGAGACAATTATTTCACGATGTGTTGCCACTATAGGACAAATTTTAATGTCATCTTTCATCAACGCACATCTCATTAGAAACTTTTGTTTCGCTTAAATAGGTTTAAATAGGTTTGAATGTTTTGTTGTTTCCACGATGCATCAAAATGTCTTGTAGTAGTAAATTTCTTCTTAACGTAGATTTTTCTCAAGTTACTTCTTATTTCAAAAGGTTTTGTCCTTATTATAACTTTGAGATCCAAAAAACAAAGAAGGAAGACAGCAGCCTGTTCTTACTTAATCCTTTCATTACTAAAGGTGACTATAGTCACCCAGCGTGGAGCGCTCGCTGTATCCTAAAGGAGACTACAGCCACCCGTCAAAATTTCCCAGCATAGCCTGATATCCCCAGGTTAGCCGACATTCTTCTGTTGAATTCTATTTAATACGTATTTGCATATAAATCGTTATACACTAATTTGAAATATTTTGAACAAAAAACAACAGTTTGCATGATGCGACAAATCAGGAGATATCACACTCTGTGACAATACAGCGGCAGCATACTGGCGGCTACCTCCATCGTACTAAAAGGCTTAATCCTTTCGCAAAAAATAAAAAGACGGTATAAAGAATGCTTCCGTGATTAAATAAAAACTGAAGACAACGACGGTATTATAGAAAACTTGCTCGAAGATTTAAAAAGAGAAGATGAGGAATGCTGTGTTCCATGTTGCTAAAAAGTACATAACACAGGGTCCGATGAAAGTTTGGCAATTTTTGTATAATAAAATATTTCTCATATAAATAAGTCTTTTCTAAAAGTATTCGTTTAAAGTGCCTAAATAAAATTTTATGCTTTTTCCAATGTTGTCATTGTTTTCTAGTATTTGTTAATAAAAATTTTCTTAGAATACAGTTGCGTAAAAAGTTGCCGAACTTTAATCGCACCCTGTATAATTCATATGAAAATTCATTTAAACTAATTGTTTACTTAAAACGATTTCAAACAAATAATAATAATATATTCTGGTCTGTCATATAAATAATAATAGTGTCTTATATTCGGCGCAATACGGTACTTACTGTTACGGCATGCTAGCCGTTCCAGGTAGAAAAACCAGGTCGTGCGTCTCTATTGTTCCCGACGTTCTCGACTCTGTGGCACGGTCAGCATCCCATCATGAATTACTCCAACTCGATCCTTCAAGCGGAGGAGTGGATATCACCCATGTGCGGGCCCTGTTTTGAAAGCGCGGTGTTCTGCTCTTCGTCATGAAACTCCGAGTTTCAGCAACGGTCCAGGGAAAGTTTCATGAGTCGACCAGGCACTTTGCATCCGCATATTCTTTTTTTCTTCTCGAGCCTCATACACCCCCACTTCCTGAACATTGGTGCATCCTTCCACCTTATAAGAGCTAACTAAGCCAAGAAAACTCTAGTTCTCAGAAGACTCAAAATTATGCGGAGGAGTCTAAAAGTTCGGAAAATAAAGAGCCAAAAATCAGTCTATCAGCATCCTTCAAAGACAATCTATATCCACTTCCTGTGCAGTCTATCTTAAGCAATTATACGGAGCTTTTGTTTAACATACATTCGTTCATTCATTTTCAATTAGGCTTCGAACGTATTGATTTTCGTTCGAGAGTGAGTTTTATATTCGATTTGAACACCGAATAATTGTATGCACGTTAGAAGACACTTACACCCCCACCCACAAGTATAAGGACACTTTTCAAATCTTACTATTGTAATAAAGAGACGGAGTTTGTTCGTATGTTCGTAAAAATTTTGAAAAACACTCCGCTTGTTATGAAATTTCTACAATGGTTTCTTTATATTTTCCGGAGTATCACAGGCTATATTTGATCTCAAAATAAAAAATATATATCGAGAAAAAACATGGGACTATTTTTTATCGTTTAGTTTATTGTATGTTTCGACCCAGTTCATTCCAGACTTTCTCAACTGATTTCTAATCGGGAAATTGGGAAGATCAGTGCATGATTTTTAATTTATTACTCTCTTGTGACTGTTTTAAATATTTTCTGCAAATTTTCAGAAATGGCAAGTGTCCCAAAACTTATGGATGGGTGTGTACATTTTTTCAAAATATGTCCAGCCTAGGATTAATGTACCCTGTTACGTTGCAAAATGCTCTCCTCAAAAGCAGCACAGCGCAGAATATTGCGGGGCAAAGCGAATATCATCGGTAGCGATGATAAGGAAGCGGAGGGCAGAAGGAAACGATCCCGTTAATAGTTGGTGCCATTAATCAACGGCCAATACGAAGCAGCTGGTCGATGGCCCATTAATTATTTCAAAAACACGGCATAAGAAATCTCGGTGTTCCTGTAATCGCATGAACGCCGTCAGCGTGGAATAAGCTGTGAGCCTGACTTCAAAACGCATATATCTCGGTGAAATACGTGCCCCTGGCTCGACCGGGCCAACTTGCTGTTCAACCTCCGCTATTTATTAGCTCCGACCAGCGTTGACGAGCGACTCTGTTGACTACTGTTAATTAAATCCGTGCAATTATTTTACACGACGTCGTAAACCATCCGTATCTGTGTCGTCCCGCGACATTACACACACTACAACCTTGCCATTGTTCCCTATCGATCCCTCGAAGCGCATTGTTGCGGGTGTCCCGTCGTCGTCGTCGGATCGATCGCGAATTCATCGAGTTGTCAGCAGTCTGTTGCAAACTGCTCACCAAGGAGCTCACGGGATGTCTCTTTAATCCTTTAACACGTTGACCGCCACAATGGAAACAGCCATCGCCGATCAGACACCATATAAATTCCTGTTTTTATTATAAATCACTGAATAAGTGTGAAATGGATGGAAAGTCGATTGTATCCTATCTCGATGTGCCCGTTGTTCTCACGATAAATTAATTTTAAGAGAACTGACTAGTGGAGTATGATTATTTTAATGACTTTATCCCGCTGAATGCCGTGGCGGTCACCGGTAACCGACACCTCAAATTTAATTTAATGAATTAATTAAATTGTCGCAAAATTTTGAGCAAACTTCAGACTGAAACAATAATGTAGGAACGGAAGAACATGACTGAGTACTCAAATCTTTTCTTTCTTTAAGATTTATATAAAAAATAGTCAATTATATCGTGTCTGATTGGGTATGGCCGTTTTCACTGTAGCGTTCAACGTGTTAAGACAATCTCCTCAACAGTAGTGTATTTGAAATAAACTTGTGATGGGATGCAATTTACAAAATTCTGTATTGGCTAAAGTTATGTAATGCTCGGTCTCTAAATGAGTTCAATTTCTAAATAAGTTCTGACGGATATTTAGCTTTCTTGCTGCCTCTTCTAGACATATTTGAATGCGTTTCTTATGGCTCTGGAAACTGTAGGAAAACATTCGACAGCCCTGTCCTTGGGATTCGAGGATAACAACCGCTGGGGTACTTGAGAGGGCCGAGTTCCTTCGATCAAAGACAGTACAACAACGTTGGTTGTTCCAAGGATTCTTGACATGGTGAAAAATTTAGACCACCCTAGGTCTTCGTTGCGCCGCAATAATCGTAGAGAGAAAGAATGTTTAAATTTCAATCGTGTATATCCTCTTTATGTTAATATTACAATGTAAAATTCGCTCAAAATATTGCCAAAATCAATAATTATTTAATTAGAGAAAATTTAACGTGCCGGCCACCGGCGACCTCCATGGCAGTCAACGTTATAGTACCATCGAAATTGAACGCTTGCGTTTTTTTCAGTCATCGAACTGTTTTGATCATTGATCCCTTCAGATAGCCCGTATGTAAACTTAGTTTCTTTTTTATAATTTAATTATTATTTTTGGGCCACCGGCACCTCTAGTTTAATTTAATTACATAATTATTGATTCTGATAGAATTTTGAAGAAAATTAATATTGGAACAATACTATAGGAACAGAGGTATACAATTGAATACTTAAATATTTTCTTCCTCTGTAGTTTATACTGCCTACTAAGTGAGTTCTCTCGTGAGAACAGTAAATTATAGCGTGTCTAAGTAGGTACGGCAGTTTTCACTGTGCCATTCAACGTGCTCACAGCTATGAATTCACATTGAATCAATAATCATTTCATTTCTCACGAGGTTAAATAATTCCTGTACTCAATCTATTTTGCACAAATATTACTCATCGTATGGTTATATTTTTTTATAGTCTCAACTCTGATGAAAACACAATAAACAGACCGAAAGAGTTAAAGGTAATTGAAATCAAAATATTTTTCATCGTTCCACCGGTGTTCGCAATCTACAGAAGTGGGTCAAGAGTTACGAAAAAACTGTTTTCTTTCGACTTGTACTAAAATTAGGTAATATCACGCCATCGGAGAGTGCAATAGCTAATACGTTGACGTCGACGTCGACGTCGCCACAGTCTTTGCTTCTTTACGAAAAAAAGAGAAAGAAAAGCGAAACGGGAATCTTGGACAGGCTTAGCCGTGCCAGCGACAGAATCAGGACGTTCGTTTAATGGTTGCTATCGTTGTATAAAATATGTAAATCTGGGCAGAGAGCTGCTTTGAGCAATATTGAACGCAGAAAGTAGGCTATAGCTGAAGACGTTAAAACAGATTCGAACACTTCGCGTGTTCTCTTCAAAGCGAAACCGATTTCCTCGAAATTGCAATATCTTTTTTTCATCGTCGTCCATCGATTCCAGTCGCACCGTTTGCTCGAGGAATTTCCGAGCTCCTATCGAGCAGTAATTCATTAAAAAATGACGGACGCGCACGAATATTTTTATCCGTATCTTCCATGTTAACGATCAAAGACATTAGGGAATAAAATGTAAAAAGCTGGCAAACGAGTGGGGCCGTTGAAACGAAATAAATTGCCTGCTTTCCGCTTCTGCAAAAATGGAATCCCTTTCGTGTTTCGTTTAGGAATGACGACGGTTAAAATCAACATAAAATATCGCATAGAAATTAGGGCGGTCGGTCATATCGTTCCGCCGGTAACGGTACTCCCGTGAAATTTCACTCGTTTCGCAATTGACCTAATTTCCCTCGATCTCTTCTTTATTTGCACAAACATTTCTCTCGCCCGCTTTTCCTCGTTGGCCCTCAAGACGCGACAAATTCACGATGTCCACCTTCGAACGTTATATTATACTTACTCATCTGTATTTTTTCGTTCTTTATCCACTTGTATTATAATAACGAGTCACACTCGTGAGACCGACTATAATTGATACGTTACAAATACGAGCCCCATTTGTGCACCAATTATTTAAAATTACGCACTACAGCGCGTTATACTTTCAGAGGACTCGGATAGTGAACTTCATCGCACTAAATTGTTGGAAAATCATAAGACAAGGTGTCAAAACATAGATACCGAATGACATAAAATATTTATTCAATTAATAATGGATTTGTGAGTTGAAGGACGGTGCAAGTCCAAAATTAGCCATTTTCAAACAATCTCAAAACTAAATGTAAAATGTATAGAACTATATATAGGAACCAAACCAGTGCAAAAGAAGTTCACTATACTTATGTTTCACTAGTCCCTTCAGTTTAGTGAGTATAAAAACAGTATCTGTCATGGATTTGTACTATTTCAACAACCGATTTAACAATCACTTTTCATTAAATAATTTCTGCTTCAGTTATGTTTAAAACAAGTTTATAAACGCTTTTTACTAGTGTTATTTTTTTAATTTTCTGGCTAAAAAAATAGGCTGAGTTGAAAAACAGTACAAGACCAATGGCTTCATTTTAATTGTTGAAAATTAATGAACAAAGTTTAACCATAGGTAGGCATATATGAACGTACATCTGGGTTAGCATAACCTGTTTAAATTGAAATAACACTATAAAATTAATGGCTTTAATGATATACGAAAACTGATGTTATTTTTTGAAATATCCCAAAATGCGATTTTTGGATTTGTACTGTTTTTAACTCACCGATTCTTATAAACGAGACCGCATGGGTTTGATATTAAAAGCATCGTTTGATATTCTCAATCTACACAAGGCGGCAGAACGATTTAACGTGGAACAAATTTCCATCGAGCTTCATAAATCGTGAACTATATCCGTGGATTTGCAGCAACGGCTTTATCGCGTTAATAAATCATTAATGAGCCCGATGAAGCACGTTTCACCGATCAGGAACTGAAAACTCACACGTGCACGTGTCGAAAGCAAATAATAATTCAAAGCAACGTATACTTCCTTTCGCTTTGATAACGTGACACTGTGTCACCGGTTAGTTCGTCAGCATAAACACACACACACACACATAGTAGTTCGTTTCGATTCGTCGTAATGAGGGTCCGAAAGTGGGACGGTTATGCATTTCCATGTTCACGCGAAGAAAAATTAAGCGAACACGCGAATTCAACGACGCGGAGGAACGGTGAAAAAAAGGGAAGAGAGTGGAAAAAAAGGGCCGTTGGCAATGAATGGAAAACGGCCTGCGCAGCCTGAAGCGAATTACCGTTCGGAAGAAAAGTTTCCCTTGGACTCTCTCTCTCTCCTTACGAATACCGCATTTTCGCTCTGTTTAGCTCCATCCGGACGAACCAGCACGCGTTACCCTCGGCCAAACGTTTCCCTCCACTTTCGATTCCGAATTTTTTCACGTTTGCACAAGACCCCGAGACCAGTTCAAACAGGACCGCCTTTTCCCAAAGAATTCCGCGGTGAAAATAAAACCTTCCCGCGAGGCGGCTCGTTTCAGCGAGGGATTTAGCGCCTGGTATCCGCGAATCGGTGTTTTCAAATCGGCTGCGTTTTGGAAACCTGGTTGACCGCTTCCGTTATCTGTACAAACTGTTTCAGAGGATTTCTATGTTGTCGTACAGGTTTTATGTAGTTTGTGTTGATAAGCTGGTTGTACTAGGAATTTTTAATGTACTCTTCTGAAGGTATAGTTTTTATTTCAACATTGTGAAGACTGTTGGTGTTTGAAATTGATGAAATAATTCGTATTCAAAATTATGCGGTACATGTACAGCGATATGGTCATTTTCAAATGTAATATTAACCCCTTCGACTCAAATCACGAGTCCGGCTCGTCATAGTAATCTAATGCCAAAGTGTACAATGACGAGCTGCACTGTCCACAACGGTCGACGTACTGCGTTTCATTTGCAGAAATTTGATAATAATTATAAGCAGGGTAAGTTTCTATTGCATTACGTAAGTGGAAGCAGAATTTTTAGTGTATTTTAGTATGAAATATAGTAAACAGTGTCACACACCATTGCATTTACCAGTATGTTTTGTGAAATACATACATACTGTGACCTCATAATGCATCAAATATAGTGGTAGACATGAACTCAGTGGTAGAATATTATTCCAAGAACTATGACAATTATATTTCTTTAAATAAAGTGCTACAGTAGAACTTAGATTATCCGAACTGTAACTAGAAATAAGCTGACTCACATTCTAACTATGTTTCGCATACAAATTTTAATTTTATGTTAGAATTTAAAATATACAGTGGCATAAAATGAAATCCACAGTATCACTAATGTTAATTTTAACTTGTAATTATCAAAAGATGATAAATTTTAAGATGATCGGTGTTCGGATAATTGAGGATCTACTGTACATCATTGTACCACTATCCCATAAAGGGTTCATCTTGACGTTTGATTTCTCTCTGACCCGTCCATAAGTCGTGAATTTCCTTCCCGAAGGCACCCTTAGACTGAAGGGCCTGTAGGGGTTCTCGTGACTGGAAAATTCCGAAATGTTTCGCGACGAAATTGTTTACCCCCTAAAAGGAATAGCGTTATCTGGGGAAACGCGAGGCGGTTGGAATATTGAAAAAATTCCGATAGGACGACCTATGAACCCTGAGCGTCGTTTCATCGGGAGTAAACAGTAAACACGGGCGCGGTGTTCGACGGGAGCGTCGATAACGGGAGGATCGAGCGGATGTTTTCGTAACTTAAAAACTAATGGAGCAAATAATTATGTTTGAGTTGCCCTCCGTCGTCTCGCTCGCGATCTCCGCGTCGCAGGAAACGACCATAAGATCGAGGAAATAGGATATAGGCCTCTATATTCGGGAGGTTGGCCCGATCGAGTTATGACTCCGGCACAGGGGCTGGAGATATTGAGCTCGGCGAACCCTCGTGAATTTTTCCGGCTTGCACTCAGCCAATAGTAAAGCAATATAGGGCGAAGATGCCGAGGCGTATTTAGACTGAATTCCAGAGCGGATCTTAGTGCTGTTATTTGCTCGACGCCGCAAAATTAAATGCGCCAATACTGCCGGTTCCATCTGTTCGATCCGTCACGTTCGAGAAAACGCAAACGTTATTTGACCCCTTGAATTATAACAGCCAGTCACGTTTGTGACTCAGATTATGGTCCCTACTTTGTAAATATGAGTTTCACTTGAATATGAATATGAATTATTAAAAATTTTATACATACTATAACACGGTTGACTTTTAGAGAGTTATCTAAAGCAAATGGTACCGATCTACAAAAAAATCGTTGGAAAAATCGTAAAGCAAGAGGTTAGGGGAAAGAAATAATTGAGAGAGTTTGTACACTGCCACTCGCTTTATTACCTAGAAAATTAACCCTTTGCGGACGACAGACGCATATATGCGTTCAAAAAATCATTCACCGTGTGCTACGGGTCACCGCACTGGCCTAGGCACACGCGTTTACTGTACGCTTCCAACCTATGTATTTAGACGAATTATCATCTTTGCTTATTTCATTAAAATATATATGTCTCGTTACATGTTTTGCAATTTTAAAGGACTAAAACAACTGAGCAATCGACATCAAATATATGATTATAATTAATCATTAAATTAAACGTGTGTTCTACCACGGAAAATTTTAACACATGGTGCACAATTTTTCCCGAAACTTTCCAGCCTCAAAGGGTTAATAGTGTAGGAATTATTTTAATTAAATCCCACGTATTGCCGGTTGGGTTGATAAACAGTTTTTAATGAATAAAATCTCACGATGAAGTTCACGATATTTGCATTTCACAGTAATTATTATTATTAAGATCGTTAAATGTTGTTATGCTCTATGAGGCTATAGAAAAAAAATTAAGGGTTCCATTTAAAAAGTTAAAGATGACCTCGATAAGTTTGAAAAAAGGTTACCTATAATAAATGTACTGCAATTAGCCTGTACGACCCTCTAAGCCACGGTATTTAACACACTGACAGCCATGCTTTAGTAGCTGAAAATGGCATACTTTCTACATTTTTGTTCAGAATGAACATAACTTCATATTTTACCAGCTTTCATCAATAACATTAGTAAGATTCAGCATTTTTCACTGATTCTGTTAGACTTTATTAGACATATTTATTATGCTGTACATGATCAAAGAAATAATAATTCAATCTAAGTGTCACGCCCATATCCGTGACATGGCAGTCGAAGTCTTTAACAAAAGAATTTGTATTGATCCAGTAGTAATGCAAACAATTAAGATGATCAACTTACGTGGTCCGCCTTATATAAACATAATAGGTCCGGTATGACCTTGTTTTCGAGTTACAGCTTGGTTTGTGTTGTAGTAGTTGCTTACTTATCTTTAGAGAAATTGCTCGAAGTTACCACCTTCAGCTTCAATCCAGGCGTGAATACATCTCATCATGGATTGTCGAACTCCTTCAAACAGATCGGGTGTTGCACGGGTTTGTAGACAACTTTGATGATCACACTGACGAAGCGTATCAACACTGTCAACTGGAGTTTTATAAACCACAGATTTTAAATGTTCCCATATGTAATAATCAAGTGGATTCAGGTCTGGAGAGCGCGGTAGCCAGAAGATAGGACCTGCCTGACCTACCCAATTGTCCATTTCCTCTACTGCAAATTTTGCAGAAAACCAATGAATCAATATCCAATTGTGTTTTATCTGTCTATACGCGAAAAAGATTGTTACAACGCAAAACAAGGTCATATCCAGCATTATATGAACTTTTTTCTTATTTTAGTATGCTGAACCCACCCCTGCTGTATTCCCTACACACAACGAGACAGCCTGCATATCCTACTGCTCCGATATTAATTTGTAAAGTTACTATATTCCTCCTGTGATTTTCAGTGAATTACAGAAGTTTCTTTTATTTGTCGTATATAACACTATAGTACTTGAAGTGATTAGTCTGATGTTTACAGCTATTTAAAAAATTGTAACGCAAGTGACGAATGATATGACAACGTACTGACATGACAACTGGCTTTAATTTATTTAATGTCTTAAAATATCTCCTTTAATTTTAACGTTAGTGAAAAATGTCTCAGAAAAAGAATATTTTCTGTTTAATGAAACATGTGGACAAACTAAAATCAATTTCTTGCGACTGTCACATTTTTTAACACTTTAAAGCCGCTTCGATGGATTGAAAGGAACTCAGTATTCTGTTGCAAAGTGTCCTTAGTAATTCATTCATGTGGTAATATGCATGTTGTAATTAAATTAAATCGTCGACAGGATGTCAGCTTTCCACGTTTATAATCATTTTGATAAAGGAGATGGACTACATCAGAAAACAAGCATCGAAATATCCCGCAATTTGTTAATGGTGAATTCATCGACGATGGATGGACTATTTCGTGGCCGTTGATTGATTGGTTGCGTTAGGTGGAAGTTACTTGAAATCTTATGGAGAGTAATGGCGTTGTTTGATAGGCGGAAGTGCGCTCATAGAGTATTTCCGCGTTTACGATTTAATTATTGAAACGATACATTAGTATTATATTGGATGATTCAGTTAAAGTATTACCATTGACTGTCTTAAACGAAACGAGATATCAGTAATACCTTAATCATTCAAAGATTATAATATCTCTTTTACGTATACATAAAATATATGTATGTATTATTGGTGTCAGACGTAGTATTTTTAATCAATGTTTATTTAATACTTTATATGACAAGACAATTTTGTCTCATTTTGAGAACTAAAAGTTTCAGTGCTTTTAACCCCTTAAATAAAAATGACAAGTCTCCCCACATAAATTGTGTAGCGCAAACTCGAATCTGCAGTGCTAGGCTTGCCACAATATTTAAAATACTTTGCAACTTATTCGCTCATCATTAAACTGCGAATCTTTATGCAATTTAACATATCTAAACTCGTGAAAAATGCACACTTTGTACAGCAAGTGAAACAAAAAAATGTACATATAAACATTTCAACCGCAAAATGCAATTCCGCCATAGTTTCGTTTTATCAGCTACACGAAAATAAAAAATATTGAAGTCTATAAATGTATGTTTCCATAAAAATCCGCAGTGTCTTCATCTTAAATAACGGTATTGACCATATTGTTTCATAAAAGAACAAGTTTATCATAGTATACTGAAACTCGTTACCCAGTCTATCTGTAAGCATAAAGTAGTGCAATAAATATTCCTAGGGTCACAGCAATCTTGAGTTTATGGTACCACGAAGTCTTTGAGGAACATTTAGAAACCAGAGACGCACGACAAGATTGCTTCTGCGAGGCCCCAGAAGCCGATCTATTGTCAAGGAATTCGTCAAGTTTCTACAGACTATAACTTCTAGAGTTTTACACTGGCGAATCATAAACGTTCAGTCTATTGCGTGCGACCAGTGACCCTAAAGAAGGTAACCCATAGGCCCATATTTCTTGCAACCATCCTCTTGAGCAGGGTGCAAGCCATATTTGTTATTATAGGTGCAAATTGCAAATTAAAAGCAGGGCCTCAATTGTGAAGTAAAAGTCTCAAGCTTTCAAGAGTTTTCTTACTGAGTTGTTCAAATCAATCATGGCTTCTTAAATCAATTTTGTTGTTAACCTCTTAGCATCCACAGACGAGATATGTCGCAACTCGGTATGTTTATTCTACTCTTTGCACGAAATATTTCGTTTGTCTTTTCATTTAAATATTTAATGATGTTATACAAGGGACATTTTATAATTGTGTGTTATCAATAAGTGAAGAAGAAAACAGTACATACATGGCTGGTGTAGATTTTGTTGTTCAAATTATACATTGGCGTCAGTCTATAAAATGGTATAAAAAATATTTTATGAATTTTACTGGCATTAGGATATTTAATTCTCTTGTCATATGGTTAATTGTTTAAATTAAAACACAAAAACTTTTCTTGAAAAGAGAGAAAATATCATTTCTGGTTTCTTGGAAAAATATTTCACATGGGAGTAAAACTGTTGGCATCGAGGAAGGAAGTCTCATAAAAATTACCACTGCGAATGAGATCCCAGTGCTTTTCTGTGAGAATATTACATAAGAAAAAAATTTCATCCAGCAAAACGTTGTGTAATATGCAAGAGAAACGAGCAACGTATGAAGCGAGATATTTTTGTCTGCACTGTAATGTTGCATTATATATAACACCTGTTTTGAAGCGGTTCTCGTAAAAGAAAGATAAAACAAACAATTTTTCTAGAAAAATCTATACTGCTCTTTTCCTTTCTTATTGATAAAACAAAATTATAAAATATTCTACGTATAGCATCGATAAATATTGCAATAAAAAGACACTCGAGATACCTCGTCCAAAGCATTAAATAAACGACATCGAGTCACAAATATTTCGTCCACAGAAACGGGTGGATAAAAATCAGTGCACAAGATATCTGGCCTAAAAATCGATTGGGTTAAAAAGGCCTCAGGCAGGGACACACAAGATACACATCGAGTTCCATAAGAAACACACGAAACATATCGATGTACTCAGGAAACCCATTGAGACATCATGTAACTAGCCAAAAACGTTCAGTAAATCGTATAAAGAAAATGCTGCAGATTTCAATGCGTCAACCCAGCATTACTTCGCCAAGAAAAAATCGCAGGAAGTGTGCTAAAAAGTGCGTTAGGCTTTCATATGATAAGAATTGCGCAATCTGTACGTGTCTGTTAACTGAAAGAAAAAATGGTTCCAACTACTTATGATAGACAAGACATCATAGGAATATTCAATGCGTCACGATCATTAACATGTGGCCGTGGAATTTATTACAATCTGTGTAATGAAACCTTTTGTTTGTCAAAATACAAATTAGGTGACTTACACCGCTATGATTTTTACCCCCTCAATTACGTAGCCTGAATAAGCACACTTGCCTGAAAATATTAGGTTGTCCCAAAAATTCGTTTCATTTTCTTACTAGATATTAGGTGTACAAAATTTCATGAATGCTGTAATATTATTGAAGTATGTACATAGGATCCATTCTGTACTATCATGTTCATCCATCTCTCCGGAAGCCTCATGATGCCATTTTTCCAAAATTCCTTTGACTTACTAGCAAAATATTGATCGAGGTGATTCGCCAAACATACAAATTACGAAAAGAACTTTTGGGAGAAGCTAATAGATGTTATTAATTTTTAATAGAAGAAAAAAAACAGAAAATCTATGATATTCATTCCGAATGCAATCCTTGAAGAAAAATTTTTCAGATATTTTTCTATGCACTTTCATTCTATAGTCACCCATATCTCCCTTGTCGTTACCTTTCGTCATGCTTTACCGGTTCGTTTCGCGTTCAATGCTTGAGATATTTGCGTCAGGCTTTATTCGATAGCAAACAGCACACGCATCGATTGAGTCGTATCTCGTTTGAATCATATCTTCAGGTTTTTTGCCGTGCTGTCACGCGTGGTCTTCCTTTCCGTCTCGTTTCAAAGCGAAACTTCGTAGAGCAGATACCCCGTTGTTCTGATTGCTCTCTCAAGGTTTGTTGGATGATTTATTGTGACTTAATACAAAATTGAAGGAAGTTCAATCCTTTGACTGCGAATAGTAGCCTTTTATGTGCAAACGGCCACTATAATGGCTTCGTGGATTGATTGGCAGTTCCGAATGATGTAGGAAAATGCAATGCTGAGTTAAAACATAAATTTACATAATAAATGAATAAATAAGAGGATCAAAATGAATAATAAATTAAGAATTTATTTGGACGAAAGGGGAAAGTATAATAAAATAACTGAATGAAAGGACTCAATTGTGTTTGTTCTGCAATTATTATGTCCACACAGCAAACAGTTTTTATTGGAAGTGTGTTTCAGTTCAAGGATTGTACTATAATGATTGACCCTCTGATTTGTTCCATCGCACGTAAATAATATACAACTGCATTTGAAAAAAATTCATGTTAAGCTTGAGATGTTCGAGACAGCTTTACTTATACAATATATATTGTGAAAACTGTGATACACAGTACCTGTACATTTGTTCGCAAAAAAAATAAGCTAGGCTCCATTAATCCTGAGAAAACGTATTATTTATAGTATAGAACACTCGCAACTAAACTGAATTTTTAACACTTTTGAACACAAAATATAATACGAAGAGACAAATAGTACCAGAAACGATTTAGTCAAAAAGACTTTAGTATCTAATCATTACTTTAGATTTTTCGATTTTATTCCACACAGAATTTAGAAGTATTAAGAGGAATAAATCTGTATAATCATTCTTCATATCGTTATGACAAGAAATTAAAAAATAATTTGTGAATCGTTATGAAAGTCATGAAGAAAGAAGTACACTGTCTTACACAGATGAAGATTTGTCTCCTGTTCAGCGAACGATTCGGAGTAGGTAACAGGTTACCTCCTTTACTCATATCGATTACCTTTATTGGCAGGAAATGTGGAAACTAAGGATCCATAGGAGATATTAATGCATTCTATCGCGGAAATGTGTACAGACTATAGCTGTGCAACACATTCCTAACCAAAATCCGACTGGTCCAACGACAAATTAAATCGCAATTTCGTCGTCACTGTATACATCTCCACGCAACAAAAACTTCTCAATGACTGAATTTCTGTACAAGTTAATACAAGTTCAAACCAAACGAATTGTTACAATGAAACCTAAACTTCTGGTGAAAAAAACTCGACCAAAGATAGTACCGATCGGAGTTATTTTCATGAATAAGTCTGTTCTTGAGATTGAGAAGTAAAATTCCTTGGGCATCGAAGGATCACTCGGAACAAGAATGGATCACGTTCGAAAAAGAGAGTACAGATGACTTTAT
Organism: Macropis europaea; assembly: GCA_916610135.2. Taxonomy (NCBI): domain Eukaryota; kingdom Metazoa; phylum Arthropoda; class Insecta; order Hymenoptera; family Melittidae; genus Macropis; species Macropis europaea. The sequence goes on from OU744343.1 coordinate 34,367,681, forward strand.
CGTGATATTCGATTGATCGAGTGGCCGGATTCGAAGGAAGCCTCTCGACCTCGTTTAATCCCCTTATCAGCTGTGTCTCCGCTTCTAATCTCCTTGTGTATTTCCAAACCCCTTTTCCTCCACTCATTTTATTCGCCGGTCCTTCGTCCTGGCTGCTTCGTTCTACCGCAAATTCTCGAGAAATTGGTGCTCGTTCCAGTAATTATTCGCTCCCAATGAACACGCTGCTGCTGGCATTGACACCATTTGGCTAAGAGTATCTCGATCATCCGGTCTCTCAGATTAATGAAATTTTGAGGCTTCCAATTAAATGGAAAAGCCGTATCATTATACGGTTATACGGTTTCCTATTCCTATTCAAATTCGTTTTTACCAATGCCTTTACGACTGTATTTCTGTAACCTTAACATGCTGATTGCCGCGGGGGTCCGGCGGCAGGCATTTTGAATTCAATTTAATTACATAACTATTATTACACAATCCTGAGAAATCTTCACAGTGTAACACTAATGCAGGAACATAAGAACATGACTGAATACCCAAATATTTTTTTCCTTTACGATTTACATTAAAAATAGTATACTATGTCGTGCCTGGTCAGATATTGCTGTTTTCACTGTGGTATTCAACGTGCTAATAAGTTCATCATTGACGACCATAAAAGATTCCAAATCTTCGAAGTATATTTTCAGATCTTCACTTGCATTCTTCATATTCATTCTTCGTTAACTCGGACGGTTTTTCTTGTACATCGATTCAAAATTCAAAGCTACACTAATCTCTGTACACATCTGTAAATTTATATTCTAATTTCAAGTCTTCCCGTTTGGAGACACTCGGTACGAAATTCACTTCAGTGATGAAGCTCTTGATTTACTTTCAGTCGGAGTGCAAATTGACTCGAACAAGCAAATTAAGTTGTTCAATGTATGAACAGACCTTCGAGAGTCTAGCTCGTTGGAACAAGTAGCCGGACCGAAGACTTCCGGAATCTTCACGGACTAAACAAGCTTTGTATACCAATTTGCTAAATGCTCGAGTATCACCTACTTTTATTATTTCCTTGTTCGCACACTTGGACGCAACAGGTGACGATTAAAAATTGTTTAATGCAATTCTCAGTACTTATCGACCAAGTCGGGTGTAATCGACGAGAGTGTAGCGATTAAGAATTGATCTGGTAGACAATGGAAGTAGTATACCGTGAAGGAATAGGGAGCCGGTATTCGGCGTTTAGAACAAAGTCGGTGCTCAGCAGGCTCGTATTGATTTATACGGAAAGTTGATAACAGCGCGGGGCAGTTTCGCAGGTAGTTTCGAATTGACGGCAGGCTGAATTATCGAGCAGTTGGATAGCGGTCCAATTATGTTAGGCTAGGCGCAGATCGAGTTGGTACGTGCGAGCTGCTACGTACGGACGTCACGACCCGTGCAAACCGTAATTAGGCGAAGTTCGAAGCTTTCGAACTTAAATTCCCCGCTGGCGTGTTCGAAGCCAGCCCGCGGTCACTAAGTTACAGTTAAAGAACTTGGCGACCCGCTATGTTTGAGTTACGTTTCTCTCACTCTTTCACTCTCTTTCTTGTCTTTCAGGAAACGAACGAATCCGCTTGCCGCGAATTAGTAGAATCGGGGTTGTCCTTTTGTTTCTCCTAGGAATGGAATTTTTACGCTCCCTTTACGACACTTTTGTTATCTAACTTTTCCACCGGGTTTCTTTTCCCCCTCTTTTGTCCCTGCGGCTGATGCATAGTAAATATTTCTGCCTCTCCGGGTCTGTCATGCTGTACTCATGTAGATACACTTGATAAATTTATGTTTGTAATATTAACCCTTTGCTCTCCGAACATTTTTTAATAATACCTACCATCAACACCGGCACACTTTTGCAGTGAAGCTCATTGGAAAAGAAAAGTGTTGTTCTGAAAGGATAAAATTACAAGTGCTTATGAATTTATTTATTTTTATTCCTTTGGCAAATCTCCTTTATTGTAATGTAAATAAAACCTGAATTTTACATTAAAAAAAATAAATAATAATTTGCACCCAACATTACCGAAGTAACAGATCAAGTACAGATACACACTGCGTATGTCCCACTAGCGGAGCCAATAGTGTTGTGAAATATATTATAAATGTCCCCGTAGCGGAGCCAATGGAGTGCAAAGGGTTAATCATGAAAATATACAGCGTTTAACTGTTTCCTCGTATACTTGTGTTCTCATATTATTAGTGAAATATTAATGTGTCTTAAAATTTTACATGACTTAAGAATTATTTAATTTACATGAATTTGTGGCGCCGGTCGCGGACGACCCCCACGGCATTTAACATGTTGAACTACTAATCTACCCGGTCATATAACTAGTTATAAAAGGCAAGGGTGTGCTTAATCTAATATAAAACAGCAGAAGTATACAGATTAGGTCAAATATCACATATTCGACAAAAGTTGCAAGTGTCTTAATACCTGTGGACGGCGGACTACATCTTAAGAATATTAGTTTCAAATGTTCCCTGATCAACATCTCTATGATACTCCAACGATTTTAAAAGTAAAAGAGCAGTTCGGAAGAAGTCGTCGACGTTCGATTCCATTCCGAATAACTTGTGCCGGGAATAATGCGATCAGTATGTTTTCTTTTTTCTTTATCGCAACCTTTCCAGCCCATTTTCAGCCATTAATCACGGGGTCGACTGTTTGGAGGAAGGCACCTGACCTAATTTGAGCGCGGCGAATGGTGAATCGCACTCGACGTACTTCACTTTGTTATCAATCGGAGTTTTATCGACGTTCATTGAAAGCACGATGCGGCCCGGGGATTCTGCAATCTCAGCGTTTCGCGATCCAGATCGCGGCCGAATCTGAACTCTGTCAGCTTCTACCCGCGAACTTTAAATCGATCCCGGCGAAATATAGGTGGCGAGGCTGCCATAACTCTGCTCGTTCCACTTAACAATGCCGTATCGACCGACAGGGTGGAAACGATTTTTGAGCGTTCACCGAGTAGTGCAGCTGTTTTCGCCGATCTCCCCCAGACGCGATGCGAATTTTACGAGCCACCGGATAAATTATCAATTATCAATTTCGGCGGGTGCTTCTGCTCGTCACGGAGCGCAACACCGTAAAGGATAGGGAGTGCATTTTATAACACGATCTTTTCCAGGCAATTTCTCTGATCTGTTGCGATAAACGCGAGCCATATTGCTGGTTTTTACTGTCCATAAGAGGGTGTTAAGGGGTTGAAAGGGCATTAGACGGCTAAAATCGACTGTTTCCTTTGGGTTAACTGAAGAGTGACTAATATCTCAAACAAATTGAATTTTTTACAGTTCTTTACTGTGGATATAACACGTATTTTGAAATGAATAAACTCAAAAATATTAAAAATTAAGTTAACCACAAAGCGCCGAAGTGGGCGCTGCAGAGTGCGCAGGTCCAGTGGTGAATACGATTCAAGTTGAAAGACTCAGCAGAAACCAAAATCGTTCTAAAAGGGTATTCTCTGAGTCAACATTTTGAAGGTACAACTTTGTTGACAAATTTTATTCAAACTTCGTGATGTCGTACAACAAATATCGACTTCCTAAATTTTTTTGTAATAATTATCTGAAAATATGTTGAATAAAATTCTTTAGAGTTATGAGATCTTATCGAGCGAGTTCCACCTTGTTGAGAAAAGTGTTTTGTAGCTTCAGTTAAAGTTTCATCTAATAATATCGATCCTATCTCAATGTATAATGTTCACCGTCTTATAAACATGCTTTCAAGAAAAACGGCTTTAAAGTTTACCTGCATTGGGCCCACTGTTACTTTTCGAGCTGTAACTTCCGTAATTCTGCAAATTCTTTGACGAATTCTTGTTTAAAAATACTTCAAACGAGTGGGGCTTTCATAAATAATTGAAGACAACGATTTCAATGTATTAAGTTAGTAGTACCCTTTTACTCCCTTAACCATTTGACTGCAAACGGCACCTATAGGCGCTTAACGAAGCCGCTCACCGGGTATATACTATCGACGCCTATGGGTGTTCGTTGCAGCCTTCGTATTGTTTCCAAGTAGCCGCAGTTATAGGGTCAAACACAAGGAAGATTCGAAACAATTATGCTTCGAAATTCGGATTAATTACTATCGATTTATGTGAATTTAATTAATTGCAGTGACTATCGCTGAGTCCTATACGGCGTTTCGATGTTGTAATGCTCTAATTATCTGGAGCAAGGCATTCATGTCAAGATGTCGACATTCGGATCAGTGTTCACTTCTGTAATACCTAAGCCATCGATGATTAGAAGCTAACAGTGAAATCTATTGTTGATAATACCACAAAATGTCATACGAAAGGAAAATACATTCTACGAAATAGATATTATATTGTGAAAATATGTTTTGAAGATTACATTCTTTAAAATTTTGAAAACGTTCGTATTGCAACTAATAGGAGGACAAATTCAGGTACTGATATGCTACCTTCAGTTGATTTTCTAGGAGTAATTAAATTTAATTCATTTTTTAACTCTGAGGACAATGAACGCATGTATGCGTTCCAAAAATCGTTCACCGTATGCTACGGGCCACCGTACTGACCCATGCACAGCTATTTTATTCTACGTTACAGACATATTTATTCGGATGAATTATCACCGCAACTTTGATTTATCAAAATATGTATATTTCGTTACACATTTTGCATTTTTGGAACACGAAAACAATTGAACAATCGACATCATACATATTATTATAATAAAATATTGAATTCAACACGTGTTCTACCGCTGAAAATTTCAACATTTGGTGCACACTGTTTCTTGAAATTTTCAGGGCTCAAAGAGTTAAAAAAGTGTATCCTTGAAGATTTGAAAAATTTAGTTTTGAAATTTCAGAACATATGACCTTAATACTAAACAGCTTCTGCCTCCTCGAAAACAAGCGCTGGCTTTCTTAGAAATTTTCGCGTATCGTCGACAGCAACGGAGGTATTTGAAGTTCTATAGTCAATTCGGTGTAAACAGGAAAGCGTACGAGGTTGGCGACAGGTTTAATTCGATTTTATAGCGGCAGAAATTGTCGGCTGGCCACTAGTATGCGTTCGCTGTTGTAACAGCGAGCAATCCGCTGCGAAATGTACGCAAATTATACACAGAAATTATCAACCTCGACGTCTATGTCGTCGCTGCACCGTTGCTGCGCGGCAGTAATACAACGAAAATACGCCATAGCGATAATTTGCTCCGCTGAGCAATTTATATTCTACTTAATACGGTATATAACGCACAGCAAATAATTGCTGGCACGTGAGTGCGCGTTTGTTTCGAGATAGATGGAAGTCTTTAAACTGATAGGCTACATTCAACCTTTGATTGCGGGTTACTTGGAAGCGCGGCGAATGCTGCGTGCGGTCAAGCTGCAGGGTACGTAGGAGCTATTGCACCGAACGCCTATGGGCGCCGACACTACACGGTGAGCTGTATCGTGAAGGGCCTATAGGCACCGATAGTAATCAAAGAGTTAAGGGGATAATAGGGTGTACAAGTTCAAGAAATCGAAATCTTTTTTTCGATTGTTTATGAAAGCCTCGCCCGTTTGAAGTACATATTTTTAAAAAAAATTCGTTGAAAAATTCGGCGCACCGTCGGCAGTCAAGCGGTTAAATTGTATCGAAAGTGATATAGCTATATGATATGTTTTCCAGAAGTGTTAATTTGTAGTAATTACGAGTTATTACAAATACATTCGTTGAATTTCGATAGAATGTTGGTACACTATTAATTACTGAATTAATTGCTTATTGTGGCTTGATAGCTCAGACTTGAGACCTAATTACGAGGTTTATTAACTGGACACAAATTTTTGGTACTGGTGATACATTTTCTTGGTGAGTTTTTAGCTGGTGTGAAATGAAGAATACTATTTATCAGCAACATTGTGCTAGTAATTTTTTGTTACTCTAGTAATGTCTTTTGATGCTACCAGGTCACCCGGTAAGCCTTCAGGATTCAAACTTGAGTTGTAAAATAATAGTTACTAAAGTTCCTGCCAGTACTGTTATAATGCTATTTTCGCAGTATTACTTCTATTTGTATTGATTTCGTTTATTGTTCTATACACTATCTATATATAAATCATAATTTACTATAATTTAAGTGAAAATGATGTTTATACACGAGTCTTTCAAAATATTTATATTTTTATAAATTCCCTGAAACTGTTACCGCATGTAGTGCACTTAATAGTTTCATGGCAAATTAAATTTATTGTTACATTGGAATCATAATTCGAAGCGTTCCTCTATATTAAATCAGGTCGTTAAAGAATATTTATGCATTATAATTAGCTGTGTTTATGGTAATTTTTAAGTTTTGTTACGCATGTAGTTGATTATATGTTCGTGTGCGATACGCTTCACTTTCTGTACGGTTTCTTAGTTTGCTGATTTATACGTTCAATTGCTGAATTTACTCTGGTGATACTATTAACTTGTTATTATTTTATGTTACTAATTTATTATTATTTTATGTTTGTTTTAAGCTGTGTATAATCGTTCTTGGAATTCAAATAAAGGTACAAATGACGAAATAGAAAATTGTTAATCCATTGTTTCTCCACTGAACAACAATTCTTAATTAATTTCTGAGATTAATTTATTTCATTACTCCTCCGCATTTGACACCCCAACAAATTTAAATACCATTACAGAAATATCCGCGACACTTTTATTCCCTGAATATAAATCAAGTGTCAAATTCACCAACTGAATTCCAGACAACTACAAACACCATTTGTTATAGTATTATTCCAAACAATACCTTTCGATACCAAAACACAATACTTTCCCCCCGGATGGCTTGAATATTCTAAGCTAGCAATTGGAACGTTTCCACCGCTAGCCCACAGTGTAGAAATGCAAACGGCTGGCGGATTTACGAAGAACCCAGTGAAACTTTATTTTTCTTCTCGCATTGTTCCGCGCTCGTACATCAAGCGGAACCGTTGAAATTTTCCGCGTTGCATTATTCGTGCGGCCAGCGGAACGGGTTAAGGTCCTTTCAGAGTTAATTATCCTCGTAACCTCAGGACGCCGGGGGTAGTTCGCAGCAGGGAAATATTCTATAACGAAGAACTCTTTAACCTGTCTTATATTCCGGCCGAAAAGCCGTATTGCGGGCCTGGCCTAGATTTGGTGTAATTTGGAGTGCGATCGTTAACGAAAGAGCCTACGAAGGTGCCCCGTTTATGTGTGTATGTGTGTTAGTCGGTATGTGTGTGTGTGTGTGTGGACTAACTACGTTGTCCGAGCAGCTCGTGCACACCTGCTCGCCCTATAATGTATTCTTTTCGATTTCGAAAAGGGAATTAGAAATCGCTTGTAAAATAATCATTCTACCCTCACCATCTGGCGATTAATATCGTTACGCTGCACAGGGCGATTGATTTTCGTCGAATGCCGGGAAATATTGCCGCAGTAAAATCAAGCGACGGCATAAAAATTGTTGTAAAATGACAGAATGCTCATCACGGAATTTACCACTCGGCAAACGGCAGGTTGTAACGTGGGAATTTTTTGAATTCCATGGGACCGAACATTCGCAAATTTCCGAGCTGCACGCTTTTCCGTTTTACGGATCAAACGATTAAAACGACGTTCCTGTGTTTACCGATCGAAACGATGCTGAAAAATTCGGTCGCATTCAAATCGGCATATGATCCTATTTACAATGGTGATACGATAGAATGATAGCCTATACGTTGGTGAATTTATTGCTATATCCTTCAACTGTCTTCTACGTACAGAAGTTTATACACAATGAGGCTTAAAACACGTTCAACGAGAAGCATGTGTATATTTAACAATAGAATAATGAGTTTATTTATTTTTATTTAGTTTCTCCGGTGGCCATCAGCGATGGTCAGTGATGCTTAATGTCATAAGAATAGATTACGAATTATGTCATTAGTAGACCGCGGAGGTTTATGCAATTTAATATATCCAGATTGGTGAATAATGGGCATTTAATAACTTAGCAAAACAAAGATTACGTATTTTGAGCATTTCAAGAGGCAAATGCTTTTTTCTTGAAGTTTTATTTATTTGCATAAACATCCACAGTCTAGTCATAGTGAATGTATATATTCATATCTTCAACGATATATATTTACAAAAATCTTATTATCACACGTCTGATTAGATATGAGATTTTCTACTGTGATACTCACAAATAGAATTTTATTATTATATTGCAGTTGTACATACACGTATCCATACATTTTTATTATTTAATACTTTTATATTTTAATGTAGATAAAGAAACGAAGATTCGAGACTATCTTTTTATATCTCTTAAAGTTAGTTTCTAATTTTTCAAAATGAGTAGATTTTACCTGCTTAAATATGCTCAATTGCATACAAATCTACTTATTAATTATCAGTAAACATGTAACGCTCAAACTTTCGCACACAGATTCAAGAAAGCCGCGACAATAATAGTACAATTATTTTCAAAGCGAATTTGCATAACATTAATGGATAATGAAACGAAAAATATTTCTGTGTGAATGCACATGTTAAAGAGCCCAAGGATGAGTGAAGCAAGATATATTCTCCAGTCGATTAGCGTCTGCGCTTAATTATTAGCTACCTTTAGGGTATACGCCATGGCTGTTTGCTCCCATCGCAAAATATTGCTTTAAACCTTCAGCTGTTGTACTAGACGGGTCTGAAACAGGTTGTTTGTCGTTCAAAGGCATACACGCCAGAGGAATGATTAGAATGTGATACATGTGTACGTGGATCGTATCTAACAAGACGAATTGTGCTAAGGTTTCGTGGGTCGGATCATGTTCTAGCAAAGACATTGTGCGTGTACTATTGATGGCATCCTAATTAATGGTAACGTCCAGAAGCCTAGTCACTGTAGCAAATGCAGCAGTAATGACATCGAAGTCCAAATTGCTTGAAACGTTCTGCTCAAAATTATCGTAAATAATTTGTCAGTTAATGGAATGGTAAAGATTCATATCGTGTTGATGCCTCTACGTTTCGTTCCTGAATTTTTGAACTTTTCTATCGTGTTCGAGCGAGTCTAACAAGGGGATAAAGGACTTTGAAGTATGCAAGAATAGTCGGGCAAGAGACGGATCTCGAAATGCAGATTTTAAATATTATAAGACAGTGGAAACCTTCAGACATTTCGTAACTTCTGAATCTTCTTGGCTTGATTCAAAACTTGGCTACACTGCTGGAAATCTTTCATGCTAATTCAGTTTAATATTTAATCTACTTTGCGAAGTTCCCGAATCGGCATGCTGAATGTAGGTCGACTGACGAGGTCTTCAAAACAACGTTCCGATGGTGAATCAAGATAAACATTGTAATTTTAGAGAGTATTCTAAGAGTAATGGCAACCCATCGACAGACAGTTATAGAAATGAAACTTTGAAAAACTGTATTTTGTTTTGTGAATGATTAACAAAAAAGTACGTTCTATTTTTTCATGGTTTTAAATGTGCGTTTTTCAGATATCTGGGTATTTTAAATTGCATAAACATCCGCAGTCTAGTTCTTACACTTTGATGAATATAAACAATTCTTGATGTTGCACAAACTGTTTGTGGAAGCCTTTCGTATATTTTGAAGAATGCCAATTTAACGAGAGTGTCTGTACTTTCATCCCAGCAGTCAGGATTTGGGTTACAGACCTCCTGTGCTAGCGACACGCTTCAGGTGTGACCTTGATATCGTGTGAGTTCGAACGTGTTCTTTGTCCGAGGTGCATGGTTATTTTATACTCAAATGGAAAGCTAGATCGAATCAACAAGGATTTAACAATGCTTTCAGTTAGTGAAGGTCATACGCGTAGTCGATCAGTGTGACCTAATGTCCCGTTGACCTGCAGCTCGAAGTCAAGTGTTGCAACAGCGGCGAAGTTGTGATACCATACTCGCTATTGAGCCGAAACAGGTAAACTTTTGAAACACACACTACTAGCCAAAAGTTTGGAATCACTTGTGGATTTTTAACAAAGTCGATGTCCTGATAAATTGTGTACTGACCCATCGTTAACCCTTTCACTGTTGAATTTATGATAATCGAAAGATACGCCTGGGCTGAATTTGTTTCACATTTTCAACGACAATTTCTGTTTGACAGTTCTCTATTAATGTAATCTTAATTTTTCAGGTTGAATTGAGTTTGCTTTGCAAATTTTATTGTTTATAATACTTCATAATTTTTTTGCTGTTTGTTAATAGTATTATTTTTTGTTTATTTCACTGGGACCAGTGCAGCACAGTGATATCGTGTTTCGCCTTCCATTGGTTACGAACCCAGTTTGAGTATTTTGAATCATTGTCTTCTTGAAGAATCCATTCGTCTCCAGTTTCATTAAACCTGTACTTCACTGATGATAGAAGACCTCTTTGGTACAATTTTATCATTTTTCGTGCACTCAAATTGTCCATGAAAACGCACAAAGTCCCGAAACCCCGTGTGTACCGAAAAAATGAACCACCCCAGTCCCTTGATGCATATTCAGTAGAAAATATTTGGTCCATTATGACGCATAAACATAAACGAAAACATAGTTTAACATTAAAAGCTCTAGTATGTACATCGTATTCAAAAAGTATGAAGATCACCACCTGTCCCATACGCCAAAACGTTTATCAAAAGCATGCCGAGATGTTGTCAAGCTGTGATCGCTAATGGTGAAGATTGAACCCACCAGATTAAGTAAGAGCATATTAGTCTTTTAGATACACTTTCGATCTATACAGAGCTTTTTAAAAAAGGAATTAATTTTTGCAGATATCTCGCGTCCATGCTCTCGTGTTACAGACTGCATCATGCTTCCAGGAAGACGTCGGTGTATCCTTTCACCCGTATCCTCGGAATTTCTCCGGGGGATGTTTGTCCTAACGGCGGAGCACGTACAGGCCGGTGGTTAAGGCCCGGTTTGGCCCGCGATGATCAGGACGTGGTACACGTAGCCGACCCGCGTTCTCTAATTAACAAGACCCAACGGGGTTCAAGTCGTGTTAGGTCCTCCTCCTGTTTCCTTCGTACCGCGCGTGTCGTCCTTTCGGCCTCCTTGCTGCCATCTTCGAACCGAGTAAGTATTCCCGCGAGCACCTTAACGTAACTCAGTTCGCAACGTACGCCCCGGGGTGCTCACGCCGTATAATTAAGCGCCCCTGGCGCTAGGATAATGGCGTCATAATTACGGGTCGGCTTACTCCCACCCCTTCCACCCTACCGCCCCATCCTCTTACGATTTGACAATGCGAGGAGTTCGCGCGGTCCACGATTTTCGGATGGTGTCCCGGACCAGTCCGCTCTTTAGACACGCTTTCGGTGGTCCACTTTTTGAAGGCTCCATTGTACGGCAAAATTGTTGGGAAGACCGTAATTAACAGAAGGACATATTCTGGCGCGACGCCGTTAACGTTCGTCGCGAATTAGAATTCTGAATGGCGCAGCGACATGCGTTTTCGCACATTACCCGTGAAATGATAATGATTTTTGTGGAATTAAAAGGTATTCTCGGTTATGCGCTCGTGTATGAACCGTTTGAGCGCCAGGGATCACGATGTTTCTGCTTTTATCGTGACACGATATTTTTTCGAATATTTTGACTGTAAAGACAGATTTAATGTGCTTATAATTTGTTTTTCTTGTATGTAGATTAAAAGACGAGCGTCGACTTTTTCTGGCAGTTAGCAGAATCCTCAAAACTCCAGTTTCGTGATGCATATGACGAATATATATTTATTTTGATCGGCTATACACCAAGCAAGAAAGAAAGATAATTATTGCTAGTTGAATTTTAAAATATACGTTTGCATAATATATGTTTATTTTTTTCTACTTATGAAATACAGTGGTACAGTTCAGCTGGGAACTCTTAGAACATCTTATACAATTTTAAATATTCTACAATTTGTCTGAACTGTATAACAGATCCGATGATTGTGAGCACTATCAAATTGTTGGGGAACTGATATTTCACATAAACTGTGTGTAAGTATTGCTGTAAACCATTAGAACTTAATTTAATTGAACCTGATGATATTATCTTTCTGTCACGCCTAAATAGCATCCCGAAAACTCCTAAACTCATCAGAATACTAGTATGCACCAGTTAGGGCTCTCAATCTAGATAACACAAGAACAATCACAAGTTCGGTTGAAGTGCATCGGAGCTGATAAGACTGCCAAAACTCGTCAGCCAGACTTGCAATGTCGAATCTTTAAAGTTTCGACAGAAGAACGGCTGAAAATTCGATAACTACTAAAATTAAATCAGTCACCCGAACTTGCTGGATCGCTGTTAACTCCAGTTCTAGACTTTTTGAGTTTCGCTGGATTCCAGTCGATCCTCCGGGATTCGGATAAGGTCATACGAAATTATAGTCAAGTTCGAGGGAACTTGAGTGAATTCTAAAGTGTCTTGCCAAGTACGATAGAACTCTGTGAGATCGGAGAATATCTGCAAAGCCCAGCGGGACATCATTTCTGAGGTGTTGAAACGAGGAATCTTCTTCTATATTCGACGATGAGTCATTTCCGGAAGATTCTATCTTACGGCTTGGAATATTTCATAACGATCCTTGTATGGCGAGCTGTCAAGTTAGACATGTTTTGCGTGCGTTTATAAGGGACCCGCGACGATCCAAAGTTTCCGTACGTAGATTTGCGAAGATCCTTACGGGTCCATTTGGGATCTCCCAAGTTCCAGGACATCCTAGCAAGCCCGATAGTACTCGAGTTCTTGGATGCCTTGTCTAAACCATTCGTGCTTGCGTAAATTGTTCGAGATCTTGATGGGCAGGTCAGTTAGAGGTTAAATTATGGCTATTTCTCTCCGTCTGAGGCAGTTCAGACAATCTTACGAATAGTGCCTGTGTACTTTGTCCTCTTGCATAACACATAAACTTTCAGGACGTACTAAATCTTCCAATTGCAATAATTCCTTTTAATTGTTCTAAAGTAACCATAAACACAATCTAACGTCTCCTAAATGACCCTCAATGGTGATTACACCTCTGAATATAATGGCTTTGCTGTGCCTGTAAATTGCAACGATCTCATCTGGTCCTTGCAGAGACTTTTCGTCGGCAGCATCTTGAGGAATCCGTAATAGCCAAACGCTATTTCGGAAGTCCGCATTCCAAGCACCGAAAGCAACATCGATATTACAGTTGGCTTGTGACACATACTTTCGTGAATAGGGTCAGCAGGCTTGTAGAAGGAATCCAGGACTCTTCAGGCACTTACACTCTCTACTCGGCATTCCCGTCTCCCCAGTGTTCATGGAAATTCTAAGGATCCTATAAACTGTGTTTAAAGATCATTTTGATCGAATTAGAATGCCTCTGTGTGTACCGGCGTGCACGGTACAATGGAATTCCAATACCAATTTACGTTCGCTTTGCTACACATAAACGTTCATTTGCAATACAGCCATACAACTGCAGCCCTTACAACGGTCGGTGAAAAGTATGATTACAGCCAATGTAACCGTACCGAAGGATATATCTTCGAACTGCCGAAAGTAAAATTTTACGAAGTTGCATTTCGACGAAGAGGCATTATCGAAAAAACGGTTTTAGGAAATACTTGGGTACTTTTGTAACACCTTATACATGCATACGGTGTCGACCTGATGGATCATTAGTCCTAGGTATTAATTATACTTGTTTTTAATATAATATAATTAAATACATTTATTGGATAATCTGTGTCTCTCTTTTTCCAATAGACAACTGTCTGCCTATCTCACGTGACTTATCCTTATTTTCACTATAATTACATGATAAATTCTGCTTGTTAATATTTTATAGAGTCGTTCAACTTTCACTTATGCTTCTTGTCACATCATGCTAACAGAAATCATGGCTTCCGTTATAAGATCGATGTTCGTCGAACACGGTAGAACTTCGATATTTTAAACAACGAAGAGCAGGTTCTCGAGACCGTAACAAGCAAACCTTTTTGAATTCCAGAAGCTCCTCGAACTTGTCATACGTTCTACTGAATCGCTGGTTTAGATGCTATCACCGTTTCTATACGAATGTAAATTCAATTATGGTAATTGACGAGTTTAGCAAGTTCGCCCCTCGGCGGGATTCGAAGCATTCCGCGTCTCCGCCGTGTCCCTTGGCGTTTATGTCCCCGTAGATGATTAAGCGTTCACGTATAGTAACTGACTGCGCAGAAAGTGGCTTGGCCGTGTCTTGTGATAAATGATGGCCAGCACGAAGTTCCGTAAAAATATTCGAGCAACGAGTACACACGTCCTCGAGATTGTACTTAATGACCGCACTGGATGATTGTTATCGTTTCGAAAAAGATGTTACTAATAATACGGAGGTCAGATAGCTTCAATTACTAGATATGAATCATAGGAGGTGTATTATTAGATTATTTCGGGTTTTCTGTTTTTATTCATTTTTGACACCTAGAAGAAGAAATTACAGTTGAGTATGTGGAGGTTAGGTAATCCCATTTACTAGGTATGGATAAGAGAGTTCGTATTATTTGATTTTTTCGGATTCTATAATTTGATTAATAATTGACACGTTACAAGACAAATTACAGTTAACTATGTGTAGGTTAAGTAACACTAATTATTAGATATAAATGATAGAAGGTGTACTACTTGATTTTTACAGATTCTCTGATTCCATTACTAATTGTTGTATTAAAAGAAGAAATTACAGCTGACTACGTGAAGATTGGATAACAATCAGAGACCCAATTATACAACTCCAAGAAAGTATATTAATCGATTTTATTAGATTTCTTGGTTTTATTAATTATTGACACATTATCAGAAGAACTTACAGTTGACTATTCGGAGGTTACGGAACCCAAATTAATAGATATAAATACTACAGAGTAAATTAATTAATTTTTTCAGATATGCTGATTCTATCAGTTATTCACGTGCTAGGACAAATTTACAGTTGATTGTATGAGGGTCAGACAACCCTAACTACTCGATACAAATGTTAGAGTGTGTCTTAATTGATTTCTTCGGAGCGATTCTACTGATTCCTTGCGTGTTATAAGAAGCTCCCCTTCACTCCAGCAGAAAAAAGTAAGAGATACTAGCTTTCGGAGGGATTCTAGCGCTGAGGACAGGGGCGTGTCCACGGAACTGAAGACTGCCAGGGGTTCGGATTCATTGAACCTTAAGTAAGAGAGGATGTAGAAGGATCAACTCTTGATCAAGAACCCAGAAGAAATCTTAATTCCTCCGGAACGATCGCTCAGATTCTGACCGCGACTTTTTAAATCTCGAACGATAATCTCTGGCATGAAAGAAATGCTGTCTAAAGAAATCATAAACGTCCGACGCTAGATCCAACGGAGATTAATTAACGTCGAGCACACCATAAAGCGAGTCAACGTCAAATTATGTTCCACTTTAGCGGGAACAATGGAGGAATCGCACGAAATCCTCCTAAATGGAATGAAAAATGATGGAGCTTGTCGTTCGAGTGGTTAGACAGCTTCGATTACCCGCGTGCTCCGATTTCTGGATAACAATTCTTTCCCTTCCTTACTCGGTGAGGTAAAAAGAGTCGTGTGGGACAGTGGAACGGACATTGCGGAAAATGGAGGTTGAATGCAACGATAATCTTTGCTAATGACGTGCGAAACAAGGGAAGGAATAGAAGGGAGTCCTGTTTAGAAAGCGATTGACGGGCGTGCGGATAGGTTTAGGGTGAAAGGAGTGAAAGGACGAGAGGGTCCAATAATGATCGATCACAGGTTATGTCCGTTACGGACGTCGTATCCTCGTGCGCCAGGAGCAGCCAGGATAGGCAGTCATTTGTGCCAGGACCTACGCGATAACGAGCTACAAAAAACGGAAGGGGGTAACGACATTAATGTATCGACCAGGTACTTATCGCGAGATGACGATGACTTTTCTTCATGTTCGTTGCAATTCATTTTTTCTGTTCATGTGTGCTTTCTTAACACTCCGAGGGAGGAATGTTTCAAAACTAAACACTTTCTGTCGATAGAATCTTGTTGCCATGCTACGTACCATGTTGTATTTTGAACCAATGAATCTGAAAATAAATACAGAATATATGGAATCTCGACTATCGAAGTTACAATGGGAATTGTAGGATGATAACTGTACTTCAATAACTTTTTATTTATATTCTTAAATTTATTGATGATTCATTAAAGGATAATTATTGCTACTTTTGCAGCATGTCTACGTATTAAGGATTCTTACCTTCAAGTATGAAGCAAAAATCAATAAATCGGGGAAACTATTTGAATTTTTAGAAGAAAAAAAGAATCTGTTATATGTCAGAACTTATATATTTATAATATACAATATTACTTATATAATTATGTGTAAGACGTGTACATGTGTCCATAGCGTTCAAAGGGTTAAAAGGTATTCATTGTCTACACTCTCAAACGGACGAATTTAGGCAATTTTAAGAATTTTTATCGTTGTTTTAGTAGTTTAACTCAGAGTGGTATAATTTAAAAGTTCAGACGTAGGCCGGTATTATATTAAAGATACTACACTGATATCTTCTCGACAGATGATAAGTTGAAATCTTGAAGATAATAGACAATTGTTTAACTCTGAACAAAGTGATGTTAAATGAGAAAAGAAGGGAGTAAAAATATTCAGCATCCATCAGACACTCATCTCGAAACGGTTTTTAGGAATTAGTTCAACGACAGGGAATATTTAAGAATTAAAAAACTTTATCATGGGTTTTAATATTTCAAATTAGTGTGATATAATTCAAAACAATTGACTATATTTCAATTCACATTATACTATAGAATATATCACAATGATATTTTTGACATTTTATATCTTCAATTTTTGTCATATGTTTACTTAGATATAGTCGGAAATTTCCCCCCAAAAAAGTGTTTTCTTATTTTTAATTAGTAATTAATATAAACTTTATCCTGTGGGAGCTACAAAGCTGTGAGTATAAAAATTATGTGGCAGTCGGAAGGATCGTGAAAATTTTCATTAAAAAATTTTTCATTTATTGGGAGATATCATCTGAAACGTAGAATTCTTGATGTTAGACTGTTCCGGGTTAAGACTTGCAAAACAACCCTGTAAATCCAGAATCTTAATGAAACCGTCACAAACTTGAAAATAGGGCAAAGTCATCAAAGAATCTCCCTGAAGATGATACTACGAAATTGTCATAATAAAAAAAGTGTTTTAACCTACTAATAAAAGACAATAAAAAGTAGAAATTTGTTTCGCGATGAATCTCTGTGCATTACAGTCATAAATTACCATTACTATTTTCTGTGATTGTTTTAAATTAAATTACTTTCTTCTGTTCCACGATATACCGCTCCCTCTGTCGTATCAAGATAGATGTGCCATTGTAATTTTCATTTAAGGCTTGGAATTCTGAGAGGAAGCTCGAACTTAGCCCCTGTGACTCGGATAACAGGGAACGAGTTTTCTCGAAGCGCGTTTTAATCTTGGAAAACGAGAAGATGCACGGGAATAAAGTTTCCAGCGTCTACGATCAAGAGAAAACGAGTTCGATTTATTGCACCTCGAAATGCGTAACTTTTTCGAAGTTGCAAATTACAGGAACGGTATAATCGATTGCTGGCATGGAAGAATAGACATCGTAGGGGAACTCAATGGAAAAAAGGAGCTTCGAATCGAACGAAAATTACAGGTTCCACGAAGTTCCGTTCTCGAAGAGAAACGCTTCTCTGAAAGAACGGAATACGTATTTCAACGTGCTTCAGAAGTCAATCGTTAGAGATTGACCACTTGATTCATGTACTGTAATAAAAATGAACAATTCGGAGGTATTAATATTCTCGCTGACGCTGACGGGATAATACGTGTTTTTGTAAGTTACTTAACATAGTAGTACGTCTTCGTAAAATTCAAGAAGGCAGACGACGTAAAATGCCATTTTAATTGTACGACTATAGATGTTTATACAATTGCATATTTTTATTCAAAATAGATAAAGAAATAGAATCTAGACAGAAGTTTGTTTTGTCATTAGACGATTTTAAAAATATACCTTTTATCTGTAATATTTTGTATAATGCATATGTTTTGCATAGTGCATATTTTGTGCATATTGCATTTTTTTTACATATTATGTGAATATTTCATGCATATTCGGCTAGTTCGCCACCACGTTCAGCCTCAGATCATGAAATAATTAACAAGTAAGTTATTAATAGCTTTCTGGTGTTCCCTTTGGTTTTCCAAGAAGTATTAAAAATTCAAACGTAGTAATTAAGCCATGTACACTAATGTAAAAATCTATATTCTTGTACTATGCATTGTTAATGATTGTTAAATAAACTACTTAAATTGGAATTGGTTCTTATCCGATCACCGAAGTTAAGCAACGGTGGCCACGGATCAGCACTAGGATGGGTGCCCTTCTTCAGTGCTTCTGTGATGTTGTTGACAATATGGTGGTTCCGAAACCACCTTAAAACTGTATGCCCTCGGCTAAAGGATTTTAGCAATCGATGCCGGGTTACGTAAATAATAAAGAAGAATTTATATAACAAAGAAGAAGAAGAAGAAATGTACTGTCAAGTATACCTCATCGTAACCTGTCATTTTAAAAAAATCACCTTCAAATGAAAGTTTCTGTAGACGTTTCCGAATATGCGGAATTCTTATTGAATAAACTTATAAGTACGTTGAAAATTTCTCGCGATTGCACATAAATCTCTGATAAACATCCCGGAAGCGCGGCAATCTATAAGGAAAAGCATTTCGTTCATTAGTTGCGAAGACCCGATGGCAAACGAGAAGAGTTTGCGTCGTTTCGCAGAAGTTGCTCAGTTAACGTTCAAACCGGAAGCACGCGTAACAAATCGAACTACGGAGTCGTCGCGGAATCGACGCGGCTACGCGGAATTGAAAAAAGTGACCGAACACTGTGAAACACCGATATTACCTGTAAGGTGGGGGAGAAAAAGAGCTCGTGGGCCACAAACTCGGCCAAACTAAAATTGCTGTGCTTGTCGTTCGAGCGTTTAGCGAATTGCCTGCGGTAAGCACCCGGGAGCTTATCCCCGTCGCATTAAAACTTTAGAACTTAAAACTGTAAGAAAGCTGAGCAGGTGAGAAAAACGAAAGATATTGATGCTCTTCATAAGGAAAATTCCCGGAGTTCCAGTCAAATTTCTTTTCTCCTGTCTGATGCTCTTTCTTTATCCTTTATTAAGGACCGTCCAAGTTCATTTTCTATCCTGGAAAGGACTCTCAAAAGTATTAACAGACAATTGTTCCTTAATTTTGAAATATTGGGTGGAGTCTTAAGTAACTTCTGACATATAACACATTTTTTATTCTTAAAAATTCTAATATTAGGTTGGTAGCTAAATTCACCTCTAATGTCATGGAGGTAAAAAGTTACCAGATCTATAATGGTAGGACATTCTAAATTCAAATGTAAATAACTGAATACGTAATTATTTCAAGAATTGTAAGAAACGTTTTCATACAACAACTTTTGGGAGTCGCGAATTTAGTTGCCAACCCAACAGTTCATACGCAAGTGATGTTAGTTTCATGCCTGAAAGTACACAGCCCTAAAACTTAAATATGCTCCAGGAGTGACAGGAATTATTCAATAAATTGACGAAGGCAAACTGGAAGTTATTTACGACTCAACTTAATAAAATATATCATCAAGATTCAAAACCGACAGACACATAGAATGCACAAGCTTCTATTACTATATTTTGAGAATCGACTTCATTTTGTCGTTTTTGTTTAACCCGCCAGTGGTGGCGCCGGGTTTGACAGGCCCAAAGGCTGGAATTCATTTTTGTAGTGTTTACATTTTTCTAATCAATTTTTTTTTCTCTCTTTTCCATTGAAAATGCTCAGCGAAGATATAATAAATGCAAATAAACACAAAAAATCAATAAAAGCAACACTGGATCTGAGAGACCCAGTGCCACCACTGCCGTTACAAAAGAAGGTGTCACCACTGGCGGATTAACCTACTATGTATAATGTTTCTGCAATTACACTACCTTCTTTTTTCAATAATTTCTTATATAAATTATATGTTGAACACATTCAAATAAAACAATCATTGCAATTTATTTCACATTTTCTTTAATAAAAGATTGTTAATTCATGTCTGTTGTTTCTGAGTGTCAAGGGATATCCAAGGTGAAAGTCGAAGGTTTTAAATTCGAAGAACGTTGCTGCGGAGTCTTTATTTCTCTGTTGAGCCATCGACCGGATTATCGTTCTATTTCATTGATCTACGATCGAATGTGATATAGAGGAGGCACGGGAGGGACGGTCAGCGCCCATGGGGTTCGCCATGGAAATTAACGCGTAAGCCCAAATTACGAGGATGCGTATAATGAATCCGTCGGTCGACTATCCGCGCACTTAGTAACACTCAATAAATGGATTACAGGGTATCGGAAACAGCGTAATACGGGGGCACTGCTAATCAAACTTGTGGCATTACTCGTTGGGTGATTAGGCACGTTATCCGACCTCGAACAAGCCGCCACTCTAACTCAAACATCAGCTCGCTAAGTGAGCTAAGACGTTAGATTGTATTACCGCGTTCAGCGTAATTAATGCAAATCGTGCGTGTAAACGCATTCGTAGGTAAACCGATGATCCGTGACGTGTTCCAAAATAACCCTTAACCAGCTGCTTTTCGACATCCGATACTTCATCGTGCGTTTGTCAGCGCAGATTCATCGCTGCTTCTGCAACGTTAGCGTCAAGGAAGTATAGGATATCTCGTTAGAATTACCGAGATTACTCAGCACGTTGGAACATCGTAATATGAAAGGTTTATCTATACAATATACAGGTCCTTTGATCAAGTAAACAGTAAAAGCGTCTGCAATTTTAGAATATATGATCCCACTCTGTGTAGGCAGGAGCGGTTCTGTTTAGTTACTAATAGAATATTCACAGATATTGTCAGTTGTATAGAATTTCATTAAATCATTCAGAGGACTACAATTGAAAGCAGTACTGAAACTAGACGAATTCGACACGGAAGACTCTCAGAATGAAGAGATCTGCGTCGAAGTCTTGAAGAAGTCGAGGAATTGGAATCTGACCATTCTGCAGATGAAGAATTTAATTTCGATTATATTGGAAACAAATTACTTGATTCTAGGTTCCTTCGGATTCGAAGGACCACCTCGATCTCGACTACCTTGTGGTCAAGGAACTCGATTTGGGTCCTTTGATCCTGGAATATTCCAAACTCCGGTTCTTCGGTTCCAGAGACGTCCCGGTTGACTCACTGAACCGCTGTGTACTATCAGTCAGATTCCTCGACGCTGAGAAAATCTAAATTCGGGTGTCCCAGCCTCAGAGTGGTTCGAGTCGAGTCTCTCGTCTTCGAAAATGTCCCGACTTAGGTCCCATGACTCCAAAACGATTTCGACTCAAGTCCTTCGACTCCATTCTGGTCCGAGTCGAGTTCCTCGATTTTAGAATTGTTCCAACTTAGGTCTCACGACCCTAAAGTGGTCCCGACTGAAGTTTCTCAACTCCATTTTGGTCCGAGTCGAGACCCCTGACACTGTGAGAATCTGAAATTGGAACCTTCAACCCTGAACTGGATCCAGTTGGGTCTCCTGACCTCGGAATTGTCTCAAGTCAGCTCTGACGGCCGCGAAATGGTCCCAACGCAAGTCCCTCGACTCTATTCTGGTCCGAACCGGGACTCCGGACACTGTGAAATTCTAAATTCGGTACCTCCGACCCCGAAGTGGTTTCGGTCGAGTTTCTCGTCTTCTAAATTGTCCCGACTTACATCCCCCGACCCATGTCCCTCGATTCCATTCTGGTCCAAACCGGTACCCTGACATTGTGACAATCCGAATTGGGGACTCCGACCCTGGAGTGGTTCGAGTCGGGTCCTCTGATCTTGGAATTCTCTCCACTCAGATCCGTCAACTCTGGAATAGTCCCGAATTCAAGTCCTACCTAAGAGTGATCCTAGTTGGTTCCGGAGTAGTCCCAGTCGAGTCTCTGAACTACGAGTGGTCCAAATCAATGAATGGAAATCCAAAACACACCTGTGGGTGCTTTAAGACTGTTTATTATTAGTCATTATTATTTGTTCTTTATACATTAAATTTTAGTCGCTAGGTGATAGTATTTTGTAACAATTGCACAATATGTTTAACATTTTTTAATGTATGATTATTTTTATATTTTTCCAGAATACCTGCTGTGTAATTCCTGTTTCTTTAAAATATTTGAAAATTGGTAGCTTTTATGAAAAATATTTCAAATGTTGCAATCTGACCTGAGTGAATTTCTCTTGTTAGATTGTATTGTGCGCAGTTAAAATCGGGACGTTATAATTGCCGTTTGCTGCTACTGTTACATTTATTATGAATGTTATTGATCCGTTGGCTGCGATTGGCAGCATCCTCTTGTTACGCTGTCCAACGATGCAGCTGCATTTAATGAGTGATATAACAGGAAGAAAGTAGTAAAACGGACGACAATGTAAACCGTATAATGGTTTATAGAATTTCTCTGCGTGTGTAGAATACGCTTTCAGCCATGATTGGAAGTGAGGCAGATGCACAGGTACTTTTCAGCTTTCCACGATAATTTTCACTATAACTGAAGCTTCATTATTTAACACCAACAGTCGAATTCGCCCGACATTCGTTGTGTAATAATAATATTTCAAGCACGAATAGTCAGACACTCGACCCGCATTTATAGGGGTAACACGTTCCCTCTGTATTAAATTGGTTTCGAGTTTTATGCAGTCCCTTGAAACAGTAAAACAATTGCTCCGAAATGCTCACAAATACTCAGAGAAGCGTTCCAAAGTTAATTACCGGGACTGAATATCAATGTAGCTTCTAATAAATCCATTTCAATTTACGTTTCCATTTATATAGTAACTGCTGTAGTTGGCCTTTCACATAGATTATAACTTTTTCATTTCATTTATTTATATTGTAAATTAGGCAAGGTGTGTAGTTACAAACAAACTTAATTACAGTATGATTTCAACAGTACTATTGGAAGATACAAACAATAAATATTTACATGAAAATACCAGTAGAAGTTAATTCACGAATAGTACGTTTAAAAGCATCGACATTGTAACTAAATTAGTTTATTCCAATTACTGACCTTGAAACACTCTGGTTAC
Organism: Macropis europaea; assembly: GCA_916610135.2. Classification (NCBI taxonomy): domain Eukaryota; kingdom Metazoa; phylum Arthropoda; class Insecta; order Hymenoptera; family Melittidae; genus Macropis; species Macropis europaea. Next base: position 34,390,872 of record OU744343.1, read on the forward strand.
CAGGTCAAAATGTTCAGATCTACCACTGAAGAGCTGGTCTAGACAAGCAAATATTCATGGTATCTCTTGAAAGTACGTGGATATTAATGTCACTTAGCAACAGCATTATAAATAATCCCATTTAGAATCTTGAACAAAAATACCGCATCAGTTACACTTTGACTATTTTCAAGGGTGAGCATTTTCGTAAATTTATTTTTATTTCATTGTTACAAACTGCATGGCCTCTTTCTTATACATACATGAATTGTCGTAAGCTGAATAATACTTATGTATTAATAATCTGTTCCGTGTCGGAGAGTTTTCAGTACGTTTACTTTGAATGGCGCTATGGAATACCCGAAGAAATTAATATTGTTCGAAAATTGGTTTGCCAAGTTTCAAAATATAACGATAACAACATCATCGCCGAATTGGGATGTATATAGTAGAGGTTTTAACACAGAAGGGTGTCTGACTTTTGTTTTATGTGCATTGACATTAATTTCTCAAGGATCCATGGACAGTGTACATATCCGTTAAGTATTTTGTAAAAGTAAATCAAGTTAAAGGCTATCCTCCTGTTTTCTAAGCTCCTAATACCCAGTGAACGCGTAGTAAACGAATAGTCATAATTCGTAACTATCATCAGCTGATCAAGTTTGTAAGCAGCTAGAAATTTGTGTTGCACAACTTCTGGTTTTATTTTAGTACAGCTTCTAGTTGCTTAATTTGTATCATCTCTTCACAATTCTAGTCAGCAGATCGCATAGGTCCACGTACTTTATACTATACAAAGCGTAGAAATGACATAATGCATTTTCAAAAAGTTCCGACATATTTTACATTGGAATTTAGTCGCCGGACGTAAGAGGGCGAGCACGAAAACAGGAAATCTTCGTTACAAGCCGCATACGAAATTCACGGAGCCGAGTGTTGCATTCCGGTCACGCGTACCAAGGTTTCGACAGATCACCCGAAAGCTTAGCCCCCGAAGAACAGTCTTAGAAGTTACCTTCGAGCACAGAGAAAATAAAGGTACACTAAGGGTTAATCTTCTGCCAACCCTCTGTCACTCACGTTGCCGCCTTGCCATCTGATCCGGAAGTTGTTCCTTCGACGAAAGAGAAGGATTCTCGAAATTTCCCGTTTCTTCCTCGACGAATTTTCGATATTGCGGCGAACGGAAAACCGTCAAGGATTCTTTCGAGCGATCCACATATTCGTAATCTTTTTAGGATTCACACCGTGTGTCAAAGAAAATACGGTTGCACTTCGAAGATTGCGTCCGTTCGGAAACTGAAGTTCCGGCGTTGGAGCAAACGTGAGAATATGGTTAACGATCGATAGCATTTGTTCGTGAATTTGAATTTACCGAAATAAATTGACTAATACGAATTTTATTCATTCATCTCGATGTGGATGGAACGATTAATTTATTTTCCAATTATTTAATACGCTCGGTCGGTTCGGTGTCACTCGACATTGATTTAATTGAATTCGACGAACGAGTATGACAGCTCTTTGAAGAAGTCGAATGAAACGAACGCTGAATGAAAATTGATTTGATTATCCTTTTCACTTGTATTTTTATACTGTTGCGAATATTGTCCGCGAATGGATAATGAAGTCAACGTGAAAATCTCGAGGATAATTAATTCGAGTTACCCCGTTCTCTTAGGTCACAGGTGGAAGAGTTATCGCATTAATTGAAATTAATAGTCCACCGCTATACATCCAAGCAGTCCGCTAATGAACGCTATCGTGTATGTTTCAATTAACGGACTCCGAATTGATGACGCTGCGTTACGTAACGCGTATCAGTACTTTACTTTTGTCAACGTCGCCACGAATTGATGACGGTATTACGTATCTAATTCACTACCTTGATCCTATGATGTTACTTAGCACCGATAATTGGCACATGATCAAAATTATTTAACACAATTGTGTTGTACAAAAGAAACAGATGGCGGAGCTAACGTTAAACATGAAATTAAATCCTACTATTATAATAGAGTTTGTATGTTCACAAAAATCTCAAAAACTACTAAACAGTCTGTTATGAAACGTTTACAATAGCTTCTATGTATATATTTTCCCGAGTGTCATATGCTTTATTCTATCGCGAAATAAATAATATATCCAGAAAAAAGCATGGGGCAATTTTTTGTCGGCGTGCCGGCGAGCCGTCCATGGGGGCATAGTTCATGCACAGCCGCTAGGTGGCAAAGTTCGGCGACTGTACGCTCGAAAGAGAATTCGTCCAGCTACAAAAAACATAATATTTCAAATTCTACATGAAAAAAAATCATGGGAGACGCCGCATTTAGGGCATGCTAGTTTTTAATAATGCCCGTAAATGTTGATTAGTGGCAATGTTAAAATAATAGTAGGAAGTGACAAATGTATCATAAAACAATTTAATATTTTCATGGTTAGGTGTATGATTAGGTATGGAAATTATCACTGTGGTCAGTTTTTCAAAAGTTGTTCTGGACCAGACGTGCACGGTTAGTTTAAAATAATCTTCGTCCGCGATGCTGCACGGAAACAATTCGAAACATCCACTGGGAAACTCGGAAATCATATTTCCATGTGTGATTATTCCTCCTTCCACTGCAAACCTAATAAAACTACCGAACACCAGCCAAAACGGAGGATTATTAATTTAACTTCGCGAGCAGTTAACTTCTAATGCGATATATGTCGAGGAAACTCGAATCGCTCGGCGAATGTCAATTTTTTAAACACACGATTATATTTTCGAGGGAGTGGAGGAAACTCATTTGCGTTTATGGCTTTCTAGTTAAACGTTCGGCTTTTTAGATCATGTCACTTGAGGGATCACATTAAAGTGTGCTTTAAATGAAAAAAAAACGGATGCATAAGCTAAATTCTGAAATTGTGTATACTACATAATGTGTATGTAGAATAATGTATTAAAAGTTCATATCTGCGAAAAATCATTCATCGTGTGCTACCAAATCATAACTTTTTATTCTACATCATTAATCCATTGACTCAGGCGAATTATTACGTCAGCATACTTTATAAAACTGTACGTGTTTCGTTAAATATTTTAGTGATACATAATTTAGCACATGACATACATTTATTAGAAAACACCTCATCACTTTTAGGATTAATGTCAAGTTCTCCAAAAAAACTACCATATTATGTGTAAACGTTCCCACAATCCACAATTATAATTGTGTTTTCAAATTTTCTCATTTTCATCCCACTCTGTCCTTCTGCAAGGTGTAAAATAATCTAATCGTTTACAGGTAGTGATTTTGTAACCGATGATCACAATATTTCGAATATCGCTTTAGAAAGATGGTGTAGCAGATTGTTTATGACGAGGACGAAATTTGAGAAGTAAATTGTAACGGATGTTTAGAAAACATTTCTCTCGATCGCTACAAGCTGAATGAGTAAAAACCTGAACTAATTACTACTTTGCAACAAACCAGCATAGACTAGGACTGGCTACCGGACACTTGTGGGGTTACGGCACGGGCTGATCAAAGGAAATCCCATGAAACAATAGGGTTTTGCCAGACAATAACACCGGCAGGAGTTCCATCGAACCAATAGGATTCGAGGAAAATGGTAACCAGTTCAATGTCTCGGAGCTGGTAACGAAAAATAGTACAAATACCCGCGGTCAAACGGCAAGAAAACAAGCATGAGCCAAAACTCTCCAAAACACATTGTTTGGTGCGGCGTAGATACAGAATCATTTGTTCCTTTCCTGTAATCAACATGATGGAAACTAGTTAATTGATTGATATGTTGATTGATGAGGATTACTCGGGACATTTTGTATAACTTGAGTGATTTAATGATTGACTAGACGGATAATGTACATGTGAGGTGTTGTATTAAACGATGTCTCGCTAAGTGTGTTAGTTCGTTAGAATTGTGTTTCCACGTTGATCTGAGTACTTCAGGTCGCAACACATATCACTCTGTCAATCTTTGGCTGGGTACAATAAAACATCATTCACTCTCTGTTAGACATTCAGCGGGCTCGGTTTATAGCACGGCCAAAACTTTACTACACTTTAAGACACCGTCAAAAATAGCATTTGATCGCTAAACGTCAGCTTAGCTAATTTGCATCGCCATCAGTGAAAATGAGTTTTCTGTATTTGTATGTCGAAGTGCCGTGTCATAAACGTAAACCATCCGAAGAGTAATGGCGGACTTCCACCCGCTGGTCGACAAACCCCGCTGTGCTTTGCGTTCCCCTCAGCCCCATGAAAACATCATTGACGTTGGAAGAGAGGGAGGAGCCTTGAACGCATAATTTTGTAAACTCTCATCAGAACAAACTCAACCACCGTAAGAAGACGAACTTGACTGACTCACGCTACACACTTCATAGTTGAATGGTTTAATCGAGTCTCCAGTCTTTTCTAATCATCTTAGCAAAGGATTCATAACTTAGTAATCTTGGAATGTTAGCAAACTATACACGTAAATATTATTCTATTGTCTTATAATATAAGGGTGGTCCATCGAGAAATAGTGAGACTTACAATTAGTTGATTAATCGGAACACCACATGCAAACGCCAACAAGGTCCGAAAGATTGAAAAATCTCTTACGGGCGTTAACAGCCTCCTTTGCAGTACCCCTCGCGTTACAATGGTTCCCATAAAGAATTCCCAGCTGTTCTTGGATGCTCGTCCAAGTGTTTACGTCACGTCGTGGACTGGAGGCCCTTAACGTCTTCTTCTTCCGGTGCTTGTTCTCTCCGGGTTTTCCTCGCTTCTTTCGAGCCTTCTTTTTCTTCTCCTTCAGCCCCGTGGCGTGTACAGGAAACGCAAACGCCTCTATTTGAAATGCATTGGCCGTCAGCGTGACGACAACGACGGCTGTTTGCGCTGTCAACCGAAGGATAATGGATCGGGGTCGTCGGGACAGCTCTCTGTCACGCTGCTCTCGCCCTGGCCGCAGAAAAATGACTATTACTCCACGGAAGATTAGGTTAATAAAACGATCGGTCAATGTTGCTAGCGGACGTCCGGTTCGCCGTTTGTCACCCGGTCGAATCGGACGATTTGCTTCGACGCCGACTAGTCAACGCTCGATGATCGAGGGTCCCTCGAAATTCGTCTGATGCGAGAACACGTCCCCGTCGAGAGATATTGATGTCCGCGGGGGACTCTAGATAGAAATTTCGAGTTCGAGATTCGAAGGCTCTTGAATGTGTGAGGCGGAATTTCTTCAACGACTCAACCTCGTCCTCCCAATAAACCGAGGATTCTTTAGGAATTCAAGAGCGTTCTTTCGATGTATAAGCGAAAGGGGTGGATTAAGTGTCTCCGTTCGTTAGGAGGGTGCTACGAGCCACCCTTCTGTTCGCTTCTTTTACTACAATTTTTAATACAACGGCCTACCCATGAGAATGCACGCAATATGCTAATATAGTGAGCAAAAATTCGAGGGGAAAGGGGGAAAACGACAAGAGTGCTCAATGGGGTGCAGATTTTCTCGAGGATTTGAGTTCGAGGGATGAATATTTCGCGGCTGTTCTCATTGCTGGTTTTTTAATAACGTGTTCAGAATTACGTAATCATAATATTTGCGTTGGATGACTTACTGTTTTGGCGCGAAATTCAAGTCTGGGATTGTGCAGATTCGTCGGTAGATTGGGATGAACGGAATGTAAGGTCTTGTATGGTTTACATAGGATCGTTTGTAATTTTCTTTCATAGTAGACATCGGCTACAAGATACGACTCACAAGAATTTTCTATGTTTCGTTGGTCAGGAAGAATGCTAACTGCAAATTTCATAGTACATAATACTTTCTTCGTTTTATGCTTTACGGTGCGTACATCTAACGAAATATTCGTAGCGCGTTCTTTAGAAAAGATACGTTTACAAAAGTTGGGATATATCGAGTTATAACGAACAACGGGAGACATTTATTTATCTGCATGGAAAATCTTTGCGTTGAACCTTTATACGTTTGTTTGACGCCATTATTTAAAGCCCACTCAATTGTTATCGTCGCGCCGTTTAAATCTACAGATTTAAAATTTTCGGAAACTGCAATGTTTTGGGCTGTTCACAAGTATACGTTGCTTATCCTAAATTTGAAATATCAGTGTGTGTATCTGTCTTGATCTACTATCTTAAGGTGTCCAAAATTAAACACCAAATCTCCGAAACAGCTGTGAAGGAAATTGCTTCCGGTACATATCGAGTTTTCTGTCACCTGTATTTTAATACTTTAAATTGCATTATTGGAAAATACCGCCTGTACCTTAAAAATAGTCTGTCACCAATGCAAACGGACGTCGTACAGGTAATTCTCGGAGACGTTTTTATTATGCAGAGGACGTCAGCCTTCTATCGATCAGCTCACTCAGGCAATCGCAATTAATAATCCACAGTTGAGAACTTCGTTTTGAAATTGTTACGTCACGTGATGTATTGGGGACTGGAAAATTCATGCTATTCTTGACAGCGAGGTCGAAGAAGATGACATGCGAAAAATGCTTCGATTTCCTAAAGAATAACTCGTTACAACGTGACAAAAATATTAATAAATAATAATTGACGTCGAGGACCGAGTTTACAGTACCTTCTTTTAAGAGGAATTCATTTTTAGCTAGTTTGAATATTTATTATCGGATATGGCGAACGTTGAAGTCACCGATCTTCAAAGTGGCATGGACAATTTAGACCTGTGATGGCCGCCGGAGCTGCGGCCTTTCCCCACTCTTGGTCTATTCCCCTCCAGTTCCCTCTTGGTTCCCCCTCAGTCCGCCGTTGTCATAGATCAGAGCCTGTATGAGGAAAATGGACTTAGAGTAGGGGAAGGTCGCAGTTCCGGTGACCATCACTGATTTGGATAATTAAATTTTATTCTGTGATTACGGTATTCGAGGGAGGAGGGGGCAATTTCATGTCTTCGAATTCCTGAACAATTGTTACGATATTCAAAATTAGGATTTTGTTTTATGCGATATTATGTTTCATAGCAGCACATTGTGATGAATTTCGCTCATTTACAATTTTTGTTATTCTTATAATACAGATTCTTGAAAATTGTTCTACCTTACTTAGCTGGCCTTCCTAGACCAAAGAGGTCCAGTATACAACAGATTTGAATATACAGGGTAGACAAAAGTGATCAGAACTTTTTTTTACAACCCTGTATATTCATTTTTAAAAAATGGTTATACACAGATACACCTGAAATAGAACGCCAGTGTTTTCATTTAACATGTGATAATATTATATAATTTTTTTATATGCGTTAGTGTATCTGCTACGGTAAAATACAATCGAATAAAGTAGATGTAACGAGAGCATCGAAGAGAGAAATAACACATTTCTATGCGGCGCTTTTTAAGAACGTTCGAAAGAACTTTCGCGAGGTTTTTCTATTGTCCTCGTAACAAATTGCCAGAAAACGTTTAAACCAAGCCATCGCGGTTTTTCTAATTCGTCATCGCGGACGCCACAAAAATTCTCTGATGCAGTGAAACATTTTAAATGGAGAAACATTTTTCATAGAACTGTCGGGAAGTCCTACGTTACGAGAAGGAGGGAGGTGCGTTGACGTAAAATCCACCATGATAAAGTATTATGTCGAGACCAGCTTGAGCCTCGGAACAAAGACTTTTTCTGACCTGCACAGCGTGCTGTCATTTTACTAGATAACGACAGAATGCAAAGAACACGAGAATGTTGCGAGCTCTTTGTGCTTAGAAAAAAACCACCCGTAGAACTTTATACGTTTCGCCAGAAAAATTAATGCTCGAGTTTTGTTGAATGTGTCTTAAATGACGGAAATCAGTCCACAGTTATATTTTTTTAAACGTTTCGTGTTTCATTTGTAACTAAACCCACGATATTATAAATTAGTCGCCTGTTTAATACGTGTACGCAGGGAGAGCCAACATTTACAACCGTATAATAATAATCGAGTTTATTGCATTGTTAGTTTACATATGAATTTATAATTAATGTAGAGGTTATGATTATAATGAATAGCCGAGCTTTAGCAAGCTACTGACTTAAAGTCTACACAAAAATTTTTCTGGTTTCAAAAATATAGATGATGGAACAGGTTAAAAGCATTCCATTCTTACTTAATTAACAGTATACTACTTTTTACAAAGCAAAACAACCATTCTCATCAGCCAACCCACTGCACTATATTTTTTGTCTTGTTCTTAGCTGTCTCAAATCTTATTTTCTGCCAGGCCTAATGTCACACCAAACGTCACTCAGGAACCAAAGCATGTTTCATGTTGTCTCCCTGAAGGTGATTTTCGAATACAGCGCTCCAAAATAAATTAATACATAAATAAATAAGCTGAATCCAATCCTAAACATATATCAGGACATTTTTTAATGCAACTTATAACTGTAGACAAGGCGGTCCGGCAGGGTATGGTAGGTGCTGGGCCGCCATTGGGTGAGTAACGACACCCCCGAACCCGAGTTATATCCCATGCCTATGACGACCCATATCATTTAGAAGGTCGGGTGCTCCTTCATGGGTAGCGGACAAATGTCCTCGAAAGTGTGACCAGTGTGGCTTAAACTGGAACCTTCGGGGGCTTCGGCTGCGTGAAAGCAGCGCTGGTGTTCGGTTTCGGAGGAGTGCCATAGCGTATCTCCTGTCCGATTGCAGCCTGTGAACATCCAAAGAGCCTCAAGGCTCTGAGGATTCGAAATGAATCTCCGATCAATTGAATGGGGCTGAAGAGTCGAACAGGGACCGGTTCGAACAGAGGCAGCTTACAACTGCCTACCGGTCATCTCTTCAGTTTTGGTCGGGGGCAGAGTGAGCGTACAGGCGTGTACGCAGTGAGTTCGCCGCCCCGTGGTTCCCCGTGGATACGGCGCTGACCATTGGAGGAGCTATCCTCCCTTGGCCACGACATAGCTAAAGGACTCATCCGCAGAGAATGCTCTGCGGCACTTCTGGATTTTTCCGCGCTCGTCCCGAGGCGGTTTCGCCGGTGGTAAACCAACCGATGCCGATATAGCGGAAACCCCCAGGAGCGGCTAGTCGTTCGCGACCGGTTACACTAAATGTAGACATGGCGGGAAGTACGATACTGCTAACGGCCGCTATATTGGCTCCAAAAAGTGCAATGCATACCCATGGCTCATGTGTGAATTTAGAATTAAATTAACTCGAATTTTTTAGCTTAATCATAGTTTTATTCCACTGGTAGAACTTTCAAATTTAGAATCGCAGTCAAAATCTTTGTCACCTGCAATTTAATTTAATTACAAAGAGTTTCGTTTATAAGTCGATCATAATGAATAAAGCAGACGAATAATTAATAACAAAGAAAGCAAGAAAATAGGACACATTCAATCAGTAAAGTTTCAAAAATATGTTACAGTAACGTTTCCAAAATTGGGATGAAGAAACACCTACAAAGCTTGCAGTCATAATTACAGAACGTGTAAGAGAATTAGTCAGTGAAACGTGAAATTATTTCAGCACATTCTAGTCGATTATGATCAGTTCAGCAACATTCAACAGCATGTTCTCCAGAAATCGCATTTTAAATATCAAGATTTCAACTTGGAAAGCGTATGACGAATAGAAACTCGTTCATGTTCTCTTTGCAAGCCATCACATTTCCTTCAGCTTGCCAACCGGAAGATACATGTAAGCTTTGGCGGATGTGACTCGCATTCGTTGCGATGCAAAAAACATGGAACTACACGATTTCCCGCAGATTAAATTTATGACTGGACTGTTAAAGGGAACTGTCGGTACATTTGGTCCTCCGGGAGTTCCCTATCGTCGAACCGTTCTTGGATGAGGAGCTTTCGGTGCGCTCGTTAAAACTCAAAGCGAATCTGCGCGAACTAAGTCGATCGCCTTGATTTCTCCTTCACCGAAAAAGAATCGCTTCTCATTACGTGATTTTCCATGCCATGAAACGCGTTCGTCCCCCACGATATCGCAATGAACGCGACGCTTTCTACGAGATTTTAATGCTTTCGTGTGACCAGGGACTGCATCCGGAATTGTCCCTTGTGAAGAACGGCGCAATAGAATATTTCTGTTGAAACGTTCTTTTATAATTAGTTCCTGAAAAGAGAACACTAGTATTTTTTTTATGAGGATTTTGGTAGCTGGATTTGTTAGGGCGTTCATTTATTTCTAATAACTACCGTAGACGGCAGTCGTTTAGTGTGTTGCGTTTAGGGAGATGGAACTGGTAGTTGGATAGCTTAGTGAGATAGCACCCACCCGGAAAACGGAATCCCGATCCAGTCCACCCAGCTTTTCCTTCCTTGCACTACTAACTTCTGTAGAATTTTCAGGAATATTGTTACTCAGGAATATTACTTTAGAATGTTTCTACTCTCAACAGCCGTCAATCGCAGACTCTGTTTAATCAATAACTGCGGTTGTTCTATAACGACCGCCAGATCGATCGCTCGCTTCAGCTTGATCTTATGACGACAACATACTTGCAACAATATTGTAATTGTAATATATGGCAATGACTATACACAGTGATAAAAAAAGGACTAGGGTCTTATAGTACTCACTGAGAAGAGTAAAAAATGTCTTGCCGATCTCGTCTCAGTATTAGCTAAGAGGTAGACGTAAAAAATTTATAGGTTTATCTATCAAAAAAACTGAAGGTGATGAAAATTTCGAAAAAAGCGACTAAGAAAAGTCCCTTTCACGGAGAAAAAATTTGAATCGATCCAGTAACAACAGAAAATTCTTTTTCTTTTAACACGTCGACTGTACAGTGAATATTGCCATAACTAGTCAGACACGTCAGACACGTAGAATAAAAATATTCAATTCTACAATCGTATACTTGACAATTTCTACTACTATTTTAATATAGCCGCCAGTGGGAATGTGATGAGAATTAATAATTATTTAATTCGGCAATATTTATTATGGCGCCTCACATGTTAATATGTTGGAAACGTGCCAACATTACGAGACTAGACGAAATATAATTTCAATGATTTTAAATACTACATCCACTACTCTATATTCTCAGATAAACATGTATTTTCGGTAGTAAAATTACTCCACAATTTAAAATTAATTTGTTAAAAAATAATAATAACAGGCGTCAATACGCATGCTCTAATCCTGAATTGACTTCGTAAATGAAGTCTATTTTATTTTGCATTGATATGGTAAGAAAATATTACTGACGCATCAGTTTTAAAATAACATTGTTAATTCAACATACAAGACTGCTGCTGAATGTTCGAATTTACTATGGTTCGACTAATTAGAAACGGTATAAAGACACGTGAAACGTCTCCAGAGAAGCAAATTACCTGAGCACACGGAGTAACTAAGCACTAAGGTAATTGAAAGCTCCATAGTGGATGCAATGTCCACGGTGTTGCTGCGAGCAAGATTCTAATCTGCAGCTGGGCTTATTTGGAAATTGCATCCTTTCGGGGTAGGGTCCAGCAAGGCTGCCAGCCAGATTCTAATCGCTAAATGCAGCTTGTCCGTCACTTTCCGCGACACGTTCGTCGCAGCGAAACGAATTTCTTCCGAAATTTCGCCCTCAGCTTCGGGAATTACGCTACTCGCTGCCTGATCCCCGCGAACTTTCCTCCTAAAGTATCCTACAGGAGGGAAGTCCTAGCGCGCACTTAAATCTGGTAATCTAGCGAACCGAGAAATCCAACTTGAATTCTAATCTAAGGAACTCGGGACGGGAATCCTGCTCGCGGAACAAAAACCGTTACGAGCAGGATTTACTGTTGTAATAGCAGATCGATACCACTGAAGGTCTGTGTAAAATATTGTCAAACTTTCTGGGCAGACCGATATACAGAATTCGTTTAATGTTGTTTTAATGAGAAATTTCTTTTCTGAACGTGGTGAAGAAGAATGTAGATACGCGTCAGCGTTACAAATACAGTATGTGCACTAGAAGTTTTAATTAGATGTTTAATAATAAAATAGTTAGATTGCCTTATTTTTTGAGCGCTGATTTCGAAAGAAACTGGGTGTTCGGACGCTCCGCCTTACAATTGTTATTAAACAGTTCTACGATCTCTAACACAAATTAATGTGATGTACGTTGCAATTACGCGTCACGCAGGCAGAAAGAACGCTAGGAGTTTAACAGGCTGGTTTATTTAACTGTTAGAAATTATGTAGAAGACGCTGAGTGTTGTTGAGATGTCTACTTGTTGATGGTTAGGACATAACAGCTGTTCTTGGATATACACGAAATATACTTCATCTTTGTAGATGGCGTCTTGTTACAAAAGTTCAAATCTAATATACTTTCATTGACTGAAGACATGCGCCAATATTCGAGGAGAGGGGTACACATGACCCCTAAAAGGGTGCATCACGACGCTATACCTGCGATACCTCCTAGGTCAGTGATGGCCTCAGTAGCTCTGGTCTTCCCCCACTCTATGTCCATTCCCCCTCACATAGGCTGTGATCTGTGACGACGATTGACCGAGGGGGCCGAGGAGCGAACTGGAGGGAACTGAAACGACGGGAATGGACCTAGAGTGGGGGAATACCGCAGCTTCGGCGGCCAACATTGACCTATATATTCGGATGATCATCACCTTCATAATACGAGGGTGTTAATCAGCGTTAATCAGCTCGTCTTACTAAACAGCGTTAATCAGCTCGTCTTACCAAAAAGTATATGTTTTGTTACAAATTTTGCAGTTTTGGAACACTGAAACAACTTAACAATTGATATGATATGTACGAATGTAATGAAACATTCAGTTTGATGCGAGTTGTACGGGCGAAAAATTCCAGCACATGGTGCATGTTTCTTTCCAGAAGCTTCCGGTTTCAAAGGGTTAAAAACAATACTGTCACTCTTATTTTTAACGATTTCCATTTGATTCAATTACGTTCGAATACTTTTCAGATGTACTGTGCGTTCGAAATGTATATTTTTCGAAGCCACGGCGGAAACCAACAAGCGAAAAAATCGCGCGAGAGTGCGAAGTCGGAAGAAGAAAAGTGGCTGAAACGGAATTACCGAAATTTTCGCGAGTTTCAACCGCGTTCAACGGTCTCTTCGAGTTCCTTTGCGCCGGGGCCGCAGACCGCAGCCTTTGACTTGAAACACTGGCTTATTTTACCGCCGCAAAATATATACATACTGCTGTCTGTTTGTGGCACAAACGTGACGCGCGTCTGGCTTTGTCACAAGAACGCCGATAATGAAAGCCGCAATTAATCCTGTAGCTCGGCGAAAGTTAAGATGCTTGAAATATTTTTCACTGCGGAAAAAACCGACCGCCATTATTTCGGTAACTTTGCCTCCGTTTCACGTCTTTTCCACCTCGTCTGATGATGCTTTCAAAAGAATCCTCGCTCATTCTTTGTATCAGATCATCCCGTAAATAATGTCGCTTCGTCTCTTACATGAAATAGATGTAAATATCTGGTTTATACGATGAAAGTATAAAAGTTTTACAGTATACTTTTGAAATAGCATTTGTTTTGTAGTGTAAACTATAGAATATTCGAAGCATTCAGATCTCTATCCTGTGTGTAAAAAACGCTGAAAAATAGTCGTAAACGAAATTCATTTGTGGTACTGTATGTTGAATGGATTTAAAAAAGGAAATACATGTATGAATGGTGTTAACACGTTGACTGCCATATTATGTAAGCGGACAACGACACGAGTTTCTAGACTTCGATACTCCATGAAAGTAATCTGAAATTAGATTCCTTTTAATTAATAATTAGACTGCGGACGTTCACGCAAATATACATGTTAAGAATTACATATTATTTATTTGAATGTAGTTGCTGAAATGATACTAGGATAAAACTATATTCTGCCGTATATGATTAGCCTGCCTTATACGATTTTCCAAAGATCACAGAACCTGTACCTACATTTTACAGACAAGACTCGGCGCCTCAATTTTAACACGTTAAATACCACAGTGAAAACGGCCATAACAAATCAGACACGATATAATTTACTATTCTTCATATAAATCGTAAAGAATAAAGGTTTGACTAGTTAGACGTGTTCTTCTGTTCCTACATTATTGTTTCAGTATGAACTTTCCTCAGAATTTTGCGACAATCAATAATTATTTAGTTAAATTAAATTTGAGGTGTCGGTCACCGGTGACCGCCGCGGCGTTCAACGTTTTAATAAGACACAAAATAAACCAAAAATTTTTCATATAAATTATTCATATAAAAACAACACAGAGTAAATGAAACATTAATATGAAAAACATGTCTGTTTGTAATTGTTACTTTATAATTGTTGCGAGAAAAAATAATAAAAAGAAGATTAATTCGAAGAATGTTGCTGCTTCTTGAGCTCCAATATATGTATTTGATTAAAAGATACCTTATTTTGTGGACCCCAGAATTTTTCCACGGAACCCACTTTGGGAAACACTGGATTATGGGATGACCTGATATATTTTTGTACCGTTTCTCCGTTGACTTCGATTACCGAATTCGCATCGCGGTGCAACGAAAGGTCAATGATATTTTACGATGAGAATGCAAGAGTAGAGTCTGCAGGGCACGTCGTTAAGAGTTTCGCTGAAATTTCGAACGAGAAACAGATGGCGAACTCGAGGGAACCTTTTCCTTCCGTTAGCCAAATATTGCTGACTACTTTGTGCGACTGTGTTTCACTGAGCTGGCGAAGTAATATTGGCAACGATACGAACATTTTTTTTGTCCCTTCAGCAACAGTTTTGGATGCTCCGCCGTCTGCACGCGGTACGATAGAAGATGCTTCGTAAACATTAGTTGCATTTAATATTTTCTTCGCTATTTCTTGCATTCTCGAATTACGAGCACAAAATAGCGAGGTTTTATATGAATCTTACTATGGATGAAAATAATTTTCCAATATTTGTTTTCTCGATACTATTCAGGTTAAATTACAATTAATAGGCCAGCCAATTAAATTTAGAAGCTCTGTAACCTTTTCGTCAATTTTAAATTGGTAACTGAAATAAGACTTCGTAAATTTGTTGTATGTCCGTAATTAAAAACTGTATTTTATGTATTTACAACATTTACTATTGAACTACAGTTCTGTTAAAAAAATACACACTAATTGAAAGGCGTGTTTTAAAGTAGTATAAGGTTCTTGTTTACTCGCAAAAAGTTCAAGGCAAGGTATTTTAAGAGTAAAAGATTCTGACGCTTTGGAGGAAGTTCATTTTTTTAATATTAAAGTTTTCTTTGAAATTCTCGGTAATGGAAGCTAAAGAAAATATTTCATTTCCAACTGAGTGATCAGTTAAAAGCGTCGACATGAGAGTAATCGGTTTTAACAGGTAGTTATTGTCTGATAACAACAATTCTGACTTATTTTTAATGTAATTTCTTCTTTAATTTTACTATTATAATTTCCTTTCAATACTATTCTTTACATTTCTTTGAAATTGATGTTAATTTTCTACTGATTTCTAGATAATAATTAATCGTATTTATTAATTGTAATTAAAGTGTGAATTTAAATAATGATTGAAAGATCAGGTTGTTCGATCAGTACCATTAATGCTGCATCCATTCCGAAAATACAGTCATTATGATGAATAGTTGAGTAAACCTAACCAATCGTCCAATCTGGTATCAGATTGTCCGAATCTACTGAAATATTTATACATATAGAATCTACAGAAATATTGTATATTGCGGCTGTAATTTTCAGCTAACGCAATTAGTAATTAATATATTACATACAATTTCGGTCACAATGTGGCATGGTAAATTTCATTCAATTTAGCATGGACCCATTTAAACTACTGCCATTTCATTACTATCGACAAATAATAAATTTACACGTTTAACGATGCACGATTCCCATTGTTAATTTTTGTTGAACGTTCTGCAAATTTAGTAATTTGATTGCGTTCGGTGATTAACAAAATCATGAGATCAATGATTTACAATTCTGATAGTAGGTATTTATCATGATTAATCTTAGTTAGGTCCAGTTTACTGAATTTCCAATTAATTTCACACTGTTCTTCAATTAGCACATTAACATTGCAATAATGACGTAAAATAGCCGGCGTATGATTAAGCGATTAAATATTTCTCCTCATAATGATTTACGTTAAAAATAGCATACCTTAACATTACAGTAAAAAAAGGCATACTTTATATTAAAAAAATTGAAATATCTCTCGAAATATTAATTTTTTTAACATTGTACTCTAATGTTCCGAATAATCGATCCACATAAAAAATATGAATTTCCATTTTAAAAAACAATGCATGTGCATTTTTTAGGCACATCGTTGCACTTATAAAAAAACTGGACTTATAGAAAAAAAGACATTATTGCACCATTCAACTTTTTCATCTACAACTCTTTTATATCGAACTAAACTCGAGTTATAAACCGTTCTAATTCTGTTGCACATCCTGTATACAGATTTTTGAAGAGGCGATTGTATCCGGTGAAATGTCTACCTTGCATCCTATGTCCTGCAGTAACGCAGTTTAGTTCGACACCCAAAGGGTCGCGATGGCCGTTCGTACCTTCACTGACGAGCTTGTACCTAAAATTTTTTAACGCAGTCGCTGCAGTAATGAGAATTATAATCCCTGGTTTAGGCCATTAGCAATGTGCTTGCTGGACTGCCCAGAAAGCTCTCTTTACAATATAGGTGGTCCCCATTGCGCCTCAACACTGGTTGTAAACTTTATGACAGCTTTGACGTTGCTAACGCGAGAGTCAATTCAAAATGATAATCTCGATGGTAACAGTACGTTGATTTTGGCAAACCAGATTTCTCTTTCATCTCTTATCTGTGGCGATTTTATTAAATTCGACAGGGCTGACCATGCTCGCGTTTAACGTCGGTGTGCGGCATGTTTCTGTTCCTTCGAGCAAAACTGCTCGAAAAATACGAGAGCGCCGGGAAACATGCCGGTCTCGTAATTAACCAGCCGGAAAGATTAAAGGGGTTGGAAAGCCCTTCCCCCTTGTTCCTTTGTGGCATAGCTGCAGGACGTTGCCTCTTATTTAGGTTTCCCGATGCCAGCCTCGAACCCACTCTCGCGTTTTCCCGCGTCCCTCCTCCTCTACCGCTCGTGATCCTTCACGATATTCCCATGGTCGAAACCACGATCTCCCGAAATTGACTGCGTCGGTGGAATCAACGGCGAAAGTACCCCTGAGACCGATGGGAGACCAACGATTACGGCAACGGAAGCTTCTTGGCCTGACTATGGCATTAAGAATATTTCACACCGAAAGCTACGTAAGTAGTGTCCAACAATTTACAGGCGCTTTTAGACAGCCGAAGAATAGTTGCTTTTGGGAATTTTTTGCAAGAAAACTAGCAGAGCTACTGAAATGAAACTTTGAACAGTTATTACTCGTACTTTGAACTGTGTGCGCATTTTTTTGGTAGCAAAATACACTTTAGTATCTTTTTTGAGAGTACAAGATGTACTCTCCTGTTTTGTGTACAGGATTTCATAAGGTTATAAGTATAAACAGCAAATTTGACCTGCATATCTCTTAAAATAATAATGTAAAATAAAATTCGTCCCCGGTAAAAAGTTTGCTCCCTTGTACCATGCAATTTTTATATAAAATATTTGTTGTGTCTTCAATATGTTAGGAAATATCGACTGGTACTGGATAAACGCGGACTCCCTGTATGTAAGAAATCCTGATTTGTACTCTCTGCGTATTTGGCTGAGGTAAACTGAAAGGGTACTAACAATCGCTCTAAAGTAGAGTAAGCCATTGTCGTTGTAGCAAGACCTCTCTCCACTTTTAGTTTTCGGAGTCAAATCTTCTTTGTCGTGCTTCAAACGGAGTTAAAAAGCTGAATACCCCAGTGAACACACCTGAGGGTATTTTAAATCTTTCTTGGCTTCGGTGCCTTCCTTTTGTCTTGCACGACCGCGCGACCGTCTTTCTATTCGTCTCTTAAAGAAACGAGATATGTACATACTAGAATCCCGTCTCTTTCTTTTCCTTCTTTTGATTACGAAAACACCACAATCAAGTTCTTTTTTAGATAAACCGACAACCATTTGCGTCCTAAAAGAATGTCCTATTCAAGTTCGCAGCTTTTATTTTCGGTTCGTCACTTCTTTCTTACCTTCATTGCGTAACTATTGTAAATAAAATGATAAATTACGCACGACGCAGCAATGAAATGACGTGTAACGCTTGTATTAAGAAAAATATCTTGCTGAGCATTTAACCCTCTTAGTACCCCAGAGCCGACATATCGGCTCCGCGGTTTTTCCGAGAAATACCTTGAGTCGATATTTCGGCTTTTCATTTTTTCTCAATTTTGTTTTCACCATTGGTTACAAGCTTTAATTTACGGAAAATAATTGTTTTTCTTTTCCTTATATAAAACTACATACATTTTACAATAAAATATAAAACAGGCATGAAGTTATCTTTATTTTTAAGAAAAATATGTTAATTTTAGTCAGTGTTTCCAAAATGCATATTTTCCAAGGTGTTTCTGGGGGGTTCATGAAAACTTGTAAGGTACTAAAAGGGTTAAATAATAAAAAAATAATGTCTACGTGACTATGTATCCAATTAGCTTTACTCGTATGTTTATTAAAATTTTTAATAGATTTTGTAAAGTCTTACTTCTTGGAGACGAAACAGGCAGAACGAAATCGACCGAAGTTTAATCAAAACTTCGAAGATCCATTTTGCAAATCTGTTGCTTCAATTACTGAAGTTTCCACGTACTTCTACCGAACCAATTAAAGCACCCTGAAATAACCTCAAGAAATTGCGATTACGTGAATATGCGTGACTGTATCGTTTCACGCGATCCTGTCCGGTTTTCCGAAATCAGGCTGTCCTGCAATCTTCGCGGCAGCACGGGGAAGAAAGCGAAGAAGAAGGGACGAGCGAGCCGTCACGTTATCAAACTCTAGCGATGGATACGGGGCAGAAAAAAAATAAGAACGAAGAAGAGAAAAAGAAAATTGCCACGCGAGATCCCGATACACACTCTCAGCGCGTCTTTTCTACCTCCTTCCTCTATTTCGCACTTTCTCTGCACCGTGAAGAAGTACGTGTTCTCGCTATTTACTATTCGCATAACATGATTCAATATGATTTACCATGCAGAGGTATTCACTATGCCTGTCCCCTCCTCCCGTGATCATCTCTCCCGTCTCTCCATTACTCTCCCGGCGCTTTATGCTTTTCAATATTGTGTCATTTCATTTCCAGCCGGAAAAAACGGCGTTCGATTCAATTTCGAAGGCAGCGAGTCCGGGACGGGCGGAGGGTGCAGGCGAAGGAAAAAAAATAATTGAGACTGAGAGACACTTGAATTTGTTGTAATTCCGTTCCATTACCGAGATTGCTTTTAATTACGAAGATTATCTCTCAGAATTACTCTCCTCTCGCTAGATTCCTCGATATCGGTCTGAACCTTCCTGTCGCTCCCTTTCCACCGGATGCTAAGCTGAAAAGTACTTTTTTTCTGTTCCCTTTTTTTTCCCTCTCTTCTCAAGCGTATCTCCTCTCGGCGGGTGAACGATTCGCGCGAGCGATATCTTGGCGATGCACAAAGCGCAGTTGCATTTCGTTATTACACAGCGGTGATACAACGCTGCACACACGGCGTGTGCAGCTTTCACCGGTGCACACTTGTTGGCCTCGAAATATCTGAAACGGAAACTTGGTGGCGGCGCACGCTTCGAACTTCGTTCGCACCACTTTGACGGTGTAAGAGTCCCGCCCATACATTATTCATATCGCGAG
The DNA here is from genome assembly GCA_916610135.2 of Macropis europaea. Taxonomy (NCBI): domain Eukaryota; kingdom Metazoa; phylum Arthropoda; class Insecta; order Hymenoptera; family Melittidae; genus Macropis; species Macropis europaea. The sequence goes on from OU744343.1 coordinate 34,410,604, forward strand.
GGATGAGAGCGAGAAATACATTGTGCTTACGGAACATCAATATGCGCGCTACGAGATGCCCTTATTTCCAGTCAAAGAGTATCTGCGGCGAACGGTCGGCCACCCGCGCGAGAAACTATCCGTCAATTGATAAACGCGCCCCCGGTGATAACGCGAGGAAGTCGTTACTTCCCTTCTCATCGATTTTTCAGCGAACCTCTGCCGTGTCTATCGATCGTTATTTCTCATATTTTTTTTTCTTCATTGACGTACTTAACCCTTAGAGCCCTGAATGCTTCCGGCAAAAGCGAGCAGTTTGTGCTGAAATTTTCCGTGGTGGAACATGTATTAAACTGAATATTTCATTATAATAATATACAGGGTGTCCCAAATACATTGTTATATCCGCGTTTTCTCAGAAACTGCTACAGATATTTACTTCATTTTTTTTTGTCAATTAAATGGGATGTTGATCTTTGATGGAGCAACGAATTTGTTTGGGACGACTGGTCGTAATTGTTTTCACTGTATGCCTAAGAAAGTTAAGGTCATTATTATTTTTCGTTAAAACAAAAATAACGATTGTTGATACAGAGTGGGTATTCTCTATTATAGCAGAGAATAAAATATTTACCATTACATTTAAAACATGCAGGCAGTCTTGAAAAAATCTGGACCATCCGACATTTTTTTATATTATTGACGTACAGTCTTAAATTATAATCTGTTATCAAAAATAACAATAAATAATTATTACGTCAACAGGAAGGAACAGAGCTATAGTATACAATTCAGAGTAAGCATCCGTTGATGCTTTGTTCTCTAGATTTTAACCTTCCGACATGGAACGAAAAAAATAATGTTATCCTCAAAATCGGGCAAAAATAGAAAATTAAAAAGCTTACGAGATGAGAACATCGCATAATATTCTATTCTTCATACCAATAAAACTTGTTGTTTTTAAATTCGAATTTCGAGTCCTTGAATGCATCAAGCAGTCCATTTTCATTTAACAAAATCATGTAACTAACACGAAATAGAAAGAATTTGTATCTCCCATAGGTGTTAATTACCAGTCCCATTCAGAGAAAAACGTTGCAGTAATTTCTAATGGAAATTTATTCAGAACGCGCATTTTCGTGCTGGCTGCGACGGTTTTTTCGACCAGCCGAATTCGGCCCCGCGTTGAGCATACGCCGCAAAATCCTAAAAAAAAAATTGTCGTAAAATGAGGGAGTATAATATTAAAGTGTGTTTTAACAAGGGAAGGTTTGAAGACTGACGAAACGATGTGACAGATCGTCGGAATAAAGTTGATCGTTGAACCATGCTCAAGTGACGCGGATACGGCAAAGGTGATACGTTAAAGCGTTTTTGCAATATTTCACAGGTGCACCATTACTCTGTTTTACTACTCCATTTTTCCCGTCCGCGTATAAACCTTTTGCTCGTCGCTCGCTAACCATACGGTTTACGGTAATCCGACCGACATGTATTATAATTTATAATTCAGAATTCATGACGTCCGTTGCCAGAGCAACATTAATAATCCCCGCTGTAACTAAAATAATAATTCACAGAAAAAAATGGGATTCAACTGTATTTACAACCGGCCCAATAGTAACTCTGACGGTTTATTTATTATTATCTTTATTGCACGATGTCACATATTCCCTATTTAAACGACCTAGTTGTACTTGTATATTATTAACACGTTGACTGCTATGGTGGTCACCGGTGACCGGCGCCTTAAATTCAGTTTAATTAAATAACTCTTGATTTTTACTATATTCTAAGCAAATTGAACATTGCAACGCAAATATAGGTGCGCATATGCAATTCTGAATAGTTCCAATTTTTTTTTCTTCACGATTTATATAGAAAAGAGAAATTTTATATGGCGTCTGACTAACAATGGCTGCTGTCACTGTGATAGTCAACGTGTTAATATATAATCGAAACTAAGAAAAATGTTATGCACACAAGAGTTAAAAAGTATTTCATTAAAAAGTATAACGGAAGGATAAAAATAATATAGACTATGTGGTAATTTAATACCGCCCATGATGATATTAAAGTGTTAATAGCCACTATCCTGGCTCGGACGTTCCGTGATTTAACCTGCACTAAAAACCACATTAATGATAATAAAGCTGTTTCTGGTTTATTAGTAGGTGTAAATTAAAAATTTCGCGGAATTTAATTTTCTTTGTCTTAAGTATACTTTCATTTCATTGGACCAACTTTAGGATTTACCCCAACTAAACTCTATAGTTTATAGTTTCATTTTATTGCAAATAGCTTTGATTTATGTTCCATTAGAACACTAAGATTAGTGAAATAAACAAGTAAACAGTACCAAAGACAGTAAGAAAGCATGAAATGTTATAAACAATCAAAGTAGAGAAAGAATCTGAATCTTGCTCCCTTACAGTTTGGAGTATATAGGGTGAGACATGTAAAACAGGCCATCTGAATAACTCGCTTGTGTTTGACGATAGCGAAAAATACATAAGACCAATTTTACATGGTTTCGAAGGGGACCTAATCTGGTCTGAATACTTTCTTTGTGGGTGGAGGCGCAGAGGAGATATGAAGGTCAACTTTCTTTTTTTAAAATGGAATGATACGTTTTTTACATACCTTCTAATAGAAAGTTTTAAGGCGCGTACAATGACCTATGGTTTAAGTTCATTCAAGGGCGTTGAAGTTGTTTTGTCCCGTATTCCACTTGCCACACCAGTAATTTTCTCTGAGTGGAAAAATCTGCATGTGGTCGTGTGTTATCACGATGAAAAATGACGTCTTTGTGATTAACCACCGATGGACGCTCAAAGTTCAATTTTTCTTTCAACTTTTTCAATTGTTGGTGAATGATCAGCATCTACATACTTGGTGCCTTTTTATAGTCTACTTATTGGAGCATTTTGGCCAACACATCACCATTTGTTATCGCAGATATTGCTTAAATCTTTTACTTCGAATTCACAGACATGAGTGAAAGAAACTGAACAAATGTGTTAGAATGATACACAACTCATTTTGCTATTATAGTTATTTCATTTTACTATTGTAATTATCCGGGAAATCAACCAGTTTAACCGAATACGTAATCTGCTGTAGGGTAGACGTAAATTGGACAAATCTGTTTGAATGACACACACTTAACTTTGTCATCAGCTGCAGAAAAATCGTATAACTGTTCAATATACTCTTCCCAGGGTGTCAATCAGTACATCTTACTCGCCGTCTAATGCTCTTAACCCTTTGAAATCCTAATTGTTTTTAATTTTCTCTTCAATAACTTCCTATTATTTTAAGTGTTCTATTTGAAATGTATTTCAAAAGACAGTTGGTTCATAGGAACCAATTAGGTACAAACAATCATGTACCTGAACACTCCAAGCACTCTTTTTGTTACGAAAAAGGGTCATATACATGTAATATTGCTTATCTAGGTAAAAAAAATGTTGCGAAATATAATACATACTTAAACTAGCAATTTTGAATTGTCGAGTGTGACTCGACATAGGAGTACCTGTGAATAAAATCGATGTCGAGCCACACTCGACAAAGAAGTTCAAAGAGTTAATGCAGATTTGAAATCATGAAAAACAATTAGACTTTCACACACACACACACACACACACACACACACACACACACACCTAATGTAATAGAGTAATTATTATTATAATCCCCTAAAATTGTAATATATACAGAGTGTAAAAGGTGAATGGGTTCTCCGAAAATTTTGTTTGTAAGGCCAAGCTTAATCGTACAAATTGACCGGCAGGTACGTCATTCGAAAGGTTGACAGCCGTCCATTGTATGTAGCCCTGTGCGCAGCAAACACAAAAGCCCTTTGTCAAAGTACTTTCAGCACGCGACTGGGAAATTCTTACGTTGTGCTCGCGAAGTTGCTCGTTTTCAAAGCAAGAAATAACGAGCTCCACACTCTAATTATTCGGCCCGTCTTTGCATCGATACGGCCGAACGAAAGATAGAGCGAAACTTTCTTTCGTTTAATTCTTCGACGGAAATAGAATCGCGATGCCTGGTCTGCCGGCATTTTTGAATGTAATAAGGTCGACGGATGCTCTGTTGACAATAAGTTGAAAAGCAATAAATGGCGTTGAATTGAATACCGGTTTCGGTAAAGAGTCACGGAGAAATTGCGGCCTCGCGGACTAAATCAACGAACTGGGGCAAACTGCAACTGTGGGAGCGAAAAAGAAACCAGAAAAATCGCTCGATTAGCCGATTCGATTAAAAATTGTTTTCTTCGTCGAAGCTTGTGCCTGTATTTTTTTTATTTTACCGTTCTTCAAAGGAGTTGTCTTTTCGTATAATTTTCTGGAATTGAAAATATCGCGAACCTACTGGAGTGAATTGTTTATCCACGTAATTATGTCTGGAAATGATTAACCATCTGAAAAATAGGTGGTTCTTTTTCACTGTACACATTGAATAATTTAAGGACGGTTGAAATTACGTTTCTGAAAGTTTCAAGCAAAAAGAAACATCACTTGTGTCTTTTATTCTTCTCATTTGGTATTCGGTACTGCTTTAATTTATAAAAGAGAAGGAATGGAAAGTATATATTTGCATTTCCCTGATATGTATTTCATTGATACCTCATCAACCACGAGACATACAAATAAACCTGATAACATACTAATTCAAATTTTGGTGCATACTTCTTGTGTATAATGTATCTTTTTCTGTTTATTTTCAGGTGAGTTTTCCATATTGAATGCACACGCGTGTGGGTGAAAATGGAGTTAGTTTGCGTGAGTATAACAGAAATTCAACATAGCGAAATCTCAGTGAATTATTTTTAATATAATATGCAACACTTGCTTCATGTGATAACAGAAATTCAGACGTGATTGTGATCACACAATAATGATGCAAAATCCCCAATATCTAATCTTACTATTATAATAAAGAGACGGAGTTTGTTTGTATGTTCGCAAAAATCTCAAAAGCTACTAAATCGTTTATTATGAAATTTTCACAATAGCTTCTTTAGATTTACCGGGTTATCATGGGGTATATTTTATCGCGAAATAGATAATGTATCGAAATAAAAAGTCATGGGACTATCTTTTGTCGGCATCCCGGTGAACCGTCCACGGGTGCATAGTTCACGCACATCCGCTAGGTGGCAAAACTTGGTGCCCGTGCGCTCAAAAGAGAATTCGGCCGGCTACAAGACATCAGGAAAAAAACGTAATATTCCGAATTTTATGTGTAGAATAATCGCGGGCGAAGCCACGTTTAGAACATGATAGTTTACTATACTTCCTTTTTACAACTTTATGATACACTGAACACACTATAAGTGACTATTTGAACACTCACTGCCTTGATAATATAAAATATCTATTATTACGTGTAATTCATCTAACAATTACTTTACAATACCTACACACTGACAGAAGCTGTATCAGATAATCTTTAAAAATTGATACGAGACTGCAAATATTTATTTATTTGTGGATTGCACGGGTATACACACAATATATACGAGAGTTGTTTCCAAAGTTCTGGGAATTGTGCTCTAAATTCTTTATTTTACTCATTTTTGTTTATGTTACATTATAGTTTTTTAATATAATCCCCATTTAATTGTATACACTTCTCCTAGCGCGAAACTAATTTTTTTAGATCTCTTTCGAAGAACTTTTGGGAAATCTCTTTTGTCCATCGGTTTACAGTCGCGTTTCGTCGATAAATCAATCAACCCAATAATAAATAGTACTTTTAGATTCCGCAGAGTTGTCAAATAGTTCATCTAATCGTTGAACGACTTCAGATGGTTTTACGCCCTCTGTCTATAGAAAGAAAATGATGGTTCTTTGAGAATTCTCAGCGTCTTCCATAGTCGCAGGGTTAACACCTCAGAAAGACGTCTGTACTCGCCTACTGATCTAACAACACTGACGGATATTAGCTGGTATCGTTAAGAAAATGTGTCAGTTATTGACTATGCATAATAGCATCAGCCATTAGGCCTGCATTCCTTCGCCGATTCTGAATTCCCAGAACTTTGGAAACATCCTTCCTATATACCAAACTAAGAATTTAAAACCAGATAGACAAATAAAAAAAAAAAAGGGAAACAGTTAATAGTTAACCCTTTGCACTTCAAGTATGTCTCTCAAGCAGTCCGTTGGTTTGTCAATTTTATCTAAAACTAAGTAAATAAGTTCCTAAACATTTATAATTCTGTCTTTTCAACTCAAAACTTATGGTTTCCAGAAATTTACACTACAAAGGTATGTTGGAGTTGCTGGTCGATCGTATCAAAAAATGCTTGGAGTGCAAAGGGTTAAAAAAATGCGGACATTACTCCAGAATGATAGTAAGGAATCTTCTAATGGTTTCAACTTTTATTTCACGTTTCGCATCAGTGTTTCCCGCCGCAGGCTATTCTCTCCGTCCATACGAAAGTGAACAATCGTGGTGCCTAACGTGCCTCGAATCTCGTTGACGCACGATCGAGATTTCCAGGACCATGCAAACGCGTTCCACGAAGCTTTCGAAGAACGTAGCTGCCGGCGCGGTTCGCCTTACATCTCATACATGTCGTCGGGCCTGGGGAGTATTATGCTAACGGCGTTTTCCGCGAAAACGTTTCGAAACCCTAAATTCGCTATTTATATTCCCAGCTGATACGCGGCCAAGTGACGCGAGAATTGGAAGGGTTGGAAAGCAGGCCAGCCTTTAGACCCCGCGAGCTTTAAATCCGGAATACAATGGCGGGACAGAGGGAACCGCGCGTGCGAAAACGCGTCCCTATCCGCGGATAAGATCGTTTACGAGAAAATTCAGATGCGTTTTCAACAGCGAAATTTCCTATTTATATGCTCGCATGCATCCTGCATTAGGATACACTGTCTGCCACGAGCCACCATGCATATGTAGATAAATCCGGGTAACGCAGTGGGAACTACCCTCGTGAAAATTCAAGCTTTTTCCATAAACAACATGGACGGCTGTTCGAGAGATCCTGACAACGTTATCAGTTTACGACTGAGGAGATGCAGAGTGATATTTCACTGGAATGGATATGAGGAATATTTTGGAAAATTCATTGAGGTCCTTTCTTGCGTACTGTGGAGGTTTGTAATAATAATGCGGTTTGATTGTGCAGGGGTCCTGCATAAATGGGATAATAACAAGTTAAGGAATAATAAGAAATCGTGAAGAAAATTTAAAGCCTGATCTGAATATTATGAACAATATTGTATGATTGTTTTAATGGATCATTTTATCCTAAACCGATGGTTGAAAGTAAATCGGAAATTTATAGATTTTTGTGCGTAGAAATAACTCTAATACTAAATTTTCAATTATCATATTGATATTACTTAACTATTTTGAAAAATGAACTTTTATTATAATAAAATATTAGGTGTTTCTTAGAACAGTAAAACAGTTTTATTTAAAGTATAGATTTGTCTTCATAGAATTTAACAGAAAAATATAAATCTTTAGATACTTTCTAAAATAACATATTTATCTAACAATGCATTCTTAAACGATGTACATACATGTATACATCTTAATGAATTTTCAAAATGTCATAGTTCAAATGTTTTTAACGTATACTTTATTTTAATGTAAATTGATATATAGATTTTTATCCAACATAATTAAGTTACGTACAATATGAACACGATTTCAAATCATTTCACTTTGATCAATTATATTATAACAGGTGTATAACGAAGTTCGCCAGAAATTTCTTAATTTAAATTTAAAAAGTGACAAATTAACTCATGAATTCACACAGGCTATTTCTCAAAATCTTGAATTTCTCTTTTAAATTAACATGACTGAACTATATAACATAAATACCCTCTTCAACCTTTAAACATGAAAAATGTTTCATGTTATATCGTTCAGAGAGAACGACGCGAAGGTGAACGGCGCAAATCACTAAGGTTCCAGACGAAAGGTAACAACATTGAAAAAACTCCAATACAGCGCATCAGAAATCTATCACGACGAAGGAAATTAGATTTTCCATCTTTCATATTTAATCATTTGTCAATTGCTCTCTGCCCACGCTTTTCGCTGTGCTTCGAACGCGAACAGATGCGAGAGAAATGATTCGAGCGATCGATCGATGAAACACGAGGAAATTCTCTTTGTTCCTTTAATTCGCGGATGTTTGCCTTAATTTCACGCAAGATTTGCCAGATTCGCTCGGCTGAATTTCTCGTGTGCCCGCCGCGAATTGTTCGACGAATAAATTTCGCACGAACACGTCTCCCCGTGAACCTAATATTTCCGCGAACGAATCACACAAGGAAGGGCATCAATATTTCATCCGGCTTCGTACCCTTAACCTCCTGTTGTTTCAATATTCTTGTGATAACGCGTACAAAGCCGTGTCTGCTTCAATTTCACGACGCGTTTAGCCTCCTGCTCGAATTTCATCCCTTCTCGCGAAAGATTACGATTAAAAAATTCTCGCGTTTCGCGTTAATTCAATCAGGAACTCGAGACCTCGGAAACACGAGCAATTTTTTGTACCTATTTATTTATAAACGAAAGAACCCTTAGTTCTATGCAGCACACTGTTTCCTTTCTCTAATTTACACTGTCATTTTTCTTTTATTCAGCACAAAATATTTATCGTTTCCTGCTCCTCATGCGCAGCGAAGTTATTTTCTTGTTATACTTATACTAGCAGCGTGTGCCCGGTGTTGCTCGGGCTTTTTAGGGTGTGGGCTTTAGGTGAATAAAAAACAATTTTGAGGATTCTTCAAATCCTCACTTGTTCAAATTTCACTTTATAAATTCACTTCCCGTTTTTTTTTAACTAATGTAGCGGCACTTCCCGACCTCGCCAGCAGAGGGATTCAGCAGCGCACAGACTTTCCCGCAAGTCCACGACCATCCTGCGCTCTGTATATATACTCCTACGACCTGATCCTCACTATCCCGCGTCTAAGGCACGGGCCTGCTAGGTAGCCTTAGTGACGAGTCCACTAGCAGGCCCCGGACGAAACGCTCTACCTCTTTCCTCCTTCCTTTCCTTTCTTTTCTGGAAATCCCTGCACAGCACCAACCGCTACACTAATACTTCCACAATAAATTTTAAAACCACGCAGACATTCTTTATTTCTTTAAAAGGTCATAGTTATTTATTTTTTATTTTATTTTTAAGGGGGAATATGTGAAGAATCAATTTTCCTCACATATTCCCGCTTAAAATTATTGAAAATTATTGAGCTACTACACAAAAAAATACTCGGGCTTAAGTTTGGGGGGGCACAGTATTTTTTCTAGGGTGACGAAAAATATTCATGCCAAATTTGGTGCGGATCGTTGGACGGTATAAAAGCCTTTGCGGGACATACATACAAGTTTTGATTTTTATTTGTGTAGAGATAAGCCTGTGCTGTTTAATAGTAATATATTCAATTATTTTTAACTGCATACAATCTTTTTAACACATTGAAATTGGTTTCTTTCATTGAGTATTTTGAACAGAGTAGTTAAATCTAACTCCATTTATTTGGAAAACTGATTATCTGTAGTACATATACGACCGGTTTATGTCACTGAATTTTCCAGCAGTCAAAAACGAAATAAAATGATCGAAAAAGTGTTTTTACAGGAAGTTGCACGTGGATTGAAATGCATTTCGATTTAAAACGATCCGCGTGGATTTGCTTGTGGAAGGAAAAGGAGGTTGAAATTTATGAAACGATCGATCGTGTTCGTACACGAAATGTTAAATTCGATTAAATTCAGTGTTTAACCAGCCGATCATCGTTAACTCGAAATTACCCCATTTTGTGCCCTCTTATTAAGCTTAACCCTTTTACCGGGAAATTAATTTATGCAATATACATACGGATAAGGCGAGCAGTGGAATGAATGTGCAAACAAACAGTACAGCAGCAGGCTCGCTTGGACGCTTAAGTCGATCGATATTTTGTGTGTGAAGTATTAATGCTGCTAATTTAATAGATTCAAGTAGATAGGATTCTCTCAAGGATTCTACGTCTTAGGATAAAACATGTGCATCATTAAAGGCAAATAATATTTCCTTAATTTTTGTTTTGCATAACAATGTAGAATTTTTCATAATTTATAAATCAGTAGTTTGAAAGTGCATCAGCTGGTTTGTAACTACAAAAGATAATATTCAAATTTAATGCAAATATTCTCCCATTCAGCAATTTTTTAATGATACAAAGAGTTTGCAAGGAGCATTGAAATTTCTGAAAGATATTCAAATGCAACTCTTTGTAGAATTTTCTATTTTAATCGCAAATAACCCTAGCAGTTGGCACAGCATTAAACACAAGTAATAATAATGATAACACACAGAGAGAAGTTTAATGGTATTCGAAAGAATATTCAGCTAAATAAAAGTACTTTTTCATTTCCTCCGTTGGTCAAATGTTTGGTTCAAATAAATACAGAAGACTCTAGAACTCTCTTTTAGCGTCCACTGGCAGATCTCAGCAGTCAGCACTCGAAAACTTATTCACTTCCACAATATCGATAATTAACCTGCCGCAGTGATGGTAATAATTATTACAAAAAAGAAACACATGTTGTAATAAAATCATCTGTTTGACTCTTGATGAAAGTGCTTTAGAACCAGATAATGAAGTTAATTTTCATGTTTGCATTTTGAAATCGATCTTATCGTGGATGCCTCGCTCGAATGAGCTCTTATGGAATGTTTTTAAGGAATCATTGCTTAAGAGAATCGATGCTGCTTAATGCATTGTGAGCAAGGGGCGCTTTGAGTTCCGAGACTCATTTCCGCCGCCATCCAGACCCTCGTAATATCAGTAACGAAATGACATCGCGATTTCCGGTTGAATTGAGAGCCGGCTGAATGGCTACTCAATGGAAGTAATAAAAAACCTGAGACCCAATGACGACCTATGCCAATATATTCACCCTTCTATTCTGAAAACACGAACAAATTTAATAGAAAACTGAATGAAGATCTATTAGAATGGCAAAGATAGTGGAACCAAGCAAAAATCGCACGTTGGAATACTTTCTTCGTTACGATGAACTTTGACGAACAAGAGGTGAAAACTTGAACAATCATAAGTCTAAGAGGACATATAGCTATAAAAATAACTCTTTTCATAACAGCGGAGATGGTCATCCGGAGCGAGGACTGGCTCCGCCCAACCGCCAATCCGCGTCCATTCCCCTCGCATTCCCCATACAGAGTATATCAGACTCCACTTAGGGTGGAAATCCACAATGAGATTTTTCATTAAATTTTCTTCTCATGCTACAAAAATCTCAGCATCAACTAAATGTAACTATATACATATGTACAGTGGCGGACGAAAGTATTCGTACAGTGAGGATATTATAAAAAAGATAACTGTAACTTGTAAATGAATAACTTTATTTCAATGAATTTTTTACAAAATTTAAAGTAATATTCAACATAAATACGTATAAAGATAAAGTTTATATTCCGTAATTTACTAACTAATTTTAACAAGTTACAATTATCTCTTTTATAATTCCCTCACTGTACGAATACTTTCGTCTACATGATTTCATTTATTTATTTTTATCTCTTATTTTTCATCTCATACATTTCATTTATTGAACTGCATTAACAGGTAATATGGAAATCCAAAAATGTATATTTCCATAAACATCTTTAGGCTAATAATAAGTAGTGGGAAACGTTGCATAACCTAACCAAAATAAAAAACGTAACCAATTGGCCATCTTCCTGGTTGCAATAAATTAAAACAGAAGGACAAAGATAACATCGGCCTCGTTCGACGATCCTTTCGCCGTCAAATAGACAGCTTAGTTGGTTCGGATGAAAGCGGTTTAACCCCCTTCAGGGGGGCGGAGGGATGCACCCTCGAATATAGTTCTCGACGTAGCGATCTTATCACGGGTAATCTCACTTGGAGCACTTCCGGTCGATCAGTCGGCACCGTGGTCGTCGCCGTCGGCACCGCCACTTTCCTCCTCGCTATCTGCAACTTATCTGAACGATTTCTTCCACCCCCCGAAACCCTCCCTCTCCTCACATTATGAATCTCGGTGCTCGGGCAGTGGACACCGAGCACTGAAAACTTCCCCCGAAGCACAGTTATCGAGAAGTGGACTCTCAAGGGACACCCGGTGACTTCGATATCTCCACGGAAACCGCTCGAAGCATTAACCTGCACTCGTTAAGGCGGCGAACGAGGCGAAAGGAGCGGAGAGGATGGAAAAGGGAGAGCGGAGAGCAGTGGAGAAAGCGAGAAGTCCGAGTCGATGGGAAGGGTGATCGCAAATTGAACGAAGCCCCGTGGGCACGCTATGACGAACCGATGGGGGATGAAACGGCTAGACCCGAGCCAGATATACCCCTGCGATCGGGCAACGGGGACGGTGGAATGCGGAAAAAAGGAACAGGGATACGATGTAATGGTGCTCCTTTGAGAGGCGGAATCGGTGCTGGGATGTCAGTCCCACGGGATTCCTCAATCGGGGTGCGGCTGAAAATTTTAAATGAAACACTGTTCAGGTATAGTGTAGCCACGGTATGCGGTACGCATGATATACAGACAGTTGCGTAGCAACAATAAATTCTACTTATTTTTCGTTTGGAAAGTTAATATTTTTTCGTAGCTGCAGTTCGCAGCGGTTTGCCATGAAGCTAGTAATTCCAGCGGCCGATGCTCTTTATTTGCTGCATGTGTAAAGCGGCATACACACAGTGAAACGTATTGCTATGTATCGACATCTAGGTTTCATGAAACTGCATCAGTTTCAGTTCGTCTCCGCATCACTGATTCTTGATACTTTGTGATCCGAAGCTAACGTTGAAACACGTTTTTAAACATGTCTCTAAAATAATTTGTAACTCATTGACGTTACAAGAAAATTGCTCAATGAAATAAATTTTGTATGGAGGGCTTCATAAGATAAAATATTTATGCGGGTCACAATTTAAAATATCGAACACATATTCATTGAAAAATCAATATTAGCTGGGCTGTGAATAATTCAGTGTTATAAATTATTCAGAAAATTGTTTATGACGCGAATGATATTGACTTTTCAACCCACGTGTATTAAATATTTTTTATTCAGATTCTTGAACACTGTCCCCTCTGTAAGTCCTTAACACTTTATTATGGCAGCCTGTATAAAGTTAATAATAATTATTGCAACCCTACAGATTGTGAAAACAAAGTATTTAGAATTTACGTAGTAGATAGTAGTGGATAAACTGAATACAAAATCTAAACCGAGCTGTAAACAATTTGGTGTTGAAATTATTTAAAGTGTTTGTAACTCAAATAATATTGACTTTTCGGCCATCATATATTCGACATTTTTTATTCAATTTATCATGTACAATCTATCCTTTTTTTACGTGGGGGAAACCTTCGAAAGACACTCCGGAAGGTCACCTTGAAATCTTCCAAAATATGACCCACATCAAAAATTGAATATATTTATCGTATGAAGTATTCCAAACACCACGTGTTTCATTAATTATCTTTTTCTACCATCAACGTGTTACAAATTATTTTAGTTTCCAGTTTCTAGTGACTTACCCTATATTTACAGAAAAAGAAAGTGAGATTCGTATTGTTCTGAAACTAAAGAATGACACCTGATCCCATGGATCGTACTGTCCAAACCCGGCCATTGATACCGACTTTTTTAACGAAGCCACAGAAGTTTCTGTGAAGGTTAAAAAGTTTCGGGGAGTTTTTTCCACGCTCGATTGAAATGGATCGAGTGTCGAGATGGTCGTCGATTAGTCAGTGGTATTCTTGTGCGAGTTTATCGAAGGGGAGAAAAAAAAGGATTGACTTTCAGACGACTGTTAAAGCCTCAAGCTTCTCCGAGTACCATGAAATACTCTGCCGTAGTCCTTCAAGAATAAACCGAAAGAAAAGCAGCGCACCTTTTCCAAACAAAAAAACATAATCAAAATTTTAACTGACCTCATGACTTCACTTTTACTTCAGAATTATTCAAGAGCTTCACTATTAATTGTTCACAAACCAAATAATTTACTTCTTACAAGTTAGAAGTTTTATTATTATTTTACTTACAAAACAGACCATTATGTACAGATCAACGTTACTTTGAATAGACGACAGAAAATTGTTTTTTTATTACTTTAATATACTTCATTTTTTTTAAATACGCCCCCCACACATTTTATGAACCCCACATTACTTATTAAAACATTCCACTGATGCCAACCTTGTGCATTAGATTTTCGAATTACCACAGGAAATTCGGTTTGAGTTTGTCACTGACGAAAAAACCGCACGGTCCAAATTGGTGTACGATGGACATTTAATACCTTGTCAGAATAAAACTGATATATTTGGAACATGTGAAGGTGCAAATGCAGTCTTGTTGAAGTGTTATTTATTTTACTGCATTAACATAGAAAATACGGAAGTCTAGAAATGAGTATTTGCATAAACGTTCGCTGTCTAGTAATAAGTAAAATAAGAGTTAAAGGATGTTCTGAACTAAACTTTGAAACCGGATGCTGTGGAGTCTAGCGGCCTTCCTGCCAGTAGAAAATTATTTCATTATCAGACCGGGGCGGACAGGGTGGCGTACATCAGATTCCAGCGGCGTCGTGTCCCGTTAACGCCGTTGGAAAATAATTTCAATGGGATCCGCGCCAAGATTCTCGGGTAGGCTGAAAGTGCAGTGTAATCTGCATTGTATTATAGCTTGCGGCTGTGTTAAAGCTGCCTCTAGGCCGATAAGAAAGTTCGCGTGGCGCCGATGGAAGAAATTTCACTGAACCGGAGGCAATGGTATTCATCACGGTACACATTTCGAGAATCTTAACGAGAACGATATCGAATATCTCTCGATTGCGGAAAAAGTAGCAGAACACTGGTTTAGCACATCGTGGCACGAGATGAGCGAGGGCACAAGAAATATACGTAAAAAGAGGTTCTATTTGGTAGACAGGGCGTCCCGGTTTTGTTCCGTTAAACCGTGTCAGTGTATTTATAAAAAGATATAAGTGGAGCCCCTGGCAAATAGTTTTCGATCGAAGACAATAATAGGGACGGACTTGGAAAAATTACAGTCTTTGAGATACAAATAGATGGTAAAGTAAGATTAGTCTGATATAAAGTAAATAATAAAAAAATAATACGAATTTTCGTGGGAAGAAAATTCAGCAATAGTCTACCAAAATCTTATAGCATCAATGCCACAACGAATAAAATAAGTTATACACGGACGTGAAAACATTACAAAATATTAAGTAAAATAATCTTTATCTCCTTGTAAATTTATGTTAACAAATTTGATCGATTACTTTTTTCCAGCACCGCTGCCGCCCAATCACTATTATCCATGTAACATTTTGTTTTCTCACTTTTTTCTCTTTGATAATAAACGAAAATTTTCACTTTTTTATTATTTACTTAATATCAGGCTAATCTTACTTTACCATGTGTTTTAAATAAATACAATAGTTTTTTGTACCTCAAAGACGTCAATGTTTTCACTTACTTCTGTGATAATGCGTTCGATTGAAAACTTTTTGCCAGGGGTGGTAAGAAAGGTTGTACAAATATGCACTCATAAGGGCTCTGTTAGAAACTTATAATAAAAATATGAAATGTACAGTAACGAAGTGTTCTTACATGGAGTAGGGTAAGAATAGTTCAATGATATTTGCGTAATGATTTTATGGAGCTATGTTAGCTGCATGAGGGTGTCAATGAAGGTCAGATAGAAGAATTAATAAAATATTCATTAAAATGAAACAGATTCATTGTGAAATTCGTATAACAGTTAATTCGTTTGTACTCACAAAAATTGTAAACATTTTCAAATGTAAAAATAGTAATAAGTTTTATAAACAGGGCTATTTTTGCAGTTTCACATACATAAACACACGACAAATCAATACAGTAGGTGAAAAAACACTTCTAAACCAAAACAAAATTTAATCTCTTTAATTATTATACATTCAACTATAAAATATCAACAGCTAAGTATACATATTTGCATAAATATCGGCAGTCTGACGATAAACGAAAACTACATTGTTTACTTAGATCGAGTACAATGATTGAACATGGTTTCACTATACATATATAAATTAGATAAGTACTATCATACCACCCTCACACTATATGATATTGCTATTATATCCCATATTTTCGTTAGAACTCTTTAACAAAGCATATACGGGCATATGATTGTTGATTGATTTCTGCTTGTAGAACATACTGGCACAGTTTAATAGGAGAATCCTAGGACACCCAGTATACAGTGAATGTATGCATACAGACATCTAGAAAAGTGTACTTATGTAGTGATAGGATTGATCTGTTCTTACACAGGAAAATATCAATTATATTCGAAATCAAACAACTTACAACAAAGTTTGCCTTGTCATATAATTTTATCACGTTGACTGTCACAGTGAAAACTCCCATACCTGGTCTGACATGCCATAATATCCCATTTCAAATACACAGCTCGAAAAAAAAGAATATGCAAATATTGAATTGCACAGTCTGCAGTTTCTACTTTTATTAGAATATTAATTATATTCAGTATTTTAATACAATTAGTAATTATGTAATTAAATATTATTTAAAGCATCGGCCCGCGGAGATCCTTATGGCAGTCAACGTGTTAATTATTATGAAAGTGTGTAAATGAGTTGCTTGTCGTTCAGAGAAGAATCAGTGCCGGCATAGCAGGATTCATATGAAGTGCTTTCTTTGTATTTTTATGAAATGTCCATTCCTGAAATAAAGTTTGTATATTTTATCTAATGAGTGGAATTTTGCTTCGAATAGATCGTTGCGGCCAGGTTGAAATCGGACAGGAAGGAGAGAGAAAGAAAATGAAGGAAAGGGCAAAGAGCCAAAAATATTATTCAATTAGCTGATGAAACGAGCCAGAAATTCGTCAGGCCGTATAACCTGGCCCCGAGAATTTAATTCATAATATCGTCTCGCGATTCGCGAGACGAACAGGTGAAGCCCCGGCGGTAGCTGCATTGTCGGTTTAATTAAATAAGACAGCTGTTCTCCGAGACATAGAAGTTTATCGGCTCGAAAATTTACGTTCTATTTCCTTTTTCATAACTTCCATTCGCCCCTTTCCTATGGCTGTCTTACGAAATCGGAAAGTGATCTAATTTTCCGCCCTATAATTAAACCCTCTTCTACCATTCGGGATTAAAGTTGTCGAAAATTCTGCTTCCGTAGAGTTGCTGTTTGAGATCGTAATTTATTGGGCGCATTAATGCGTAAGTCAATCAATTCGAGAATCGAACGGGCGAATTTGGAAACTGTGTGCTTCAGTTCATAGTAAATTATAATATTGCAACTGTTAAACTTCTACAGATGCAGTTAGAATTTTACACTGAGATTCCAAATTTATAATATTTAATAATTTTAAATAATTAATCGAATACCACTAATGAAGAAAATTTTGAGTGCCTGATAGTAAAATACTTTCATTCAACGTTTACTGTGTACGGTATTTAGAACTTATATAGTATATATCATTTTTAATAATGAATAAAAACTCGACAATTTAAGCTTGTTATTTTCTAATTAGTTTGAACAGTGTAGATGCAATACTTCGTAGAAGGAATTACTAACTTTTAAAGTTCACAGTGCCTAGGTAAAAAAATAAAAAGGTCATTATAATACTGTGTCATAAAATATAGTCAATCAGTTAATTTGAATGTAAAAGGCGGTTAGAGGAACGCGTGGAAGAAATAGAGCCTGTAAGTGATATTGGATTGCCCATAGTCGGACACAAGAACGTCCACTGCATCAGATGATATATCCACGCAGCCTCTCTATAATCCATTACCTGTTATTCTCGATTATATTCTCTATTATCTATTATTCCCTATCTGTATAGAGTATAAGTCATTTCAACCGGCACGTTTATTGAATTTGCCCTTTGAATACATATGAATAAATAAAGCGGTAAGTCGCCGATAGACCAGATATGAAACTTATAAAATATACCATTGAATGAAAATATAAGAATGCATACGATTTTGATGACTGGATTGCGGATGTTTATACAGATGTACATTTTTACAGATCAATATTTTTTATGCTAATGCTCTTATAGAAATGAAACTTTCACAAAATTGTATTTTACTCTGTAAATGTTTAAAACATTTACTTCTTAGTCTTTTCACAGTTTTAAATGTGTGTTTTCAGATATTTGTATTTTCAGACATTACGTTCCAAATTTCTAGAACATGGGGCGATGGAAAAGTATTAGTCCAAAAATATTGTAAGTGGTCCCTACATTTCGAGCGACTGTAAATTTGAACTGCTAGCTTCTGATATTTCTCATTGTACGTGTTAATTTAATGATCTCAGTCGCTTTATTATTATTATACAGATTCCTGTCCTTTTACAATAAAACGCTTCTAACATGAATTGTAAAATTTGCAATAAACGAACGAACGTACATAGGTTTGACTAGAAGGAATTCGACCTGGTGGCGAGCGATTTCAAAACGTCGACACTTCATGGAGGTGGTTTAAAACTGTCGACAAGGTTACCGAATTATAGTCCGAACGTGTTAACACGCTCTCGCACTAGCGACGAGAATGCGCGCGATTCCTCTCGCGATTCGAAGCGTCGTGTAAATCTTCGCGAGCTTGACTGATGTTTATAGACAGTCCGTGTATTGTCGATACAGTGTAATAAATAATCCCGACTTTTTTCATCGGTGCTGACAAGCCTGGACATCGATCCAGCACTGCAGCTTTGTTTTCGAAAAAGCTTACGTGTTGTTTCGAAAAGGCGATACGATGACCGATCGAATTTTCTGCTAATGAAAAATACTGAATCTCATGGAACGTTGTTGTTAGCTTCACGTAAATGTTAAACAGCATAGCACGTGTGATTGCAAATATCGGGAAATCTTAACAGGGATTAAGTGAAAATTGTAGCTATTCAAATTTATTCAATTACATTTAATATCTGTTTCTAATTGTTGGAGTATGATTACAATTTTATGACATAGAAAGGAAAAGACTGGCTGTTCAAATATTCATTGTGCAGTTCTTAAACATATTTAATACTCATCAAAGGAAATAGAAACGTGTCAGCAAGCAGATGTCAGAAAATTCAATCATTTTAACGTTAGAATGTCGTAAGATATTCAGCTCATAGCCATGTTGGCTATAGCACTACAAAAACATCTGTAATTATATGAAAGAATGTCGGTGATCTTGAAAGAACCTCCGAGGACATTTTTTAATACCACCACGTGCAATCCTTTTAATGATTTCTCAATATCTTCAATAGCATCGTCGATATTTAACATGCTCATAGTAAACAGACCATCTTGCATACGTTCTATTGTAGAATTTATTTAGTATGAACCCAATATTAGTGGGAAGTGAATTGTAAGGAAAGCAGATCGGAATATGGAACACAAGGTGATTAATTAGTGATACTTTAATTAAACTACGTATATTTCATTATAAATTAATTACACTAAGTGGTTCTGTAATTAACTCTTTCTCTGACTCTTAACTCTGCATTCTTTTACATTTCTCAACCAAGTAACTCTTTTTCCATTCGCTATCACATTACATATTTCGCCCTCAGTCGTTCTTTCTATGTTTCATCTTAAACCAGTGATGGTCACCGGAGCTGCGGCCTTCCCCCACTCTAGGTCCATTCCCCTCATGTAGTCTGTTATCTGTGACGACGATGGACCGAGGGGAAACGTGGAGCAAATAGGAGGGAGCTAAAACAAGAGGAATAGACCCAGAGTGAGGGAAAGCCACAGCTCCGGTGACCATCACTGGTTTAAACCTCGTATGGATTCCTAAAAATCGCTCATTATCAGTCACATTCGTCCCACGATCATTTTCCTCCACCTCACTATCCTTGCTGCTCAGTTCCAAACACTCCTCATTCACACCTGAGCCTCCTGAACTTCATTGCATTCCCCAGCCAATACATACATTTCAATGCCAGTTTATACAAATCCAAACATTCTTCGCGCCACCTCGTCTCGACCCCACTTACACTTGTTAGTCAAAATGCTCGCATACCCTACAATATTTATTTACCGAATTAATAATTGCTTGCTGGTTAACTTCTAAATGAAAAAAAATCCAATGTTAAAAACAATCAATGATTTACCAACAACCCAGAACTAATTCTGTAACAGATTCGTATCTCAGCTCATTGTCAGGGAGGGATCGAAATAAAAATTGTCCAAATTACGGTGCAGTCGGTACAACTAATTTGTACGACTGTAGATGGATTCGTTGAGGACACTGTCGAGTGGAATTCCAGTGAGGGTATCGTCCATCGTAACGCGTCCGGTCCGCTCGTTCCTTTCTCGTTCTCATCAAATTACCACTAGAGAAATAAGGGTTTGTTTATCTACGTGACTACGTGTCTGAAAAGTCACTTTGATTAAACGTGCCGATTAGCCGACGAGACGTCGCGATAAATTGAAGAGAAACACTCGGCCTACGCCAATTATGCGACACCATCCCCGTTGCCACCGTGATTCACCTTCCTTTGTTTCGAATGGTACGCATCGTTAAACCTGGCGCCCGCCGTGGAGACCAGGTAGAAAGAAATACGTTTTCGTTTCATTGCGCGATTAAACCGCGCCCCGTCCGCATATTCGAGGGCGATGCTTTCTTTCCGTTCGATTAATCCCGCCCATGAATGGCCAATGTTTATAAATTGCCAGGATTTATAAGCGGTGCCATTCGATTGTTTATCCCTTAACAACTCCTACGGAAATACGAATTGAGATTTTTAAAGCAGCATCGTATGCTCGAACAGATTTTAAAGCGCGACTGCGATCTCAATTATTTTCTCCTGAAGAGAGCTTCACGTTCGCGCGAGGATGGAATTTGTGAAATTACACCTGCTGCGAGATTCTCTAAGAAGGAGAAGTAATTAAAGGCTGGCAGGTGTCGCGAACGGTCCAAGCGAAGGAAGATTCTCTATTTTCATCGAAATACTTGATCACGATCGATAATTAACATCGTCTATCTCGACCAAGAGAGAAAACATGAGACCAAATGAATTCATTGTTTCTTCTACAATGTAATTTACAGATTGTATATCGATGTTACTATTTGCATACTCTGAACCACGTCGAAAATAATCGTGAAATTATTTTTAACCATATGGATTGAAATAACGTCTCTCACATGTGATAGCTACTTTGGGATTAAAGGAGATGAAATTGCACGTGTCCCACACAGGTTACGAGACTTGTTTTAGCGATTCACGTTCCTTGATTAAAATTTTTTAAAACAACTTCGGGTTGTGTACTCATTTACTATACTTTACTTGATTACCGCATCAATACTACGACTGATTCTCGCTGTACAGTATTCTAATTTAAATTGTCAAAGGAGAAGCACTCAAATTCGACTTCCATCCATCATGCTTTTAGTTGATGCATCACGATTCGGTTACACTTTTATATCAACAAATTCTGATGAATATTTTGTATCTATCAAACCATCCACTTCATTTGCACCAACCTAATATAATCGTCAGTCCATTAAAACATAGTCTGATTCACGACAGTCGGAAATAAGTTTCACAGCGTTTGACTTGATCCACCGGGTCACAGATGGTCCCTGGGCATTACTTATCACCGGTGTTCAAGACAGAGCTGTTCTTAGGCTTTTAATACTGCGTTAACGTCGCCACGCATTGCGGTCACGACGGTTCTGAATTATAGCCCCGGCGTATCTTCAGAATGCCAAATAACGGTGCCATGTGAAGGCCAGGTGTTTTGTCAGAGCTCGCGAGCGGAGTAATTAAAGAGAATACTCCGCTCCAGCGAACTTTTCAACCGACGACGTCATTTGCAACAACGATAAAAGCGAACTTGCTTGTCCCCGAGAGCACACTTTCATGCACGGACGTTTTCTTTTTCTCTGACACGCAAATGATTCGCGACGATCGCCGACGCGACGAGGACGCACTCCGTGAAACTTGCACGTTCGTTCGTTTGGTAGTCTTTCGTGTACTTTTGTCAATGCTACGTTTCTCGTTATCGGTGGCACGATGTTCAAGAACATCTTTTCATTCGAAACCGTCGGGTTAGGTTAAGATCGTTCCCGTATCTTACGCCGAGCTTTATTCCACGAGATACTCCGCATCGGGACGGCGACGTCTTAAGGCTTTCGTTTGTTCGAATATTTTATAATGTATTGAAAAGAAACAGAAAATATCGCGGGGCTTCAGCTAAAGAGAATGTGAAATGCATTTTTCTGTTTACATTTCCAGGGGATAATACGCTCGCGTTCCGTTCTAATTTGCATCGCAATTTTTCAGGACAAACACGCGCCATCGTTCAACTTTATACCTTCGGATTTTCATTCTAATTCATGTAGAACCGTGCCGGATCCTCGATAGAATTTCATGTTTATTTTCGCGTTCCAAAGAGCCAGCCGCATTTCGAAATGCTTTTATCTTTACGCCTACGCGCGGCGTGTTATCTTGTTCGCGATTTCCATGCGATCCAATATAAAATTTTTTTTTTATTCATCTTCCGGTCAATCCCCACAATTCCTTTTTTCCCTTTGGACGTTTTTTACACTGGATCTGCGCGAACCATCGACTGTATTTGCTTTTTGTATATCGAGGGAAGAGAAACAGATTCGCTTGTCTTTATTTTTAATTCGTGCGAAATGGAGAAATTTGCAATTTCTTCATTTACAGTTAATCTTCCATTCATTTTTCGTTTGGTGAACTCAGTTCACTGTATAAATTTTTTCCGAAATTTGCTTATGAGCATGTATCACACGATGAAAAATTGTTACCAGTCAATCATATTATTTCTGACAACTGTATCAGAGCATCGAAAATGTGGATGTCGTTGGTAAATTATACAAGTTTAGTAAACTGATTTTTACTGTTAATTATCTTGAGGTAACTGGTTCTTAGAGAACATTAAAAATATGGCAAAATGCACACAAAGTACTTGTTATTGTATTAAACGAAAATTCTCTCGTTCAAACAGTTATGTCGACCTACTATTACAGACACACCGAAACTGACAATGAGTTGCCTTCAAGGCCGTCTCTCGTTTATCTAAACTCGTCAAAATATAATATTATCTTACTATTATAATAGAAAAACAGAGTTTGTTTGTATATTCGCAAAAATTTCAAAATATCGAGAAAGAAATAGGACTATTTTGTGTCGGCGTGCAGTCCACGGGGACATAATTTACGCACCGCCGCTAGGTGGCAAAGCTCGGTGTCCGCGCGCTCGAAAGAGAATTCATCCGGCTAGAAGATACAAGGAAAAAACATAATATTTCAAATTCTGTACGCAGAAAAATCGCGGGCGAAGTCGCATCCAGGGCATGCTAGTATTAGATAAAATATCTACCTTTATAATACGTACAGGTGAAACATATCCCATTTCTGACGTCCTCTTTTAAAAAATTTGAATAAAAATGGTAAACAATGGGCATGGTGCAGTAGACCAAAGAAAAACATAAATCACCTGTGAAAGGGACTGGACTTTCTACCTGTAGAATAGATCTAATAACAAAAGTACAATTGCATGTCCTCCAAATATTTTTGCCGCTTGTGTTTCAATCACTGTGCCCCATTCGATTTGCAACTCCAGCTGTTTGTATTCATTCATATTTCACGCAGTCTCCCGAGCTCAGTGTGTCGATTTTTCTACGTGGCGTTCGTCTTTGGCACTGAATCATCCTAAAGCTTCCATTCACTGTACACACCAGGCGTTCGTTGTACATCAAGCGCATAAAGTGCGCGTAAATCGATCCACGGCAGGTTTTGACATCAGGACCAGCCGAGGATATCCGGTTGCTTCGATAAATCGTCGTCCATTGTTCGGGACGATGGATCTAGGACGATTGTTCCGTTTTGGCACAGACACCGTGAACCTGCTGCGGCCTCGTTATTCTTTTCATTGGCGCGTTTTTGCCTATCCGCTTGCATATCATTTCATTCCATTGACCGTGAAGGTGGCAAACCGGAGGGAATCCTTTAGCAATCAGCGTCTGATATTTCGTCCTTTCATCCGCCACCATTATGTTCGATCAGAATGTTTCTTTATCTTGACTTCGACTGTTCTTCTGAAACTTCTCGAATACTTTCACAAACTTTCACTATTTGTAGAATATAACGGAGGCTACATCGCTAGAGATAAAAGTTTAATTATACGGAGTGAACCGCCTGACGTGATCGCTTAAAATTATGTTCTGTTGTTACTTGACCGATTGAAATTTTTTTATCTTGAATAAAATGGTTCAGATAGGTCTTCAAGACGATTATATTACATTTTCCATTAATCATTTTCTTTTTCAAAGTTTTCAAGGCCATGTTTAATTTTTCATAAATGATCCTATAATTCCTTTACGCAGATCCTTTAGCTAATATTCATATGAGATCGACCAGCATCGTAAAATATTTTTTTTCATCTGAATAAAGGAAACAGTAAAAATGAATATCCGAGTGGAAAGGAATTTTGTACCATTCGACGTTGTTAATAGAGTAGTACTAGTCTTTATTAATATTTGACATATATGTGACTAAAAGCAAAAATAAACAAAAGAATAAAGGGAAAATATCAACAATTTATTGAAGGTGACCTTGAAAAAATGTAATTAGATGATCTTGAAGGCCTCTCTGAACCATGTTATTCCAAGGAAAAAAAAATCAATCCGACTAGTAACAACAGAATAATTTGAGGTGGTCACAACAGACAATTCATCCTGTAGATTGTTTTTACAACTGCAATCTAGTACATCCTCGCATTGTGTTCCTATTTTTTCTAAATTTTGTCTATCAGGATATATAAACCTTTCGTGTAGCATACGTATCAAATATGTGTTTAACAAAGACATTTTATTATTGTTTTTGTTACTAAGTCAGTTTATTAGTGGTGTATGCAAAATTGTTTGTAGAAAAGTGCCCTTCAGTTACCTTTCCATAGTGTCACATTTATGAACTTAGGCATAGTAGTATTGCAACAGTACTGACAGAGTAGAAACATCCAGATTAATTAAAGTAGAGATATCTAGATCAGACAGTTCAAGGTCACAATCCTACGTACATGTCGACTACGTTTTTCTCATTCGCTCATGTATTCACTGTGGCATTCTCGAATTAAAAAAGGAAAAGCTGCCTCATAGACGAGGAAAATGTTACCTTTAGAGACCTAATTTATGTCCTTGCATAATATAACATGAGCTGACATGCACAGGTTTCTTCTACTGCAGTCTGAAAGTAACAATAGGCCAAACATTTCGCCTCCCCTTCATGAGTCTAGATATTCACGAATTTCAGAAAGTACACTGTGCAGTACTTGAAGAATACTTACGCAATATTCTGTAACTAATGTATAAATTATTATTGAAAGATCATTAACATTTCGATTGACGCGCTCTTACCAATCGACGTACACATAATTTGGTTTCAGTATCCACGAAAGTGAGATACATAAATAAATCCTGCGACGATGAGTTCCTCATACTTCATGCTTTCGTCAGTGACCATTGTTTCGTCTTCTCGCTTCGAGACGAAGGTACCATGATCCTTTGAACACAAAGCTCCAAGTTCGAGGCGATTGCCTGGCAGATTGAGTGGAAAATGTCTAGCTAAGAACGTCACCCCCTTTCCCTATCTTTCTTCTCGACTTTTCTCCTCTGTCCTATGTCCATCTTCGTCCCTTCGTGGCCCAGTCATTTTTTCTCTCGTTCTTTGTGGCCACGTCGCTCCTCCTCGTGCCGTTTCTAGCAACGGAGAAGAAAACCTGACCTCGACCTCTTTTGTTCGCGGTTTTTTATCTCCCCCTGAACGTCCGTCCAATTAAAGGGAAAGTTCTGGCCCACGACTCGTTCCACGGAACACGGGTTTCCAACGTGTTTTCCACGATTTCCCACGGAAAACTCGTCCCCGAACACCTTCCTTCGATTAATTTAGCCGGCGCGTTGAAAAATTGATTTTCCTGCTCACCGTTCCGCTCCATACCGGCTCCATTAGTAATCAATTATCGACTCCATCGCATTTGTACAGTTTTTAATTAGTAGATTGGTCCTTGAGCGTTCCAATTTTTTTGTTGATGGAAAATTTAAATTTATTTTCATTCGATTTTATTTGTGGGGCTTAGTGATTCATTAAATGGTGCTTAGGAGGTCTAGTAGCCTGACATACAGCTAGTCGCATGATTTATACCTGTTCAATTATTAGGTACTGTAATTTAAACTTCTGTAGATTCTGTAAAGTAGTCATTAAGTAATGTGGAATATATATTCGTTATATTAAACAAGATTTACACGAAATTTGTACGGTAATAGATTAAATTCCCTGAATGACGTTGGTCTGATCGGAATGGCCGATATTGTGGAACCAAACGGAAATAATAAAGGGTATACCTCTTGGCTTACGATTTAATTGACCACAGAGCACGCTGTAGTTAACTACTTAAATGGCACGGTCCTTTGATAAATAATCGCAGAGTACGCTGTAGTCAATTATTTAAATGGGTCGGTCCTTTGGTGAAAAATATATATGCGGACGTATAATTTACTATTAACAATTTACTAGCAATGAAAGGAGTTACTTTTAGTTTAATTTTCTGGAATTAATCCAATACATGAAGCATAAACCTTGTTACAAGTGTGACTCATTGGCATAAAGCAATGTATTAATAAAAGTTTACCAATTTTCAGTTATCGAAATACCATAAAACTATTATACTATTCCATACTAATTTATATTATTTTCTTTTTACTGCATTTTCCTCATTTTTATTCGTACAATATATTCGTGCAGTTTGACTGTTTTATTAAGAAATTGTAATACGTTGAGGCGCAATGGTGACTTCTTACCCTGTAAACTGAGATTTCTGAATAGTCAAATATCACGACACATCAAGCTGTGTAATTTTTATCATTTCAACGACTGTGTCCAGAAATCTCAGGTAAACGCGCCTCAAAAACATTGCCAGCGGTTACGGCGGCGCGACCTTTTGAGTTTTTCCACCCGGCCTTCACACCCCCGGGTATGCGAGTGCGACCTAGATGATCGGCGATGCACTGCACGCTGATTGATCGCACTAAGCTACCGAAAACAGTATAAAGACCGACAACTTTTGTATAGAAAAGATTTTCACACCAGCACCACGCCGAGACAGACCTTCACGCTGCCCAAATTTGTAACCACATCAAGCAGTCTCATACACAACAATAAACCATACTACGTACCACAACTCTCATAATATTCATCATCTCTACGTTCAACCTACTCACGCGCCGTTAATTCAGCAGGTGGGTGTACTAGTGTACTCTTCCCAATCGCGGCGAAGAACACGGTACGCAACATAATAAATATCACTACTATTATAATCAGCAGACTATATTCGAGATTTTGAAAACGTTTCATAGGATGAAGGAAACGTGGTTTGCACGAACAATGAAAATGATTATCAAATGATCGGAATTCAAGCGCAGTCTCTGCGTCCTTCGGCTAATAGAGACGACGCTTAAACTCGTCGTCGAAGCTGAAATTTCATCGGGAACAACGGGAACGCTTATGGCTGAGGAATCACGTGCATTAATGGATTAACCATCTAACTGTCTGCTCGTAGGATTTAATTAACCGCCACGTTGAAGCGAAACGCGTTGCGGCCGCAGCGGAATTATCTCGCGAAATCGCCAAAGCGAAACGGAGAAAATTAATGGCGATAGATTAACGAATTTCTGTAGACACAGGTCCAGCGGATTCGGGAGATATCGGTGCGAGCCGATGCAGATTTTTTTATGATACTATAAATTCTCGCGTCGGGCGGATCCGACCGGAACTGGCGACGGTGGCAAAAATATTTTTGCGAAATATGCCCGACTATAAAGTTCGACCGCAATTTATCGGCTCGCGGCGAGTTATCCTGACTGTAGACGCTAAGTTAATGTCGATGATAACGTAAGAGAATGAAGAAGATTTATGTGGCTCGTTTGATCGCATTATCAACCCCCGAATCCAGGCGAAGACCGGGGGGGGGGGGGGGGGGGGGGGGGGGGGTGCAAGTTAAAAATCATTTACAACGCTTTTGCTTCCTGATGAGTCATTCAACTGGAATCGTGTTCACCACCTGGATCTGCGTATTTAACGCTTTGTATATGAAGATTTTTGTCTCGTGACACGAAAATATCTTATCTTACGAAATATCTTATTGTGGATCTCGACCTTAATTTCGGTCCACTTTTGGTGGCCTTGAAAGAGAATCTATTGTTGAACAGTTCTTGAACAGATCTTTTAATTTTTTATTTAGATTTACAAGATGAACTTTCTGTGTGAAATATTATCTATACTTAGTAGAGCGTTAGAATGTTATATTGTGTATTTCTGGGTATTTTGTATATCGTATATTCTGAAATGGTGGTAATCTTTTTTCAAATTGAGTTTTTACGAATACTATGATGAGAAGTTTTCAATTGTAATTATATGTTATCGGATCTTTCATGAAATATTTTGCTATCTACCGGATCAACAGAAAAATTCAAAGATGAGAGTATATTTCTAGACTTGTAGCCACTGGACATGTTTTGATCTGCTTTTACTGCAGTTTACTGAATTTACTGAAATAGTTTGCCTCGTAAATTTCAGGTATAAACTATCGTATTTACATTAGGAAGCTTTTACTTATTGACGCGACCTATTTCTTCTTTGGTTTTCTTCACCCTGAAGAACGATAAATACGCAGCTTTTACTGACTGCATTGCAATGTCGATTAATTTAAATATTTATTGTAGAAGATTTGCGCTTTCTTCAAGGATTGAGAAGGAAAATTAGGTCCAATATATTCCAAGACTTTCAACGCACACAGATTTCAGAATACTTTAAATGTTTCAAACAGATTGTGAATTAGATAAGAGGAATCGTGATGTCTATTTTGGGGGCACGAAAATCAGTAGAAACGAACATGAATTTCTAAGAAGAGGTCCAACGAGAATGTACACAAATTAGAACGAAAATTCTGGCCATATAGTTGAACGATATCGCGTGTGCTTGTTTTGAAAAGTTTGGAATGCAAGTCGGAGCGAAACGCGAACGTATTATCCGCGAAGAAAATCAACAGAAAAATGGTCGCGATCATGAATATTTAAACATGCAATATTTGCGTTTCCGTTTCAGTATTATGGAAGTTCGTCTGTGATTTACATACTTGAACGAATAATCGAAGGATATCCTTTATACCGGTATTATCGAAAAGTTTCTGTTAAGGATCGTACCACTGAAAAAGATCAGAGTGAATATTATGTCATGAAGAACAATACCCCTCATAGATTGAAGTGTAATTATCTTCTTTAGAGGTACTGGCACACATGTGTATGCGTAATTGATTTTTTTAAATTAAAATATTTGTGACATAGGTGTAAAGTCTGATCGGCACACTTATACAGATTATGCGTTGAGAAATTTCTGAGTATTTTCAACTATTTCTTTATATAATAGTTTTAAGTGTATAGGGAATCAACTTTGTTCTCTAGCCTCAATAATTTCGTCCCTGAATCGGGCAAGGAAAAATTCACTTCAATACAACAAGAAGATTCACAGATCACAAAAATATGACGTTCATCAATGATCAAACTCACCCCTTCCGTATGATCGTATAGTCGAAACGAAAAAGCTCGTCTTTGGTTAATCCAAGAATATCCTTCGTTAACGGTTCAAATTTGTCAAACGCGACTCCTTAGGGGATCGATCAATTTACGCCGGTTACCCCGCTAGAAACATAGGGATCCCCGAGAAAAGGGACTTTACAACAGCACGTGTTTATTACAAGCTTCGTACGTGAATGTAAGGATAGAAAGACTGAAAAACGTAACGAGAAACACCAGGATCATTAAAATTCGATCATTAAGTAACTTTGCGATTGAAATACAAAGACAGGTTCGCGGGGCACAAAGGTAGCTTCAAAATCTATAAAATCTTCAGAGACGTTATGCTAGTAATTAATGATGGGTCGACACGAACGAAGAATAAAGCTGATGGAAAGGTCGGTGTGTGCTTTCCAAAAAACCGACCATCGATCTTGCGACGCATCCACCTCGTGGCATAGTGCAGCAAGACGGAACGTCAGAGAAAGGTAGAACGACAGAGATGGTCAGAAAGACAGAGAATGACAGAATGATAGAGGCAGACAGAAAGTCATAGAATGACAGAACGACACGGAAAGGCAGAACGTCAGAAAATGACAGAACGACAGAAAATGACGGAGCGATACAGAGAGACAGCAAGGCAGAGAAACTTGCCCTGAAACCTAGCTCGTCTTCTCCATATCTTGGTTGCACTTCGTCTTACGCCTGTGGTTCCCTGCTAATGGACGTTCACGTAGAGTAATTAGATATGGAAACGTGAATTGCCTATTATTAATCAGCCGTCCAATCGTCCGATTGAACATTGATTGCGTCGATTAGACTTCTGTTCCGGATTTCGGTTCAATTACAACGGACCGACCGGCCAGATACCGGCTTAACCGCGTTTCCATCGAACGACCCTTCGCTCCCGTCTGCTGCCCGACCGCACGGACAAAAGGAGGGAAAAAAAAATTCAACGAGAATGTCCTTGCGAAATTGGAACGCGTCATGGTGCTCGAGCGCTATCGATCATTCGTAAGTGCGCGATCCTTTCGTTCCTCTGGAAAATTATGCGGTATATAGGTGACTTGGTCTACTTGTCATGCAATTAGAGCCTTCGCGGAGAATATTCTGTCTATTAGACCTGATAGGGAATAAAAGGGGGCATGGAAGCTTGAAAGCGTTGAATAATTGAGGCTGTCAGTCAATTGGTTGAGTCTTCCCGCGTTTTTCGATGAGTATGTATAAACATCAGGTGTACTTTGTCGTATTGGTCCTCAGAACAATGAAAGTTTGTACAAATCATACCATTGGTCGTTGGAGTGTTAAGTTTGGGAAAATTTCATACATCCGGTATAAAAAGAACACCAAAATATCTTGTTTGTTTTTAATGATATGAGGAACATTTAAACTACAATTGGAATGGTTTCGAAGTAGGAATACCGCGAAAGTAAAATAGTTTTTACGCTCATTTTTTCATATTTGTTCAAGGTCACTGGTATTCCTTTGCAGGAGTTATTTTTTGTTGCTTCTTGTAGCAGATGCTAAAATGCATTGATACAACAATGAGTTATGACCTTGAACATAAAAAATGTGATCAAATTCCAAAACTGTGTTTTGGTATGTGAACTTGTGATATGATGACTTGAAGTGATGCCAGTCGCCAGCGATACATTTTCTAAAACGAACAATTATGATACTCTTTCAATCCTTTATGACTGCACAAACTTTAACTATGTTGGGACATCCTGTGTAAGGAGACCCAGAGAAACGAAATTTTTAATGTCTTCCAGACGTAAATTATAGGTAAGAATATTCTTTTTGTTAGTTAGAATGGTTTATACTCAAAAGGCCTTCAATGAATTCCATTATACTTTCCTGAAACGTTTCCATTACATTCTTTAGATCACCCATGAAAAAGAGATACAATTTTATACAACAAAAATATCCTTCTTTGCCATTTGAATGCATCAATTCAATTTGAAATTCTCAACCGTTTCGAAGCTGCGGTGCATGGTATAAATAACCATGGATTCGCAGCTTGTTGTCCATTGCCGGAGTTTCAATATTTCCAATGATGAATCCGATGAAATATTAAACTCTGCTTCACCAAAAAAAGAGTTTATATACGCGCAGGGCATCCCGATGTCCAAAGACAAACAGGGAATTAATGCGTCTGTCGTGCAGCTACGTTCGACCGGGCTTATGAAGTGTCTGTCGGAGAACTGCGGTCGCCTCATGGAAGACATGAGCTACGAATCAGTGGAGCGTACAGAGAACACAGTGTCGAACGTGATACTTCGCCGAAGGGACGAGGCTGCACGCTTTTAAAATGTAGAGACGGATCCCGGGATCGTTTTGAATAATTGCATTTGAGCGGGCGCTTTCACGCGGCCACGACCGCCGAGAATATTGATTGAGGTTTGATCCTCGACGACCGTTTGATTTGATTCAACGCAATATATATGTGTATGACCTGAAAGCGAGCATTTTTCGTCGCGGTTAGGAAGAGCGGAAATTCGTTTGAATTATCCGCGGCGGATTCGGTGGAAATTTTCCGGGAAATGTTTCATGCGGGGAAAACGAAAGCGGCGCAACTGTAAATTGGACGGGGATGTTCTTTGTACGCGGAATTTTTGTTCGAAAAATTCCCACGGAAAGGGACTTGAAAGATGTTCGAGTCAGAGATGAGGAACGAGACCAAACCTAGCGAAATCGAAGGAGATACGGGGTGTGCAATTTGTTGCATGGATGAACGAGCGGAACGCAAACGTGGTTTACATCGTTTGCTGGTATCGTAAGGTGTGCGCGTGCTGGTTTATGGTATCGTGTTGCATGCACGCTTGAAAAGTGATCGGCCGTGCATCGAATTTATCAAAGTTCCGCAGCGACGGCTAATGAAACTCATGGGAGATTTATGAAGTAATTTCGACATGGTGGATTAGGAATTTTGGAGGGAAAAGTTATTTGACAAGGTGTTTTGATGGCAGAACAATTTCTACTTTTTGTTGTGTGGATCATCTGAAATCTTTTGGATACTTGAGCTTTGCCTTGTGTGACATTTTATACATTGATGAAATATATATCGGTTGTGTAATCTATTTAAGTAATTTATATACAGGATGAGTCAGTAGAAACTGGCATGTACAGTAACTTCTCAGAATTATTAAAGGGAACATATAGTGTTTAAAGGGATTCATATGATACAAATATTTAATTCTTCATGCGGATTGTATTTTGAAAGATTTCAAGGAGACCTAACGAAACGTAGCCCCCAAAGTTTTTCCTGACATATGAACGCTGTTTGGCTACACATGACTACGAAATTTAGTATAAGTATTCACAGAAAACTTCTTTAAAATCAGATCAATTACAAAACTATGCACGTACACACCAACTTCTTGGTTCAACATTTCTCGAGTCAATAAATCATTGTAACAAATTTCATTTGTTAACAATTGGTCGCGGGGCTAGAATAAAACTAAGAGACTCGTTCCTTGATGGCTCTGGGGTAAGTGCTGAGCGGTCCAACACAGTCCTCTTACCAGAAGACACCCTCGCTTTCCCCACTCTGTGGCCAGATCCTTCAGGAACAATATCTCTTTTTTTAACAAACTAGCAGTACGTCGTCACATCACGTGTCACCCTTACCCGCCCCCCTCTCTTTCAAGTATTTTCCTAACAATCAACCTATGATACCCGATAGCCACACTTTAAGTCGCTGGCTAATGTCTGGTGTCCACCCATCAAGCCATACTCTCGACATATAAACACAAACCGGTCCCCAAGCCGGTCATAAATAACGCTAAAGCACAATAGTGTCAGGGTATCTGCCTTTGAACTCTCTTAAAATTTCGTCGCCGCTAAAAAATTAGTCGTGTCGGGTGCCTGTGACATTACAGAGGTAATACTGTTTAAGGCTTTCGCGTGTAAGCTGTCCCCAGTCGGAAAATGTTCCCAACGTTTCGCTAGCATCGCAGCTAGCTTCATTGATCGAGCAACTAATAACAGATCGGTTGATTCAATGATCCGGAACATGAACATGGGGTACTTAAAAGAATGAACATCCTGACGCACATCAGTATCAGAGCGTTCTTATACCCCTGATGAAGCTAGCTACATTGCTGGCGAAACACTGGAAAGGTTTTCCTACTCGACACGGCTTACACCCGGAAGCCTGAAACAGTATTATCTGTAATGAACCAGGCTGTGAAAGCCTCAAAATCCTACCTGTGACATCTTCACGATGACGACGAAGATCACGGTACGCAGCACCTGGATTCCATGAAAAGAAGAGGAAGAAGAACGGGTTAAATCACGGACGATCGGGAAGAAAGAGACCAGAGGTATTTGCAGTGCATCGCATTGCGCAACTCTTATAGAAGTAGATTTCCCGAAACGAAAAGTAGGTTCGTAGAATGGAAAATGCGAGTGTGGCGTGCGTTGTTGAACAGCTCGCGTGTTCTCGATTCATCTTCCGGTGGCGGTGCTTCCGTGGCACACAATAACCGCCCATCGAGCACGACCCAGCCCGATAATAAAAAAAAATTCCTTTTACCCTTTGACACGCGCGGAAATACGAAAAGCACGCGAGTTCGAACTATCTCCAGGCGGCGGCGCAAAGAAAATTCCTTGATACTCGTTGAAAGGAGAGACTGCGGTCCATTTGCGACGTTCCGAGGAAACCGAAGAAACACAGAACGTTCGAGCGCTGATCCTATCAAAAAATTGCTTCGCTACCGGCGTCTGAGCGTCTCCTCGAGTGTTCCCGCTACCATCACGAAGGTTATACGCGTCCCAATATTCTTCCTGTGTATCGTGGCCTCGTGTTTCTGTATTTCTCTCGCGATCCAGGGATCTTCTTCTCTTTCATGCCCTACTTTTCTGCACCGCCCTGTCCCCCGTAGCTGTTTTCGTAACGAAGATGAGATCTAGACCGTTCGGTACTTCCACGAATCTGTCGTTCACGATTCCGGGCCGTTTAATAGGACTCTGTATTCTGCGGAGCGGCGGAATTGTGGTATATAGAATCGAAATCGCGTGGAGGATGAATATGATCACGGTGCTCGAACTTGTTAGGATCAAATTTATGAATTATGCGAGAGAGGTGGAAATGAATGATTGTTGCAACTTGCCATTTATACGTTTCGATTTTTATGTCGTTTGAGTTGGGGTAGTGTCATTTATGATTCATAGTATTGATGGATAATTGACAAGGGAAGATGAATGCAAAGTATACATAAATGTAGACACTGAGGAAAGTGGTTGGACGAGGTGACAGAAAGTGGCATACAGGGTGCTCAATTTTCATATATTATTGCAAATATTTTGATAAGTACACTGGGTAGAACAGAATCTTTTTAAGGAGGTTACTGGAGATCGAGGGGGGCATTGTAAGATGCAGGCAGGATGTTGCTAGGTGGTGTTAAGGTCAGGTTCAGATCCAGAATTTTACCATTAGATTTCAAAGTGTCACATACTATCGCTCTCACACACCATTCCAGTGTAACATCACTTCATCACATCATTCAACTTAGAGTCACCGCAAGTGAATCACTTATTATTCCATCATCACCTATTCAAACCATCTTTCGCTATTTTAATTAATCAACGAGGAAGTTGGTGACGCGACAAAGTTCACCACAAGCAATGGCGACCGTCTCCAGCGTTCAACAACAGTTAAATAAAAGCTACGTTAAAAATTACAAAGAAATCAAAAACGTGTATCACGCTGACTAACTGTGTGTCTGCGCGTGAGTGGTTAAGGGTTAAAAGCAATGTAACATAGTCGAAATGTGGCTGGCTCAGATTTCGGAAGTTGCATCCGTGATCTTTCAGCATGGCGACATTATTACCGAGATTTCTCACGGTGTAGACGCGCCCGCGTCACCGTAAGCCGCGTAACGACGAGCCACTTGCCGGCTAGACAATTCAATCTCCGTGAATTGGTGGCACGAGGAGGAGCAAGCTATCTGCGGGTCGGGGCATTACTCTTCTTCCTTTCCTTCTCCTTCTTCGTCGTCTGCTTCTTCTTCTTCCTCTTCGACGGTGCTGGAATTCGTAGGAGAATTCGCCGGAGCGGTAACGGACCGCATCCCCGTTGACGTCTCCGGCAGGAAGGAAGGTGCTATAACTTTTTCACTTGGCCGAGGTTGGACGTTTCCGTCGTTCAGACCCACCGTCGTGTTGCCAATCGTAATTCTCGAAGGTACGAAGCCGCGTTTTTCCGGCGCGAGGAAAAATAACGCGAGAAAAGCAGCGGTCCGCTTTGAACACCGACGCGGTTTATTCTTCACAGTGATCCGCCTCGAAAGGATCAACGGGGAAGGATAAAGTTTCGTGGAGCATAGCTGCAGGTTCTTCTACCAGCTGGGTATAGTAATGGAATTCTTGCTTCGGGTGACTGCAGGGGCTGTTTTTATAGATTAACGCGTTGACTTCCACGGGTGGGCACCAGTGACTGACGTACCTTTATTTTATTAAATACAGTAGGATCTGGATTATCCAGGCTACAATTGGTAACAGGATGATTCACATTATAACTGTTTCACATAAAAATGACAATTTTATTTTAGAATGTAAAATATCCAGTATTGTGAAATTAGGTACACAGCGTCACTAATGATTAGTTTAGCTTGTAGCAGATGTAGGATGGTCTATTTTCAGATGACAGGTGTTCGGATAATCGAGGTTCTACTGTAAATAGTAATTCTTGTAAAGTTTTGAACGGTATTAATACTCGAAGAATAATGCAAGGTAACTACTATATGTTCAATTAAGAAAGTATTTATTTGTTCGCGATTTACATTTGAAGCAGCACTTCATAGAGTGTCTGACTAGGTATGACAGTTTTCACTTTGCTATTCACTGTGTCAAACGCGACTTCCGCAATTTTCTTCGATACACATGGGTAACCAAGTTTCGATCGAGCCTCTAATGAGCTACAAACGTATTTACTTTAGGTTCCTTCTGATGAACTTTGAAATTACTTTGCCGCTGTTTTTAATTACATGAAAGAATCCTTTAATTCAAAGAGGCTAGTGCAGTAAGCAGCAAAGGAGTTTCTTCAGTTTCACATGGTCTGAAATTGGAAGGAAACTCATTTTTCTCCTTCATGGGATAATACATTTTTATTCTATTCTGTTATGTGTAATAAAATGGCAGACGCATTCATATATGTGTGAGTCATTTTGTTAACACTTTGTTGAATAAGAAATTTTCGACTCTCTGTGCACAGGAATGTGTTACTCCTTCTGAAAACTATCTATGGCCTTGCAGTTTCATCAAGTATTCACCTAATTCAACTTTTGAGTAAGAAAGCTTACATAAATAAGAATATTTTTCCTCTGAACCAAGTAACTTCTCCCTTAGAAATTTTTAGTAATAATAAAAGTAACACATATGTTTCATTATCCACTCTGGTGTAGGAAACTACGTCATGGTATTCTTTTACTCCTGTTTTAAAGAGAATAAATCTCAATATGAAAATGGCTCAGGATTTTTATTTTATATCGTTTCATAGTACCATAAAGTTGTCAATATTAACTCAAACAACGTCTATTAATTTATTGTTAACTATTTTTTCCGTGACTATAGTAGATTTTTTTATGCAAATACATCGGCCGACAATACGGTATGTTTAATTAAAATGTAACTCTAGAATGGTTTATTTAATTAAAGTTTTTCAACCGTTTATCTATGATTTCTTCATCAGATAATAAGCGCAGATATTCGCAGATATTCGCAGAATTGATTTTGTGCTCGTTCATTCATTTCGGATAAACAAATAACCCGGATAAATTTATAGGGGAGATAGCAAGAATTATGGCATCGCGGAAGATATATGCGGGGAAGAAGATTTATGTGATGACAAAGTGAGAGTGGATGTAATTTACGAGCATATAATATGAACGAGCAGCAATAAGATAATATAAAAACAAACGAAACATTCCGCGGTGCATTTGTGGTACTTGCTAATGGATTCATCAACAATTAAATGCAAAATATTCAATATAAAACGGTCTATTTATTTTAATAAATCAATATTGAAGTACAAATCTCGTAAGAAATAAATTTTCCAACTGCGATGGAAAATTTATAGAGGGAAGGTGCAGAAAGAACCACAGAATTATTCGTGGAAAAACATTCCGTATTTACTGCTTGTTACATTCTTTTCTGTTTACAAAATATTAATTTGAGAAAGCACGTTTCTGTAGCTGGAACATTTGGCAGTAGTCCAAGTATCTAATGAAATTTCAACAGCCAATTCAATAAATCAGGTTTCAAGTAAACATCCTTCAAACATTCATTCGACGGATTTCTGTCGAAATTCCTAAGACGAAAGTTTTTAAGTGTCCTTTATTTCAGTGAACCGATTCAATGAGCAAATCCGTATTATGTATTAATAATTGTTGATGTCAGCACTGCTTCCACGTGTATTTAGATGGTCAACTTTAACTGCATTAACACAAGGAATATGGAAGTCTAAAATTGTATATTTGCATAAACATCCGCAGTCTAGTTATCATAATGAAATATTTATCTCATCACGTGTTCTAAAACGGAAAATGTCAGCACAAGGTCTCGCTTCTTCTCGAAATTTTCAGGAATCAAAGGGTTAACCAAGGAGGGAAGAATTTCCTTCGACAAGACTGGTAGGTTGTCTTTCAGGTTGATTTTCATCAGGTCCCATTCAGAAAGCATTGTGCAACATTTTACCATGTCTAAATAGACGACGGATGACCTTGAAGAGCCTACTTTCAGTGTCTCCACAGTAGCATGATGGAAAATCTCGCAGACTCTCGTACTGTGTTCAAATTAGAAATTTCATTCGACCAGTTCTGTCCTGGAGATCAGAAGGATAGTTCGTTCGTGGATCGTCGACCCGTTTCTCTCTATCTAGCGTGCATCCGAGGAGAGGAGAGGGACATTCTTATCTCGACTAGAGGAGATATCGGAACGCCGTGTTTCTCTGTCTACGACATCGTTCGGTTCCCGTAATTCTTCCGAAAGCTTTCCCTTCTATTCCCCACGGTAGCCAACCTATCTTCACGATTTGTCAGTATAAAGGACGATCGTGAGGCTCCTTCGAATTCTCGCTTCGGTTTTGTCTGTTCGCGACGCGAATTGCGTCGGATTCCAAGCTTTAGCCGACCGCGAACTTCTTCGTTCTTTATGAACCATGTAATACCGAGGAGGAGACGAAAAGAGCAAAGCCCAGGCGGCGATGGAACGACCGCGAGGATTATGAACGGCCGAAGGTAGCGCGTTAAAGTAAAAAACGATATTACGCCAGGACGGCACGGTTTTATTCGAGTTTTATTATGATTGATATTTGATGGACCGTAAATTTTTTTTCGGTTAGTCGATGAAAATACGCGCCCCGGATGGATGGTTAATTCGCTGGCGAAGTGATATTGCCCTTCGATGCAGGGCGAATACGCTTAAATTTTCATCGACCTCATAATTTGCGTAGCATTCAATGGTTATTGAATATTGAGGTTTAATTGTAATGCTGTTTACTTGTTGGTTATTTTTCAATCCCTGTAACTAAAAGTCAGCTCCTTTAGATCGAAAGAGGTGATGCTAGATGAAGAGAAAGTAATATTAATAATTACTCATATTATTGGATTGCAAGTTATTTTCCAGTACTTAAAAGTTAGTTTATTTGAGAAATTAAATAATTCTCCTTTGAATTTTTTGGTTATTTGATTTTCAATCAAATGACATTTTTCCTTTTCATTGTAACCACGTGTGACGTCCAAACGAATTTTTTTAACTAGAGGGTGGGCAATGGGAACCTGACGATTTTCAAAATGAAATTATAAGTATGAAGTATAACTTAAATATTTATTTCTTGTTGTATAATAATAAGAAATAGAACACCATTTGATTTCATTACATTAACTCTCTCTCATCTTGTAATCAGTAATTCTCCTCCGCCATTTATCCTACTGATCCTGAATATTATCTTGTATAGCTGTAATTTCTTCCTGTATAGAGGCCTTGAGTCCATTAATTAAAGAAACTAGGTTTCTTAACATCTCCCATGTTAACAGACAGACTGTAGCAGCGTAAAGTAAGTTGTAGAGGGCATTTAATAAATGTACTGAAATGGCTTTCTTTTTGTTATGCTTATCCAACAAGAAATAAATATTTATGTTATATTTCATACTATTAATTTCATTTTAAAAATCGTCAGGCTCCCATGGCCCATCCTGTATATCGCAATCTATCAGATTATAAAATAAAAAGACTACTTTGCAATTCTAGACTGTGATGTTTTGTTTCACATTTAATGCTCCAAATCATCTCTTATCTGACTTCGAATTGTTCGGTCGTGATATAAAATGAAATGACTTATTTTTTCAAAATATTTATAAAATGTAAGTAATGAAACATATTTAAAATAATTTATCAGGAATATTATCTTGAGTTTCGAATAAATTTTGCTCCATCCGAGAATGTCCTATAATATGAGCCTATGCTGACTGTCTCATTATTCCTCCAGAAGGAAAATCAGTTTCTCTGAGATCCTGTTACAGAATTTGTCATGCAGGAAGCTAAAAATGTCCTTGGTGCTGGATCCTGCGATAATATGAGACGTTTCGAGATGTATTTGTCGTCGTTCTGCTTCAGCGGCATTCGACTATCGCCTTAAAGTTATTTAATCAAAACCTTCAATGTCTGCTTCGCTTTTCCCTCGTTCCTTGATCCTTTGCGTTATACATCGTAATTTCACTGAAAGCCAAAGCACCCTATTAATTGCTTCTCCGAAAGCCACACAGGGTTCAGCCAACTTCCCTCGGAAGTTTCACAGGACTTGCGTAGATTAAGCATTATTATAATCAGCGATCATTTGCGAGGTGCACGTGAAAGCGAAACATTTCAATTAATTTAATTGGTGTTTAATTAATATTTTGCTGTCCGAGCAGCGCGACAGTGTTCCAATTTGTTGCATGCAAATATTGATCGATTTTTATGAGAGCTTTTCGGGGCAATATTTACTACGAACCGAACAGGAAATATACGGGATCGTAAATATTGTGTTATAGGAAAGAGTGTAATGATTATGCTGTGAATATTTATGCAACCTAATATATTCGAGCGTGTAAAACATCTGTAGTGTACAAAATAAACGAAACGAAAAATGTATTTTAAAATTTTCTACGAAACAATGTATATTTTCGGCGAACATCCATTTCAATGGATGTTTCCGTAAATATCCGCAGTCCTGTAGTGCTGCTTCGAAGACTACCAATTTTCGTGTATGAAAATGGCACACTTAAAAAATACGTGCGTATAAATGAAAACGAAACAGTCAGGGATATCAAAGAATATAATAATATATCGAGGGGAAGAATATTTTCTAACCACATGTAAACATATGCATTAGATGAGAGAATGGAAGGAAACATGAATTAATGAACTATGGAATTTACAATATTGCAAATCGATTGAAAGTAACACAAAAAAATGAACAGCAGAAATTCCTTAGTTCGATATTAGTTTTATAAGTCCTAATTATTATTGACTACCCCATTCGTAACTCGTATACCTCTCAAATAAATTAGACATAAATTAAATCATACTATTGGCACAATGGTAATTTCCCTTTGACTCAACCTTTCAGGACGCCGAGGCAGGACTATTGTTCTCAATTTATTATGTTCGTGTATTCGAGCTAACAGTACAACTAGAAAATTGGAATTCCTTTTATTACATCGTCTCATCTTCGTCCACAGTAACTGCCAGACATTCAAGAAGAATTTCAAAGTTTATGAACACGCTTGTATCACGAATAAAGAGCGTCTGATTTGTAAATAAGACTTCAACAAGCTTTTCCGGGGGAATGGTTCATTTCCGTCATGTTGTTTTTCCAGAACATTTTACTCGTTTAATGAGCAGAGTACGTAGAACTACAAAAAGTTTGATATTTCAGAGTAAATTGTCTTTTATGAGAGATTCTTTTGTATTACAGATTTCCATCGTACGAGATATTCAGATTTAATTGTTTATGGAAATATTAGCAGGTGTTCAACAAATAAATACTAAAGAAATATAATACAATTGTACAATAATCCGTCAGTAGGCAAAATGTCAATAATAATCTTAGAAA
The DNA here is from genome assembly GCA_916610135.2 of Macropis europaea. NCBI lineage: Eukaryota > Metazoa > Arthropoda > Insecta > Hymenoptera > Melittidae > Macropis > Macropis europaea. Next base: position 34,452,338 of record OU744343.1, read on the forward strand.
ATGTAGATCGTTAATTCTGAAATAATTTTATCCTTTCTTTCATGAATATCCCAAGTGGACGATGTACGTATTCATCAGTGCACTTTCAAATTTATTATTTACTCTTCCATTGTTCATACTTTAGGTTAGATTAATAACACCAAATTACTGTGCCTCGCCTTTGACACTAATACTATTTTCTGCACTAATTATTTCATGCGTCATGTATTTTATTCTCTGTAAAATAGCTCCACTCAAAACCAACGTAGTGTTATTATTATTACTTATATCAGTGATGGGAGGTAGGAAAGTGTCGAAGGTATAACGTCGCGATGGCCCTTTGTTGAAGCTCTGTATTACGTTGGAATCACCAAGCACACATTTCAAGATCAATACTACATTTTTTCTCCGTAGTTCTTACCAGTTAAATCAGTGATGGCCACCGGAGCTGCGGCCATCCCCCACTCTAGGTCCATTCTCCTCATATAGGCTGTGATCTAGGATGACGATGGACCGAGAGGGAACGAGGAACGTGGATCGAACTGGAGGGAACTGAAACGAGGGGAATAGTCCTGGAGTGGGGGAAGACCGTAGCTCCGATGACCATGACTAAACTTATAATATTATTATTGCTTATTACTATTAATTACTATTACTTTCGCTGCTAACAGTAAGGGCCACTACAGTCTTCCGCCGCGTAACGATCTGCGGATATTAACATAAGGACAATTATAATCGTCCTTCTTGAAATAACCTATAGATACGACAGTCGCTTAAAAAAAGAATTACATGATCATCCGGCTTCCCATTGATCGTTATGAATTCTCAAATTAAATTTTGTATTTAAATTTTACTTTACTCTTTACACTGGAAAAATATATAACCGTATCGTATTGTCTGTTCCTGTCCGGGCGCTGCCGTAGCGAAAATGTCAAGTACTATTATTATTATTATTATTATTATTACTATTACTATTCCATTTCGTGCAAGCAAACATTGTACACGATTATCGCGTCTCAGAAGTTCTGGCAAACGACACAAATCACGCGGATAAGATCGCGAAAAAGTCGCACGTCGACGAAAAAAAGGAACGAGCCGAAATATGCAAATGCCGACGCTGAGAAAGCAAAGAAAAAAAAAAGCGGCAAGCCGATACGAAAAGCGTTTCGAGCTACTTCGCGACCGTTGAATATGCAGCACGAGGACCGATTCGGAAGATTAACAGTTCCGCGGTGGACGAGCGGAAGAACGGCGAAATTCGGACGATCGAGCTCGGTAAATCGAAAAAAGGGGAACGACCAGAAGCTACAGATCGGGTTGCGCGGTTTATTTTTGCGTTTAGCGCAGCACGATGGAAACAATTCCGCGAAAACAAAGACCCGGTTGGATGAGTCGAAAGTGGAGCAGCTTTTTTCACCCAGGATCCCTAAAAGGCAACTTTAACACCTTCCGCCGCGGTTTCAAAGCGGACTCCGAACTTCGATTTTCCTGCGCATTTCCATCGAATTAGGTCCCCTCGAGTTCGATTTGCAGTGGCATGCAGTGTTGGGCAGAATTTTATTTGGATAACAGACAACGGATAAGAATAACGAATCAAATTTTATTCGTTACTAATGAATAAGAATTTATCCAAATAATAATTTATTCGTATAATAATTTCTTTCCATTTTTTGTTATGATACAGAAGGACATAGTCAAGGAGTAAACATAGATAAAATATCACCAGCAGAAGACGTGGAACCGAAAATTATTCGTATTATTATTCGAATAATTTTGCAATTGTTATTGGAATAAATTATTCGAATAATTTAGCAATTGTTATTCGAATAAATTATTCGAATAAGTAATGATGAATTATTCGAATAAATAGAGACTACAATTTGTTACGAATAACAAATAATTATTATCCGGATAAAATATTCGACTAAAAAGAATTTATTTGGATAATTATTTGATATAAATATTTATTCAAAACAATTCCAATAATGTCCAACTCTGGTGGCATGCAATTATACAGGGTGGGACATCTAAAACGGGCCACTTGAATAACTCGCTTCTCGACAATTTCGATTTTTTGAACTTGCAATACCCTTTTACCCCCTTAAACGATAACTTACAATTAGCGAGAATCCACTACAGTTGCACAAAGTTTCCACGGTGTTAAATACTCACTTTCTATGTTGATAAAACATTTATTACTCCCTATTATCTTCTCTACCAACTCCTTCTAGTAAACCGTACTTTTTAGGGCCACCGTACAATAATTTACATTAGAAAAACTGATGTTTATTCTCAATCAATGAAAGAATTGTAAAAAGCAAGTAAGAAAAAATACCGTGAACAAAATCTAGATATCTTTCATCTTTTTGAAAAACATTTCACATAATTAACTAATTTTTTGTACGTTCTAAAGTGTACAAGATACAAAATGATTTTCCTAAACATGTTTAGCACTCTGGAAAATAATTTTTCGTCTGTCTAATAAAAACAGTAGAATACAAACCAAAGACATCAAGGGAAAGCAATTAACTGAAATTACAGAATATATTTTCGTTCATAGAATGTTAGATGATAGGGCTTATAATAACAAGAAATTTCTTGGTGGCACAGGATTCAGAGGGGCCAATTGAATTCAAGGTAATCTTTCGTCAGTCAAACGTGACACCATAAACGCGATGTAGAAAGCGTACTATACCAGCCGGGAACATCATACCTGAACGTAAATAGAGGTATAATTCAAAATTGCACAAGACGGAACGTTATGGCCGTACAGTACCTCGTGAAGTGATTGCGTCTCCGAAATGCACGAATGTTCGTGTTACAGTATATAAAACGTACTGCTCATTCGCTTTTTCGATCTTTTACCTCTTTTATAGGTTAGATGTACATTACCGTAAATACATTCTTTATTTTACACGAAAAAGAATTTTAGGGAAGAATCAGTTTGCTAAATAATTACCAAGCTTCATATTTGAAATAAAATTAACACGTTCATTGTCCCCTGTTCCATTTATGGTTTAGAACAATTTTGGAGTTAAACCTAGCTGAGTAATGTTTGACTTTTTACATTATTATTTCATGTTAATGCCTTTAAATTGTTATTTATAAGTATGTAATTGTACTTAAGGTTTCATACAGCGATTGTGTAACTAGAATCTTTCGAGATTTATGATTATTGTTCCGCAGCAGATTTGGATTAGCAGACGGTGTTCTCACAGCGATGGTATAAAATAAAAATGTACCGCAAAAGAATGAGATTTGTTATATCTTTTATGCTGTACACTTTCTGGATTCCACTATCACGTGCCAGTCTAAGCGTAGAATTTTCCACTCTGGTCCTGAACGGTTGAAATTATTCAAAGTGAAATTTCCCAGTGACAACGTTTACATTTTATCGCTAATTCGGGTACTTATTTATTTTGAACTGATTCAAAAATTCAATAAACCCGATCGCATATCGTGTATAAATTCACGATAATCTTATTTCGATGTTCTAGCGAATTTATGGGTAATTGTGGCTCAGACGGTAAATTGGAAAATTGATAAACCGCGTAACGACCAGGTTCGATATACTTACGTTTTTATTCGGATATACATTCGCCGCTATCGGTGATATTTGTTAATTACGAAACATCGAAATGTTTAAATTACCTGCACCGCGAGACCAAAAATTAGCCGGACTGGACGTTAAAGGCTGTACATTTCGTCCCAGCTATTGATTTTCGACCATTCTGCCGCAATGTTGTACCACCTGGAGGATTTGTTACCGAACTCGTTGCAAAATTACCATTTACGCGTTATGGTATCTGGACGAGGTAGGACGGGATTTAGAAGTTCATCGCCTTTCAAGTCTGTATTCGTATGCACTGAACGTGTGGGGACAATTTTTTGCATTAAGAAACGTATCCAAAATTCACGATTCTGTTATATTCATGAACCCGATAGAAAAGATTCAGGAAGTTTGGAAGGGGAAGACGGAGTAGAGGGAGAGCCGAAAAATTCAAATCTTGTGAAGAGGGTTTTACGGTTGGCTGGGAGAGCATGCATGGCCAGGTACTTCCAACGAACCGAGGTAAGGGAAGTTGCCATAGGGTGCTGGAAGAACGCTGGTGAATATTGTGGTTCGGAAGGCTGTGACAAGTTATTGAAATGAAATTTTTATTTTATTTGCTATTTGCTCTGCTGCTTTATCTTAATTCGTGATATTTGTAATAATGTATTTGATGAATAACTTATTTTAATGTTTGTTCTTTTATTTGAAATTGAGATATTTGTTATTTGATTTTAGCAGGAAAGTGAAGACATTTTTCTATCCTGCGTGGAACTGCTATTACAAAACCGTAGACTTCCGAAAATGTGATTACTTTTACCGCAATGTTAATATTCTGATATCTTGGTCCAGTTACATTTCTTTTCGTACTTCTTGACTTTATTTGTTGTTTATTACTTTGTATTACTATTCGACATGACCATATATTTGGGAAATAAATGATTTGGAAATAATTTATTTCTGAAATAAGATTTTGAAATTTATTTGCACACATCCTTATTTTCAAACAACCTCACTTGCCATTTTATTTGTAGTAATTATCTGTCCTTTTTATTTATTAATTTCGTTTGAAATAAAAAGTGCCTAACTCTGATTCAAAGTCATGAAATCAAACAATCAATCTAAGTTCCCGGGCTAAATCAGATGCAGTTCGTCGCATCGGTTTTTGTGGGTACGTAGGAACGTCCGAGGGGGTTCATTGTTCGGTGAGTGCAAGTAATTGCGAAGCACGCGTCGCAAGTCGGCAAGAACGACGGCGAAAGGCCGCTGTCATGCGCGCCGTACTAGGTCACCGACGTGTTGTTCGTTTTAGAGCAAAACCGTGTAACGAGTTAACGTCCATCCTCCGGGGACCGTGTTGGATATAAACTCTCCAGCGATCTACCTGCTTGTCAAAAGTTTTGGTGACGCGATTTACCCGGTCACGTGGAAATGAGGCTGTCGATAGTCGAGCCTGCAACCGTACCGGGATAATTGAAGGCCACGCGGATAAATGATGATGATTATCGCTTACCTCCTGCACACGCCAGCTTCGCCTCGCACCGACATCCCAGAAACTAACGTTTCAGCTACGTAAAGCGAGCTGCGACTCAATTATACGGGAGGTGCTTTCAAAATTGCGCTGTGACCGAGGATAAAGTTCAGGGAGAAATTCTGGAAGAGAAATTGAAGGTGTAGAGATATTCCTGAGTGATCATTGGTGTTGCGTCCCGTGCTCTGCGCTCCAATTGGAAGAATTCACGAGGGCTCCCACAATATTTAATATTGTGTGGATGAGTGGTAGACTGGTTGGTTAGGTATACGCCAAGAGTTTGAAGAATGCTTGGTGTATTTTAAAAGCAAAGGTTGTACAAGTGTCGCCAAGAGTCAGAGCTTACAAGTTGAATTTTATTCCTGTTCTATTCGTTTACAAATTATTAGCTTCTTATACATGATTTATTGTAGCAGCTATTTACAAGTAGAAGAGCGTGGAGCAGTTAACTAGCAAAACCATATATATGCAGATTGGTAACAACATGATCTCTGAACATGCAAAACTTCATTAAAATCTCTGACGTTTAAATCGGTAGTTTTCCTTATAAGTGTTGTGGGTACTTGTAAGTGCAGTGTATATCATTATAGTACGTGAAATCGATATTCGATGGCATATCGATTATCAAATGTATCACTGTATAATGTACACTGTATGCAATGTGAGTTGGCCATGAATGTTTCAGATATTAATTTTTGTAAACGAACGTAGCGAGTTATGTTAACGCGTTGAGTGCCATGATGATCACCGACGACTCAACTTCTATTTCATTAAATAACTACTGATTTTTACTATATTTTCAGGGAATTTAACATTGCAACACTAATATAGGTGCGTATGTACAATACTGAATACTTGATCATTGTTTACCTTTATGGTTTATATAGAAAAAAGAATTTCATGTTATGTCTGACCAGTGATGATTGTTTTCACTGAGACAGTGAATGTGATAAGAACGTACCACTGTTAAGACGTATAAAATGCAGTATACGTTCTCTTTATAAAGAAATTGTGATTTCTGTTGTGCCCTATACTGTCGTAGTGACTTATTGTGCGAGTTTGGCAACTTTTAGGTACAACCAAAAGGAGAACTGAAACTCTTAAATTAGTTTATACAAATCGCGGAATTTTTGTTCGACCTTCTAGGTACAACCAAAGGGAAAACTGAAATTGTTAAATAAGAAAACAGTGCAAGACGATAGAGGAATGTCTTATAGTCGTTTGAAATTGACCGTTTACACCGTGAAGATTGTTATAGAAAAAAAATTCAATGACATTGGCAGAAAGTGACGATTCCGAGGAACTTGAGATTCGGATAACAACTCTTCTCAGAAATCGATACTACTTTCGGCAATTGTACGACCAATTTGGCGATATTACCGAGGATTGTTCTCGATACGCAGTGAACGGTTACAGTGGAATCGTCGCTAAACCACCAGAGGCCTATTTCACTGACCGTACGAGAGTTAACTTTGCGGATTATGACTCTGCGACAACGAGACCCCACCGATACTACACCGTTTTCGACTTCGGTCGTCCATCGAACCGAAGGAACGTATTCGAATCAATCTTCGAGATCGTTTGGTCCTCAAGACCCAAAAGTTTTACGGCAATGAACGAAAATCTAAGGTATCACCAAATATTTCCAGACATTAATTTTTCTTACTATTGAATAGATTCAATGCCACGCTACATTAGTAAGACATAACAAAGTATCTAAACTGTTATAGAAAATTAATTATACTTTTTAACACCTTCACTGTCATTTCACCCGCACGAGGATGACACTAAAATTAAGCTGTCATTTATCTGAATACAAATACTATTAGTGAAACACTTAAGAAGATCTAATACAGCCAATAGGAACTATAAATGATTATGAACATTGTTAATTAAAAAGAATATAATTTTAGCTTACTTTCATGTTGTATCGAAGTCTAGAAAGTCGTGTCGTTTTCAGCCTACACAGTATGGCAGTCAACGTGCTAATCAATATTATTAGTGACTTTCATAATTTTTGTATTGGTTATTCTGGACCTACCTGGAAATATTTATTAATGTTATACATGCATAGGGTGGATCGAAAATCGTAATAAATCTGAAAAGGGAGCGACTCTACGTGAAAAAATAAGCAAAAAATTTTGTACCATATTTGTTTACTTATTTTTTCCCGTAGAGTCGCACCCTTTTCGGTTGTATACGTCTTCCAACCCACTCTGTATGATCAAAGAAGTAATAATTGAAACTAATTGTAAGTGTCACTTATATATGAATGACATGGTACACAAAATGTTAAATGATGCACAAACCTACCAAAAAAACATGGATGGATTATTCGATGAATCTGTGTAATAAGGAATAAATTTCGATGATTTTTAGTTTCTGGAACTAACTGGAAAAATGCAAACAAAAATAATTTTGTTTCGCAGAGAAATTACCTTAATTTGTATTGATTAGGTACGTGAATTTCGAGTACTCGATTTACGATCGATTTCCTGGCGTTAAATCGGGCTCCCCTTTGTCCAATCGTGCGTCATTGTAAAATTATGCTCGATTGAAACGTACGACGGGACGTTATATCGGGTCGATAAGATTTCATTGCAAATTAGCAGCGATAAATTCAACGCAAATTGTGTAACGGGAGCGTGCGATCGAAAACGTTTACACGCGACTGTCGCAGATAATTGAGTCTGTATGCGGATAAAATGTACCGCATTTTGTCATGCATTTCCCGCAAATTGGAATTCTTTACTTTTCACCGTGCTTCCTCGTTGTTAGACTTCTGCCGCTCAATTTTTGACAATGGATCTCGTGTTGTGAACGATTTATTCGATTTTGCGTGAATAACGAGAAATTCAGAGGATTCCTGCCTGCGTCATTGCTGTTACTTTATTATTAATATTATTATTATTACTCATCTAGATCCGCCGCAGATGACAACATTTATACATATTTTAGAATAGATGTATTTGCCATTGGTATAATTTGCGATAAACTTGAAGCGGTGAAGCGTATTATATTTTGTGTAAGACTTCTTCGAGTCAGAAAAGAGATTCAGTATAAAATGCGTCAACAAATAAGTCGAAAATATAGAAAATGAAATTTTTGGTCTCGAGGCTTTTGAGAAAAACGAGTATCTGTATCTTGCTAAAGACCTTCACAATTAACTAAAAATAAGTTTGTATTTATATTTTATATACTTACCGTATGATGCTGCTTTTTAACCCATTGACATACAAATAAACTGAAACTCGATGCATGCAAAAAATATTATTTAATATATACCTCAACTTAACAGTTATGTGAGGTTTACAATGACATAATAAACAAATGACGTATCCCAAACGTCTTTGTGTGTCAAGGGGTTAATTCGAACAATTTTTATTATTTCTTGCATTAATTGTATCTTTGATCTAAATGTCTAAATAAAAGTCTCGTGGTAAGAAGAAAGAAATAGAAATCAGGAATACATAGTAACACTCCTAACAATTTTCGTAGGACAACTGTATTTGATATTACTTTGACCTATTCGCATTTAAATTATGTTATTGCTGTATTACGCTTCATATAGAAATTAATTTTGTTGCATTATTTTCAGCTCTGTCAAACAGTGATGAATAATAAAAATTCATTTCCCTGAAAACGATACCTGGCACAAAAAAGTTTCATCCTACATATTCGACTTACTTTTACACGAGGAACGACTTCATTCTCGGTTGTACAATAATTTTCGATACACCTTGTATGTCGACTGCGGGGAAAATTTAGCGAGACATTTAAAGCAGGTATCCTTGTTTTCGTATAAAATTATAGACACCTCTAAATTTCCCATCGTGTTCCTGCCGCAATAATCTTTTAATCGACGCAACTTTTACGAGGATACGCAGCATCACAGAATAATCCGAGCTTTACGCCACAGCTTTACAGGAGTTACTAGCGGCGTGTGTGTGTGTAATCACTGCTGCATCTATACGCAAACAGTCGCCGCTTTATTGCGTATCGATTATGGAATTAGAAAATACGGGGGAGATTAGTTCTGCAACGCCATTAAAGTACAAAATTAACCGTATCCCCTGTACCATGTTTCTCGACTCTTTCCTTTCACACAAAATCGAACTACAGTGTCCAATAAATTATACACTTTCTTCCTGTTGGAATCAAAGATATTTCCACACAAACACATGTACAGCATGCACAGACAAGCACCAGTGGGAGATTGGTGGTTGTTAAAACTTTAGTTATTTTTCCGAATATTTTTATATTGCAGTATTCTGACTACTCATACAATGTGACATTTAACCCTTTGAACTCCTATTTTTTTAATTTTCTTTTCAGTAACTCCTTATTATTTTAAGTGTTTTATTTGAAATGTACTTAAAAAGGCAGTTGGTTGATAGAAACCAGTTTAAACCATTTTTTTTACTAATTATATTGAAAATAGCATTGGGACTTTGGTAAGATCTGATATATGTGACAAAAAAAAGTATTGCAAAATATAATGCATACTTGAACTGGCAATTTAAAAATGTCGAATGTGATTCGTCGTACGAGTACCTGTGAATAAAATCGATGTCGAGTCACATTCGACAAAGGAGTTCAAAGGGTTAACTCGCCTGTGGTGGCACAGGGTCTGAGAGGCTCAAGGGTTTGAAATCGTTTCTGTAGTGTTTACATTTTTCTAATTATATATTAATTTTTTTTCTCCCCTCCCCATTGAAAATGTTCAGTGAATATACATATCTAGCGTGAAAATAAAAGTAAATACAAATAAACAGGAGAAATCAGTAAAAACAGCACTGGGCCTGAGAGACCGGTGGCACCAGTGAAGTTACAAAAGAAGGTGCCACTACTGGCGGGTTAAAAGAATACAACAAACTTTGAAAGGACCTTAACGCTTGCACTTAGCGAACTTACACTTGCACGTACTAGTGTGCACGACCATTCCATTTAATCCCCTCAAAATAGGTTTTTCAATTCAACGTGGTTTCCGAAATATTAGCATTTATAGATTAAAATTGGTCACCCTGTACAGAGTGTTTATACAATTTCTTCTTTTTCACAGTACAACATACATCACTTTATCAACTGCTCTACTAACCACCAGCCACTCCTAAAATCTACTGTGCTGTTATTATTGTTGTTTGTATAAACACGGTTATTTAAATGAAATCTAAAGCTTTCAATAATTTATCGTTCATTCGCCAATCTCTCTCGTTTCACACGCCGCATAAATATCGAGTTTTCGCCAGGATCGCGAGTGGATCAGCGGGAAATTTCATTTCGTTCTCGGGGAAAACATTTTTTCCGGGGAATTTGAGAAAACAATGGGCTCGACGGTGATCGAAACGGTTTTACGTGATCGATGAGGCAAGAATTTTTGTTATCGCTTTCAATGACCGCTCTCATCGCCCCAGCAACAATATTTGCCGCGAACTCGACCCCTCGCTGCTCGTGTATTTATTTCTCACGTTGACACGCTTGCGAAAAACGGAAGATCGGCTAACGTATCATAATTTTCGGATTACTTATACGGTACAAGATAACTGGGTTGCGAGACGACCGCGACGTACTTTCGGCTTTTCTTCGAGCCCAATCGCGTCGAGGGAAAACACCGTGAAAATCGCCCTGGGGGATGCGGGACGAAGTTTTACGAGCAAGCCCGTTCGTAATTAGAATCCCTCTTTATGACCAGCGAATCGCGAAGCTTTTCTGGAAATTAACTCCCCGTTCTCTCGTGATTTTTACGTATCCCCAGCGATAACGGCGAAGCAGAGCACCGCATTATTTTTCTAACTGTTTTCTTGTCGCTGTGAAACTCGCTGACTGATATAAAAGCTGTTAAAAGGTATTTTCGTTAGCACCGCGAGTGAATAGTGAATGAGTTTCCACCTACTTTCAGGAAATTATCTGAATATAGAATATTCAAATTTGCGTTCAATCCGTTTATTTTAGATTTAGGAGAATGTTTGATCGATACGATTTGTGGACAAATAACTCGGTAAGAAGTTTAGAGAAATGTATAGAAAACAGACCGTTCGTCTGAAAATGTGATACTGACAAATGTATTCAGTGATGTCTCAAAATATTATGTAATCGTTTCCTTGTTTTTAGCCTTCAACTGCACTTTTGAAACTTCGTGCGACTCGTGGAAGGAGTACGGTGCATTAACAAATTAATTCGATGTACGACAAATGTTTTAAAAGTGAATTCGAAACATCCCAGAATGTATTAGTTAACAATAGAGATTATAATATTGTCTATCTTTATATAGATTTTTGAATACCGTGAAATTACCTTCGTTTTTTTTTCAGTTCTTTCTTTTACAGTCTATTATGCGGCTGGTGATGTAGAGTTAGACAACGTGTCATTAAGTTTATAATATGTTATGAAGTAGCTGGCTATCTTTAAGAAATGAAAATACCTATCTCATGCCTTTATATTCTCCGAAACATTCTAAACTTTTTGTTGGATTTCGAATATAATACAAAATTTAAATAAAAGACTGTAACATGATCTAATCTCTTACAACTGTTTCTGATAGTTGAAAGGTGTGTTTCACTTGTCAGGGCACTCTAGAAACTAGGGCGTAGAACTATCGAATGGAATACTATTTCGCTCGGAATCGTTAGAAAAATCGCAAGGCAGATTAAAGCGCATTGGATGCATTCAAATGCATTATCCTCCAACGAATTCATCGGCGGTTGGACGAGGTTCGCGTACAAATTAGACGACGACGTAACGAGGAACACGCTGACTCAAGGTGAAACTTTTCGTGTGGACTGCACGAATATTCGGAATTGCTCGTGGTCGAAGACAGACTCTGCTTGCCCGGAGAGGAAATCGAGGAGGGGCGGGCACGGAGATGGGTTCGATGAATCTTTTAACGAGACGTTCGCTAACTTTTAACTTCCTGCTGGCTCGGACGCTGCATGCATCGAATATTCGTCGCTGAAAACCGGACCAGCAAACGTCGGAACCGGCCAACCGTACGGAAAATTGCGTTTCGTTTCGCGAACGGCAAAAAAGTTCCATTCGCCCGCGCCCGGATTAAATATGGACGAATGATGCAGTTTTGCCGAGTCGAGTTCAGCGCGGGCCGCTCTGATTAGGCTGCTGTACGGCTTGAAGAGAACTCGTGGAGAAAACCTAATCAACCACGGTTGATATTTCGTCGATACTTCATTGTACACTAAAGTAATATTATTAATTAAACAAAAATTAACTTCTAGGAAGGAACTTAGTGTTGAAGATGCTAAGCTGAATCGTGTATTGCCACTTTGGCATCTGCAAATTTTAAACTGCAATTTTTAACCCTCGCCTGACGGATACTTTTATTCCGACCCGCCACATATACTTAGATGACTACTCTGGAATTGGTTCTTATCACTGTAACATATAAAATTATGCGTCTTCTCTGCCGTAGTAGGGATAGTGCACACTTTGAAACAAAGTTACACCGTGACTAAAAGCGTTACAGCGATAAGAACCGATTCTAAAGAGTCATTTGTCGCGTGCGGTGGGTCAAAAATGACACTGAATTCACCGGGTGAGGGTTAACGATGCAGCAGTAAATTAATAAGCATACTTCTTAGCGATTTAGACACATAGTACTGTTTGGAAATACTCATAATCGCCTTGTCTTCTGAAACAAAGACAATAATAATAATCAAGAACAACATACAGTGCCATACGAAAGTTCACAAACACTCGAGCCTTCAACATAATTTAAAAAAACTTATGACTTATGTACATCTGTACTAATGTAGGGTCCGCATATTTCTCTAGAGTAGACCGTCCATAAACGAAGTGAGTCTAAAGATGACACTTGAGTAGAGTGTGACGAATTCGGGTTGTCTCTCGACGCAGCTCATAGTGCATGAGATGTGGCTTTAAGCCTTCGTTAGAAATTAAGTGCGCGTCTGTGTGTGAAAGACCGAGAGAAAGCTGGAAGGGAAGTAAAACAGGATAACGAGCATCCTAAGGGAGAAGGAAGGTGTCCTTATAAGGGGGTAAGGGACGATGTGAGGGAGGAGAAACAGTTTCTGGTGAGATTTGGTTGAGAGAGGAAGGTTCTGTTGCGAGAAGGAGGATATTGTGGAGAATATTCATAAATTATGCCATCAACATTATTATTATACCAGTGTCAAATTTTATAATCCTATACTAATGAAAGTATTTTTATAAAAAGTATTTAGTCTCATGTCACTGAAACTTCGTTTTAGATTGCGGATGTTTATGCAAATGTACATTTTACGAGTTAAATATTATTTATTTTAATGTAGTTATCGAAATGAAATTACGATAAAACTATATTTCCTGCTTTAAATATTACAAAATTTATTTTTCATTTTACTTGTTGTGTAGAATGTGCATCTTTCACGTATTTAAATATGTTAAATTGCGTAAAGATCCGCAGGCTAATCATTATCCTCCAAGCCAGACCAACAGAAGTATTGTCTGGAAGCCTTTGGACCCCACTGTGTTCAATTACACGAATTTTTCAAAACACAGACCACTTTTTACGAATAGTATTAATAAATATTGCCATCCTCAGAATTATTATCACACCGACGTTTAATTTTATAATTCCATAATAATAAAACTATTATTATAAGAAGTATTTAGTCTCACGTCACTGAAAGTTCGTTTCAATCATCATCGTTCACGCCAGACCAACAGAATTATTATCTGGAAGCCTTTGGACGCCACTGTGTTCTGTTACACAAACTTTTCTAAACAGAGACTACTTACAAGTTATTTCAGACGATAGCATCTAATTTACACTGTATGCAACGTAACGTGCCCTATAACCTATGCAACGTGGACACCAGGAGTTCCTGTTGTGCGAGGATGCTGCTCTGTTGGGCCGTAGAACCGGGCATTTTCGTGGAATCCAATTTTCCAAGATTCTCAACGCCTTAACCGAGGGTTTCGCTATTATCTCTTAGCGTACTTGTTCCGTAATAGTGTCGGCTGGTTTAGGACACGGCCGCTTAGTAAACACGGCCATTTCGCCGCTGTAAATCGTCCACGTAAACTCGGCGAAGGGGACATCTCTAGATCAGGCCGAAATATTGCGGATATTCTTCTTCTTGGTTCGCTCCCTCCGGGGAACAGCCGGTTTTACGTAACACCGTTGAACCGTAACTGCGGACAATTTTTCCCTTATCTTATTTCGTGCCACTCCTACACGCCCTTCCGACGACGAGTACACGCGAATGGGAATTCCGAACTTTTCTAACGACCGGATTTTGATTTTTCAAGATTTCACGTAGACAGTCTTGGGGAAGTTTGAGCACTTTCGTCGTTCGACGATGAAACTCAGAATGTTGTTCGAGAGACTTCAAGGCTGAAGTTTAAAACTCATAGGTTTATTGAAAATTGTTGTATTCTGTTTGGTACATTTTTATTTTTACATTTATTTTAATACGTTGATTGGTAGTTATTTATATTCAGTTGGAGTATGTAAATGATGAGAAAGATAGTAGAAGAATGATTTTACAGATAGAAAATACAGGGTGTTCGTTATGTGTGAGATACTCTTCAGGGATTGATACAGCACGTGTAAGTAATATTAAAAGAATAATTTATATGGTGGGTGACACTTTGTAAGGCAAAATTGAGTACAGTATTTCTTTTCATATAAAATACTTTTGTTACGATTATTTAATGAAATATTTTTCAAAGCATGTTTATATAATATTCTGGTTTTATTTGTAGTCGTAGAGTATGCAAAATTTGTAGAAAAACCTTTCTAGACGCACTGCGCAGTGCAGTTTAAAAATTGTAATCACCTTAACATATTCAAAAATGTGAGAAGAACAATTAAGAAATTCATATTTTGTATGTTTCATTTTCTTCTTCAGAATAACGAATTAGAGATTACTGTAGATGACAATTTTCAGTTACATTCTGTAAACTGTAAAGTAAAAATTTTTAATTACCTTAACATCCTCAGAAATATGTGTAGTACAATAAAAACATTGTTTACTTTTTTCTAACAACAAACGAGTTAGAAGTCATTTCAGATGCAAATTTCCAGCGTCTCACGAGCTATAAACTGCAATTAAAAAATTGTTAGTCCCCTTAATGTATAAATACGTTTATACTTTCTAATGTTAATTGTTTTTTCAAGTGCAACGAATCTGAAGTTATTTTAGACGACAGTTTCCAGTGACTCGCGTCCTCTGCACAGTAATTTAAAAATTTCAGTCATCTTGACATTATCAGTAGACTGCGGATATTTATGCAAATATATCAGTTTGGATTTCCATATTTATGTTAATGCAGTTAGATAAATGAATTTTCAACAAGCCTACATATGCTTCTTGAAGCGTTCGTAACATGTAATTTTTATTCTGTTAAGTTATCAAATGTCCATCATGGACCAATTTGGACAGATTAAATTGCATAAACACCCGCTGTCTAATTATCAGAAGTATGAAATGCGCAATTAAAACCTTCATACGTTCTGATGTTAATTTTTTCTCTGAAATCAACGAGTCAGAGATTACTTCGAATAAGAAGATCCAGTGATTGTCAACCGGTATACGTAGTATTCTAGCATTAGCCATGCAGGTACGTTCCGCGGCGAGTAGTATGCTCCCGTACGTAATCGGCCGTACGTATACCACTGGTACGTATGGTCGCACGGACGCAAAATCCAGAAGCTTCATCTTCCTGCGCTTCGTAATTCACAAAAGTCGTTATATTCTGATGCGTGCGTATGTGTACGCGTGTTCTGTGAGCACCGTCTGCCATACGCCGTGCATCCGTGTTAATTTAGAAAAGTAGATTTCCAGGGGAAAAGAATTCTGCTGGGGATGTTTTAATCCACGTGTTACCCGTCGAATCAGTGTCGTGTAATTTCAGAAAACGGCAATGGAAAACAGTAATCCCAGTCGAAGACCGTAAGTACAGGCTATTATTAATGCTCTTTCAGACAAAGGATGGGACTCCGGAGCTTATATAAACTAATTTTCTTGTAGAATCTTTGCCTCGGGGGATACAAAATTATCTAATACGTGCCAGATAGTTTGAGAAAAATGTACTATTATAATAACTTTTTTAACCCTTTGACTGTGGGCTATTTTGAAACGAGACAAACACTGCGTGCGGCCGAGCTGCGGTAATGCGTAATGAGTCTTTGCACCGAACGCCCATAGGCGTCTACAGCACGCGGAGAGCGGCTTTATAAGCGTCGATAGCAGTCAAAGGGTTAAAAAACATGAGTACACAGAAAACGAATTAAATTTAAAAGAGCAAGCGAATTAGAATGAAATACCTAGAGGATTCACAGGTTTCAATTTATTAGTCGCGTTATGTGATGTGCGTACAGAAGAATTAGCAAGTTTCAATGATACGGTTTGTTCAAATTCGTTTGAGTACGCGTTAGTAGAGAGGGTACACTGATTTATCGGTAAAATATCGAGTAACCCACCTTTCTATACACAGTGTATCTTCGCTACGGACTTCCGGCGCTTTAGTCATCCGAACTATTAACACGCTATAATCTCTTCCGTGTAACTTGCTGCTAAGCGCACCTGTAAAACCCTTCACTCGGTTTTCCCATCAGCCTCCATTATCCCTTGCCTAGCTGGTCTCACTTTGTGCTACATACACCAGAATACATTTGTTTTCGAACTTCATCGCCTCTCTCGTAGTTTTAAGCAGCTACATTACGACGAGCTATTTGCTTGTTCTACAAATTTCGTGATCTTTATCGGCCGCTTCGAATTTTTTTTCACCGACACCTTTTCATGGAAATTTTGATTCGATTTTAAGTTAACTGTTCGAGAATTTTATTAAGAATAAAGGTGAAGGTTTACTAAGAAAGCTGAAAATGCAGTTGAAGAGGAATTCACTGGAAATTGATTTAAATTATTTTTATAACTGAGTTTTTAACGAAGTCGATTCCTGGAAAGAGATACAGTATACTTACAGACATTGAAAAGAAAATACACTTAACACGTTGAATGCGGGGGGGGGGGGGGGGGGGGGGGGGCAGTGACCGTCACGTCAAATTTAATTTAATTAAATAATTATTGTTTGTCACAAAATTCTGATCAAACTTCTTACTGAAATAATAATATAGTAGCAGCAAAACACGATTGAGTTCTCAAATATTTTTCTTCTTTACGATTTATATACAAAATAGTAAATTATATCGTGTCTAATTAGGTATGACCGTTTTCACTGAGGCACTTTATGTGTTAAAATCCAACAGAATTAAATTTTTTCATGAAGTTAATCAGACAGGATTCAAAGCTTTATGAGCCTATCTGAATTATATTGATATTAGAACTCACCAGCGACATGTACTTTCCACTAATAAAATAAAGTCCGTTAAAACAATCATCATTTCTCCTCTGCAACTGTAGCTAGAATATTTCCATCGTTCTGATAACCGTCCACGTCCACTGAAAAGGAGACATGCTTCACATTCAACGAAATTACATTCTGCGGGAATAACCCGTTCTGAAAGAAACTCATCAATAAAATCGCAGTTTATCCATGTTAGTTTACGTTGCAGTTGCAGCGAGGATGCAAGCAGCGAAATGACGTGTACGGATACTTAAAGGAGTCGAGGCTACCACTCTTCTGATTCGAAAAAGCGGCCGCGATTCATCTTGAAGACGGGCAAAATTGCAGGGAACCAGTTTCGACGTTGGATACGCGAAAGATTCTCCGGTCGGTCAGGCGAGGTTCTTGAATTTCCAGCGAATCCAGCCAGGGATCTGTAGGGAATGGAATTTGGAAAATCTGAAGAGTCGATGGAAACGCTATTGAAAGCCAGAGTATGAGATCTTATTCATCGTCCAAAAATCCTCGCATCGACGTCGGCCGACCTTGCGGGAGCCCCGAATCGCGCGACGAGCTGGATGATACGCATTTGCTTTCACGTGATTTATCGATTCTGCGTTTTAAAAATTACGGGGGTATTCAACACGCTTGATTAATACACGTGAATGTCGTTTGCACGAGGAAATCTCGAAAATATGTACGTTACCCAATTTACCTAATTTGACTGTTGGAAGCAGATTTTCTGCTTTCAATACCCTAGGACTGTTCGTTCCACAGTGAAAAATTTGGTACCTGATCCCACACAAAGAAGTGAATTTTTATAAAAACATAACATTAAAAATACTGGTATCCAGTTGTTTCAGTGTATTTTTTGATTCAATCCAATTCGCGGCACGGAAGGGGTGGAAAGTTTAGTTGCTGGTGGAACATCCTGTACAGTGTCAGTAGTTGTAGAATATTTTATTGCATTCGATTACTGTACGAGTTTCACATTTTAATATTGCAATAATAACAAGAAAAGAAAATACTGGTACAGTAGTTATAATGGTTTCCACAGTAGAGAAAAAGTGATATCAAAATACAAAAACTGTTGGTATATGCAGATTAACCACTGATCGTTCTTCTTATTAGTTTAGAAGATATACGCTTTGCGTCTCTGATGTAAAGTGATAGTTTTTTGTTTTATATGGAGGATCTTTCCCTCCTTCTCAAAATGATTGCAGAAAAAATATAGTAACCTATAAAAATACAAAATAAGCATAGATAATATCTCATTAAAAATCCAAGACCCAAACGAAAACAAAAATATAATCGTCATAATTAATTATTAATACTTATATAGTCATGTGAAAATTATTTTTGATTTTATTTATTTTTCAATAAATTATGCATTCTCAGAACGCTAAAATATTAAGTATATTCTTACGTGAACAATTTTTAATTTATTGTTGAATTTAGGAATTCAGTACCGTTTGAATTTGAAAACAGTATATAGATGCTTTTTTTTCGAAGTTATCGTGTACGTTGACAAATTTCCTTAACGTTTTTTCGCAAGTTCGCAGCTACTCCCGTGATTTTCTTGTCCTGTTCCCAGGGACCGTTTGAAGTTCCTCGAATTTCCAAACGCTCCTCCGAATGGTACCGTGCCATTTTCTTCTAGCAACTACGTCGTGCATCTCCTTCGCGCAGGATGGCTCGTGCATTTTCCAGGATTGCAAAGATTGCATCTCCGGGATCGTTGGCCATGTTTACTCCCATCGAATCCGTATGCTCTTTTGCGTTTCCTTTCCCGCTCAAGTGATTGTGATTCGTGGTATCGGTGTAGATAGACTCAGCGGAAATCGGAGTCGAAAATTTTATGCTCCCTCGGAAACGAAATCCTCCGATCGCACGGTGTGTGAACTATAGACGACTGAAGATGTTACAGATGCATTAGAAAAGTGATTTCATAGGTAATCTTCTTTCTGCACATTTTTTCGACGCAGATAAGAGTTGGACGAACGAGCAGGAGAAATCTTCGTTCATTCGAATCGACGTTCTTCTATACTTTTGTCTTTCATCTAATATTAACGCTCCTCGATAGCCTTATATTTATAGGCGATGGTGATCGCGTAAACAATATTCTCTATCACGAAGAAAAAAGTTAGTGAAAAAAGCGAAGGTGACCGTCGTATCTCAAAGGCTCCATCTATAAAGAAATAAGAAGGCCTCTTCTGTACCATGTAACTTTTTGCGAGATAAATTTTTCTCGCATCCCCTATAGAGGTGATATACAGTTACTGATATCGATCTTCACAAAAAATTGTTCTTGATACTCGTCTTAACAGAGGTCAGAATTCTTCTACAGTTCAGAAATAGTTCAACAAGTCACATTCGTCTGGATCGTTAGGATTCCCACTGGTTATTAAAAATATACTACCATTAAGTTTCTAATTCATTATTCGAAGCAACAGTTTTGCGAACATTCAGGGACATATCGTACAGTCACGCCAACGAAGTTTCAAGTTTCTACTTGTTCCTGAAAATTTGCTCTTCCTATAAACTCTACAGCGAAAACGACCTACTTCGTCAAGACCAAGCAGACTACTAACAATTACTGAAAACCTATTCTCGATTCTCTGACAACCATTTTCATGTTCATCCACATTATTTTGCATAAAAATAACTGTTTTATGAGTATTTGTGGATACTTCGTTCGATAAAGCTTCTGAACAATTTTGAAACTCGTTTTTAATTTACCAAGAATTAAGGGTAAACCATTAAAAAATATACGAAACTGTACAATGAGATTGGGACACTATGGGTGCTGTGGAATCATCAAGCTGATAATTATACCATGGAGACAAGTAATATTTTAAGCAATGGAGTCACTGGAGGAAAGAAATGCAAAATTTCATAAAATTATCAACCGCTTATAGGTATTCATTGAATACTTACAAGGGACGTCCTTCAATCGACACACACCGATTCTTATGCAATTTTTAAATAATATAGAACATGAAAAAAAATTTTCGATGCATACTTTTTTATCGGCAAACATCCATGTTGAAAAGGTAAAAACAACCTTCAAAGTTGGAGTCGAAAATGCTATTTTAACGAATATTTCTAAAATAATTCGATGTAGACTAAAAGTCAAAATTAATTTTCACCGTTTAATGGACCATTAACAATGTGTAATCTAATCTAATTGCCAGAACATCATACAAATTTACATCGAAACCAGTCGTATAAATATGAACATAACTTGCAATGTAATAATATCTACTCTGATAGTGAAACTAAAAACTATAATTCATCCGTATTTTTGTCTGCATCTGTAGTTTATCCACACAAATTTTTATGAAAATAGTTTAACGTTTTATACAAAAAATTTGCAAAAATAAGTTCATTTTTAAGTAAATAATTTTTCCGGAAATCTGTTTAGACCGTGAAATTTGTCATTTAAAAAGACACAATTTACATGTTGAATTTTTTGTCTACACCTAATAGTTTCCGGGATATTCGATAAAACAGCTTTTTCAACTCTGAGGGCTGTTCTCACCCCTTCAGCATGGACGTTTACCGATAAAAAAACGCGTATCGATTATTTTTTCTAGTTTATCACATATCAAAACTACATAAAGATCTACGTTTGTTAACTGGGTGATGTCCCTTGTTAAAGAAACCACTACAAGTAGAAATTGCTTCGTCCATGGCCAGACCTTCCAGGTCGTACTACTATCGTCCCTCACAAAATTTAAAAAATAGTTTTATTAAACGAACTTGGTATAGTCAGTGGGACATCGACTTCATATAGTGTATCATACTTAATATCTAACGACACTTTGGCATTCGATCAATTCGAAAAGGACTGAGTCAGGGCAACCGTTCACCCAACAATGATTCTTCATTTAATATCCCTTCCAGAGTTCACAGAAGGTTCATTGAATCGTCCATTCCCAGGCACCTTAAACTTTCCATGTGTCCCTAGGAATTCTTGGTTGGCCTGCGTTCTACATCGAAGAAGGTGGGCCACGGATGGAAGAGTCGCTGCAGGAGAGGAAGTTCATGGAAAAGGTCCGCTTAAAGGAGGAGTCGTGCTCGTTTCCCAGGGTCGCCGTGCTCTCCCCTATCTGGCCAACGGCCGGCAGTAAATCGTGCGCTGCGATAAAGCTCACGCCAAGGGTCCTAATCGTTTTTCCATGAGCTTGTAGTCGCGCTCGTGCCTTCCCGCCACCTCAGACCAGGGGACCTGGACCCCCTGAACCCTGAACACACGCCTCCGTGGAACGAAATTCCTTGCAATTTACGCCCTCGAGGAACGATTCGCTCCGCAGAACCTACCTCCTCGAAGATAATCATCAGTTGTGTCGTTGGGTTAATAGAGTTCGAGCAATTCTCATTGGTCACGGTTCATTTGCACGGTGCCTAGTTAGTTACGCGGTTAATATGGTAATCGTTGGAAAAATGAGGGCGGCTGCTCGTTCAGTTTGAGTCAGCGTATTCTATTAAACGTTTTCTTAATTACTTTCTGTTCGCGCGAAAAGAATTCACACGCAAAACTAATGTTGTGTGTCGAGTCTGCACGATGGTAATTTTCACACAGACTTTCTGGAATTCTCGAAACATCGGCCAGAGTAGGCGACGATCAGTGATTTTGATTGGTTAAAAATCCCTTCATGCTGAACACTTGGTGACCGCCCCGAAGCTGACGGTTCACCCTCAAGTACGTACCGATCTATCGGGTACCCCTCGTGGATTCTCCGCGTATCCTCCCAACACGATTGCAAGTCATAAACTCATTAACCCTCTAGATCCGAAAAACATGCCGATGCTCTTCAAAAATTACTAATTAATACAGTGCCCTAAAGTCATTGGAGTTATAAAATACGGCACAACAGGAGCTTCGTTTTCAGATTTTAGAAATCCAGTAATAGGTCGTAACACTTTCGTTAGAAGATATTATAACTCTCTCGCTGCAGAAAGGATCATAGTGTAGTAGATATGACTGAGAATGAAAGTTAGAAGCAATTGCAGCGCCGAAGGTATTATGCAACTCAAGGCCATTTTCCAGTATTAATTATGTCAAGTGTTCATTACTTTTCGCCCTAGTGTGCAATGTTTAATATTTTTTAATATTTTTGGGTTGCGAGAACTCCGAGCACAAGTTACCTTCTGATCTCAAACTCTAGACTGGGAGTTTACGATACACCAAACGCTACAGCGTATAAGACTCTACAAGCACACGTAGTGTACACAAACTTGACGAACTGCTTGACAATTTTATTACTTATTTCTCCACTTAACCAAGCAAACCTGCCTTGCTTTTCTGGCTCGCAGATGCTCTTCAAAAGTAGCGTCATTCCGGAGATCGTATCATAAACCCATGATTGCAGTGATCCTAACAAGGACCAAACAATGCAGCAGATTGTACGTCCAGGTCTCCGGATCGATACCCACCGACATCGATGAGGATCCACAGAGAATCGATAGAGCTAGTTTGAACGCGGCGTCAGTTTCCCATTCGACGAGGGGTATAATAAACCAAATCGCTGAATCGTTTTGTCCGTGTGTTAGGAGCGGCTAGAAGTATAAACACCGTTGGAACGGAGCAAGCTCGTTCCGTACTTGTCGTATTCCATTACGTGAATCGCAAGCGACCACGGTGTTTCGTGTGTTTACGTACAAGACATGCACGTATACGTGCGGAAGTACAGGAGGACGTGTTGTGCACACCGCGTTACCATGTCATGTGTGCATAATATAGCTGCATAACCGGGGTGCAGCGGCGTTTCATAACGTGCGGCAAAACTGCTCGCACACGAACGTGTGAACCTGTACCGGCATTATGTTATTGAAAATTGTTTGTTACCGGCGGGGATGCAATATGTCCCGCCGCAAACCCGTCGGCTAATCTGACAGCGAAACTGACAGCGGCTTCCTTTGAGAGCTGCTTTGCGTCTCCAAGGCCCAGGAAATATTAATACGGCGGCTTTGGAAACTTTTCGCGCCCTTTGCTGTCCCTTCGTACGCGCGGCTTTAGGTGAAAAAGCGGCGGCAGCCTCCCGAGAGTTTTTTTGGCTTCAAGGAGAATCGCTGAGACTGCTTCTCGGACATGTCGAAGTTCTGGTCTGCTGTGGTCAAGCGTGCAAAGCGTGGGCTTTATACCCTTGCCTTACAAAAACGAGACACACTCGTGATACAGAATATGATCCATATGTTACGAATACGTGTACTACTTGAATACGAATTGAAAACTGGTGCGAAAATCGGCTCGGAAATCTCCAGATATGACGATTTTTCGAGAAATAAAAAAAAATTTCTCATAAGTTGGATCTTAAATTTTTGTCTGTTTACTTATAATTTGTTATGCTTATAAGTTTTACGAATATATATTCTTTGTGTTTTTCATCTTTTTTACAAATTTATTGTGTTATGGGGATGACTGATTTTTGCCCCAAGCAAGTAATGCTGTACGGTAATAATTTTTACGACGTATTTATTAACCTTTGTAATGATATATAAAGAGTAAATTATAGTATACAAAAACATAATAGTTTGTGATATAAATATTATTTGAAATTTATTCGACCCCTTTATCTACGTCTGTAGCATTTGATTTAATCATCTCTGCTTCCTCTTGATTATATCGTCTCCTACAATATGCAATGTCTGTAAGCAATACTACTGACCGATTTTCGGTACATATTGATGAGCTAACTTTAAAATATCTTTATCCTCAGCTGGCTTTATTATTATTAAAGCGCTGCATTTAGTTTCTGTATACAAAAATATTAAACTATATAAATGTTTACACTTGTGCTAGAATCAGTAGCATTATTCTTTACATAATTGAATCATTGCCATGGACTATAGACGAGTTTGAAACTCAAGCAGAAGTTCTCATCTTTGCACTGCACACGTGTATCCTACACTCTTGTTAACACTATAATAAGAATCATTTATATTTTACAATCAATCAAAAGCTTCTAGCCTAATCAAACAGTACAAAAATTAAGTTGCAATATTATTTTCACAGTACTTTTGTTAAAACAGTAATATATAAATTTTAGGTTTGCACTTATGGAGTTTGAAGAACATTTGAGTGTGTAAGTAGTGTTTATGAAAATTTGTTGCAAATATTGGCGCTTGAATTATTCACAGTGGAAAGTTCAAAGTTACTGTATACCTTAAAATTAGTTTAGGAATAGTACTTTTGAATCAATAAAACCAATTTAATCTTCCTTTTTAATTTCCCTCAAATTTAGAGTATTTTTTAATAATTTTAGTCAGCTACTAGGGTATTACAAATTTTGCGATACAGAGAAGGTTATTAGATGGAAGCAAACACAAAGGTCCCGCTGGCTTAAGACTGCCTCGAACCATTGTGTCGGGGGATACTGGGTTATTAAGTTATTGATTTTGCACGGGTCTTCTAATAACCGTCGGCTTATTATAACCGTCAGTTGATGTATCAATAATCCAGAATGCGTATTAGCGATGTTTGTTAAAAGCATTATTACAGCTCGAATGTGTGTCAAAGCACCATTTTAGTTAACGTTACAAAGTAAACAAGGTTAGATTAGCTTCAGTCTCAAGTACATACGTAACAGAATAACAATAATTTCTGTACGTTTGTCTGGGTCTTTGCTCATCTTTTAACTGCGTTCAAAGTAAATAACAATTAAAATGTGACGTTACTCCGAATTTATTTTTCAACAAATAAATAATTAAGTACAGTTTCCACCATGAAACTCCCAATTGACTTATCACTTTTAATCGTAAACATTTTCGTCACGCTCATAAGTTCACAGAGATTCGACTTCATTTAAAAAACATATTTGTTTTTAACATAATTCGTGGAGCATACATCTGACTCTGTTCAAGCCAGAAACTGGGTTCGACCTAAACAAGCCCATCCACATAGAAGGGAAGAATTTGTAAATTCGTATGTACCCAAACGAGAAAAAAAAATACCAGTAACCAAATTTTCAGCCGTTTTCGAGTTTACTTTGCGGCCACGGGTGTGAAAGAGCAGCACCAGAAACCGATTGGTGGCTTTAAGCACCATTGCAGCCCCGCGCGCCAGTTTCCAATTTTTTATCGATTTTCGAGGGAAGGCTGAAGGGGGTTGTTTATTTTATACAGAATGATTTCCGTGCTCGACTGCGCCGGAAAAATCATTGGACGATAAATAAACGAATTACAATCGTATCAGCTTGCAGGACCGCCGGAATAAATTGATTCGTTATCGTCGCACAGCCTCCGTAGATTACACTTTTATCGATCGTCGTGTATTTGTGTCATTAGATCGTCGTTAATAACGATCGTGGCAATTAACGCTTCCTCTCTACAGATTGACGGTTTATTACGTCGCCAAAGGGATTGCTCGGCGGTCGCAGGAGCGAAACGTATTACCTCGCCTCAGAAACTGAACGGACTAATCATCGTGAGCTGGGCCCTGTCCCTTATAATTAAGATGTTTCGCCATTGTTCCAGAGAATTCTCCAATAAACCATTTTGCCAACACACGAAACGCGATTACAAGGTTATATGCTGACCACGCTTGATGACCGTGGAGATAATTACGAACGAATAACGAGAACCTTCTGTTTGCCACCATAGGGACATTATCTTGACAGTTTTTTTTTCTTTGATCGTTAGCCTTGAAACGTTCAGGCGGTATGGTGTATCGGCGGGGCTGTGGTTATTTTAGAACACTGTTTTCACGGGGGATTGTTTTAGATAACTTGCTGAGAGTTGTTAGACGTGGTGAAGGATGTATGTACACAGTAATTATAAAATAGTTTAACATAAAATTTGTGAAGTCTTATTCGACTGTGTACGGGGTATGTTCGAGGAAATAGTCTTAAGATACATACAGTAGAACCTCGATTATCCGAACGTGGGTCATCTGAAAACTGGACACCTTATGTCAGCTATAGCTAAAATTATCATTAGTGACATTGTACATTTAATTTTACACCATTAAATATTTTTCATTCTAAAATAAAATTATCATTGGTATGCGAAACATAGTTAAAATGTGAGTCATCCTGTTACTAATTGCAGTTTGAATAACTGAGGTCCTACTGTAATTTCTTAAGTTTGTTGTTTCTGAGATACGTCGATTTAAGTTTTGGAATGCTCATACATTCGACGATCAGTTTGATACGAGAAAATATTTAAGGAGGGAGATATTTTTTGAAAGGATAAATCTTACTATTAAAAACATAATATTCCGAATTATATACGCAGAAAAAATTGCGAGTGAAGTCCTGTCCAGGGCATGCTAGTATTGTAATAAGGAGGATTTTTTAAGGGTTGTCGATATTGTTTTTAAGAGGAATGTAGTATACCTAACACTGCAGTATCTATTAGGTTTAGTCATAAATAACGTCCGATTTATCTTCCTTTTATTGATGATTTACAAAAGTTGGTTTTGCAGCATTTCTACGGTTTAAGGATTCCTACCTGCAAATATGAAGCAAAAATCAGTAGCCCAGATAAATTATTTGACTTTTTAAAAAGAAAAGAATCTGTTATATGTTGGAAGTTAATTAAGAATCGACCCAATAATTCCATTATAGAGGGGTAAGATTGCATCATTTTTGGCAACGAAAATAGCAAAATAAACTTTCAGGTATTCCAGGCGAATGAACAGTACTGAAAAGTTGCCAATATGCGTTCAGCATAATGTAATCATTGATACGACGCTATAAACGTTTGAATGTTTCGCAAACGCGGCCATTTTCAGTGTATAATTAATGTAATTAATTATAAGTCACATTCAGACTAAACATAAGGTTGTTACTTTCCAAAATCTAGAAGATTACAAATTCTTGTTTATTGGAATTTTTCTCTTAAATTCGAGATGTAGAATATGTTCCTAAATTTTGCGACACTATTTTAGGTCCTTCTGTGATCACAGTTCTCCCCTTGCTGGAACCATTAGCATAACGTTTTATCTGGAAAATCTTCGCAACTCGCGAAATCAACGAAACTATTCGGGACAATTGGATTCCGTTGTGCTCGGAAATGATACATTTGCAATAAATTGCATCGAGTAAGAAACGTTTCGCAGTAATTGTTCACGTACAATAAGCAAGTAATTAACGGAATGAGCAGTGACGGGTGCTCATAAAATGACTTAAGGAGGAAGCTATTCCCAAACGGGCCCGTAATAAATGGTTCCCGGCGAAAATTAGAGGATACTTCTCGTGCCGCGTAATTTATCAGCGAAGTAACTTCTTCGCATTAATTCTCCAATAATTCTGTAATTTTCGCGCTGGATCATGCGCTACAAGTCTCGGGAGCAACGGGTATTCTTTAATTATTCCTGAAATAAACGCTCGTTAACCCATCGCGACTGTTCGCTTTTGCGTCCAAGCGAAATTCCGTGCATTAGAGCACTCTTTATGAGATATTTTATAATTTCCAATTAGGAGATTCTGCAGGGACATGTGCAATGACTGAATATTAGGGAATATCCAGGCGATGTAAGACTGAAAATTAATTCTAACATAGATAAGATAAGATAAGGACGAGTATTGATTTCAAGTGAGATTTTTATTGTATTTTATAAATATGTCTATCCGCCTCACAGATACTATGCACTCTGTATTAAAAAATAAAGTAAATCGTACGTGTATATGGTGTAAAATTAATTTGTTGAAACACGAATTGTAGGTTTTTATTTATTCCAATAAATACTAAGAGTTATATTCCTGTGTAATAAAGATGAAAAAAAAAGTACATTCAGTATCAAGCAACGTTGATGATAAAAGGTCAATTATCGTACCGGTAACAAACATAAAACGCATTAAATTATACAGAACACACAGTCAAGGTTATGATGTCATGAAAGTACAAAATAAAAGCCATAAACAATAAAATTAATTTTTTAAAGCATCCTTCTACATTTGCGGAATATATAAATTAACTTTTGTGTTTCAATGACAACACCAATTATAACTCCTACGTTGTATTACGTTAATGCATGTGGAAAAGTATAACATCTCGTGTACGAATAGCTTGTAAAATTAACAATATTTTATTTTCATCGAAATGTCGAAGTAATCGAAATTACTTTGATTAGATGCATTATCTTCGATTAAAATAAAGGGTCTAAGGCTATGGGGGCTTATAGTACTCATCGAGGGGAGTAAAAAATGTCTAATCAACAGATTTTAAAATCAATCCTTTCGCTGTAAAATCAACTTTTATATTTACGAGCGTTCGACATCATAAGTCAGTCTAAAAAAGAAAAGAAAATGATAAAAATAAATAATGTGGTGGACTTACGGCAACGAATAGAAAATGCATTTCGTACAATACGAGACACGGAAGGAATACTTGAAAATGTACAGCGATCTCTGATCCGCAGATGTGAATTTTATATTGAAATGAAAGGAAGACATATCGAGTATCGGTAACAATTGTGGAAACAAACTTTTGTATTTTTCAGCGAAAGGATTGATTTTAGAATCTACGTTGATTAGAGATTATTTTATTCCTCTCGGTGAGTCCTATAAGCCCCTCAAGTCTTAAATCTCTTTTGTATCGCCCTGTGTATACCTACAACCTGTTAACTCGGTAATTTTTTGTTTAGGAACACCTATTGTTTTCAGTTAAAAATGAATAAAAATAAGGTAACTTATCTTCTCCAGCATAGATACATTTTGAAATGAATATATAATCGTCTTCTCTGATTAACAGGATTAAAAATTCATCAACAAATACTGCGAGAGCGATTAGCGAGAGCGTTTTGTTTATCAATTTTCACAGAACGAGTTATCTCGTTCTCCGTAATTAAGACGTTGACAGCCACAGTGAAAGCAGCCACCACCCGTCAGACACAACATAAATTTTTCTTTTCTACATAAATCGTAAAGGAAGAAATAATTTAAATATTCAATATAGTACACACATTCCTATATTACCGTTGCAATATTAAATTTCCTTAAAATATAATAAAAATTAATAATTGTTTAATTAAATAAAATTTGACGGGCTGGCTACGAGTAACCCCCACGGCAGTCAACGCGTTACCAGGTTAACATTGTACGAAAGAATGACATTTCATGAGCACCAAACTAATACATAGTACACTGGCTCTTCTGGTGTCCTTTAGGAAAGATTAGTCGCCTCTATTGACCGTGCTCAACATTGATAAGGGGCCGGGGCAGGCAACGTTAATACCGTTTCTTTCTAGTCGATAAATCATTTGCAGGGTGACCGATGGACGTAACACATAAATACGTGCAACATTTTCAAAGGCCCTCGGTTACGCTATAAAGCTCAATGGCCGGCTGAGTAGCTTGACCGTCTATTAAACTTGCGCTCACTGATTCGGGCATTAAAACTTTAGGGCATCAAGCACCGACGATCCCGGACGAAAGGGGACGAATCTCCGTTAATGGATGAAAAGGGATGGGCATAATCGCTGGCAGGGGCCAGTCTATCCCCAATTAATTTGATTGAATCCAACCAACGTCACCCGGTTGCAATTAGCAAATTGAACACAGCTCACGAGATGCGCTCGCGCTTATGTCTCGGCTACCAACAGTAGCAGTACCAGTCTCCCGTTTCGCCGCCATGTTGGTTCTAAACACCCCTCAGTTAAAAATAGTGGAAGGTTGCGTTCTGGACAACAATTTTTGGAATATGGCTTGTGTGAAATCGTAGGGATCAGTGAAAAGGTTGTAACGTTTGCATGGGTCATTTGTAAGTTACTTGCACGTAACTTCATGCGGGGTGAGTCACTTGAAGCACTTGAATGATGAATTTACATAGTTTTGTAGTGGATGTGTGGTCTTGGACAGTTTGGTGTGTTCATATTTCCTTAATTAGCACATTCATTATTCTTACAAAATACATCGGTTGTGGTGTAAACATACTAAATTTAAGTTTGTAATCTTATATGTGTCTTTATGTCTGAATGTACATCCCGCCCATATGTGTTAATGCACTTACCGAATTTGAAATAAATCTGTGAAGGGTTGTGAATTAGTTGGGATTCAGAGGTATATTGTTGCATTCTATACTTTATACCACAAAGAAAATATAGCTACATTCAATATCATATCAGAAATATCATCATGGACATTCATTAAATCAATCAAATTTTCCTTAAAAGTAACAAAGAATATCGCGTCTGACGTAGCAAGGCTGTTTTCACTGCGGCATTCAGCGTGTTAAGACAAGAGTACAGAAGCATTTCAAAAATAAAATTCAAAGTAGAAATTAAATGGTTTTGAAGACATACAATGTGTTTCGAATACCGGAGTACAGTCTGAGAAGTTGAAACAACACTCTCGAGTGTGTAGCTGTTAACTCTAAATTACGTGAAGCTTGAGGAACGGTACATCCAGTTGTCTTTGGTCCATATTTTTCTACATCTCCATCCATCGTTTTTCTTTGTTCTTGTCTCGGTACACATCCCCGGGCCATTACTCAGAGATCAATGGCACAGAGGGCGAACATTTTTCTGCAAGTTAAAAGTTACCAACGGACGACGTCGATCTCAATGCTTTCAAAGTGTCCTGCAAAAAGATGATTAAACGAGGTTTAATCGTTCTTGCTTCAATTAAAGGAGCTTCATGTTTTCCGGATAGTTACGCGATTTCGCGGAAAGGGCAACGGACTCGCGTCGTTTTGAGATGGACCAGCAGATTAACAAATGAACTTCAAATTCATATTTTCTACGTAAAACTGTACTCTTTGACTGTGGCACCGTTTCAGTGATACTCGTTCGCTGTGCACGGAACGTTGACGACAGAGACAGTGACACATTTTCTATTCATTTATTCTGTGATGGCTTTCTTATTTCATTTTACAAAGCACTGCGTTTGTTCTTTACTATAAGCTCTGAAAAAATTATTCTTTTCAATACTAATACAATCCTAAATATTCGTGCATTATTCACAACTGACAGACACTTAACGAGACCATTATAGTGACCGTTCGCGTGTACAGATCTTCTTTTTCAGGATGTCCATACAGCGTGGTCCATATAAAGTGTTAGAATGTGTTTTCTCGGGAACTAGAATAAATAAACACAGAATTCTCCCTTTTTTATGAATGGTGCATCAATTTTTGCATTTTCAGATGTCTTATTGGTATGAGTTACAGTACTTCCTGAACTAAAATATTACAGTATTGTGCGAATTATTGTGAACACAGGCCAATTTATTGAAACGATACTTTATTGGTAATAAAATCAGTTTTAAGTAGAAATGCAATATTCCTTGTTAACTTTTTAATAAGAAATGTGTCCTCCTTTAACGTCAATGAGTTTTTGCATTCGATTCGGCATGGAATCAATTAATTTTTATCGATTTTCCAAGACTCCCTGGTCCTGAAACCACACCTGAAATACTACTTCCAACATTTTTATTGGTGCAACCCATTTTAAGTTCTAAGTAAGATATATATATATAAAATCTCACGGATTTTCTATGGGATTCAAATCGAGTGAATTCCCAGGCCAGTCTAAGCAATTTAGCGTCTTCTTTTAAAAATACCGCTGTATAAACTTCGATGTGTGGCATGAAGCTAAGTCGTGTTGTAAAATGCTCCGCCATTTGGGCATACATTTTCTAATTCTCGACCTGAATGCTGTTCCAGGAACTATTTATACTTTTTACCATTTATCATCCCTGCAATTGTCACTAGTGTTCCCTTGTATGAAAAACAGTCCCAATGTCTCAAACAATCGCTGTGCTCAGATTAATTTGCACAATACTGTATGTTATTAAATGTTTAAAGTGGTAGCCACCGGAGCTGCGGCCTTCCTCCACTCTATGTCCATTCTCCTCACATAAGCTGTGATTTGGGACAACAATGGACCGAGAGGGAACGAGCAGTGAACTGGAGAGAATTGAAACGAGGGGAATGGGCCTAGAGTGGGAGAAGGCCGCAGCTGTGGTGGCTGTCACTGGTTTAAAGTGTCAGTCTTAATCATCTTTTGCATGATCTTCGAAATTTTCTATCATTCGTCCTTTAAATTCGTCTTTTAATCAGAGTCGCCTAAAACGTTTTTTTACAACGCAACGTTTACGACGACCAGTCCATTGCCGTTTTGAAAAATGAAATGTCTCCGTAATCCTTGCAAACACACGCGACGGGTCCCAGAAATGGGTCGTCCAAGATCGTGGGAATCGGTAATGGCGTTTCGCGTTTTCACCAAGTTCAACGAAGCGATTCGCGTAACGCCGAAGACGATCCAGCCACACGTACGAACAGCCCGAACGCGATTATTTACCATCGATTTGCTTTTACGTGGCGAAGTCGTAAAAGGAAACGCTTTTGTTTTAGAGCCCCGAGCGAAAACGGCTACAGTTTATTTCGATCGAGTCGACCGGCTTAAAAGGCGCACCTGCGACGTCTGCTCGTAAATTCGGATCGTGTTACCTGAAAAGAATAACTGCCCGGAAATCGGTTCACTCCCGAACGCGACGATTTTTTGATGAAACTGAATTCGAGTCAGAAATAATGTAAAATTGAATCAGAAATGATAGGAAAAATGTTGTATCAGGTTGTTCTACAAGTAAGCTGA
Organism: Macropis europaea; assembly: GCA_916610135.2. NCBI lineage: Eukaryota > Metazoa > Arthropoda > Insecta > Hymenoptera > Melittidae > Macropis > Macropis europaea. The sequence goes on from OU744343.1 coordinate 34,485,239, forward strand.
ACAATCGATTTATACGGGAAAAGAACAAATGTGTAGTTCCATTTGCAAAAACAAAATACGGTTACATTTTTCTGGGGAACCATTGCACCGACAAGGAAGTACGGAAAGACGTGAGGTCAACGAAAGATAGGTGTTTTCATACCATACAGCTCTTTCGTGGTGTATTTCTTTTCCTGTCTTCAACAACATGGAATTTACTTGCTCGTGACTTGTCGACTAGTAATCGCGTATTACCGTTTACTATTCCGTGAAAATTCTTCCGCAAAACGATTTTCCATAGAATTACTTCTTACTGATAGTGGATTAAACTCCGATCACGTTTAAATGCTGATTATGCCCATTAAAAGTCAACGCCCGATGTGACCGACGTCTGTGCAGTATAAACTCATTCGAGTGCTTTTGTTCGAGAAATTTCCCCGGGATTTATGGGTTAATAAAATTTATAGGGCGTACGCAGAAACACGGCTGTGACATTTCGTGCCGTTGTCGTTGCTGCTACACGTCGCTATCGTTTGTATTAATATTTCCGCGTTACAACGGTCAGATTATGTTCGAGATTATTGAATTCGTGACGAGCGATACGCGGCCTGAATTCGTTACTTTACCGATTACGCAGTTCAAGTATAGTAATACCCTGGGCACACCGTGATTCTGCTACCTAGTCGTATTTTCCACTCTCTTTTGATAGCTATTGTTCCATTGAACAAACTCACTATTGTGTACTTCAACATACATCGTATACACTAATGTCTATATTAAACTTTCACAAAGTTGCTTTAAACGTTACACAAATCTTCTTCGAACTATTTACATAACTTCTTTAGAACTATCGATATTTTATTATACATATACAGGGTAGTGAAAAATAGGGTAGATAGATCACTTTTTGACGTCGGTGTTAGGGATTTTGTTTAAAATGAAATATGATATAATGTACGTGAAATGCGGGAGGGTTTAAGTCATTATTTTCCTGGTTTCGAATTTGTTTAAAAAATACGGACCTTTGAATTTTGCAATTTCTGCCAATTTTCATGAAAACAGGCTGTAATTTTGAATTATGGTTTATAATCAATTTTTCGTTACGGCTAAGGCGAGTGGTTTGCTCGATTCGGGAGCTGTCGTGCTGCATAAAAACAGCGTCTAACTTTGCTTCTAATAGTGGAAGGACAGTGGCCCTTTTATCTATGATAACATTCATGACTTTAAAGCGAATTGTGCATAAAACTCAAATGGACATTAGCCCTTTTTCTACGAAGGTACAGATTTTTTCCTTCACACTCAAAATATAAAAGAACAAAATGGTTCGTTACTTAAAATTAATGCTGTTTCAACTTCCTCGATATTTTTTTTATTTGAATGATTATTCTTTAGTTGGATTTCAAATAAAATTTGCCAGACCAGGGTGAAAGCACGATCCCCGGTGGAATCAGTAATAAACAACTTTATCGGACGTTGCATCCCATTCGTGCAGCTTCAATGGACATCTGATAAGGCGACAGACGGCTGCAACATCCGATTGTGCTTGTCCGTCAATGACGGATATCGCGATTCCGCGAACGCAATAGTTCCGATACAAAGACGATGCGTTCGCCGAGATACAGTGCGATGTATCGGATCGTTCGATTGCTCGACACCGTCGTGACCGACGTTGTTACGAAATTAAGTAGCTGGAACTTTTTAATTGTCTGCATTGCCACGGCGCACTGCGGCGGACCTGAAAAAACTCGTTGCCGGGGTTAAGCAAGTTTTTACACACGCGCATCTTCCAGAACGCCGTTGTTTGCAATGGAATTATAAATAATAATAGAATCGAGAATATAAGAGTGTTCCGCGGCCATTTGGTTCTGTTGTTTCGAAGCAGCATGTCGAAAGAAAATGAGATTTATAAATACTGAAATGTAAAAGCGAGAAGCGTATCCGAAAAAATAATTTTAATGAATTTTAAATATTTTTAAATAATAGCGAATGTTCTGAATAATTACTTTAAACATTTTCTACTTTTTTAGGGTATGTAATGGAGCTTCGAGGTTATTAGTATTTTTATATTATTGGACGTACGTGAGGTTTTATAATGAGTAGACTGCGGATGTTTATGAAATTTAATATACCTAGGTATCTGAAAAACGCACATTTAAAACCGTGAAGAAATAGAACGTACTTTTATTTACCATCCGCAGAACAAAATACAGTTTTTCAAAGATAAATTTCTATAATTGCATTAACGTAAAAAATATTCAACTCTAAAAGTGTATATTTGCATAAACATCCGCAGTCTAACGATGAGTATAGGAAAGGTTAATTAGAATTTAAAGGATGTTGTGTACCAACCCCGACTGAATTGTGTTTTTTGGATTATAAGAATTGTGACGTGCTTAGATTTCTATGATTATTGTAAGGTCCGAATATTTTCATGCTCTTCATCCTGAGTGAGACTGTTAACCGTCTGCTTTTTGAAAAGTCTTCAGAGTCTTTAAGAATTCTTTATCGCCTCCAACTTTGGCGCAGTGCGATTTCTAGTTCAGTTCCAAATAAAAATGAAATTGTCAGTTTTATTTCTAGTTGAAATTTTCGAAAATATTATTCTAATATTAAGTTCAGTTTTGAAATAATTTTTACGGAAGTAAAATCACTGTAGCTTTTAGACTCAAATTGTGATGCAATGGTCTTAATTCCCAAAGACAACAAATAGAATTTAATTCAATTATAAGGGTATAGCAAATGAAAGCGATCTTTTACATGATAATTCTAAAACGACTATAATTTACTTTTGAAAGATAATTAATTTTAATTTCCAGTGTTTGATGATTCTGATCATTTTATGGTACTGTTTGGCATTATTAAACAATATCTATAATTAAAACGAATTTAATTTATATGGCAACAACGCCGCGTTATCATGAAAGTTAATGCAAGAAACCTTCATAATAGAATAAAATACGAACTACTGAAAAGAGAACACGTCTCATTACCTCGTTCGACATGCGTTCCCGTCAAATTAGCTGCGCGTGTAGCTAGTTAATAAACCCGACAACGTGGCCTCTTTTGTTCATTTTACACAAGCATCCTTTCCTTCAAAATTAGTGCCAATTATAAATTTAACATGCAGAAGCTGAAGCTAATGTAAAAAAATAAATATAAGCAGTGATGTGGTAACAGCTTGTAGCAAAAATATTTCATACAAATGAGTGTCCAATTTTGACACTGTTGTTTAAAAAATACTGCACCTCTAGCTACTGGCGTCACAAGAAACGGAGTCATCATGATTCACGTATGTTCTTCCATGAACAAACTTTGTTATCGTAATCATGCCATAATCACGAGAAAAATTATTCAAATTTCCTGAAAACGTCCATACAAACGTCTGAAGACTGCGCGATAAAGAATACACGTACGTTTTCAAAAGATTGATTAAAATTGTTATCAAATTGCTACACTTCGAAAACTATAGTATAGTTGTAAAACTGGACCACCATAACTCGTCAAGACAGCATGTATAGAGATCGAATCATTCATCATAGCTGTAACGATGGTTTATTGTAACGTTGTCGGGTTGCATGGAGATACCAGAAAAAATACTCGAAACGATGATCGGCTTAGTGTATGGTGGCTCTGCTAAATAAAGTATTCGGGACATGGGATTTCTACCAGTTAGGACGGTGAAATATTAGACCTCTGAGTGTCGCGAGGTTTTATGGGTGCAGACAGTACTTTTTGTGTAGCCGATGCTCGAAAAAAATACATATGCACTTGTAAAGTGTCAGCTACATCGGGGCTGTAGTGCATGTTTTCGAGCAGTCGGTTGTCGAGCGCCCCTTTTTTTTCTCGTCTTTGATCATAGTTCGTACGGATCGTTGCGTGTACGTTTGGCGTTTTCACGCGTAAATTACACGAAGTACTGAACATTTTTTTCACTCCTGATTCGTAATTTTTTACTTATTTATTCCAAGCATTAAATAATAAATTACGTGGCATAACAATTCTTAAGCAAACATATGAATAAAATTAACAGCTATAAGAATAAAAGCAAGAACGTACAAACGTGCAAAAATATGCAAAACAGGCTCACATACACTTAAACCGAAATCTTCACAAATTGTAATTACTTCTTACGTAACTAAAAAACAACATAGAACGCTGTACTCGTCGGAAACTTTAAAGTCAGAATTTTAATTGAAACTAGCAAATTATAAATTAATATTAAACTACCAAGCACACAATTCTGCAAAGTCATTTCATCGAACTGAAAATTCACCGAAAATTAATTTGCCGCCTCGAATAGCCGTGTCGATTAATTTTGGAAAAAATGTCCGCTGTCCTAGAAGCCACGGCAACCCGGTTCCCAGTTGATCGGTAGACGCGATTGTCCATTTAATTAATTGTGCCAATTCAATAGCCCCTTTACCTGCATCCATTATGGTAACATGTTCGGTATCGTTAAACGCTTGTATGCGCCGCTCAAATATACGAATGAATTATACAAACTGCGGCCAGCTGAACGGCCGATCGCATCGAGTATTCCTGTTTGCCACGGGGATTCTCATTTGCATCTTCCCGTATGAGGGAATGACAATGAGATTCCCTCCCCGGGATAAATAAATTGCCGGCCGATGATAAGGCGTACAATGGACACGTACAATGAGAGATGAAGGTTTATTAACCCGTAGCAAACACACTTTCCGGGCTGCCGTCAAGAGAAATTGAAATGAGTCGGATGAAATAATAGAACGAGATGATAAATATTAAAAGGGAGATCATTTTACAGCAAACAGGAACATGAGAAACAGAGACATGCTCGAAAGTTTGCTTAGAGTTTGCAGGGGATGTGTGAAGGGATGTACTGCTTAATCTGCCATGCCTGTGTTTAGCACATGAGCAGGCGCTGAGATCTTGTCTGTGTTGACTTTTCGGCGGACCACCCAAAGAGATGACGGATTTGGGTCCGTTTGGAGACTTTATAGTGTTTTCTTTCACTACTGTGGGATTGTTTTATAAGATTTTTATAAGTGTGAAGATTTTGAACGTTTGAAAGGTATAGGCGCGAGAGGGAACTGTTTGGGGCAGAGCGGAAGAAATCGGGCGACTGTGCTTAGTTGTATAGAATGGTTGCAAGTGCATTTTTGAGAATGCATCTGTCTCTTCAGGTGAGAAAGAGAGACAGAGAGGGGTTGAAGGTAATCGAGAAGATAAAACGAGTACCTTTGAGCTGCGAGGGATCACTCTGTGAGAGAGTTTTGTAGAGCGAGACAAATAGCGAGCATTTTAAGTCTCTATTTTCGTATGAGCTTCATCGTTAGATTTTCTTAAACGAACTGTTTACGTGAATTGAAAATTCACTTAAAAGTTTGCAACCTGTATCCTACGACATCAAAGTCACCTAATCAGCCTATGTGATACCTTTCTGCAGGTGTCTGTAATTTTTTATGCGCGTGATGCTTCTACGTCGTTTTAACCTACCACAGCATTTAGAACATAAAATTCTACCCAAGATAAACTTTATCAGCCATTTTCTCCGATTTTTGATTATACAATTATTCAATTTTTATTGCTGAACTCCAAGGGTATGTGTTAGGATCGAGTCAGACTTGACTGTATATGTGCCCAATTTTTTATGTCCTTGATGTCATTATGGTACTCGAATTCTTTCTAACAGTTGTAGAATGAAATTCTACGCGAGATGAATATACCGTGATGTGTATAGAGGCACTTTATTCAAGAACCATGCAACTTATATTCCTCGATATCAATTTCTAGTTAGTGTCATACTAAGTTACCTAAAAATACAGTTTCTGATTCCTGGGGCATAATAGTGGCACTGTGAATTTTTCTGCCTTGTAGAATATAAAGTTTCACTTAAAATGTGCTAATTGCAGTTTTATAATTGTGTATATTCCTAAACTTAAATACAATATAACTTCGAGTATTCGAACACCAATCATCTGGAAATTAGTCACTTTATGTTAATCACAAGGTGAAAATATTATTCATGACACGGTGTGCTTAATTTTTCAGAACTCCGGATTTTATATTCTAAAATAAACTTATCATTTGCATGCGAAATTTAGTTGCAACGTGAATCATACTGTAACGAATAATATTTCGGATAAACGAGGTCCTATTTAGCGGCCCAGCCTCCAGGGCTTAGGTATCCATTTGAATCTTCGTTGTTCCTATATTGTCTAATTAACAGCCCAGATGTCCTTGCTCTGAACTTGTTAAAAGGTTCTAAATAAAGTAATCCAGGGAACTATTACCGATACTGTTGGTATTTAGTTGAAGTGTTCAATGTAATAATACTTCTACTGTTCAGAATCGAGTCTTTGTTTTTCTATTTAACTAGATATGAGGTTGGTAGATGGATCGTCGGTGATAGATTGTTTCCAACACAGGGAAAAAATAACCGCAGGTGTGATAAACTTTGCTTTTTCGTAACACACAGGCTGGCTAAACGTTCGACGCAATGCTCCCAACAAGAGGAAGCGCTGACAAATGTTTGTTGGGGTGCGCCATGTGGCAACAGCATGGCGCTCGTATTAGTTTTATGCTAGTATAATGTGTGTATGCTTCCGCCACGTAGTCTATTCCCTCGAATTCGTCCTAGCAGTTTCGAAACAGACACTTTTTTTCCATATTTCTTGTGGATTATCCGCTTTCGCCTTTTCCAGTGAACAATAATGTTCATGTACCGTGATATTCATAGAATTGGATGTAAATTTTTCATAAAAATATCTCCTGTTTCGTTAAAGGGAATAAGGTGATTCCAGAATAATTAGCAAATTACAATTGAACAATCGTGACGATTACTTACGACTCCCAGATTGCAGAAGGCACATCTGAGTTCCATTTGGTTTCACTTTGTAAAAGTCTTTCAGTTAATTTGCAAATTACTAACTGAATTTAATTATACTTCTCATGTTCCCAATTCTTCCAGACTTTCGGTTTATTCTTTCGACAGTCTTTTACGTCCGTCACAATAAACTGAAGCTAGTCTGCGAAGCACAGAAAGTCAATTTTAACTTTCAGGAAAGCCAAAAAGAGTGACGGTAACTCGTATAAATATTCGAACCGTGAAGTATCACCAGCATTGAGAAACGATAAAATCGAACTATCAAAAATTCCCAGATCTATTCCGTGCATCAATAAGTTTCTTCGATCGCCCAGGAGTGAAATTTCCGAAGGAAGTGCCACCAACGGGGAGAAGTCGTAACATCATTCAAATCAGTTCTACCAGGGAACAGATATGAGTCGATCATCGAGGAACGAAGCCATACTTTTCAGACGAAAACGTCGATCTTCCGAGTTACTCCTTCTCTGTACACTACATGCATGATCTCCCAATCAATTTATACCGCATCTAGTAGTCTAGTCTTGTAATATTAATTCGAAGTTTCGTGTAGTGTTACCGTGCTGACTCAACCATTCGAAAAAAAGATCTTCCAACGCAACAAGAATTGAAGATACTAACCCTATGCACTCCGAGCATTTTTTGATACGATCGACCAGCAACTCCAGTACACTTTTGTAGCGTACATTTTTGAAAACCACAAGTTCTGATTTGAACAGAAAAAATTATAAATGTTTATGAACTTATATACTCTGATTTTTATTTTTATTTACGCTTTACTTAGTCGTGCGTGTTAAGAAATATTCAATTTGTTACATGGTATACAAAAATTAGTAGTTAAAATTGATAAACCAATGGACTGCCTGAGAGGCATACTTCTGTGCCTGGCAGGCATACTTGGAGTGCAAAGGGTTAATGTATCAGAAGAGCTGGAACTGGTCGAGTCTACTTTCTAATTAACACTGCTAGGTTGTCAGTACAGAAAGCGTTGCGGTATAAATGAAGAACAATTTCAGGTTAGTCCGATTCGCATCAGTCTTTCAGCACGTAGCCTAGATTCCGTTCGATCTGCTGTTAAGATACGCTGTAAGATAGCAGAAATCCCGATTTGTGTACAATCGATACGGCTCGAAATTAGCGAGATAATTTAGATCGGCCATCACGATAAGGATAGCCCGCATAGGGGTAGCTCTCTACGATGGAAAGCGGCTGGATAGATTCGAGTAGGGAAAACCGTGAACGCCTTAACCTGTTTTTCTGTCGTTCGCCTTATTGCGATCGCGTGGCCATCGACCGGCGTTCTCCACGAAACGCTAATGTACTGTGACGAATTTTCATCTACTCGATAATGGCGAAACGAACGGCGGGATTTCGCGCTATTCCAGGTTCACGGGGCCGATTAGCCGGCCGGATAACTTTACTGGAGACCAGCACGAACTTTCTCCATTTTATCGGACCAAGCAGACGTTAAAAACCTTACGGCTGCAGCAAGGGACTGGATATTCCTGGTTTGGGAGTCGGTGACCACTAAATACTCGGCTAAGGACCTCGTGGAACCAGACGTACCTTCAGACTGCTCAATTTTCGACCAACTTTCAGACTTTCTGTTTGTGGAAACGCGGTAGAGATGTGGGAGTAGTCATTAATTCACGTGGAGTGTTCAATATGCGACGAAAATTTAATTATACAATTTTTATTTCTCCATGTGTGTCTGTGTACTTGTTTCACCTGTAATTAGTTTGTGTAATTCTATTCTTAACATATTACCTACCGGTTTATTGTCGTGCTGACGAGTTGCTACTTCTTTTAAATAAAAATACGACGTTTATTATTAACTATATTATTAGAATCACAGATATAACTTTTTAAATAATTGCTAAACTATGCTCAGGATAAAAACGAATGAATTACTGGCAATGAAGCATTAAAATCAATCGATTTATGATCGATAAAACCTGGTCGCGAATAGCCTATTAATAGGCTTCTGGTAGGTAAAGTGTTAAAAACTGGGCAAAGATTTCTTTAATCAATCTTCAGACGGCTTGTTTCAATTATTTGAAAGTTGAAAGTGTTCCTTTAGAAGCTTTTTCAATTTGAAAAATATACACATAAATTTCATAAAATATAGTGATGTTTCTTAACATGTGGCACGTATCACAGTGATAGATTCAGAACACAATTAATAAAAAAGGTTGCTATAAACATATGTTTTATATGATCTTGTATCTGCGCGACAATCTGTTTTCTACTTTGATAAGTGTCGGTACTCTCAAGAGATATGCTAAAAAAATTAATTTTCTGTGTGTAAATAAGCCATAATTTTCATCTACACGTTGACTATTGTGTTAGTAGCAGCATCATGAAATCACAAATATCTTACTTTGAATAAATAAAAAATACGTTTTGTGTAACTTACAATTACAATAATAATAACACTTAAATATTTATTTACTCTAATAAATCAGAAGCTCATTGAATTTTATATTTGAATCGAGGACGAATTATTATGTTATGCTATCTTTGCGAACATATGCTATTGGAAACTGAAACAAGGTCATATCTGACATATATTTACATAAACTTTTTTCGTTATTTTCATATCCTGTATCCACCAATACAGTGTTTCCTGTATGTTAGGTAACACCTTGTATAAAACTCCAAAGAATAAATACTTTGTACCGTGCCAAACTTAATAAGCAGCTATTCAGACTAAGTTTTCTTCATAAATGCCAACCAAAGTTTGGTACTGCTTCTATAACAAGTTAATAACAAGTTACACTCAACATTGAAAAACTTATTTACGAAATGAGTATACATAAGCCGAAGTACTATATAAATGGTAAAAAAATATAACATTATGGCTGAAGAACTCAAACTTTTTAATAAAAGTTTCATTACCTGACAATCCGTGTAGTTTACAGGCCAAAAGTATGAATGTATCTAAACTGTTTTTAATTATTACAGTGTAAAAATCAATGGTCGACCTTTGTAATATATTCGTCGATAACGACTCAGTGGAGTGACGCACAATTTATGTTCCAGTCCAGCATTATGTAACATGAATTATTTTTACTTGTTACGTGTAAGAAGCAAGAATGAACCCTGTGTCAGTCAACCTTTCTACGTTGAAATTGTTCATTTAGTGATCGTTCCATTATGGTGTACCACAGTGGCGTACCAAGCACTTCATTCAAATACACCAACGCACTGCAACGTACCACTGGCATGTACAACTACCCAAATGAATTTCAGACTATGTACCAATTTTATGCCTTTATACATCTATTAGATGCAGAGATGGACATACAGAATTTTGGCGAGAATGTGACCATACTGTTATAGTAATTGAGAGCAATCTAGTGTTGTAATAATTGAACTTGTTAAAATGTAGTTTTGCTTCTCGTCTGCAATGAACAAGCTTCCTAATTTTCAGAGTTTTAATATTTTGACATGTTTTCTATTCTTTTATACTCTGTTTCTGTGCCCCTAAAAAAATGACATAACTTATAGAAGAAAATTAACGAAAAATCGATTCTTCGTTACGTTTTCTTCATCAACAGCTGTGTCTTATTCACCATTTCGGTTCTTCGACTTCAGTGTGCCAATCGATCGATCGAGCTCGTGCATTTAATTATTGAAATCGTCGTGTTGCCGAACGCTCTTAAAAGACCCATTAAACATTCAATCAAGTTTGAATGGGAAACGGAGCCTTTACCTTGACATTCGATATGAAAGTGAACCCCTTGGTTCGAGTAACGAGCTCACTGATGAAAGAAAAAAAACGCGAAGAATGGGACAAGCGGAGGCCATTAATCGAGCTGGTCGGGAGTTTCGTCTCGTGGTATCGATTTTGGAAATTAATTGCGTCTACACAGGCCAAGGGCCAGCTCTAAATCGGCTTACCTGCGCTTGGAATTATCGTACTCTTGCACGATTGTCAACGATGTCGCCTGCCTCCCTATCTATTGCCCCGTAATTCCTGCTATAATCAAAAGGAAGCAACTTGATACCTGATAACTAGACTGCGGATATTTATGCAATTTAATATCAGGTAACCAAGAAAGTTTGTGCGGTTTATCGGTGTTTAAATGTTTTGTTTTTGTGTGAAAGGACAACTTTTATAGAAACGGAATAGAGAAGTTATTAGATCGTCGGAAAAAAGTAATAGAAGTCGACTTTTCTGAAATAAAATATTGTTAAATCCACTTTGTGTATCATTTATCTCTACTGATGAAAACGGCAAGAACTTTCTTGATTACCTAATATTTCCTCCCTACATGTATATTAATAATATGTGTAAAATTTTAGGAAAATCAGTTAGATAGTTTCCAAGCAATCTTGCAGAAGCGTTTTGAAAAAGTCGTTTTGGGAAAAAACACATTTAATAATTTCACCAGAAAATATAACCGACCATCAGAACAGTTTCGAAGTCACAAAATTGAATATCGTACCCGACTGCTCTGCACTCCGTAGTCGAGCAACTCTGCCCTAAATTTCGTTCTATCACTTTACCATTGTAGGTCCCACAATTTCACCAACGGTTCCAGGAACGAGCCGTCGCGCCAGCAGCGCGATTCTTCATTTTTGGTTAATTTTCTTCGGAACAGTCATAAGGAACGTGGAAGCACCGCGTCTCGTGGCCACATCCTGCGGTATAGTCGGTTTCGTTCGTTTCCTGTCGGTTTACAGGCGAATTATGCGAAGGTCCGGGCGGATGTAACCGAGGCAGGGCGAAACTACCACCTGGAATATCGCACTCGACGTTAATGATGCCACCGAACCAGACGGCCTTTACCCTTTTAACCGTTACCGTATTACCGAGCTGCAATCTCGTGGTCATAAATTACACGACCAAGGAGAACGTGCCCGGCTTCTGTCGGACTTCCATGAAACATCGGCTGGAACACAGAGCCGGAAGATTTCTTCGTAATTACGGAACGAATTTATACGCGTCTTAATGAAGAGGACGTTGCCCCATCAGACTCGTTCGGTTCCAACTACGTGCCGCTCGTCGACGTCCACCCCTCACGGTAGTTCAAGTATGTACTTTAAATTAAAGGGATTGGGTTTTGTGACGTTTATCAAGGTGTTAGAACCACGTACGGTATATTATCGCGTCATATTATACATAATGTCGTTTTTAAATATGACTGAACCCTTTGAACGCCTTTGTCGAGTGTGACTCGACATCGATTTCATTCACAAGTACTCCTATACCGAGTCACACTCAACATTTTTAAATTGCTAGTTGAAATATGTATTATATTTCGCAATATTTTTTTTTTAATCTAGGTGAACAATATTACATGTATATCACCCTTTTTGTACCAAACAAGTCCTTGAAATGTTCAGGTACATGATTGTTTGTATCTAATTGATTCCTATCAACCAACTGTCTTTTGAAGTACATTTCAAATAAAACACTTAAAATAATAGGGAGTTATTGAAAAGAAAATTAAAAAAAAATTAGACTTTATTGTGGATACTGGTTAACTTGAGCAGATCGAAGGTAGAGGAAAGACTGACTTTTATACTGTCAGTTCCAATAAAATCATTCGCTGTGCGCGGAGTAATAATAGCTGAGCAACAAAGATCGATTCATGTTATTCATTTTTCTTATTATATTTCGCGTTTTTGTCATAGTAAAGGCTTCGTTTAATATTTATTTGTGTTCTGATGCGATCCTAAGTTTTCATACGATGTTCGGAATTGATTTCTGGAGACTACCTTAGTGACTGTTCGCACATAGGACGTTGCTCTTCCAGGGTGCAGGTATACGCCTTGCACAGTCAAAGGGTTAATAATGATGATAAAAATGAGAAGACGGAATTACAAATTTTCTATAAAATATTCCCACAAAGCGTGCTTGCATATAACATATAATTTAGAAATTACTAAATGTAGTCAGATCACGTCGTTTACCATTCATTTATAGCTACCTATAATTAACATTTGATGTATTTAATTCAAATAGTAATATTGGACGTGTGTTTAGTAAGCTTACAGTTAGTGAGAATTTCGATTTAATTTTGTCGAGGGACCACGAAATTGTATGCTCTTCACTGTGAGCAATGTGATATTACGAATTCTCGTTAATGCATTTAGAAATTAGGTTTCACAGCTGCAACGTTGGTTTTATTCCGGAATGTAAACGACATAAATTCGGTTTCACTCGAGATTTGTTGTTATTACAGAGAGTTAATGTAATTCTGCAATAACCGGCCACAATTATTTGGTCGACTACCGGCGAACGAATGTATTGGTTTACCTGTTTGCTAAAATTACTGAGTATCTACACGATCGGGAGCGAAGAAGCTCCGGAATAATATTGATACGATCGATTTGTACTGCAAACGAACATGTGATAACAATGTAATTTACCGGCGAAAGTTGGACCCTTCCGGAAGTCAAAGCTTCTCGATACGAATATTTCAACATTTATACACAGAAAGTTACAGATAATTTATAAGCAATGTCCTGCTCCGAACATTACCAAAAATATATTTTAGGCTGGATAACTTAGAAAATAATTGAATGAGAATTGTTGTTGGAGGATATAGAAAGAAAGTTTTTGATTAAATGTTACATTTTTACGTTTATAACACTTTAAGAACAGAGTAAATTGAACATTAAAAAATTAGTCATCATATTGTGAGTTTGAAGCTAAAATTACCATTACAAAATTCATGTCGTACAGTACGAGACACCGAAAATATACGTCAATTTATCTGCAGATGTGAGTATTGTACTGAAAATAAAGAAAGACATGTCTAACATCTGTAACAAATGTAAAAACAAACTTTTGTATTTATTATTGAAAGGATTAACCCTTTGCACTCCAAGCATCTTTTGATACGATAGATCAGCAACTCCACCAAGCAAATGTTAATTTTTAATGATTCATATCCCACGAAAACTTCATCGAGATAAGATAGTTACGCTTTACTTAGTTTCACATATTAAGAAATATTTCATTTTTGACATGGTATTCAAAAATTAGTAGATAAAACTGATAAACCAATAGAATGCCTGAGAGGCAAACTTGGAGTGCAAAGGGTTAATTTTAGGACCTATATTGATTAGACATTTTTTACTGCCCTCAGTGAGTACTATCAGTACCTAAAGTCTTAGTCCTTTTTTCTTAACACCCTGTATTAAACAGAAGAAAGTAGAAATAACGCATCCGTGTGATCAATTTCGTGAATCACTCTAGATTTAGATTCAGCCTATATCCGTCAGTTGTGAACCTGGCCAGGTTACACCCTGTAAAATAACATTAATGGTCAACTTTGTTGTGACGAAGTAGAAAATTCAGAAAAACAGTGTCCGAGGAACGGAGAACAGGAAAAGCTTTCCGACCTTTCACCTAGGATTCCCTTCCTAATATGAAATGTCCACGCATTCAAGATACGAATCTGCCACGTAAGCTTGCTGATGACTTCACCAGCCGACTCAGGACGAATCCATCCTTTCCGCCCTAACTTCTTTTTCCTGTCACCGTTTTCTGGCTCGCTTTCCCACCGTTCGAGCTCGCAAAAAATTCGACCATCCTTCCCGAATTCCTCCATCCGTTTTCGAGAAGCGAGCGATTGCTTATTAGTCCCGTTTTTCATCTATTTGCCGATAAAATCTCGCCGCGGGACGGTTCGTCGAGCAATCATTGAGGATCGGGCTGCACCATGGTTTCGAGATTCGTTTGAACCCGCTCCGAAGACGAGCTTTCGCGCGTAAAAAGCTCGAGCCTTACAAATACCGCACCGTTTCCACGTTACGATTGAGAAACGGTTGGCTGCCCGAAATGTTCTGATTCTTGAACCGCGGTACGTCGATAGTCCGTTTATGAGGTCTAATTCGTGCTGTGCTCGTCTATGCGAGCCTGCTCGATGATAAACCTCGGAATACGCGTCAAAGGGAACCGTGCCATTCGTTTGCCGACCCGATAGGAAATTTGGTTTGCACGCAAAGCAAGAGTCATTCTCCCGGCGTGATTAACGGATACGAAGACAGGAGACCCGGTTCGAAGGTTTTCGTATCGTTGATAGGGTTCCCTTTGATCGTCTTCCGTGGAAAATGATGGATGACGTGTGTACTTGATGGACGGAGATTAAAAAAGTTGCAGCAGAGTCATTCACCCAAGTGAATCTTTTTTTCTGAGGAGTCCAGAAGCTTCTAAGGGTGTATTTGTTGTATTGGTAACGAAAATGATCGATATTTCGATAATGGGAGACATTTTTTAAAGTTTGGACTCTGCAGCGCTTTTGTTGTAGATAATTTCGATATTTCTGCTGTTTTTGGTGGTACGAAAGTGGAAGGCTATGTTATAGATGATACGAAAATTTCTTACTGATAATTTAGTATTCTTTATTTCTGTCTGGAGCATATTCTACAAATTTCTAAGTCATGTTTATGTTGATATAATGATATTGAAATACAGATGCAGAGTCGAATACTTTGTTCCGTGTTATGTATAAAAAAATAGGACGTTATTACGTGTCTGACTGGGTATGGCTGTTTTCACTGCGACGCTCGACATGTTAAATAACGCTTGATGTTTTTATTTATATTTTTTTGTAATTGATATACAGGAAAATTTAGTGTAGTATTACAAGTTCATATTGAACTGTTGTAGTACGATCAATTATAACATATCCTAACGGAAACTAAGCTCAATAGTAACCCAAACCTAACCTACACCCAGTCCAGACGAAACGTAGACTAAACCTGAATGGTTTATATTAATTTAATTATTTTTAAGCATGGAAATTTCTATTTGACCAAAGCTTCTAAAACAAGTTTTATCTGAAATTGTAGGTATGTATGCAAGGATGTGTTTATAACGAAACGACTGTTAGACAAAGATAATATTATTCACTACGTCATCTTTTTTAAAATTGTCATTTGTTTATAGACATATTGTTATTGTGACTAGTAAGTCAGTTTCTAACTTTGTGAGTGAAACATAGAATTATTTTTCAATTTAGTTCTGAATGATCATTCTACAGAGTTACTGATTGTCTAAAAAATTCTAACAAAATACCTGCATGCCTAAAAGTATTTCAGGATCACATTCTAGCGTATCATATTACCCTAGTACCAACAAGACCGTGTAAATAAAAATGTAGTTGCACTATAAAGGATAGATATCCAAGTTCTACAGAACTATTGCATTGCCAACTAAATTCGCGACCCAAGAACCTTTTCGTATGACAACGTTTATTCAAATGATTGGAATAATTTTTATTAAAATTATTAGCATTTGAATTTTGAATCTTCTTTCGTTATATTTCTAATAATTTTTTGACTTAGTGATAGTAGATCTGAGGAAATTTTGAAGGGAAGAAATTCGGAAGACCGCAAATTTGGTTGCCAGTCTAATAAATTCCGACTCAATTCGAAACTGAAACATAACATACGCTCCATTAAGAAGACAACAGACATACTTGACTTAGCGAGGAACACCCGGTATAATTGCTAACTTAAACGAGAAAACTAAAGAGGCGCATTCATTTCGCGTGTAAGACGAGACTCGTGATTATCAGAACGCAGTAATTATTCGAGCTCTTTTTCAGTTGGCAGTCGCTTCTTAAGTATGTACGTATCCCAAGCAACAATTCTCTGAATGTTTCCAGAAAAAGCAATAAAAAATGCGGAGCGAGAAAGTCAGTCGCTGGAGTTACTATAATATTTTAACATCGCCTTTTTTCCCCCTCGCTGTATGAAGAGCAACGACTTTCATTCTTTAAGTGAGAAGTGAAAATTGCAGCTACGATAAGAATGCAAATGTCACGCGCAACACGAAACGCTATGAACTGAAATTATTATTATACACAGGTACAAAAATTCCATGGTCCGTTTTCACGGTTTTCGGGGAGAACTATAATTGACGTCGTCGCACGGGTTTTACGCAAATTATTTCAGAGTTTTGCATTTTTATTAACGAAGTTATTGAAACACATTACTGCCGCCGGCGAAACTGCTGTCATTGTCGTTCCCTTAAAATCCGTGTTATTTGAAAATTTAAATTTCGCGCCGAAGGGAAAGCTCGGACGTTCCGTTGGAAAATTGTCAAATGATTGGGACTCGGTATTTTCAGAAAATTCCACGCCCTCCCTTCGTTCCAGCACAGAGAATTTCTTTTTCCGCTTCGTCGGATTACGCGATGCCGGATCGGAAAACTTTCACGCTCGAATACGATGATGAAGTGCAATCGAACTTCGCAATAATCGCGGAGCTTCGAATGAATTCCAATAACAGTTAGGCGGCCATTCGATGCCGCGTGTAATTTTCCACCACCTCCAGTGGAAACTCGTGTCTCTGAAAACAAACAAAAATTACGGGACATGTTTCGCGGAGCTTCTTCGCTTTCTACGGCAAAACGAATGTTAGTCCTGAAAATGGTATCGGGATCGAAATTTTTAACCAATTCAGTAGAGCACGTGACACGTGATAAAGCACTGGCATAATCGTGTGAAACACGTCAGTGTCGCAGCACGAACGCAATGTCGATCGCACGAGTTCACTGGAGGGTACAGCAATTTTTATCGATGCTGAAAACAACGTGCAACGGGGGAACAGCATTACAGGCATTTATTAACTCCCTTTTCGCAATACAACAACAACGCCACTCCCTTGCCGTTCACTCCGTCACGATAAAACCGACCGTATTAATAAAACACGCAGCCGGTCATTTACAAAACAAATACACGATCGACCGAACGAATACGTATGTTCGTCCTGGGGACGAGTAAATCGTCGCTCGACCGATTAAACCAGCCAATATGGCCGTTGGGTGTTAAGGTACCCACCAACCCCGCGGTGCCTTTTATTTAATCAGTGGCGATGTTATTTGTTAAAGTTATAGAATTCAATGGAATAATTATTTACTTAGCGACAAGCAAATTCTTTTGTAAATTACAACAACAAATTACTTTGTGGGGTATTTATACAAGATACAAGGAGCTATGTTCCCAATACATTCTCTGGAACGTTAAAGAATTATTGCAAAACTCCCTACAGTGACTGTTTCATTGTTTGCAATTGAATCATTAAATAGTTGGCTAACATTTGCATTCAATTTATGTAATTGAATTTGCTGTATAAACTGGGATTCATATATGAGGAGAATAGTATTATATTTACAGGTTTCCATTTTGATCGAATTTAATGAGATTTATGATTTTAGATATAGGGAGTTTTAAAGGTGTTTAAGCACAAGAATTTTTAGTTTAAATGATCAACGAATTTTTATTGTACTTAAAATCGTATTTCTCTAGTATAAATTGTACTTAAATAACAGATCTTGTGATCGACAATGATATACAAAATGTATTTCCTAAATTGGTATTTGATGCAATATATTCTGTTGCATGAGGTATGTATATTTTCCATGTGGAAACATTGTGCGAATTCCAAATTTCGATACGTATATGGAATGGAATTTTGACCGATTCAGAGTGACGTTCAGACATTCGTCTACTCAGAAATAAGTGAATTACTATACCACGCATTACTAACAAGTTTGCAGTAGCACTTCCTAGATCTGTGTCTTCTATTTGATCGGAGAAGTTAATTACATTTTCAAATTTCGGCAAAAAACTAATTAATTAATCAATACACAAGCCCTCGGCGTCCTTTAATAAATTCAATTTTTGTTTCTACTATGGTATTCAACTGTACTACCATATCAATCTTATATCAAAATAATTAGTTCCGATGATTCGATCATACTCGTCGAGCACTTACACTTAAATTGATGGACCTATCAAGGCGTTGACATTCAAAATATTCCTAGGTTCATGAAGGCAATTAAGAAAAGGAATATTTTAATCAGTGAAAGAGATCAGAATTATAGTAAACGAGAATGGAGGAGCATGATATGAATGTCGTGGTGCGACCGGAGTAAAATTGAGTGGAGCGACGCGCGAGCTTTGCCAGGACCACATAATGCAGTGTGATCCCTTGGGACCCAGCGTGTAAAAGCCATAACTAACCTACAAATATCACGTGGAACTTCCCTCCTGACCTTCGGTGGCATCCGTGGACGCTGGCTGACCGTGCCGCCATTTAGAATGCCGTCCCTTAACAAACATCCTGCTAAAGTCTCGTCGACCATGATCGGCATTCAAATCTCCCAGTTTTCTAACACTTGCCTACAGCTTGACTGTGCACAGTGTGTTAAAATAGAAGTTATGGCCTGTACGTTATAGAATATACATGCAACTGTTAATAATAATAGTAATACGTCCTTCTTATGTCAAACCTGAGGGAATTGGATTTAGAATCAGAAGAAAAGAGATAAAATACGATAAAATTCGTACAAGTGTAGAGGGGCAATAGTATGGGATTACAAACTTAACGTGAAAATTCTCGAGAACCACGATCGGCATTCAAATCTCCCTGTTTTCTACCACTCGATCACAGTTTTACTGTATACAGGGTGTAAAAATAGAAGTTATGATTGTTACGATTCGTAATACTTACGGTAAAGTGTAAAAACAATAAAAGTAATACGTCTTTGTTACATCAGTCTTGAAGTATTCGGATCTAGAATCAGAAGAAAAGAGATAAAATTAGTTCAAGAGTAGAAGGACAATAGTATGGGATTACAAACTTAACGTGAAAATTCTCGTGCGCCATAATCGGCATTTAAATCTCCCAGTTTTCTACCACTCGATTATAGTTTCATTGTAGACAGGGTGTTAACCCTCACCCGCCCCTTGTGTCAATATGGCACATTTTCTCACGAGGAATTGTATTATTCTGCCATCTGCAGATAAATTTACCTGAGGCTCCTTGATTTTTATTTTTATTTTAAATAAAGCATATATTTTTATACCTGAATCTATACAATTTTTCTATTGTTATTTTCAATAAATTTTTATCTCCCCGAATCTGAATACATTTCTAGCTGTTCGATAGTTCACAATATTTCAATTCTAAAAATATCGAAATTGCTTGAGATCGTTAGAAAATATCAATTTGCATCAAATTTAGTTTCTTTCGCTCCTACATTACTAAAAATATATGAATCTCTTCTATCGCTGAGAATGTTGTAGCGTTTCAAAAACTGGAATATTTTCAACATTGAGTAAGACGATCAAGTTGCTGGAGATCCTTAAGTTTACCGAGGGTTCTTGATTTTGACTAATATTTAAAGGGGAACCAAGCTAGTAGTCGAACCGGAAGCTGGTCAAACGAGCCCCCTGTGGCGATACTCGCAGTCCCTAAATATTTGAGCGGCTTCCCCACAGTCAATTATTAACCAACCTTTTACCGTAATTGCCGCGAACGGATTTATGTGCCGGCACGTATGCTACACCGTGTTCGAGATGCGCCGAAAACCATTAAGAATCGATCACGACTTCTCTTACGATAAATTCCGCATTCGGTTGCGGTAGGATGGATACTTGGAAATTTCTCTTCGGAGAGGAACGTGGAAAATCGCATGAGTGCTTTACATACGATCCACCGATCGACTCGGAACGATCATACGAAATGATGAACGTGATAAATGTGTTTTAATATGTGATTTATTCTTCATGATATTCGCTGACGTTTATAATGACTCTAATGAGTAGTTTTAGTCGTTTAAGAAAAACTGATTTATAGTTGCTATCAGGTATACCTTTTATTCTTAATACGTTGTTAGTATAGTCTTAATGGATGATGGATGCCACTTACGTAATTTAATTGAATAGCTCGTAATTCTTATAAAATTCTGAGCAATGTACAGTATTATAATACTAATGTAAAATATACATGATACGATTTATAATAGATATAGTAATTTACGAGGTGTCTGACTGAGCATGGGCGTTTTCACTTATTGACCCTAGTCGATAAAATACTACATTGTAACATAGTAATGTATTCAATTATTATGTATAATTTGTGAGTAGATAAAACGTCTTTATATATTGTATTCGCACATATATGTGACAATGATAAATTGTTGAGGTTATACAGTATTGCAAGATCCACAAAATCGTTGTGTAAAATCAAGATACGGTTCCATGTTGTTTTAAACCCCTACTACCACATGTTTTTCCTAAACTTGAGTACGTACTCAGAATCATTCAAATAATTATGGACAGTACTGCTTATAGTTCCAGTAATTGAACAAATTTCAATATCCAAAAGTATTTATAAAATTGCTTCTACTGACTGTTGAAAACAACTGTTATACGATTGATTAATAATTAAAATAACAAAACTTATGCAATTATTTTAGTGAATGTGAGAACAACATTATGAGCGTATCGAATTGACAAGTGAAACTGATCAGTATCCATTTATTTGTGTGCCTGATCAGTATACAGCAAATCTACTGTGTAATCAGTCGCGAAATTCAGTAGCATACTGTTACAGAAATAGACTGAACGCGTTGAGGTCGCACGTCGTTTGTTTCTGAAAAATGTGAATAATAATCGAATAATCATCTTGTAGAATTAAAAATAAATATCACTTGTTATAATTCATACGAATAATGTCAGAATTTTCTTGCAACATCCCTTTTTATCTTGCTCAAATGAAAAATATGTCGTATCGCAATAAACACTCCATCTTCGGAATTCAAAAAATAAAATCAAACAAACTGTTAGTTGGAAATTCCGAAGTCCCTATAAACTTGTTTAGAAATCGTGGGAAAAACAAACAGTGACTAATCTTCTTAACGGAACGCAAAAGGATCCAGCAGCAGGGAAAAATCGCGGAGCTTATGCTCGCCCGGCAAAAGAACGGACCGCTTTGTGAATTTCAATCAAAAGCTCAAATTCACGTTTCTTGTAAATCCGTTGATACGATTTCGACGGTGTCTGCAAATGAGACGACCAATGCTGATCGAGACGCTTTGGGCATAGAAAATAGTAGGGCAGGGAAAAAATAAAGGTCGAAAACAAATAAAAGGGAGGATAAATTCTCTGATTCAACGGGAACGCACGGCGGGTGAACGTTGTCGATTTGTTTGCCGTCGATATCGCGTTTGCATTACAACGATTAAACCGCCATAAATTTACAGGGTCCTGGATAGCAATCACCGTGAATTGAAATTGCGGAACGTTTCCCGTGTAATCGCGAATTCCGGTACGGATACGCCGTGCACAGACGCTAATGGCGAATTTTTCATTTTCTGTTTCAGGTAAGCGATTTCACCGTGACCAATCACGAGAAAGAAATACCGCGTTAATCTACGAACTTTCCTGTTCGCCATGGGTAAGTGGTGGAGTAGGAAAGAAATGACGTGAAAATCGTTTAATGAGGTTTTTGGAGCGAATCAAAATTACTTCATGTATTAGGTTGGTGCATATGAAATGTCGTTTTCTAAAGTGGAACGTTAACACGTTCCCTGCCACAGTAGAGAATTCCGTAATTCGGCAGACATGCGAAAATGGCTATTTATTAATACACGTGGTTGTTTGTACAAATATTTATCTATTTGATGTTACACTTTCTATTCCTACTATCATTATAACGTGAATATTATTAAAAAATTTCATAAGTGTTGCTAATTGTGTGATCAAATTAAAATTGATGCATGTACCGAGAACGGTGCGCGTGACAAGGAACGTGTTAAAGACAATAGCTTTTTCAAAATATGATATATTTAATCAAAATAACACTTTTCCCGACGATTAACTAATCTCATTATTCCATTATTGTAGAAATCAACAGTTTTGAAACGTTGAATGCCACAGTAGAAATTATCGTACCTGTTCAGAAACGACCAGGTGATATTCTAAATATAAATCCCGAACGTGAAAAATATTTTATTATTTGAACGTACAGTAATTACCTTATGTTAGTGTTATGATATTGAAGCTGTTTGACATTTTATATGTATCACTAATTATTTAACTGAATAAAATTTAAGGCGCCGGTCACCGGGGACCCCCACAAGGGTCAACGTGTTACAAATTTTGTTAATGCAGTTTTTACGTCTTCTGAATTTGGAAACAATTTATTTCTTAAAAAATCGTATAGATATTTAAAAAAGTGATAATTTGAAGATGGAAAGTCTGGAGAATGGGGGGTCTGTGGTAAAATTTCGTATTCTGATTCAATAAGCTTTTGTATTGTCATTTTCGACACACGAGGTCTTGAGCTGTCATGCAGTAAGCTTGGTTTCCATTTATTCACTAATGCAGGCTGTTTTACCGTTAATTTTAAGCGCATATCCACCATTTTTATTTTTATTTACACTCGTTACATTTATATAACTTTCTCTAAATGCCGAATTAATTTTGTCAACAGTTGTCACTGCATTGTTGCTAAGTTTATATTTGAAAAGAGAGATCACTCGAAAATCCCGGTTATTTATAGCTTCTGGAAATAATTTTTAAGTAATCAACATAATATTATATATAACATACAACTGACAACTAATGCACACGTATTATAAGGAACTCGTTCTTCTTTAACATGATTTACAAGAATTGACTATCAAACAATGTTTGCTATATAAAACCATCCCGCGAAGTTCAAACTTTGGAGAAACGATATTTCATATGCATCAACCTAATATTGTAAAACATAAATTGTATCATGACGCTAATAAATAACTGCGGATGTTTATGCAAATGTACATTTTCAATCATCAATATGCTTATATTTTATAGATATTATATAGATATTATATAGATAAGGAAATTAAACTTTAGAAACAATTATTTCTGTCGTAGAAATATTATTATACAATATTTTATATTTTGAACGTCTTGTCTTATAACATCGAATCACACTCGAGATGAAAATCTTGTTCCACGCATCAAAAGAACACAACGATCTCTTCTACTAATTTATAAAACATAGCTAACGAAAGCTCATTTGGTTGTCAAAGGATTGTGAAATTCAAACTGTACGTTTTAATCTACGTTGTTTTTTTTTATCAATGTGCTGGAATACTTAAATAGTCAGGCATAGCGCATTGGCTATTAATAAATTCGTATGGTAATGGGTTAATTTCATTAATTTCTCAAGATTAGTACGTTTTACATACCGCGATATGCTAAATCGCATAAATGTCCGCAGTGTATTATTAACGAATTATAGTAGTCAATGCGACATCTAATAATGAATTCCAAAAATCGTGCAGACGGTGATTATCGGAAATTGAGAAAGCAGTGATATGAACATTATACATGGTCCGCGTGGCTCAACGCAACGCAATTGCAAAATGAACAGCCTGGACGATAATCTAAACAGTCGCGTCGCCGTTTCGCCGTTGCGTGATTAAATTAAACAAGTGAATAACACGCGTTCGATCAATGAAGAATGATCTGCCTCTAATTCGCTTCCGCGCCACAAACCGCGTCGTAATTGTGAAATTAACCACATAAACGATCATTTGAACGAACGATATCCCGTTAACCCGACGCCATAGTTAAACAAAACTACGTCGTTCCCGCGACGAAAGCCAGACCATCGAAAAATCGAAAATGGCCCAATACGTTCGCGAATTATTAGCGATTAAAACGTCATTTTCTGATGGTGATACGAACTTTCGCGAACGGTCTCCAATTTTGAAGATTTTAACGAATATTTAAATTCCGTAATAAATTCTTTTGGCATATTCAATAAAAATTACATTTTCAGCAGGTTTTAGTGGTTTTATGAGGAGCTTCTGAGTCATCGGAATTTATTACTTTATTTTTACGAAATATTGCTTTCTTCAGTTTTATACGAGGCTTTACAGATTTTATATAGTATAAAAATTAAAAATTTAATGTATTTTGTTGTTATATTTTACATGTATTCGTTACGAATTATAGGTACGCCTAAGTATAGTGAATCTGCACTTTTTTAACAGAAACTTCGAATTGACTCTATACAAACTTTAGTATCTAACACGTTGACTTCCGCGGGGATCACAGTAGACCAGCACCTCCAATTCAACTTAATTCAATAACTATTTATTATTACACAATTCTGCGAAATTTTGCATATTATAACAATAATTTAGGAATACAAAAACACGACTGAACACCGGAATATTTTGTTCTTTTACGATTTATATTAAAAACATAAATTACTTTATGACTGTCTAGACACTGTTCTTCTCGCTGCGGCATTCAACGTGTTAACACGTGGACAGTCACAGTGAAAACTTCCATACCTTATCAGACATATTATAATACCCTTCTCAAACTCAAATCAGAAAGAAAAAATATATCCAGCTATTCAATCGCACAGTCTTGGCCTTCTCTTCTTATTACAATATTAATTTCATTCAATTTTTAATAAAATTAATAATTATTTAATTAAATAAAATTCAATGCGTCGGTCACCGGTGACCCACACAGCAGGCAACGTGTTAATGTAACTGATTGCATAAAAATTACGTTTCGTGCTAATTGCATTCACAATATCCATGAAGGGAACGATACCACAATGTTCTCTAGGCTAACGTGATGGAGTCAGGTGTTTTGTGGAAGTGCGTGTACGAATGTTTAGGAGCGTATGTGTTCTAACACCGTGACATATAAATCACGTAAAATAACTGGCTACAGAGTTCGAATGTAGATGATAAGCATTCTGTACCTTTCTGTCTACATGTGTATAACCTCTTCTTGCATTTTGTCGCTTTCCTCTCTCTGCTCTGATCTTCTTAACTCGTCTTAACCCTACTTCGGATTTTTTCTGGCCTATCGCTTCATTTATTTAAAAATCTTTTGCAATGATAACATTATAATGCATGTGACTGGTTATTTCAAGGTTGTCCTTCTAGTCTTCTGATTATATTATAAAGTTGAAAATATTTCCTAAAAGATGGGTGTAAAAAAATTGTAGGTTTACCTATAAAAAACTGAAGGTGACCTTGACAACTCTGGAAAAAAAGGGGTTGACAGAAAGTTTGGTAAAATCGTCTTAAAGCTCTCCTTGAACCATGTTATTTTAGCTGAAAAACTTCCGATCGAGCCGCTAACAGCAGAATAATTTAAGCTGATCACGCTTCGTGGTCCACCCTGTATATATATTTCAGGCACGCGAAGGGTGCGAAACTTCTGGACCAAAGGGTGGCCGCTATATTAGGGTCACTGAGTACTTGAATCTCGCTATATATTTACGATACGTCTATTACTATTAACCCTTACTTCGTGCACGTATTTTTGGCACCTTTAAACCGTAACGTGGGTTATTTATGTTTGACGCCCCCTTCAATGGGCAAAAGTCTAAAAAAATCAGAAAAAATTCATATAACTCTTTTAAACATTGTAAATAAAGATTATAATAATCTGAAGAAATTTTTCATAATAATTGAAAAATAATTTGTTTTACCCTGCTGTTTTCATCAGGTCTATATAACACGAAATGAAGATTACGTTACCATAGTTACTATGCTTTTAAATATTTCTTTTTAATATTCAATATATTTAAATTTTGCGTTTACCTTTTTAGTATTTCACATTTCTTAACAATAAATTATTTCAAAATTTATTTAAATACACTAAATACTAAAAGGAAATATTTAAAAACATTGTATCTGGGGAAACGTAATCTTCATTGCGGCTTATATAGGCCCGAGGAGAACAGCAGGCTTAAATATATTATTATTGCAAATATAGGAAATCGGTTTAATTTTTTATTAATAATATTTGTACTTACAATGACATTAATAATTTTAAGTCCAAGTGTTTTATATAAAGCTGCCGAACCCAACCTTTATAACTAGTCTGGACAAAACTGACCCACGTTTCCGGACTAAGTGTTAAAAACTACAGATCAAGACCTTAAAAGCGCTATAGTCTGCAGAAACTTACAGTTTGCAGCAACTGAACAGCTACTAAAGTATCAATTCCTTGGTTGCTAGTGATTCCAAATACAATTATCGTACTGCGAAACGTACAAATGCTTCTAGAAAATAGCATAGTTTCGATGAATGTATCAACATCCTAATTCGAAGCAAACTTCTGCGTGTGGAAGTCAGTTCCGCGACAAAACAATAAATTTACATATGTCGAGGACGGAATAAATTTGATCGACGGCAGCTGCACGGTAGCTGACTTCGTTGCTCATTCACGGTCAAGCCTTGTCGCTTATTTCCATGGAATCTGATTTACCGGGAACAGATCTGTCCAACCTGAACGTGGAGCGTGATTCGGTTGCGTAGCTCGATACTCGAAAGCCATACATAGTTGTGTAAACACGGGGGAGCGCTTGCTCGTCCACGCAGCCGAAGGTTCTAATGAAAACAAGTGTCGGATGTCATGCCAAAGGCAGTAATTCACATTAATATTCGAATGTAGCGTTAATTACGCTATGCTAGCCTGTAAAGGAGAATGCGCCCGATCATTGGTGGATCTGATGCAAAATTGCCAATGACAACGTTGCGGGATAGTAGTCAAAAGTAGCGAAATTGTCGCTTTGAGGTCTAGGTTCGAACGATAAATATTATTATTCAGTCAATTAACGATAAGTTACAAAATGAACAAAAAAATCAAAATATTACGTCGAGCGTAAGCTAGCTAGTATATTCTTCTGGAAAACAGCAGAGTCTCGGAAAATGCATCATAAGTGTAATCCAAACTAGAATGTTTATTTTGCAGCACAGTAAATCGTATTTCTTCGATAGAAATGTTACAAACTTTGACTTTTACGTTCATCCCACCTCCTACAGAATTCCAGAAAAAATGGTTACATGTCTGAACTACAGACATTTAACGATAGTATCCATTTGTTAGTGCCATTATAAGTATTAACATTTCATATTCCAAAATTTTTTTAATAATCAGCAATTCCAGAATATTTTCCAGGGTTTTTTCTAACCAATTGAAAAATATTATTCCTGAGAAAAAGACTGTGACATGCGTATAACTGTGTTGCTGTTCTATTAGCAAGCAGCACGTTGTTAGGTAAGAATATATTGTAAACATAATAAGGTGTCCAACAACAGAAACAGTATTGTATGAAACTAACAGTCCTGAGTAGATTGCATCACTTCGCATGGAGGAACAAAAGACAATGAAACATGAAACAACGATGGATGATCTAATCACTCAATCAGTGATGAAAGCGCCACACTTAACACTTTGAACTACATTTTTTTATTTATATTTCTTTGCCTTTTTTAGATAACATGACTGCTAATCAATTAGTGTTACTTGTGTAGAATTCAAATCGGTTCGGTTGTATAACAATAAATTTAGCGACGGGAGGTCGTTTATTTTGCACCGCAGTAAATCGTTGTTAAGTCCTTGATACCGATCGACTGATTTCGGATCCGTGTAAAACCTTGGACATTGCGCAATGTGCCGTCTAACTCGAAGGACTGGCCACGGACGTTGGAAATGATGATACTGTATGTAGGTTATTACTTTATTCTGTTGCTGAGATTAACTTGATCGCTTTCAAGTTTGAGGTGCTCTAACTAACTAGTGACTACAGTGTCCATGTGCAATAACTATATAGAACTATTGTGTGTCCTGAGTTGAACTGATTGCAAACTGATACCTTAAAAACGTTTGAGGCTTGCATAGCCCCTTCCAATGTGCCTCATAGAGCGGGGGAGGCGATGCCTTCGAAACCTTGTTTATGGATGGAAGTCTCAGCATTAGCGTGGGATTTCCATGAGGTTAGAGTACTCGCGAAGCGTCCTACGAATCCTTATCTGGTTTCTCTTTGACCATTCGGAAAGGTGACTATGTGACACGTCTGGTAGCTATTAACACATACAGTCCAGAACATTTCTCAGAGTTAGAACATTTATTTTTATCGTGTTTTCAATACTTAATTGACTTAAAAAATAATCTAGAACACGTTTTATAATGAACAAAAGTATTACGAATGGCACCTTTCAGTAGCTGTAACAGTATTGAAATACGGTTCACGCATATAAATCAATCAAACCCGAACCTACTCCACCCAAGCCGAGAAATGACTGAGCGTCATTAATGGGGCATATGATGTCTTAAAACATAAGTCGTCAGGCGGATGCACTCGGTATGAGGTCTTCTGACATCGTCTAGACTGAATGTGTTAAGCCCCGGCAAAGCGAAAGTTGAAGAAACCATAAACTGACCTTCTTCGGATGACTTATTAGTCGTCCTAAACATGGACTGACGACGAGTTAAAATTAAATTTGTTAAGGACACTAACAGAGATAGGCTTTATGGTGTTGACGTGGCTCATTGCTACCTTTGCGATTTTTAAAGATTTGCTCGCGTAATTTATGATATACCATCCCCAACTTCTACAAAATTTCAACACAGAGTTTGAAGGATTAGAACTTCCTCAATCTCTCAATATTAATTGACGTACTGTAAACCATCTGCACCGCAGCCGCAGCACTTAGGCAGTTTGCAAGGCTCCAAGGCACGTGCAGTACTCCCACGGTTTGCGTATTCCCTCACCCTATCGTCTCCTGACGGTGTACAGTAATCTTTAAAAAAGGCTCATTGAACACTGTGAAGTGTCACCCACTACTTCACATAATACTTAAAGAATTATGTTCTATGCGTAGAACATGGTTGGTTCGTTATAAATTTGTTAATAATTCTGGACTTGACTCACTACAAGACTCTTTGCTTTTTTACGTACTTGTTAATTTGCCTCGTTGAATGTATTCCCTTTTCAGAACAGTAACTACTTAACGGAATTCAGACCTTTTGAACTCAATGTGTTGAATAAAGCAACCTCCGTTATATGCGAGCTGTGTGAACTATCAATGTTGATAGCAAATAACTTTAATTTGCCACGCATTCATGTCTCTCAACAACATGAGACGCAAGAAAATCAAAGATAGCAATGTTCTGCGACCGTGTCATAAAGTTTCCCTGTTGCACATCCTAACAGTCCTTTATAGAAAAGGAAATTGTTAGATAGTGAAAATTAACTATTTACTGTATGAGCGGATTAGCCGTCATGGGCAGAAAATTATTTTACGAGAGTCTCGCTCGGGGAACCACACACCCGGACACCACAAGCATTATACCCAACCGAAGAGGACTAGGACCCTAAAACATTATTACTTCACAGGAATACCAACGGAAACAGACTTCACCCACTCCGTGTATATCAAGAAACACACAACACTTTTAAAACGTCATGCACAGGCGACTCAAGAGACTTCGCGACACTTTTTCGCATTCAATTCATTAGTCTTTCTCAACATTTTTCGCAGTATATTCAAAACATATCCACACATATTCGCAAGTACACAGTCGATGCATTTACATACATTATATACTTAGAATTTTTTGAATAGTTATAAGTTAAATATACACTACCGTCCATAAGTATCCAGACACCTAGACAGTTTAAATAAATAGCGTATTAACTCTATAATAATATAACAATTTTTTAATAAAATTAATATTAGTTAAACGTTATTTAAGGAGGTGAAAAACAAAGTAGTGTAAGTTAAGTTTTTTAAGTTATTAACTTGCGTGCATAGATACAATCTATGCATGTCTGCTCATTGAAAGAAAAAGTGGTTTAGACTACTTGTAATAAGACCTCAGTAATATTCAATGCATTACGATCACTAACATGCGACCGTGGATTTTATTATAATCAGTCTAATAAAACCTTCTGTTTCTCTAATAGAGGATTGGACGATGTACACTATCATTATTGTTACCCTCACATTTCTTAAGAAATATTGCTTGTGTCGTTCAATAATGTTACAATAGTGGTAAAATGGCCTAATAAATCAATAAAAGAACTGTATTTGCAACATATTTCAGTGATATCCGCAAACATGTATGTATGTGTCCAGACACTTTTGGACTGTAGTGTACATCCTTTTTGAACACTTTGTGTAACTCTATACAACCTCATACAGTCCACTACAATAAAGTTTTGAAAAGTTTCACTAGGTCCAAATTAAAGTCGAAATTCGCGTCATCCAATGTTCGCGAAATACAATCGTCGACGCTGTGACGCGAAACGGGGATAGAGGGTCTGGGTAATAGTTGCGAATAATTTCGTGTTGTCGGCAAGGGCCAGGTAATTCCAGGAGATCGCGAAATATCATTGCGGTCGAGGAGCGTCGCGTAATGTGTTTCGTGGAGGGCGACGGCTTAACTGCATCTGCTACCCGCGAAACAAACTGAATACTAATAACCGTCCGTCGTGTACATACATACGTAGCTAGCCGCCGTCATATTACAACATTGAGTGGCAACTGCGCCTATTCGGACACGCGTGTGCGTGTCACCGTACTATCTCGTTCTGGTGGATTCAATATCGAACTAGGTTGCACAGCCGCCAGAGCACCGTGACACGTCGATGCTCTTGCTGCCGAATTAATTTCATACATAGTACGCAACACTGCGGCCGCTTAGCGAATACGTGCCTGGAACTGTACCCTAAATTCGTACTTTCATCCCTCAGTTCTTCTTCTTCTTTGTATGCGATTAAGTACCTACCTCCTAGCCGACTGCTCAACGCTCTTTTGCTTGAAAGCAGATGTTACAGTAGACTCGATAAACCATGTCGGTACTTTAACCCCTTGCATTATGATTTTTTCAATTTCTATCTGCACTGAAGTTACTTATTCAAATGTGTTAAGGCTCAATGGGGACCACTGACATCGTAAACTGATTATGAGCTTTCTGGACAGTCAAACAGTACATTGTTAATGGTGCATACAAGGTATTATAATCCTGATTAGTGCAGCGACTGCGTTCAGAAATCTCAGATATAAGCCAGTTAATGAAGGTACGTTACCCCAGGATGTCGGATGCGAGATGGACACTTTACTGGGTATAACTATCCCTGGCCGCTGATTGATCGATTTGATCACACGTAGCTTCAAAAGTCTGTATGTACCAGTAATTTTGTAAGACGAAAGAATCAGGAGAATACAACACAATAAACTAACGTATAATTCTCATCAATAAACATTCGAATCACTCACACGAAGTTAATTCGGAGTGCGAGGTAAGTACTTGTCAGCTTTTCCTCGACAGGAGCTGAAAAGAACAGTAATTGTAAATTCTTCTTTCTTGTGATTTCTATCACTAGATTACTGGAACTTTAGCAATCCTGGACACTGATAACAGCTACTCTACAGTTTGGAGGGGTTGAGCCTAGAGATTTGGTTGTGTATGTTGTCTACGTTATAAGTTGTGTGCATTGCAGGTACTTTCACGCTATTGTGTCTCGCTTGAATGTCACGAATATTAAAAAATGCTGGAACATTATAGACTTCTTGGATATTGAGCAGAAGAGAATGTAATCAATGATCGGTGAGGGTTATTCTGCTAATCCTGGGCACTTAGATCCTTGTATAGCCAAAGGTTACTTATACTACCGCCGTATAGTTTTACAAGCTTATGTTACGTCAGTTGCTATTGACTTGGAGAAATTAACGACGTTTGGGTTTCTAAGTGCCAACAGAACAATTTCGTCCATGCCGTAAGTTCTGTATAACAATTTATTATCTCCTTGAGGATTATTTCACCTACGTTGTGTGTCCCCAAGATACATGATAATTTCCAGTCATTCTAGAATTTAGCCTAAAGGATCACTAATGAGTAATACCTTCATGCACGCTCCACTGATTCAGACCACATTTGCTAACTGACCTATAACGGTCAGTCACAAAATAAAAATAAAAAATATTAAAAAGGAAATTCTAGAATTATTGAAAACACTGTATTAAACTTCTAGTGCAATTTCGATAATTTTAAGATAATGTCATGATTGTAATACGCGATAAATAGGAACCATAGAACAGTGACCCACATGTTTCATCTTTTCATCCACGTGGAAAAATTTCAGCTGCCTAAAATAAGAAAAGATACTCATTGTTGAACCAGTCTGTAACGTTGTATGTTCAACAAATAAACTCCGCTTCCCTTCAGAACCAATTGACCTCGTTACTGTTTTCCAGATAGAACTTGAAAATAAAAGACAAAAGGTAAAAGTGTTTCGAGGATGATCGGATTCCGAAGATCGGCAGAAAGTATTTTCTCAGATATTGGAACGTTTCTACCTTTCATTTCGAAAATACACGGCCGAACGCGGCCGGAGGCACATAGCATCGGGAATCGTTTGTATAAACGTCGGATTGTTAATAAAATGGAGCAGGAGCATGACCGGCAACCGCAGCAACGACATTGGCTTCGGTCTATCTGTGTCCCTGCGCGTATATTGACAAACCACGATTTAGTGCGCCATAATTTACCGCGGCCGTAAATCGTTTTGAACGCGTCGATATACTATGAATGTCAAGTGGTAAATTCTTTTCCCTCGCGAAACGTTCGCACGACGTTCATACAATGCCACGGGAATTTCGCGAAGTGTTCGTCGCGAGCGAAACGCTCGCCGCTCATTTTCGGGATCATGCGATTAATGCTCGCTACGTTGCGTCGGAAATGTTAACTGCGAGGCAGGGAATCGTCGACGACGCGAACGTGACGCAAAATCACGTTAAAGTCTCCAAATTAGTCAAAAGTATGGATGAGTAATAGTTCAACATGTACTCACGAATCAAAATCAATTCCAGTACAAAAGTTTCACTCGTTGGGATTCGAATATTACTCATAAGTAGTGGTATTTTATTTTGTGTATTTGGAAAGTACTCCGATTGGACACGTTGGTTTCAAACCCCACGACGAACACCTGTAGGTCTCGAGAATGTATTTGTATTTTGTAGTTCGAATGACTCGAATCTTTTAAAAGTAGTATTCGAACCCTGAACACAAAAACACTGCAGATGTCACGTACATGCACGGCGATTTCGCTCGAATTGAATATTGTAAACAGAAAACTATCGTAGATGAATCATGTGATATAATTTTCACCGAAAAGAAATGACATAATTGTACAGAACAGAAAACTTCTGGTTAGCACGTTGAACGCCACAGTGAAAACGGCCGTACATAATCAGACTCGATATAATTTACTATTTTTTATATAAATCGTAAAGAAAGAAAATGATTTGAGCACTCAGTCGTGTTCTTCTATTCCTACATTATTGTTTCAGTACGAAGTTTGCTCAGAATTTTGCGACAATCAATAATTAGTTAATTAAATTAAATTTGAGGTGTCGGTCACCGGTGACTGCCACGGCGTTCAACGCGTTAAAGTACCCATAAAAGGTTCGAATGTATTTGGCCATGGTTCGATTATACTTCAGTGTACCGTTTACATTTCTCAATGTCTTTATAAAAAGTACGAACCTATCTTGACTACGTTCGAGTCTACTCAAAAGTATTATTTCTCTTTTTGAAAGTATTCATGAACTGTTCCATAGTATCCAGTCAGATTCGAACCTACATGTAATATACTTGGATCCCATCTGTAGTGGTGAGAGTTTGATCAATTGTTTTTGTAATTGGTCTCTCGATGAATCTGATGAAACGAGTGAACGTTAGCAGATGCTCTGGTTCGTTTGAATTCACGATGATCACTTGATCAAACATTAGTTATCTCGATCTTGAATGAAATCCTATACGCGTAATGTATTATCTTCTGTGCTCTGTCTTTTTTGATAGTCAGTTTACTGTGTATAATCATGTTCATTTTGTTTATAAGTAGCTTGCGGGTTAAATGATCACAATAGTCCAGTCTTTTAATTATTTAAATGCTTTAATTGTCAGTCTCAGAATTCGTCCGGAAACTACCGCCTGTTGACCATTTTGTAAGACCGCAAAAACAAGGAATACTTGTGATCATTACTTTGAAACGTTAACGTTAACAATGTGTTTGCAATACATTCACTGATTAAATTGCTCATTCAGTTGCCCAAATAAAGGCGTTACATCACGTAACGAAACTTTTCTTGTCCGACAATACATTTTCTCGACTCACTTGTGACCTCCAGAAGTCTCCGTGCAAAGAAAAAAATAACTAAATCCGCGCCATCTGCGACCGAACAGTGGCTCCAATGTTCCTTGAGAAACTAAAAACTCCACTCGAATCAGAGGTCAATATCGTTGTAAAACACCGGTTTCCCTTCTGGGTGCCAGCCTGAAATCCCGTAAAAGATTTACGAGACCCTGAGCGAACCGTTTCGTCTGCGACAATCGGAGAAAATTCGAGCCTGGTGGCCTATTAGAAATTTAGCAAGACAGAGACAGACGCGTTTAAATATTTACCATTACATGCTGCAAGAATATTATACTGTGAATTTGCCCTAAGAGTCTCTGTCATATTCATAAGAAAGTGTACTATACGTTGTGAAAGAAAATATAATGCTCAGTTCTGATTAGTAATTCCAATTGAAACGGAAATAATTTCTCCAGTTTTCAATAAAAACACTTCTGTGTGCAGTCAGAAAGTAGAATATTTATTTTAAACGATGAAATTTAGATGATAAAATTGAATCAGAAGTCGGAACAAGGTAATGGAGTTTGCCGTTGTCTGTTTAAGGGAGCCAAGCCAATGATTGCAACAGATTCGTTAATCAATGAAATGGGGTTATTAATGCTAGATATTAGACAATCAAAGCTTCAAGAATGTTATCGGTTTATTTATAGTATTTAATACCTGATGTCACGTCTCAAAAATTGACAGTAAAATGACGGTAAATTTAATTAAATACCTACTAATTCTTCTAAAATTTCTGTACAGTATTAACATTGTTCTAATACGATCAGACAATTACAAATTATTTCTCCTGCAATGTATTGTATACTTGAAAGCAGAATATCATGGTATGTCTGATTAGGTGTAGCAGTTTTCATTATGAAAGTAAAATTCGTATTATTGCAGTTTCGTTTTTTTTCTTGTTATCGATATGATGAAACGACATAAACATACAGCGATCGAATCAACTCGCGACTTGATTTGAAACGAGCGCCATCGCGACTATTATAATTGTAGGAAGAAACCGGTGTTTTGCACGGTTAAGCAAACAATTGTGGCAATAAAAGTCTGTGCGCCAGCTGCCACGACGTTGTCGGCCGAATATTAATCGGTTTCGTATCGCTACGGGTGCGGCTAAATCGTTTATGCAAATCTTATCACGCACGCCGACTCGTGTAAACTTTTTCCCCTTCCTCACGCCTCTAGAACGCGTACTCGAATTTACAAATCCAACCACACTCACTTTTCGTGTTCAATCCGGGGAAATAGGCGATATGCGACGTTTATCGACGCGATAACTATCGATCGATTTTACCACCGTCATTCTTCATGTCGTTTTCGTTATTTTACGTAATTCTTGACTACCTTTCGTACATAGATTAATTACAACGATAATGTTATACCCGTGCAGTAAAAATTAATCCTAAATTTTTCAAGCCCTTTATGCATCCCAATATTTAACTTGTATGACTCTGGCTTTTGAATTTGATTTTCTGTTCATTTAGTGTGATTGACCGGTTGTAATAATAAAAAATGAGAATATGACTTTCAATGCTGTGTTGGCCGGTATCGTATCTCTTCAACGAAGCGATCACTTATAACTTATAAAACTTTGTGAAAAATTGCAAGAAACATGTAGGTCATCTTATAGACAACGTTAATTATTATACTATCTATTGCGGGCAGCTCAATTTAAATTATGCTGAATAGAAAGCTTACGTACCAATTTGTAAACCTTCAATGACTCTCAATTTACTTTCCGCGCCACAGTTCCATTGAGAGCCGTGTAATCAAGTTTCAATTACGGTTACACCGTTCTGCCCGCATTGCAAACTTTTACACTTGTAAGATCAGGGCTGAAGGGACGGTGCTAATGAAAACACTTAATTCTACTCCGATCGCGGCACGGGCGCGTATGATTAAATTTGCTATGAATAATTACGCTTTTAATGAAACTTAACCGTGCGTTTGCTCGAGTTCCGCCTTTGTTCGTTCTTCCGTTTTTTCATCGTGAAAAGAGGGACCGAGATGGTGTAGCGTGTTACGGTGAATATTCATGAACCGTTCAAGAAAGAACGTAGAACGAACGATCCTTCTCCAATCGATCGCGGTTCCCTCGAAAAGCGTCGCGAGCACGTGTCTCCATGCTACGCCACCATCGAACATGTTATTTTATGGATAGACCGGGGTCATGAATAAATTTCTTTTTAGTATTTTCACTTGAACCTACACCTCTGTACACGCCGCACTGTTTTCAACAATGTTCGCGATTGCTCCGGTTTATGGGGGTCGGGTTAGTGCTTCTGTAAAATATTCGTCGAGACGTGGTGTCTTTATACTTTCAGCTCGTCGTAAAAAAATATTTTGCATTCCGTTCGACGAGGGAGAAATGGGATCGTGTGGATGGTGTAGGAAATTCTTACACAGGGAAAATTTTAACGCTAATGCGTTGTGGGGCGATAGTAGTCGTCAAGTTTAAATTTTGACGATTGGAATGAATATGAAAAATATGCAGGAGTAGATTTGTATGGGTATAGTATCCATTATTGAAATTTATTAAGCATTTATAAATTAGGTTTAAGAATAGCATCTGTTGGTGAACCTGGTCTTTTATGCAATTGTATGTGAACATCTTCAGCGGTACAGTAGAAAATACCATAACTAGTCAGACGCGCGAAAATAGCTTTCTGAAAATAGATTTGTATAATTTTTCTACGTTTCTTCTGGCGAAATGTATTTTCCTGATTAACATATTTCAGTAAGAATATAAGCATTTGCCCAGTGACACTAGACTTCTTATTTTATGCTATCATTGCGTCATGAATTTATATTCTACAATACACTGTAAATAAATAAATTTGAAATTATACAATACAAATAAATTTATATTATACATTTACTACTGTTCTAAGTAATTATTAATGAAGCTTAATAACAGCTCAGCCATATTTTCGAATTTGTCAGTTAGGTTTGTCAAATTGCTAGCAAGCTACTACAAATTTTCATTTACACGATTTTAATAATCACCTTTACATTTTACAGTTCGTTGCCTTGGTGGCGAATTGTTGAACCCTTTAGGCTGAAGGTAACGATCTATCGTTACTCCTGTTACTTGCGAAAATGTTCCCCATAATGACTTATCGTTATCGCATTTACTTGCCTGCTGTCGCCAAATTGTAATTGTTTGCAAATCAAGATAGTACGGAACGAGCAGATGACACTTGTTGATACACGAAACAATAATCTGTAACACACTATTTGTATAAATATATATTTCTTTATTTCTATAGTGAATGAACTCATGTTAAAAGTAAATTGCGAATATTGTTGTCGATTGCAGTTTTGTAGCACTTTTCTTTTTTATTAATTTCTCGCCTTTTAGTTGTTATTTCTATCACTTGGTAGTAGTCATTATAGTTTGGCCAGGGTCCTGCGTTTTTAGTTATTCATAATAATCTCAGATATTTATTTTTTATGCATATATTTCCTCTCTTTCTCCCCTCCACTGGTAACACGAATAATACTTACAGTTTTTCACATCGCAATAAGTTTCATTCTATTCTACACAAGCGTCTTTTCTGTTTTGTCCAGTTACGAGAAACTTTTGCATGGAATTTTAAAAATTCCATGTGATCCTAAAAGAGTAAGACTATTGTACTAATTGCACAGAGCAGCGAATCGAACTCCCGCCCACAGAGAATCTCGTGCAACGATAACGGTAGTCCAGTATTTCTCTTGCTGATTGAAAAAAGCACTCCCCATTATGAATTTCTCTTCCCTTCTTAGTTCTTCATTTTTCCATTCGTCTTTATAACGTCACGATAATCCTTCGGGTCTCGCTCGTTGCTTCCAGGAATGGAAATTCTCTTTTCGTTTCTCTTAGGCGAACTTCGTTCATTCAGCGGGGCGGCAGCGAGTGCAACGTCGGCGGTGATTCAAGGAGAATCCGTAATATCGCTTCCCGACAAAACCCCTTTCCATTTGGATTCTCCTTGCGTATTTCGTTCACGCTCCGTAAAACTTCAATGTCCACGTAGGAAATCACGATCGAACTGCCCGGTCCCCCGTCCCTGTGAAACAAACGGCCTCCGAGAATAGAGTTTACTTTCCTTCGACGGTGAAGCAAAGCGCTACTTTGTCGGAGAATTTTCCTCGGGCATCGGGATTAAAGAATTTCTGATTACTTCTTCTCGGTGTTGTTTGTTTATCCAGAACTATCGAAAACTTTGATCCGTACATTCTTTACATACTGCTTCGTGGAGAACTATGATCGGAAATTTCAGAATTTTGTAGGGACCAGAATGGACCGTTCAAGATTATAAAGTGAACTCGTAAAGTGTCTTGTGATTTTTAAAAGGATTCTTATTTTTGTTTGTAACTGGCACTTTTTTAATCATAGACTCTCTCTCACTCGAGGAGCTTTACTACCTATCAGGAAATGATCTTTAGCGGCCTAATCTGAGTGTCTCTAGTATAGGGCTGAATTGGTTAAACCGTGAATAAAGAAAGACGAGTTATTTCTTTATGAGGCTTTAATAATTACACTGATGGAGAGAGAAGCGATACATTATTTATTTTTCATTCCTGTTGTGATGGATGATGTTTTTGTATGTTTTCTGCTGTCCATTATTTATATTTATGGATTATAGAGAACAGTCAATATTTACTTATTTACTCATCAAAAATTAATTAAAATATTCGCCCTTGTACCCAACCAGTGACTCAGTTGACAGATTAAAAAATGCTCTGTTAATATAAATCTATAGATTAATTGTTATGCGTAAAGGAGAATTTTCTATATTTATACTTTAGGTTATTATAACAGATATTCCACACATTCCCCCCATTAAATATACAATAGAACCTCAATTATCCAAACTCTGATCATCCTAAAATTGGTCATCTTATGTTAATTACAAGTCAAAATTCCCATTAGTGATTATGTGCACTTAATTTTATACCACTGCATATTTTACAATCTAATATAAAATTGTTTGCGAAATATAGTTAGAATACGAGTCATCTCGTTACCAAGTACATAAACGAAGTCCGACTCTACCCAAACTCTTTCTGTCATAAATTTGGTTCTGTTTGGACCTTTTACAGTTTTATTCGAATCATTTGATAGATCTGCTTTTATTGAAGATGGATACATTGAATTTGTTCTAGCTCCACGCAAACGTGAAGTATGGAATAAGAGACCGTACCAATTGTCTCGTCATAATCATTTTTCACCGTAGACAGTGGTACAGCGTACGTTAAATATTTTTATCAGTTAAATTATTCTTACACTTCTCTTTTTAATAAAGTCTACACGCTCAATTACTTTAATAACTGTAGCTGATCAATGAACCACAGACGATTGACGTCACATTGAACAGGTGGCGGAACAGATGAGGTGACTCGTATCTAGACTGTGGAGGTTTATACAATTTAATACATCCAAATTAGTGAATGACAGACATTTAATAACGTAGCAAAATAAAAATTACATACTTTAACCCTGGGTAACTAACCTTTCGTAAAAATGACAATCGGAACATTTGAATCGTGTGATGTCAGATGATCCGCTTATTTGTTTATTTATTTATTAATAAATTCAATACCAAATATAACTTTTTAATTCCATTTATCCTGTTTCTTTTCAAGATAAAATATTTTTGTTATTAAATAAGAAAAATTCAATTATATTCGTGTTTTTAATTGACGTGGTCATATTCACGAATGCTTAATAATAACGTTACCCACAGATAGCTTAGTTATCTAGGGTTAAACATATCAAGGAGTAAATGCAATCTTGTTGAAGTTTCATTCATTTATTTGCTTTAACATGGAAAATATGGAAGTCTAAAAATGTATATTTGCACAAACATCCGCAGTCCGCTCATAACATAACCGTCGTTGTACATGGATCCTCCGTGAATTCTTTCGTACAATACGGAAACCTATGACACTCCATAAAAAATAAAAATAAGACAGAAATTGCTCCAGTTTCCACATTCCGCGTACTACAGATAATGAATCGCTTTCCTCTGGCAATATTCATCGTAAACCGACTACCGTTATAATACGAATGGCCTGTGTACCGCGGCAGCAACGCGAATTACGCGGAAGAACGAAATGCGGTATATTAACACGGAACAATATATATTACCGACGGCGAAATGTGGAGCAGTAACGAGCGACGGAATAATCCGGAACAAATCGTAAAACGTTACGGCCGACGAAGGAAGCTATCGAGTTACGGCCGTACTTACTTGCTTCAACTTCGGCTCTAAAACCGGAGGTCACGTGATTTGATCGTCAGATCGGTGGTAGGCAGCCAGAAGCAAATTAGAAAGCGAGCTAATTGCAGGCCGTTTGCACGCCACCGGCGACTGACCGAAATGCTGGAAACAGCCCCGGTGCCGAGGACTGCATATTCCCGATTTAAGCCACGACCAGGGTTAACTATTTTTAAGCAGTCAAAAATAGAGTCGAGCTTGTCGAAAATAAAGCTGATGAACCCTCAGGAAATCAAAAATTGGATGAATTGATTACGTTACGCAGGGCGACTGACCTAACTCGACCAGCTCAAATTACTCGTAAACTGTATGTTATATGAAAGAAGTTTTCAACCAAGAGTTGTATGTTATTAAAGGGGGCGCACATGGTAGTAATTAGTTTTTTGTAATTTCGCTTCTTTATCGGGATATGAGGGGCACATTGTGTTTTTTAAATGGAATGTGTACCATATGACTCCGCAGTTTGAAAGAGTATCGAAGACTGAGTAAAGAACTATTAAGGTATGTGGGTTGAAAAACCAGTAGGTACTGGGATATTCTTCAGTGAAACAAACACTTCAATGTGTATCACTCGCGCTCATTGATCGATTACGCACGTGTTGATTATAATGGAAAACACGTGCAGTATGACTTACATTAAAAATCATTTGAAGAGTATCTCAGTAATTACTGGTTTGTGTCAGCTTCTGTGTGATTTGAGCAACAGTTTATATGAAATTGTTAATCAGTTTAGAATTAAAAAATTAAATTGTCTGGATACTCCAAAAGTATCACAATCCAGAACTAAAATTGTTAAAGTAAAGTATGAAACTGTGCCGTTCAAATGTTCTCGGTCCTTCGAAATGCCACCTTGTTCCATTAGGGACACATAGAATCCTGGAACGCCCACAGACTCTCTTATTTCGCAAACGTTGTATTCAGGATTGGATGTTTCCCCTAAGAATTCGCCGTCTTCATTCCACCGTAGCGAACAAGGAAATGTATTTCAGCACACATTGGAGTCCTATTATTTAAATAAAGTAAATGACATACGATATTATCCAGGCCACAAAAGTCATTAAACAAAGGAAGCAGGAAATGGAGAAACGAATGAAACCGTCTAAAATGAAAGAAATATAAAAACAGCAAGAAAGATGAAACGTAAGTGGAAGCAGATTGTTTATTATCAGACATGTTGCCTTACGAGTACTTCCTCTTAATTTTCATATAACATATAAAACAACAATGAAATTGAAGATATATTTATACGGTAGCAGGTTTATTTCAGATTTTTATATTCTATTTTAGTTCAAAGTTGTTCATGCTAGTTATGACATAATATTAATATCATGTTGTTCATAACTGTATCAGAATTAGTAGTTATTTAATTAAATAACATCTGATGTGCCGGTCGTTCAACGTGTCAATAAATTTCTCACAGTTTACAGATTTCAAATTCTGTGCCCGTTCAGAACGAACAGAAAATTGTTTTTACACAACAGAAAAATCCTGCCTGCCCTACAAGACGTACAAATAATATTTTATACAAATCATATAAATACATTTATAACTAAAAAGTCACGAGAACGTTCAAGGAAACCTCTGCGGTAGAGAATTGTGAAAGTAACTCGTACAGTCGGTTTGAAATACATCGGCACGGAGAAATCGTACGATTCTTGTATTTTCATCCGCTCATTCCGTATAGGTCGTGTAGGAATTGTAATAAGGAAAACCTTGCATTTCCCGTTTCTTTTCCTCCCTTAATCCCCGGCTGTAATGCGTCGGGTACAATCGCGCTCGCGGATACCAAAAAACCAATTCATTCTTCTGCCGTCCGGATGAGATATTCTGTTGGCGGGAACGCTCGCCGCGAAAGGAAAAGTCTGAAAGTATCTGCAGAGACGACCTAAATACCATTCGCTCGCAGAAACCGCCGCTACATCTTTGCAAGGACGATGATAAAAAGAAAATCGCGGCACACCTTAGGTCTGGGAGATACTAATGCACGACAATGAAGAACTCATGTTCCGCTCGCTGCTACGACTTTAAAGCTGCTTAAGAAATTTCCTGTCCCCTTATTTGCGGAACATCGTTGCATCGTGCCTGAACGTCATGCGTCTGCTTCAGGATTTTTCTCGTTGTCGAGACGATTTACTGACTTTCGAGGCACGCGAACGAAAATGAAAATACGAGGTATATGACTTTTGTTAGAATTTCTGATTGTGTCGCTTATATTGATTTTTATGTGTCCTTTTATTCATCTCTGATCTTCAAACCTGTCTTTGACAATTGATTAAAAATTAATTGCCTTGAATTATCAGTGATA
Organism: Macropis europaea; assembly: GCA_916610135.2. Lineage (NCBI taxonomy): Eukaryota > Metazoa > Arthropoda > Insecta > Hymenoptera > Melittidae > Macropis > Macropis europaea. The sequence continues at coordinate 34,528,419 of OU744343.1, forward strand.
GTCACTGAATGTCAGTTTTTCTGTTCCAATTCATGAGATGGCATTTTAATACGTTGAATATCGCAGTGAAAACAGTCATATCTGGTCAGACACGATATAATTTACCATTTCTAATATAAATCGTAAAGGAAAAAAATATTTGGGTATTGAATCGCATGTTTATGTTGCTAAATTGTCGATACAATATGAAAATAGCTCCAAATTGTGTACTAATAAACAGTTATTTAATTTCAACGTGTTAATAGGGAACAACGTATCGAATGTGGACTTCTACATTTTGAAAAATACTGAAGAGTCTTCTCTCGATTTTCTATTTGTCAGGTTGAACTATGCACCGAGCATTAACTTGCAATCATAATTTTTGGCTTCACAATTGAGTACTTGAAGGCAAACATTAAATAATTTTGTTATATATTTTCGAGATACGGTCGAGTATGGTTTACAGAGTTTCATGTATTTTTTTCGATATCAAATTTTTGTTTCTTGTCCGAACAAGCACTGCAGCTCTATTTTGTTTGACAATATTTGATTCCGAAAGATCGTTTCACATCCGGCCGCAACGAGATGATACACTGGTTTGCACGTCTGTGGAGAGCAGTTTCCCCTAAATTTACTGTGGCTTCCGGCTGTAAGCCGCGTCCATTGTTTGCGAACCTACGTTCCACCACTATTGCTGCCTCCTGAAGATCCGGGCGGACAGTACACTAAGTGTCATGTTCGATGAAATTTCTATCTACACCCTCAATCTTATAACAAAGTCATAATCTATTAACTCCTTCATTAAGAAGTCACCAACCAAACATAGAAAATTTTATTGTTAACAGGCGAACTAACAATACTATATTCGAGCATTTCTAGAGCTACAGCAGGATACTTCAAAATTGATCATTTTCATATTTATTACAATGTGCATTCGTTTTAGACTAGACTAGATTATTCCAATAAAAAATACCACTATTCTCTATTAAACAAATTACTGAATATTTACAATTTTATACGTGACAAACATTTCTGTCAAACTTCACAGTGAACAAAGACTGCCCATAACTCCTTTGGATGAACAGAACATGCTATCAAAGTTTGGCCATCTGTTTCAGCAGCATTCAATGCAAATATTTATAGCTTTAGAAATTTCCAGGATCGTTGGGACTAGGACTAATCTGTTTTACAGGCGCACATCGAATCATCACATGACACTTGCGTTCTCCTTGAACCTCCCCAGGATATACATAATACACACACGCGAGCATAGAGGGTAGGCGGATCCATTTACTTGGGCATGAAAGATGTAATAGAGAAACTTCATGCCGAATGCAGTTAGAATTAGAGAGGAACGCGAGAATATCGGCGTTTTAAGCGGCGTTTCAGGGTATTGCCTCTAGTGCCAAATTACCATGTCGAACAACAACGGAGTACGCATACAGAATGAAGTGGACCTGAAGGGTCTGTAGCCTGGTTAGGCTTCCTGCTGGCTTAGCGGGTACAACGGTCCAGCGTGTCAGCAGTTTTCACGATAAACGCGGTTAAACGCATCGAACTGTCATCTTAACTCTCGATAACGGTTAATCTAAAACCACTGTGAGACAACTATGGTATCAAAGTAACGAGAGAACAAAGGGGCGAGGATTTAAATTGAAAATCTCTTCGCAGAATGTTTCCAATGCGTTACATCTCGCGTTTCAAAGAATTACTACGTAAAGCAGACACGTGACGGTTAGTTATTATTTTAATTCGATCAGACGATTAACCCTTTGAACTCCTTTGTCGAGCGTAACTGAACATCGCTTTTATTCGCAGGTACTCCTATTTCGAGTCACACTCGACATTTTTAAATTGCCAATTTAAATATGTATTATATTTCGCAACATTTTTTTTCACCTATATAAACAACTTTACATGTAATGACCCTTTTTGTAACAAAAAGGTCCCTGAAGTGTTCAGGTACATGATTGTTTCTACCTAATTGGTTTCTATCAACCAACGGTCTTTTGAAGTACATTTCAAATAAAACATTTAAAATAAGGGGTTATTGAGAAGAAAATTAAAGAAAAAATTTTTTCTTTATGTCTAATATGGTCAAATTAATTCGTTTATTATTTAAAAAGGATGATTAATGAATGTTACTAACGCTTCTTGGTTGCCCTCTCGAATGACTAGTTTTAAATTGAATTACTAACTAAATATGAAAAATAATGAGAAGGCTTCTGTTGGAATGTAATATAATTTTTCAAATGAATGTATTGCATTCAAACGTAGTTTATTATCAGTATACACAGTGTTTATGTGTCAGGTGCCCATTGTAATTAGATTGGCTTGTATCTGTTTAGAGGTTTCATAATAGAACAAAATATAATACGGTGATGACTGATTATTTCCTTTTATTTTTGGAATGTAAGTGTTCAATTGTACAATGCACAGAATATTTTGAAGGAGGAACGCACTAGGGTCAATTTCATTATGAAAATCGTCAGGTTTCCATGGCCTATCGTGTATTATTGATTAAAAAGCGTATTATCTCATCAGCTGACACACCGCGGTCAAAGTGTTAATAGATAAACTAATAGAATTCAGAAGACAATTCAGATATAACCAAAGCAGTGAGACCAACCAGAGGAGCGAAATTCATTAGATCGCGTGTCGAGAGATCCATGAATCTATCGGCGATAACGATCGTCGACAATGAAATATAGACAGATCGATCGGAGGAGTTGAATATATCGCGTTAACGTCAAATCGGATGCATATCGAGGGGTCTATACGTCGACGGCAAGCAACCCTAAACGGGTCTGAATATTGCATAAACGTCTCGTACGTTCGCCGAAATTCTGCTCCTATTCTACGGACTCGAACGAAACGGGTCTCGATATTTCTCATATTTTTCAGTATTTTTGGTCGCACGACAAACAAATAAAAGCAACGGGAAGCGACGTAAAAATTCGAGCGTGACGTGCAATTTCGTTAAAAGTGCACCAGTGCATCCCTCTTCGTTTCGAGGACGCGACGTCGCAAAAAACGATAGGTCACTTTGTGCTATCGATATCAGTTTTTTACCTGAAACTTCGAAATTCGAACGACGCTCGCCGATCCCAATACTCTATGAACAAATTTGAACGGTTTTTCTAGGCGATATGAGGAACAAACGAATGAATTTAGATGATTCAAAAGCCTGACGACAATTTTTGGTAAAGTTAGGTGAGACCAGCAATTGACTCGTCACAGATTGTCACGATACTTCAAGATACTTTTTTTTAGGCTATACAGGGTAGATATAAATCTCAGTAAAAAATAAATAAAATTGTAGAATAATTTTTTATACGAAAGCTTGTCTTCAAGTAAAATCACTATGGATATTCAGGTAAAAAAATACATTTTTACAAAAATTATGTAAAAAAAAAATATAAAGTAAAAGAGGTTATTTTAAAAATTTCAAAGATATAGAAGTATATTTTAATAATTTGGGAACATAGGCGTTACATTAATTGTTTCCATACCATATTTCTCCAAAACGGCCCTCTATGAATAAAAATTATTCTGAATTTCTGATTAATTTGTTCATGTAGAATGATAAAGGCAATTGAACATATGAAGTGAATTATCTACATAAATTATTTGCCATAATTTTAACCAGTAATCAATGTTGAAGATTAGACGTATTATCAAATTATTAACGCGCCGTAAATCCCCACAAATTAGATTGCCGCGAATTCTTCCTCAAAATGGCTTCCTGAAAGACTAAAAAGCATTTTTCGCCTTTCTTCTGACGCTTCTTCTCCACGAGGCAGCTTTCTCTTAGTTAAAGCTGAATCGGTTGGTCGAGTTTAAGAGAAAATTGTATCGATTCCTTTGCGTCATTGACAAAGACTGGTCAAAGATACGAAAACAAAGCCCTTTTGCTCGTACATCTCAATCTTTCGATTGAATCCAGACATCAAAGAATTATAGAATCGCAGTCGGCATTGTAACTGTGCAACTTTTACTGAAATAGTGATTATGCGATCGCCAAGTGGTTATTTTTCAAAATAAATGTAAAACCTGCGATTTCAAACTGTTTCATTGTGTTTATGCGTAAATTCCCATCTTCTCACCCTTTTAAATTGCAGTAATATTCATATTTATTATATTTATTCTCCAATTCTGTTCATTTACATTATGTTAATCTGTTGTTAATATTTGGCAATCGAGAGCTGCGCAACGTCTGTGGTATTTACATTGATCAGCGAAATGAATCAATAAATTGATTTAATGCAGTGTATATTATACTACAGAGAATTCATACATTATTACTGCATTGGTCATTTTATGTATTACTATTAAAGGCAGTTGACAGGAATTCAGATTGGATCAAAATTATGAAGCACATTTAATTACAATTACATTGGTTCTGTTTACACTTAACATGGAAATATACAAACAACTGCGATACTGTAAGAGGACAATGTTTTTACATAAATAATAATATACACTTCAAATTTCGGTACTTGAAATGTTTCCCCTAATTTCAACATTCAAGGAAACGTTCTCATCTAAAACTGTGTGGACTCCATCCACTTTCTTAGTTTTCTAGAATTTCTTTAATCCAGCGACTGTGTGGTGGGGTGTGACGTACCACATAATTTTCAAAAATAATATTACTTTCTTACTAAGCATGCTCGATGCTGCTGGATTTCAGTACCACGCTCTTTTGTTTCAACAAGTCTTTACTGTTGTGCAATTAAGGTTATGAAAGAAAAAAAACATGCTCCGAAAAGCAGGATGATTAATACTAGTTAATACTGTCATTACGAAGTGTAAGTTTTCCAAATTTTTCGTTATTATTAATATAAATATTTCTTGGATTAGAAAAATCACTTTTATCGTCTAGTAATGTATATCTAGTTAGTAAGTTTAAATTTAAGAAACTATTATATGATTGTTCTTCAAATACCAACATCTGCATTTTTTCATTACATTTAAGAATAGAAAACAATTTCTAATTATTTTGTGCATAGATTAATTGAATATGAATGAAAGAATCAGATTTGATATGATATTACAAAATTATACATACAGAAAATACATTTTTAAAAAAATTGATGGGGGTATGTGACAACCCACCACGCAACTAATGTTACGTTTTCCCACTACACAGTCGTCGGCTTAAATACTGGAAATGGACGAAACATTTCAAAAGATAAAATTATGTGAGACAGTCTCTATGTGGCCAAGATATTTTTCTCTGACGATACATCGTTTCTCCCTTGAAGACGGTTTTGGAGTATCTTTCACGTGGTCGCAGTACAGTCGACCGTAGAAAACGTTTCAATAGAGGTGCACATGTTCATCGAGCGAAAAAACTGTCGGTCCACGGTAAGCTTCGATCCGTGGACGTGGCAATTTTCCACCATTTCCAAAGCAAATAGTTCCATAGCCTTTCCTTCGATGGTCTTCAATGCCGCGAGCACGAAAGAGCGTCGTCTTGGAAAACAACGGCAAGAGAAAACACGGTGCTCTCGTGTTCGAACCCCGCCGGATAAAAGACACGATTTTCTCTGTACAGTTTTCCAGTTTCGATTTTACCGTCCGTTTGATATTTCATGCGTCAGAAACTGGACCTACGAGAGAAACGGTTGCGTGGATATTTTTCATGTTTTACAGCGACGCCGGGGTTCGAGGGTCTGCTTCATTCGATGTTACACGCGTTCCGACGCGGAACAGCGTGCTATCGACGCAACATATTTCGGGACGCGGAATTTATTTGCGTGAAATATTAAAACGTTGCATAAACACTCGCTGCAGGGGTTTCCGCATGACGCTGTGCTCGAACGTTCAGATTTTTCGAGCATTCGACCGTGTAAATTTTTTGAAAGTATTAACCCCTTTGCCAGGACTAACCTAGATGCATATAGTTCAACCAAAATATTCAACCACTGTGCATATATTATAGTTCAACCAAAATATAAAGTTAAAATATAGAATTCTTTATTACAAATAATGAAGTATTTGTCGACCGTGCTGTAAAAATATTCTCTGGTTGGTATAAAAAAATTAACTTCTTCAATATATTCTGTGGGTTCAAATAAGAAAACATGTTATGTAAAAATAGGTCGTTTGAGGCTTTATTAAGAAGTTGTAACAAAAATACGAAATACAAGGGAAACCGTACCGGACTAGTAAGGCAATGGAGTATTAGTTGCATTCAGGAGTGCTAGGAGTATTTCTCGAATAAGCTCATATAGCAAATACAACTTGCATGAACAGACTAGATGTATATATCGCTAAAGTATTCCCACTTTCAATACTAGTAACAGCAAGCCCCTTGCCATTCCCTTCGTATATCATATCTTTGTTATAACTAGACTGCGGATGTTTATGCAATTTAACATACTCAAATATCTGAAAAACGCACATTTAAAACTGTGAAAAAAAGGAAAGTGTATTTTTGAAACATTTACAGAACAAAATACAGTTTCGTTAAAGTTTAATTTCTATAACTGTATTAACGTAAAACATATTGCATTGTAAAAATGTATATTTGCATGAACATTCGCAGTCTGGTTATAACTCTTTAAAAAAGTTCCAAACAACGCATCTTTAAGTAACACTTTCTTCTTACTTGTACCCATAGAATATACTAAGAACGTTTGACTGAAAAAAAACTGGGACACCCTGTATACTATAGACAAACATATAACGAATGTATGGATAAATGAGAATTCTCCACAAAATTCTCTTATAGAAAAAATAAAAATCTTCTGACATGATTGGCAAATGTCATATTTCTGTAAGATTAAATAAATATGATTAGAAAACGTAAATTATTTTATTTTCGACTGTAATAAATTAATTCCTGTATAAGATAAACAAACTGTTACTCATCTCGAGGTATCCACAGTCTCTCAGTGTAGCGAAAGAGATAAGTCACTATAGTGGCGTTTGGTCTCAAACAATCGCTATGCAAGAAGCCACTATAACAGCGTGTAGTAGCTGACAGATTTACACGTTACACAAGTTCTTAGTATCTGTGTAATAGTCCCTTTAGTTTCATACAATTTGACGCTGCGTTTTCGTCGAAAATATTTAAATTCGAAAAATCGATCGCCGAATTTATTTATACAGAATATTGAAAATGTTTTACGTGATCCTCTGACGGTTTTTTTCTAGGAGTCTACTTGTCGATTGTGTTACTCACGTTTAGTTATTCGGTAAGAAAACGCTTTCATCTGCTGCGTCGTAAAAGCGACGCCCCGACGCAGCTTTAAAGTCGCTGACGCACATCACATGAAAGAAGTTGAAATTTTCATAGGTTCAGCATTATGCCCATGTATATGGGGCGGTAAATTTTCCATGAAAGTCTGTACAAAGTGGAGTGACGTACTTGTAGCAGCTGCGTCGAGCGATCGACACTCTTTACACTCAGTTTGAAAGTTTCGAAGCTTTGTAATATCGCAAAGTTTTCCGAGTCACTGAGACATTAAACATGAGTTAATGCGTTCTTTGACGGGATTTGTAATCCGTGCTCTTGTGATTGGAAATTTTTCAACCAAATATGGCCTTTCGATTGAAGAAGCAAAAGAGAATTTTATAATCAGCTTTTTCTAATTATAAGATTGAAACTTAATCCACCTTTACAGTTAGCAAGATGGTATGTTTGGTCATTTCATAGTTGTGATGCACAAAATACAATGAAGATTGTTTACCTGTATTTTCAATTGAGGAATAAAAATTCTAATTAACTTTTATTGTTTACGAGTTTAGACTAACAAACAAAAATCTCTGAGAAATTGTATGTAATACAATGGAGAATTTTATTAAGCACTAACACGTCCTGTACACAGCTTCGCCCGCGATTTTTCTGCATATAGAATTAAATTATTGTTTTTTTCTTCTTATACCTTATAACCGGACGAATTCTCCTTCAAGCGAGCGGGTGCCGAGCTTTGCCACCTAGCGACTGTCCGTGAACTGTGGCCCCGTGACTGGCTCGCTAGCACGTCGACGAAAAATAGTCCCACGTTTATTATCTCGATAAATTATTTATTCCCCGATAAAATACAGCCTATGGTACTCTGGAAAATATAAAGAAGCTGTTGTGAAAATTTCATAACAATCGATTTAGTAATTCTTGAGATTTTTGCGGACATACAAACGAACTTTGTCTCTTTATTATAATAGTATGCTTACCTTTAGTAAGCTCGACAGTTTAAAAAAACAATTATGTGTATTATTTACGAAATACCAAATTCATAAATCCATCATCTGAATAATAATCTGTAAGAAGTCGAATAAACTGTTTATATATGTAACAATGACATTCTTTATTGAAATTGGCATACGAGAATAATCGTTATTTATTGATAAGTGAGATTAAATGTTAAATTTCAATACTCGGGCGTAATAGATTGTGTTATCATCAAGATTGTCTTCACGTTTCGTGAAATTTTCCCCCAGAGTCATCTTCCGTGAACGTTACAACGTGTCACATGTGTATCATAATGAAACTGATAACTAAATTCTGGCTGAGACTCGATGTACGCTTACGTTATGAAAATAGAAGTGACAAGCCGACCAAGACGTGCGTACGCAGCCTTCCAGCGAAGGGGATAATCGTTCTATCAGCAAACCCGATCTCTTATCGAAATTGATACAATGTCATTGTGTTAAAGAGTCAAAGACGCAGACAGTTTCAAACTTTTGGTTTATTAGCACCACAAATTATACGGATAATCTATAATTTGATTTGTAGGAAACGAAGAAAATTCTGTGACACTGTGCAAAATTGTGCATTAAGACAGAAAAAAAACATTCCAGAGATTTATTTTAATTTAAAGCTGAAAACAGAACGTGTTAATATATTCACGGAGGAATTCATTGAAATTGGAAAAATTCTTTAACTTCTTGTTGGCTGCATTAATCGTAGCTCTTAAACGGAGAAAAGATAAACAATTCGGAAACGCATTGAAAACATATAAATATATATATTCATAATAATATTCACTATATTCTTCTGAGAAATGTTTGAATTAAAAAAAATAAACTAAATCTACAAATATGTGTTAGTACCCCTGAAGAGATTAAGGAATATCCTTAAGAATCAGTTGTGTTCAAACCTCCAAAAAATAGACACATTTCACTATTTAAACTTATATTTGCAATAGTGACAAGAGTGTAATAAATACCAATTTTCTAGACTCTTATGTTGTATCAACATAATTGATATGTACACGTATATTCCATTATTGTAGGGACACTAAAGTCAGACTCTTCAGGGACGTTCCTCATTCATTTAAAGCATAAAACAAGCAAAATCATTTTAGGTGTCTTATAAGTATAAGAATTAGAATAGAAGTAAAAATAATGAACATGTAGTAACAAAATAAAACCTACACATCACTTGCCAAAGTTAGCTCTTTCAGTTATTTGAAGGAAACATTCCAAGTATCTTATTAAAATTATGTATTTTATTAAGTATGTTTCAGTTTTACAACACTGAAATAATTAACAATTGACATCATACACATTAAGGTAATTAAATATTCTGAAGTACAGGCATCTCAAAGTTATACCCTTTAACTTTACCTGAGTATTGCACTATTTAAAATCTGTAATTGTTGTTTTGTTTTTTTGGATATAACATCCGCCAACGCTCATTAATACTGAACATCAAGAAAAATAATAAGAGAAAATACTGTGTCTATTAGACGAAAAAAAAACAGACAACGCTATGTATCTTTCTACTGCAGTCTCTACTTGCGGATGATCTGTGAACAGAGAAGTTCCTTCGTTTCCACAAGTTTAGCACAACCAGTTACATATTCTTTCCGTCACCCTTCCAAAAGGAATAACTAATCTCCGCGTTCACCCTCAGCAGTATACCTAACCTCACAACAGACTAATCAGTCAGAAGTGTATCTTCATCGTTCCTCCTAACTAAACGCACTTTTATAGATACACGCAAGGTCAGTTACAATTACAACCTTATTATTATTTCCACCTTGTTATTATTTCCACGAGGCTCGAACCCATTAATTTACGTTCGAGCAGGTCGAGACTTGATTACAAAAGTAATTAACTTTGAGAAGTTCAATTTCGCTGTCCTCACAATAGCAGAAATTATCTCACGAAACGCTGAAAGCAGCAACTTCTGCAGAAGATTTTTTATTTTCTCTTCAAAAAGTGGTTGACCGTTCGTGCAACTTTTATCGATCGACCTTTGATACCTCTCTATAGCGTTCACGACATTAGATTTCCTGTCGAGTGGCCGTGCTTTCCGCCGGTTTTTCGTGAATGCCCGGACCTACAACATTTAAATTCGTGGTGAGTCGCGACCGCCCCTTTCGAAGCTTGATTTCGCTGATTCGATTGTTCGCCGTCAGTCCATGGTCGTCTCGAGTATCCGCCCTTCTTTCCTCCCTTTATACTCCTACGTCTTTGCTTTTCTGGCCGATGTCTTCGGTCGGGCCCCTCTTATGCGCTCCACCGACCTGAAAACTTCACGCTCGTTGACTCCGCTGGTTCAGCGGCCCGATGTTCCCTATATTCTGCAAAACCTTTTAATTTAATTCCCATTCACCGATCCGGTGAGTCCTTCTTCTGATCCGCCAGCATCTCCCTTCTGTTTGCATTCCACCGTCGAGACGACCCGACATGCTAATGAGACCGCGACGCATAATATTGAGGGCACGGTGCGGCTTAATAATCGAACGTCTAGCTGCTGGACAAACTTTTGTGGGTTATCAGACGAGTTTTGATTGCAAACGACGACGATCGTGGCTGTGGAGTAGTTCGGGGTAATTGGGGTGCTTGGTTCGAGAGTGAATTCATTCGAAGCGGAATTGAATGCCGAAATTAATAGAATGAGATTTAATTGAAGATGTGGAGTTGGGAAAAGTGTTCGAAACATCGTTCGCAGAGTGAAGAACAAGAAAATGTGTTGACATGAGTAGACTGCGGATCTTTATGCGATTTAATATATCCAAGTTCCTGAATAATGTATATTTTATAGAGTAAGTGAAACAAACAATGTACTTTTAAATACTTCAACCCCAAATTGCAGTTCTGCTATAATTGCATTTCATCAGCTAAATGGAAGTCAAAAGTATTGAAATCTGAAAACGTGTAAATGTATAAAAATCTGCAGTCTGCTCTTTACACATCACAAAAAACACCATGGTGTTAGGTCATTTTCATATATTTAATTTTAAATACGTTTTTGTAGAATGTAGAGCAATCGATTAAATGTTTAATTAGTAACGACTAGTTTATATAAAAGAACGGTTTAACTGTCTCTGCTAGAATCATCAATGAAAATGATCAATTTTAACGCATGAAGCAACCAATGAATTTCATTTTCACCTTTCTCACTATCTAAAACACTTTGTACGACGTAGCACGACCCAGTTTCGTGAGACACCTTGCTGCACCAGCCGACGTTTCCACATTGTGATAACGGAAACAAAGTGGAGGAAGCAGTCTTCTTCCTGGAGTTAACAGTGGACAAACATCAAGTAAACGATAATAGCCGTAGGGAAAATAGACGATGATGAGGTTGAGGTCGGACGGATAAAGGATGGTGTGAAAAAGAAGTATGCCAGTGCAGTAAAGATTCTTTCAGAAACCTTCACTATGGAGATATTTAATATTGTAGATAAGGACGACAAAAGATAAATGCGTGAAAGAAACTTCGTTCAAAGTAATGGATGAATTTGAAGTTTCGAGTCTGACCTGTGACAGAATTTTTCACTGTGATACGGAACGTTTTGGTCAGATCAATTTTTATTCAGGCGTTCGTTAAATAAATAAATAATTAATCAACGTAACCAATAGTACGACAACCTATTACATAGAAGAGCATAATTAACAAGGTTGTCACGGTATTACATTAATTTACAAAGAAATAGATAATTTTTTGCGAGTATCTTTATTCAAACTAACCGATAAAGTTGATACCTTTGTCTGACCAGTGGCGGAACTTTTCACTGCGTCACGGAGCGTGTTGATCAAGTCAATTTTTATACCGGCAATCCTTAGATATATAAATAATCATTAAGCATAAACGAATAGCCACTTCTTTCCTGCCTTTGTCCAATAGACAATAACGTGTAAACCACACCGCAACCTTCAAATTGTAAATTCAAATCACAAAATCTTTCCATCCTTAATGACCAACAGTAATAATTAACGTTCCCCTCATTAAATTCAAATTACTATACGTACAGAAAATTGTATTTTCATTTCGCAAGGGTGAAGAATTCGCGGAACGGAATACAGCAAATTCCATGGTAGGTACGAGTGGGTACAGCGGGTGTATTAACGCAAGAAACATTCCGACGACCCGTGCGGCGTGCTATGAATTCCCCGGCTGATAAGGCTGTGACCAGTGTTATCAGATAAAATGATTCCGACAGAGCGACGAAGGCCGCGCGAATACGTTAAAGCGCCGAGAATAGTCGACTTCCCTGCGATATCGAACAGATTGGACTTTACGGTTCAAAGGGCTCTCGAGTTCGGCATGGAGGGCGGAGAAGTGACCTAGAACCAGCGGCTCTAACGCGAAAATAATGAGACCTGTAAACCGGAAGCTCCTCGATATCGGCGACAAGATCTCACGTGTACGTACCATCTATCTTCTATGCTATCGCTACGCGATGTACAGTTTCGAACACGCGCCTACCCTCTGTTTCTGTGTTCTGTAATCGCTGAAGAACACAGGGTGTTCAAGAATTCTTTATCGTGACTCTTGATGCTGATTCTGCGCGTCAACCTTGATACATATTCGCAAAAAAGACACCATATTATTCGTTTTGACACGGCTGGCGCATGGTAGTCCCGATCGAAGAATTTAGTGACAATATGCAAAAAAATCAGCAATTTCATATCAATATCCACTGAATTTTAGTTTTTTAAATATCCATGAATCTCGAGAATGAAGGGATTAATAAAATTTAATAAAAATTGCAATCGGAACGAACAAAAGTTGGACCGTTTAAAGGTAACATTTTTCAGCAGGAAGAACTACTTTTCTTCGAGATGCCCTGACGACTCTGTTTAATATTTTCTCCGTTTTTTTAATTTAAAAGCATTCTTTTGCATTAAAAATTAACACCGATGACGAAATATTACTATTCATAATGTATCAAGAAAGTAATGGTCAATGAAATAAAGAAAATTGTAAAAATTTTTACATTCATGTTCCAATGAATCTATGTTCCACATTTATCCACATTCCAATTTTAATTTTGTAGAATAATTGATTACCCTAACGAAATTTTGAGTTACATCTATGTTACAATGATAGTACAAAATGAGAAGCATATTAAATATTATTATCAAATAAATAAATATTTATATATTCAACGATACATGTTAAGAAAAAGGTATTCTCGCGTGTCTGACTAGTTGCGGGATTTTCCACTGCGGCGCCCAATGTGTAAGATATTACGGACTAAAATGGAAAGTAATATGTATTAAGTTTATAAAACAAAAAGGAAATCGTATCAGATATAATATTTGAATATCTTTTAGAAATTCGAGTATCTTCTTTACATTCGTTATATCATTCAGAAATTGTTTAATACTCTACAGGGTACCCCACACAAATGGGACAAGCTGTATCTTCCAAACGGTTAGAGATGGATAAAAACACTATGAGTCAAAATTAGATGGTATCCAATGATGCATAATTTGGAAATTATTTTATGCACTTTTATGAATTGGGGCACCTACAAAATGCAGTTGGATATTTTTTTTAAATAGAATCCTATAGTTTTGATTGAACTGTTCGCCGCAGCTTTTTAATCTCTACAAAAATGTACTAATGTACTTATACCCCAAACCTGTTAGTTCAAAAGTTATTACAGTTAAAAGTTTGCTAAACTACTTTTCTGCTAATCATATCAGTTTCGCTGTGATATTCTCGTATACCATTACGCATTCAAAACTACGCATTACAATGTTTGTAAACATGAATCCATTGCTAATATTAACCAGTAGCAAAAATGTGCAGGTAAGAAGAAATGTAATTTAGCAAACTCTAATCTGTAAGAACTTTTAAACCAACAAGTTTGGGGCATATCTACCTTAGTACATTTTGTAGAGATTAAAAAGCTGCATCGAATAGTCTAGTCAAAACTATAGGATACTATTTAAAAAAAAATATGCAATTGCATTCTTCAGGTGCACCAGTGCATAAAATTATATCGAGATTTTGCACCATTGGATACCATCTAATTTTGACATGTAGCATTTTTATCCATCTCTAACCGTTTGGAAGATACAGCTTGTCCCGTTTGCGTGGGACATCCTGTATATACAAGCTGAAATAATCATTAGTGACACTGTGTACCTAATTCCACAGTGGTCAATTTTTTATATTCTAAAATAAAATTATCATTTTTATGTGAAACATAGTTACAATGCAAACCATCCTGTTAGCAATTGTAGTTCGGATAATCGAGATCTTACTGTAATTTCTTCAGAATAGTGTTCAGCAGAAGCACATCAGTGAACATCTCCAGTTTGACAGGTAGAAGTACCTATTGTCCATTCTTAGGTACTTCGCAAGAAAGACACCGCGTCTTATCAATCATACGTCTGCCGTATCAAAGCGACAGAATGCAAGCCTGTTTACATGCATGCGAGCGATCTGATAATTTCTATGCCCCCCCTGTACCCGTACGCTTCTACAAACACGAATCTTATACGATGTTTGCATAACGCATACAACAAAGCTGCAAGCTCAGACGAACACACGCGCGTATACGGTCGATCCATAATCCTCCAGATTTGTGCTACGCAAACAATATCGCTATAAGCTTTCTCGTGTACATTGATACACGCTGTTTATTTATGGAAACAATATACGAGAGATCGACAGTAGATTCGAGGGTGTAATTGGTCTTTGACTTTCCCCAAATGAAACACTCTCGAACGTTGCTTTCATCGTTGACGCATTGACTGTCACAGTACAAAATGTCTATAAATCGTTATTTCTAATATAAATTATTATGGGACACAATATTCAATTGTTTCATCATACAGGTATTATTTAATATTGTTGCCTGTCGGTCTAGTATTGACACCCAATGACAGAACTAAATTAAACAATAACGAATTTTTAATGTAGTTGGAAAATTTCCTTAATTAATTTTTGGGTGTCGCTCAGCAATATCAACAACATTTTGTTACAGTGTTAAATACACACTTGTGATTAGGGTGTATTCCGTTTTCGCGTATTATATGAAATTGCCGTTTTTGTAGGCAGAAATAAAAACGACGCATTTTGAAAGCAATAATCTATATTTAATCTAAATATGGACCATTAACATTAATTGCTTTTGCCGGGTGGGATGCCAACGAGTGTATTCCATTTTTATAAATATTAAGGGGGGATGGGGAATGTCGGACATCCAGAAATTAAGAATACTGCTCTATTTTAATCCACCTTATTTGTTGCTGTAGTATACTTTCAGTCAAGTTAACCAGTGTAGAACAATTCGCCATTGTAAGCTGAAGCGTTTAGCCAATGCACACGAGTGAATGTTTTTACAGTTTACGTTGTAATTTCGTCAACAAAATAAAAAGCTGTAAGTGTTACTTCGACTTAGAATTTTGCTTTTGGTTTTACTGTATATCTGAAAGGTAGTTTCACCTTCTAGATCCTACACTATTTGTGCTATTTTAATATAATAGTTTTTATGCAGTTGAAGTCATTTGTGCAATGTGCTTGTAGGGTAACCCCGGTCAGAAGGAATAGGGGGTCGGGAAGGGTCTTTTTTATCGCCGGTTTCTTTTTGTTTCATGCATTATACAGCGGAGCAGATTCTACAGAAGATTGCATATGTGAAAAATGCAACTCTTGCAACTGACTTTTTCTTTTTTAAAAAATAACAGATTTAAAAAGTTGACTTAATTTTGTACCTTAGATCCTTCTTTTATGTTATTGTTAATAAATATCGTAGAAAATTAAAATTCTGCCATTATAGCAGTAAAAACAATAGAATTTTGTTTCCCTCATTTGAAATGTATATGGGAAAAATTGACTGCAATTACCCGAACGGCGGGGGAATTCCGATCAAAGCTTAATCCTTTTTCTTTCTAATCTTACTTTGAAAAGGTTAGCTTTATATCTTTCATATTTTGTTATGAAGAAAAAAACAGTTTGCTGCTTATTGAAAAAAAATTGACAAAAATCAGACTATACAGACTTGTTTTCATGCAGTTTTTCTTAAATGATCGCCGCTTCCACATTCTCTCCTTACATTTAGATTAAAGAGAACATTACTTCACAGTGTCAACGAAAATTAGACACAAAACTTTGTTTATACCACCTTTCATAACCTTCACGGACTTACAATTAGTGTTATAGATCGTAGTATTTGTCTTTAAAATGGCTATCATGTAGAAACAAATTAAATATAGCATTCCATTTAAAAAAACAAAGCTGACCTTTTTATCATATTAACCCTTCTCAACGGGATATAACCGTTGTTACTAAATGGTGGTCCACACAAAGCTATTCAATTTTTGTAGAAAATATTTCTATGAAATTTTAATTATAGCAGAAATATTTCAGGTGATAAAGTTAGTTGAAACATCCTGTATAAGACAAAGAGAAGGATAAAAGTGTATCACGGAAGATCTAGCTGCTGTTCTAGAGAAATAAAATGGAGTCGAAAGAGGCAAACGGTCGCGAAACAATCTCGAAGCGTTTGCATCGATGGACGATCCTCGGGGCTCGTAAACTCCCGCAATTTAGCTCGCCATCGATTCGATGTTTCTTGTCGTAAATAATCGCGTTTGCCTGTTTATTTACTGCGCGTTTTATCTGAATGGGCCACGGGTTAGGTGTAACTCGACTGAAAGCACGAACGACCATGTGCCACGCGGGTGAAAAAGCACGTGCATGTGTGCCTGTGTGCAAAATGAGCCACGTAGAGGCCACACGCAAGGAACTGGCGAAGTTTATTGTTCGAGCCAGCCTGTTCGAACAACAGTGTCCGTGTTCTACTGAAATTATGCGAGCTGCCGTTTTTTCCACGTACCAGGAAACTGTCCTTTGCGAAAACGCCTCCCTTCGTCGCAATCTCGCCAGATAATCGCGAATGGAACGGACATGCTCCGACCATAACGTTTGGTGAAACGACGAGTTTACGGAGGCTCCGTTGTTCCTTCAGTTTTAAAGGAAACTGTCATCCGCCGAGCTCTCTGGGTCCGATAAGATTCGGCACGGCTGCTTCTCTGGACACGAATCACCTAATCAATCGTTATCGTTCTCTGTTTGAGCTCCACTTCCAGCTACCGTAGCCTGTTCTTTTTGTTCCTTGGCCGAGCTGATTCCAGATTAAAGCAGAGGTTTTTTAGCGACTGCGGAAGAGAGGAGAAAGTGCTGACTTGGACAACGAGAGGGTAAACGAGCAGCCTGCACGGATTTGCAGTATGAGCTTTTGTCTCGGGCTAGGTAAACAAATCTTATGCATATTAGGGTCTTATATATTCGTGATTTTGCGATTAATCAGTACAGGCAACGTGCTTGCACGAAGGTTGAGGGTTTGATTATGTAAGTATTATAGGGTATCATTTGTGTTGAAAGTATGTGCAAAGGAATGTGTGCATCAAAATTATAATTGTTTATTTAAGTCACATTTAATGTAAAATTTCAAGGCGAGGCTCTTAGCAAATATTCATAGTAACACTTTGCGTACGACTTTCAATTCCAGTTTTTTCATTTTCTCACTCAGCTGTATTTCCACATTAATTAGTCAGTTCTATTTTGCATTCTAATTATTAGCTCATTGTCAGTTTTGAAGTAGTCTTTGCTTACAATTAGTTGAAATCACAGTATATTCTTATCTATGTATATTGTACTTTCCATACCTGAAATAAAATTATCGTCTATATAAGCATATTATTTTGTGGCTTTGGTTCACTTGGATAAATAGTTCTAATTTTTTTTTTCTACAGCAGTTAATATAGTCACTAAATTTAGAAGTTTCTCCGATTGCAAAATCAAAACAATAGGAAAGTACCAATACGACTGCATAACAGTTCTTAATCTCAAAAGTCGCGAAAAGCACTATTTCAATCAGGATTGAACATTTTGAATTTTTAACACCTTCCATGGCACAGTGAATATGCACTCAAACGCATAAAATGGATTTTTATGAATATATGCAATACTTCTTGTTACATGTTATTTTTTTATTTATTAATTTAATGTCATATCCTCTGTTAAGGTATTAGTGACCATAGTTTACATATAATTTACATGACTAGAATAATGATACTATTTACTGCATAATTATAGCGATGTTGGCGGTAGTAGCATTCATATATTACATATGTGATAAGATAGTTTTATTATACCTTTATACTTGATGCGAGAGGTTTATTTCTTTCAAAATACTTAAAGTATTCTTTACACTGTATTGTATTACTTTCAAGTGTCTAAATACTGTTGGATATTTTTTTCTTTCTGTCATCTTCGTATTTGTGACAATAGCAAAGTACGTATCCTATGGTGAGGGTCGTATGGCACCAGTCTCAAATATCTGGTTCCTGTTTTTTCAGTTACATGTTATTGTTCCATCACTGTAATCGGCTGTAATGGATTGCACAGGATAATATTCGGACTATCAAGTTTTGACGAAAACGTTTTATTGTAAACTTGACACAAGTTTCAAAAGAAAAGGGCCAAAGAAATGAGACAGGCTGACATGTGGAGACGGTTTGCAACGTGTATAAAGTATTAAATAAAGTATTAGTCAGGGGCTAGCACGATACACCATTAATTCATCATAAAATGTCACAACGGTTAGTAGTGACGTCACTAAATCGAACTCGATTCGTGGGTGATCGATGGGAACGCATCAAAGCCACGAATTTTATATTTACGATCTGAAATTGGTCGATTGCGTTCGTGGACAGCGATTTCAATTATTTTCCCGAAATTCGTCGGAGAATTTCCAGCGAGTAATTTGTCGTCTCGGCGGACATGTTGCACGCGGACAAGAAATACCGTGATCTCGGCTCGATACCGACCCTTCGTCGCCGGTATTCGACGAATTCGAATCGATCGGGCCGGGTACGCCGGTCGCACGCGAAATTTCAGCGATGCGTGCGTTTCGATCCCGTCGTTTCGCATCGCGTGCGTAATGTTTCGTGCGTCTGCATATTTCCGACACAAGCGAAAGACAGGTCGCCTTTCATGTACGCGAACGACCGTACGCAACACGCGAACAATGTTAAAAACCAGTTTCCAACGGGGCACGCGAGTGCACAAAACGGACTACGGGACAAAAAAGGGGCAAGGGGGTGTGTTTGAAGAGAAACTATCAAAACTGACGTTATGAGAGAACGATATTGTCACGAAGGCGACTGAAGGAATTGGACACGGTTTAGGTGAAACGACTAAATTACAATGCAAAATTTTAACTGATTAAATGACTAGCAATTCTTATCAGCTCTGGGCGTTATGGAAATAAACTTTTATTGAAATAATTATTCAAATTCAATTTTTATTTTATTTGTGAGTCACTCTGTTACTTTATATTAGTTGATGTTATGTGAGTAATAATGTATTAGACAAATAAATTGTTTTGATATTTGTTATTTAATTTAATCAGGAAAATAAAGATGTTTTCTATCTTGCGTGGAACTTCCATTCTAAAACCACAGACTTCCGAGGATAATTCCACACAGATAATTATTTAGGCAATAAAAAATATTGGTCCTATGCATGTTAATACATGACGAGAAATCCTGGATTTTTTAAAACATCTTAGTTATTCATTTGGATAAATGATCAAGGACTTGAGATTACGATTGAAGAGAAATTAATGAATGGAGCGAGTTAAATTTCAAGTACCATTTTCATATTTTAACACTAGAACTACGAAGCCAGGCCAAATGACTGGTTTGCAATTTTACTATATACAATTTATTTTTTACGACAATTATATTTACTTTGAATTGACACTGAATAAACCTGAAGAAAAATATGAACAGACATTGTTCCTTTGAATTACGTATTTTTTCTAAAACGTGTCATTTTCATCGCTTCGAAGAAATAGGTGCACGCTAATCGTTGGTAGATCTAGTGTTAATGTGTTAAAGAAGTCAGTAGATAATTGTAAAGATACATTTTGGTCACTTGTTAGGATAAATGCGCAATGCAAGTTTACCTTTTTATGATTTGCTGGCAATTTCAAACAGCCAGCTCATGACATAAGCGATGGAAACGAGTTGGGCTTCGTGTAGACTCTAGAGTTCAAATATCATACTGTGAAGCAATGAAGAAGTCAGGAGCGAGTAGATTCTGCAAAATTCTGGAACTATCTTAAATTCTGGTTACTCGTTCGATAGAATGTACAAGTAATATCTACATATTTTCTATGGTCTATTTTGGCAATTTAAGAGAGTCTATGACCAACTATAGTTTAGGAAATGAAATTCATAACCAAGGCAATTGAAATAGGTTGAACAATGTCTGTGATCGCAAACATTGCCATAATTGTGTTACAATTCCACGAAAATATCAGTGTTCGGACTCTTGCGTTTTCTAGTGGCTTCTGAGTTATATTCTATGCACCTTTGATTCTGTTAGCTGTAAACAATGATTGTCGTCGAGTGTTAAATACTTTTCGGGTTTCATTTAAATTTAAGTAATTAATCATCCATTAGCATAAAGTGTAAGAGAAAATCATATATTTTTTGTATTATTCACACTTTGACTGCCACGCTTTATTAGCTGAAAATGGCAAACTTTGTAAATTTTAAATTTCTAATTCTACTTGCTTTCACCAATAATATTAGTAGTTCCCATCATTGTTTACTGATTCTGTTAGATTTTATTAGATATATTCATTATGCTATACATGATCAAATACAGAATGATTCAAGCTAACATAAGTGTCACCCGCATATGGATGACATATGACAGTCAAAGTGTTAATACGTACGAAACAACAATTCTGCAAGAAATTAAACTAAAATATTCGTAAGTTATAAATTGTAGGGAAAAAGTTTTGCCAGTGAGTTAGAAAGGTATTGCTCAAGTTAATTATTGCGAATAGACGAGATGGTGACTTGACGTGACGTGTTTTGTCGATACAATGTCTAATCCCCTTTGTTAAATCAATTTTCGAGGTATAATTGCTGCTTTTGTGACGAGGTAATTACACCCATTAAATGAAACCCTTAACCCATAATTACACGCGTAAGTTCGATGTATATCACCTGAAACGCTGAAAACTGTCACACCTCGTCACACACATGCCAATTTCCTATTTTTAACATAAATCGAGAAATAAAAAACTTTGCAACTATTGTGTCTGATACCTAATATTTTATATTGCATATTACTGCAGTGCTAATGTTTTTCATAATTTTATAAGAATTAACAGTTATATAAGTAAATTAAACATTAAAAGTTAACGTAGATGCATACATGAACATTTAATCTCTGTTAATTTAATATTATTTAACACGTTGAGCGCCACGTGTAAGACCGGTGACCCACGTACCAATTACATGTAATTTCATCAAATAACTGATTACCCCAACGAAATTTTGAGTTACGTCTATATTACAATGATAGTACAAAATAAGAAGTATATTATCAAATAAAGAAATATTTAGACATTCAACGATACATGTTCATAAAAAGGTATTTTCGCGTGTCTGACTAGTGGCGGGGTTTTCCACTGTGGCGCTCATCGAGTTAAAAGAAAAATGAGTAAGTGCAAAATATCTCATATTAAATGTCTTAATATGTCTGCTGTTTTAATAAAACATTTTTCCCCTCATTCGATGAAAACCTCGATTATTACGAGTTCCGTTTCGATACAAACGAACGGTCGATCGTCAATTAAGCGTTTTATGTTCGTATCACAGATACACATTTCAAGCTGCATTACGCCCATGGTGCAATGTGTTTATCTTAGCAATGATACTGTTCAGTGAGTTCTCTATTATTTGAGCCTCTCGTATATTTCAGAACGAGCCTTCCGGTTTATTGGACACGATTTATCGACTGCAAAATACTTCGATATTAAATAACGTGTGTCTCGCGTACACAAAGGGGCGCCAAAGGAAATTTCGACGCAGAAATTGCAAAACGAAATTACCGCGCCAGTTCGAAAGCGTTTTATAAATAACAGCGTTCGGATTATCATATATACGTATAATGTTCACGTAACACGGAGAACAAATGTTCGTTAGCCCCGTACCTCGCTCGACATTTTCCAACGGTGCAGCTAAAACTAATTTTTGAAACCCCGGGGACGCTTAAACCTGTTTAAACAAATACTCGCGCGTTACATTCCCGTTCGTGTCGGAATTTCACGACGCGTAATTATTCTAATTTTGACGATTCCTGCCTTTCCGACCTTATTTGCCCATATAAAATTAATTGGCGATTGTTCAATTGGACCACCTAATTATCGGGTACGCATGAATATTTTGCGGCTCGCATAAATGGGACGCGAATTATCGCAACTAACATGACGTTTATGTAAATATTATACTACGAATTAATTTTTAATGTTGCCCGTAATTTCCCTTCGACTATGCATTATTTTTTAATTCTGCGATTGAGCTGCTAATTTTTTTAGTATATTGTTACAGTGACATGGTTCAAATTATAAAATGTTACTCAGACCACGAATTAACATTACAACTTCTGTGTAAAATAGAAATTCGTTTTTTGAATCAAATGTAGGAAAAGTATTTATTTCTTTAAAAATTCATCTTTTTATTTATTTCTTCAAGGGAAGGAGTATTTCTCTATGGACAAATGAGAGTAATAAAGAGGAAAAACGTAATTGAATAAAGGTGAGATTCAACGATAAACGCTGATGTTAATCCTAACCTTGATGTCTATAATTATATGTAAATAAGCTTATTAATTTTTTACTGTATAATCAACGCATAGAAAATGACCCAGTTAACACATTAAGGGGGGATTCCCTTGTAACAGCACTAAAAGCCTGTGATTTTTACGAATTTTTCTTGAGAAAACTATTGATAACATGGGAATAAATTATCTTCGGATGTAAGGAGACATTCTTAAATTATAAAAGAAAATTGTTATTATTATTTACTGAAGCAGCGTACAATCTTGTCAACTTGTGCTGCGATGTAGCCGTGGCTGTCGTGCAGTGTGATACCTGTCACAGTCATCCGAAAGCAAAAAACGAAAATATTTCATAAAGTGAGATAGTTTACGCTGGAATTATACCAACCTCTAAGAAAAAATATGGAAAACTGAAAATGTTTTTACGTTTGAAAGAAAAATGGACTTTTTTCGACAGATAAATTGATTCTATATTGTTGAAAAAAATATTATACACAAAAATAATATTAAAATTGTAGGTATAATCCCTGGAGAAACTTATGACCCATTGAATGAACTTTGTTTGAAATTCATCATTCGATTAGAAAGTCGTTGTATCGATACTCGGTGCATAGAGGATATAAAGCAATATTTTCGTGCATGTATATGCCGGTGATTATGAAAGTGGTGTACATAAAAAATCTAACAGAATTAAATTTAACTCTTATTTTGTGTTGCATCGATGCTACATTACAATAATATGGAAGCATTTTTGCAGAATATTCATAAATTAAAAATCAAAATGTCTCGAAACCAAAAATATATGACTTAGGCCACTTTCATAATCGCCGCGGATATGAAGAACCTTTGCGTTCAATCCAATATGTGAAAAGAAAATGGTATGAATGAATAAGGAAAATTGCAATGGAGAAGATACTTCAAGGGGCAACGAAGGTTTAAGTGGCAATTAGGGAGGTGATCGAGGTGCTAATGGAGTTTAATAACACCGAACCACCGACACCTTGTCGTTATGTGACTGGTTGAAGCATTATAGTTATAAGGAGAACATAAATCACTGTTACCATACTCTGCTCCTTACAGAATCATTCTTTTAATATTACTATTCTCCATTTTATTTATTTATTTACCCGGATATGTCCTGTATAAAATACAGTTATTAAACATTCACACATACGAATACAGAAATTAATAAAATAAAATAAATTACATATTCATTATTTTTGCTTTGTTTACATTTCACTTTTGTTACTTCATCAGTTTTATAATATTCATTAGAATACAAAATGTTAACATCAACTATAAATGATCATTCATCTCTTTTTGAGCGGTTTTTCAAGCATCACGTAACTTCCTTTCTAAAAGATTTATAAAAAAATCATGCACTCCATTTATTTAGCAATACTAGTACAGTACTCAGTCAAAACTTGATTGAAATCGCTTCAGTGGTCTGGGAGAAAATGGATCAAGACTTTCGGCAATTTTCCATATGGATACAGCTCGGTTATGGGTTCCCTTAATTTACTTTCGTTTCACTTTTACTGATTCAGTGCTCACGTATAGCAGTGTAGGCTACTGAAACTGTGGCTTTCCCCCACTCTAGGTCCATTCCCCTCGTTTCAGTTCCCTCCCGTTCCCCCTCGGTCCATCGTCGTCCCAGATCACAGCCTATATGAGGGAAATGTACCTAAAGTGGAGGAAGGCCATAGCTCCGGTGGCCATGACTGACGTGTGGCATTCTGGAATACGAAATAAATGTTAAAATATTTTAAAATACATCATGACAGTGAAACTATGTTAAAATTTCAAAAGTATCGATCATGTGTGATACGTATCGATCAGAAGGAACAATTGTGCATCGGGATTCGACCCTGCTGTAAATAATACAAGAAAACACAAATTGTAAAGCCCTGATACGTTCGTTCCATGTATTGCAAATAACTTTTTCACAGACCTGCATACACGCCACGAATAGAACCGTACGATATTTTTCACTCATTGTTCGTCTCTGTGCAATCAACAACTATTCAACTACGCAGCGAGCGACAATCAGCATTTGTACTTTCGTCGTGCGTTGTAAACGTGCAAAAAATTATAATCGATCGATGCAAAACGTTTACAAGCCATTCGATGTCATTCTGAAAAACGTTGACCAATTATCCAGTATTTCCGACAACTGCACTGCGGAGGTCATGCAAACATACGTTTTCAGAGTTCGGAATTTCTTGTGTCAGTTTGAAGAAATTGTATTTTATCCTTTGAACGTTTTCAGACCGAGCTTCTTATTTTTATTGTATTATTAAAAATTCGCAACTTACGGACAACAGGAAAGAAATGATATTCTTTTATATCCTCCGAACGATGTGTCATTCTTGACAGGGATTGATATTCTATAAAAGTTTTGCAGTTATTAAATTACATTTATATCTGTCGGATATTAATAATCTCTTCTGATTGGAATGTGGAAGACTGTCGATACCAATCACGTGGGAGGGGAGGGAAACGTATTCTTCGTTATAGAAGGCACGATGTCCGCCGGTTGGACGAGACAGCATGCAAAATAGCGTGAGTGGAAGGAACTTTTAAATTATGCGACCTGTCGGCAGCAGTCTTTTAGCCGGTCACTGCGATAAATATAAAGTCTCTTTGGAAACAATACGGAGTATTTCGATCGCCTGTGAGGTTCCAGTTGTTCAGGACGCTGCGAAAAATATTTCAACGAACATGACAACACGCTCCGAGCAGAGTTATTATTGCAACTCTTTGAACGTCCAACCGATCACTGGTATTTCCGTTTTGTCGGCCAATGAAAACTTTTCATCGACAAAAAAATATCACAATGGTCCTTTCGCCGTATGAATAATATTTAAAATCTCTCCATCCGTAATTTGTAATTTTTAACTTTTGAACGGTTTTATCAAGTTCTGCAAATAACTACGAAATCGTGGAAAATTCTTTAATTGCATTTTTAGAAACGAGCTGCAATGAACTTTATGCCATTGAAAATTCAAAGTAGAGCCACGCAATTTTCGTTAGAACAAAAATTGAAATGGTGAAAATTGGAAAACCGACAAATGTGGTTTTAAATATGAATTGGAAAATCGTTCTTTAATATTCCTGCAAAATTTTCTCAAAGTGAATGAATGCTTTCTGCAGCTCGCCTTCTGTGCTCTAACGAGTTACAGATGCGCAAGCTTGCACAGAAGAAATTAGTATGTTTGACAGAAAACGTGATTTTTCATATTTTAATAAGCAGTCCAATTTAACTAAAAGAATATTTCAAATTAGTATTCCACGTATCCAAATGTTTACATAGATGGGTTACGTTACAGGATAATTTAAGATTTAATAACATAGATTATTAGTTTCAATTTGACTTCTAAATGAGAGACGAGCATGAACAATTCTATTACATTAAAATGAATAGTATACGAAGGAACAGAAAGGTTTAAAGAAAGTAATTTCACGAGTTCCATTCTTTTTTATCATGGAAAGTATTAGCTGGTCAATTATTAGCACTCGATCCTGCATAATTACCTAACGATTTTATAAAACGCCGAGATACTGCGCTGCATCAGCTGCATCATTAATGGACCATCTGTACGGAAAATTGACGATAATGAATGATTACGTTTATACCACAGCGCGAAAAGTGTTTCCCTGTAGAGGAACTGGTTTAATGGAGTCGCGATAATTAATAAAATAATTGCGTAACTGGATGAGCTAAAACGTTCGCTTCCTTTCAAACGAAAAACTTGCCCGAGTTGATTGAATCGCAGCAAAAAACTCGTAGTTCATGGAAAAATGCTTCGCTCGTTACAGAAAAATATACATCCTACAGTTTTTACAGATTTCACTCTGTTTTTATTTTATTTCTGAAAGTAGGCGTTTCATTAGAGAAGGTGCTCTAAATATGGGCTAGTATTTTTATTTTAGGACCTACTGCCAACCTGTTGAAAATTTTTAAGACGTAACACTTTAACCAACATGTAAAACATGTTTGCTTTATGATATAGCATTAAAATAAACTGAAGAAAATAATGTTCGCTTAAAATTATGTGTTTAAAATAAACGTAAAAATGCTCATTTTTAAAAGTATCGTCCAAATACGGGCTACTCTTAAAATATTCTAAGAGAAGAGTAAAAATTGCATCATTTTCAGATTAATATATTTAAAAATATGTCCAAAACAGTAACTTGTTTACAGTAGTCACAAATGTATACATTTTTTTTATCACCTGTGTGCCCATATGTAACATTGAAAACACTTTATCCAAAGTTCTCCCACTAATTTTAAGTCTTCAGACAACAATCCTTCACAAAACATCTAACTGACATCCTCGTCGTCATTGTAGTCTACTTGTGAAACTTCAAGGTCGATGTAATCGTCGTTCAGAGGAAAATCCTGAGGTGCAACATCATCTTCTGAATTCCGTGACTGTAGAACCACTTTTGTAGCCCATGTTTAGACGATTTGTTTAGGGATGCTTAAAATAGTGGCAGCCACTACCACGTGATGCTATTTATTGCATAAACTACGCTGAACCAAGATTTCAGCGTCAGTAATGCGGTGCTCTTCGCAAATTAGCTCTTAGTTCAACAGATTATTTTTAAGAAAATATGATAAACATCATGACATGTTTTGCCACATAACAATCGAACACAACGACTGTATAGGAACAACTTCTTCCCTCAACTTCTTTTGCTTCTGAGTGGTAGATTTACGTTATTCCCGCTAAACTGGAGCACCTAACATGACCCTTTTCATTAACTAGCCCATATTTAGACTCTAGCCTGTATTTGGACCACCTCCTCTACGTCTATCCAGTATTTCATACCAATGAAAATGGAGTACACTTCCAGCATTTTTCATTCCAACCCTTGCAGTTCCTTTGACTGTTCGTGAAGAGATGCGAATTACGAAGGGATGTTTGGCAATACACGAATGATGTTAACTAGCAGGTCCGAAAACGAAATCGATGGAATGAATAACGCTTTGAACACGTTAAGGCGCGAGAGTGAACTGCATTCGTGAGAGTTTTAACGAACAGGAGGAAAGAAAATTGTTCGACCATGTGCCGGCTCGAATAATGCGCGGTTGGTATTAACATGGCGTTTTTTTGCTGTGCACGCGAAGCACATATGGATGTAAAGTTTCGTTGATCGATTGCTAATATTGCTCGTGGGGCTATCTATTATCAGGGCCTCGAATATTGCACATAATACCAGATATCGTATTTCGGGATCAGCTTGATGACTTCCAACATTGCTGATGGCACACCAGGTCGATACACCCCAAATTCGAATATTAAACTTATATTAGAACAATTTTAACTCTATTAATTGAACATGCTACATGACATACATCTCATCTTATTTTTTTAATACAATGCTTAACACGTTGACTGCCAAGGTGGTCACCGGTGACCGACAGCTGAAATTTTATTCAATTAAATAACTAGTAATTCTTATACGATTTTCAACATCATTATTATTATAATAATAATATAAAGTAAGCACTATACGTTCAAATAATAACATATTCTTTTCCTTCACGATATATACTTAAAACAGTAAATTGTAATGTGTCTGAATAGGTGTGGCAGTTTCCACTGTGACATTCAACATGTTAAATACTCTTTCATAATTGGTATAAATTTCTAGAACCGGTACGAATTGCTATTTGTTGATTTGCTATTTCAGTACTGTTCTTCAAATTAATAGCCCTTAAGTATTTTATGATAGATTCTCTCTTTTAGGTCTCTTGGATGGGGAATACTTTATGTCCTCTGAGTTAAACATCAGTACTAACTTTTTTAGACAATTATAAAGTGGGCGCGTTAAATTTAAATTGAAATATAATTTCCTTTCAGTGTTTATGAAACTTTCGTTTTTTCCGAATGATTTCATAATAGAAATTGAAAGAGGAAGGCGGTTAAACGAACGAAACTTTCTGATGTGTTAGTAAAAATTCGGTGCCTTTTTTATTATACTTTCACGGTGAAAGAGAGGCGCATAATGAGTCCTGGTAACGTATAATAGCTAGTGGAAATACAATTTCATTATACCGACTTTAATTCTCGGAAAGAAAAGTATTACTTTGTTCGCGTTTAATTTGCACAATAGCGGCGCGTGGAAAAAGAGTGACATTTCCCTCTCGAGGCTAAGATTTCCTACACTTAATTCAATCGTCGGTAACGGGGTTTCGGGGCTCGTTCAAAGAGCCTCGTAACATATTCCGCTATTTAAGTGACCGCTTAAATATTAAGTCATTGCGATGCAAATAAGCACTACGAAGAGAATTGTTCTCCCTTCCTTTTACTCTTTGCTTTCTCGATTCTTTCTTTTCTAAATTAACTAACCTGCTCTATTGACCCAGCTTATAATTTTATAAATCGTTACAGAAATCTCTGAATAATGATAATATAAAGAATGAAGGTCGTTATAATTGGAAAGTAGTTTATTTAATCTTTTAAGTTTGTATAAATTGCACAGTGAAATTATTCGTGTCAAATTTTGTGTACAGGGTGGTGCATGCAACTGTTTATAAGGCATCTCTTCTCAGTACAATTAAAAAAAATGTTCAATTCAATGAGTACTATATTTTTAGAACCATTTGTTTTCCGTAGGTGCAGGGATGCGTATGCTTTTAACAATTAAATTATTTTCTAAAATGTGCATGTTTTTTGCATAGATCGAATCCTCTCGCCATTCTGCGTAAAAAAGTGTTGAGGTAAAGTGGTCGAAAAATAATTAGTGCAGAAGATATTCTAAATAAATAAAAAGAATATTCTTTAAAATTCTATAGATGTTCTAAAAGCACAGATTAGACGTGGTGCGTGGACCACCCTGTATAATAGACAAAGCTGTTACACTTTCGCATAATCTCAGGTGTTTCGAATAAATATGTTAAAGCTCATTTCAGTTTCAGGTGAATCCTTAATTAAATTAATATTTAGGCAAATTGTTTATATCTATTATTAAGTCACCCGTTAATTAAATCGTTACTTCACATTGATAACCATATTGAGAAATGCAATAGCCAATGCAGTATATTGTTACGTTCTTTTTCCTTTTTAAATCGTTGAGAACTTTAAACCATACCTTATTCAATATTTACACTTACTATTTTGCTTTGTTGTCGTAATACAAAATTACGTAGAATTGCATAAAGTCTAACAATTATTAACAATTACTTGTTAGATAACTTCAATTGAGTGTGAGTTTTACCAATGACTCATAGTAACATCAGCTTCAACTTGAAGCTCGGTCTGAACAGACCATCTGAAAATATTTTCGGTTCCACCGTTAATTTAATTTAACTGAACTGTAACCTAGCTCCAGATTCCTCTGAAGTTTCTAAGTTAGCTCCTGTCAATTATATCTGAGCAGGATACCTAAACTGAGACAACAACTGAGAATCATTTTTAAACAACAATATTCAACTTCAATTCCATTTTATTTAACACATATACCTTCAGTCATTATTTATTCGAATACAAATATTATGAAACATTTATGCTGGCGTCTAATAGACCCAGTAAAAACTATGAAAACTGTCAGTATTATTAACCCTTACACATCTGCGGACGGATATACGTGTACGCTCTGCAAAAACTGTTGCAGTGGCCTAATTAATTAACCACCCTTTGAGGACGATGAACGCATATATGCATTCAAAAAATCGTTCACCGTATGCTACAGGTCACCGTATGCGGATGAATTATCACTTCAGCTCACTTTATTAACATATATACAAGGTGGACCATCGCTGTTGCTACACGTGGTCAGTAATAAACATTCTGCGATTGACACTACAATTAGAGGATTACAGTATTGTATTAATATTAATGGCGATCATTTCGAACACCTTCAGTAACTATGAGCATTAGAAATTATTTTTTATAACAGACCTCGGGTGACGTCGAATGACCTTGTGTCATAGGTCATTGTAAACCTCTGAACAGCTGCCATTGAACTGTGACTAAAGAAATACAGTGCTCCATTTAAAGAATCAAAGATGGCCTTCAGAAGTCCAAAGCGACTCCATCTGGAAAAACATGGTTAACGCCATACGATGGTCCCCCTCTTACCGTGCAACTTTTATTTGACAATTTCTTCTCTAGCTCCTATAGCTTGGAAGATATTTAAGGTGTTAATTGTTACTGGTCTATCCTGTATAGTTCGTTACATATTTTTCAGTTTCACAGCACCAAAACAACCGAACAATCGATATCAAACATATTATTACAATGAAATGTTCAGTTTAACCTGTGTTTTACCGCGGAAAATTTCAGCACATGGTGCACGCTTTTTCCCGAAACTTGTAGAACTCAACAAAGGGTTAACATCGATGTGGCATGAAGTTATATTCATTTTGTAATAGAAGCTTTAAAACTGTATCATCTTCAACTCCAACAGGGAATGCGTTGACTAGCAACCGACACAAAGGATCCATTTATTTCTCCGGGTTACTGCAAGTGAAGGGCCCGTGTAAAAAGCCGTGAACACATTCCGCTGCGTTCATGTTGTCCGCAATTGTATAACGCGTATCTGTCGATGCTTAACAACGATAACACACAACAATATGAAGCCGTACGCAAAGCTAGCGTCGTCTCCATGTAGCACGTCGAAAGGGTTGTAACCAGATATAGGCTAATCTCGTCCCACATGGGTTTCCTTCTGTACCAGGCCTCTTCACCTGCCGTGTACACTTTTCGACGACCGTCTCCGCCTGGAGTCTGAAGAAATGAAGCGGACAGAATAATGATGTAAGCCAACCGATGTAAGCTTTCACACGAGGGGGAATAAGAATAACACGTTGGGAGGATTAGTCTAACGTGACAGTGCTTTAGGGTTAAGACCAAGACTCCTGACAAAGCTGAAGGGACTCCAGCAGACTCTACAGGGCTGCACATCGGACGAACTTGAGATTAACGTAGTTTTTGGAATTCTATTACTCATGGTAGTGCGGAGCCTACCTGAAAGTATAGGTCACAAACTGAATTTTATTCAAAGGAGCAAATATCTTTAAAAACAATGAAAGCATTCGAAATAGTCAAGTCACATGGGACACCCTTATAGTCAGTTTAAGTTATATCTTGAATTTGTACGCATTTTGTAAATTGACTTAACGAATAGAACTAATGCGAAAAAATGATATTAATAGCTTTATAAATCTGCTAAACTGATTGCATTGTATTTACCATAGTATGTGTCATATTACCCTTAGTATATATTAAATTTGAAACAATAAGAAGATGTTCTAGGTGAATAACTACATCCTTGAAGATATTTTTCAAATGATACTTAACTGCAAATATAGCAGCTATCTAATTCCAAGTGTTCAGTTTTTTAAGACTCACTTTGTACGTTAGTCTCTACAAGAAAAAAGTAGAAATGGATTACTAGTAAACAGACATGGCCGCAGATGCATTATGAAAGAACTTGAAGGTACAAAATGAAGACAGATGAATGAAACGTTGAGAACAAGCTCTTGCAATTTCCTTTTTTTGAGACCACGTACACATTTGCAACAGTGTCTGTTAGTGCAACCTGGTTGTGTTTGCTTATGCGAAATCTTGCAACCTCGTCGCGCAATACCAGAGATGTTTGAGTTACCTTCACATAATGGCTAAGTTGAGTTTCTCTGATGAGTTTCTTGGCTAGGGCCGCGTATCAGTGTTTCCGACGCTTTAGTCATTCTTGCTTTAATATTTTTAGTCCCGTTTTAATACTGTGCAATGAAGGGTTTTAATTACACATAGGAATTCAACAGTCCTGTGTAACAGTTTCAGGAAACTATGTTTCATTGTGTACCCGATACAAACAATTTTGAGTTCAGATCTCAGAAACACGGGTTACTAAATCTGAAATACTCGAAAAGAAGAAATTTCTTAATGACAAAAGCTACCTCTGCTAAACAATGTACGATTCACGATGTACAATTATCTTACTCTTACTATTGTAATAAAGAGCCAGTGTTTGTTTCTATGTACGCAAAAATCTCAAAAACTACAAAACCAATTGTTATAAAATTTCCACAATAGCTTCTTTACATTTTCCGGAGTGTCATAGGTTGTATTTTATTGCGAAATAGATAATATATTGAGAAAGAAATATGGGTCTATTTTTTG
This sequence comes from Macropis europaea, assembly GCA_916610135.2. Taxonomy (NCBI): domain Eukaryota; kingdom Metazoa; phylum Arthropoda; class Insecta; order Hymenoptera; family Melittidae; genus Macropis; species Macropis europaea. The sequence continues at coordinate 34,561,380 of OU744343.1, forward strand.
TCGGCGTGCCGCCGGGCCGTCCACAGGGGCATAGTTCACGTACGGCCGCTAGGTGGCAAAGCTTGGCGCCCGCGCTCTCGTAAGAGAATTCGCCCAGCTACAAGATGTAAAGAAAAAACAATATTTTGAAGTCTAAACACAGAAAAATCGCGGGCGAAGCCGCATGCGGGGCATGCTGGTTAAATATACGTTTGAAATTTTTCAGAGCAGGAAGAGAAAGAATTGCATGGTTTATATCAAGATCAATATTTAAATGGACTTCTGAATTCAAATGACTAGTGCGAAGGGCGATTTCTCTTGATTAACACGAAGATCTGATACGATCAATGGAAACGCTCCCACTGAAGTTCAGAATGCATACTCCACACTATCTCGGAAGCACAGACGTCGGTATTTAAATATACAGCTCTCGATAGAGTCAACGGCTAAAGGAACTTCAGTATTTATAACAGCAAGCGAGAAAAAAACCATTCGTCAAAGTTCGACTGTTATTCTATCCAGTACGTTCGTTGGCCGGTTACACAGGATCCGAATGAATGGCAGTTAATAACCTCGAACAGGAAGAGGAAACTGAAACAACGACTCGAATGTATGTTCAGTTCGCGCGTCTAAAAGTCCATGGAAAAACTGTCCACTTCGATCGAACACTCTATGAATTCCGTTTCGCATTCATGTTTTCGATTCCGTTTTGAATAGATTACTATGTACCCAAAAATAAGGTAAAGCAATATACAGGGGAACCGCTACCTTCATGTTGCATTCTAAAATATGGAGTCAATTTTGTCATACATTCTACTTCAATACATTATTGGATTTATTGGATACCAATATTTTTCAACTATACTGAAATCAATATTAAATCTTTCAATTCATTTGAACTAAAAATTGGTTCTTCAAATTCTATACATGGATAAAATCTACAGGCGCGAGTCAGCCTGCAATGAAAAAGCGACCTTGTGTAAATCAATTTTTTCGGTTGAATATTAAAATATTACAAGAAAAGTGAACAAATAATGACTTCAAACATTCTACTGTAACTTTCTAACAAATCATGCTTTAATGTACACTTGTATAGCTGTAGCAGACACCTTGTACACCCCTAATGTAATCCGTCTATCTCTGCGTCTTTGGCTGCCTTTTTGAGGTTTCTCGGGCCGTCTCAGATTCCTTCGTGGAAGCTTGTCGAAGATTTTTCGCCGTTCGGTGGTCCAACCGCGTATGTGTAAACCACGACCTTAAAAGAGGCCAAGAACTTGTAGACTTGCGGTCACACGTCGTCGACTATCGATCCTTCGACACCACTTTGTGGCGAGTATGTCTCTCGTGACGCGAGAACGAACGACCGAAACTGCCTCGCGGATCACCCGTGTCGATGGTATCGACTGTTCGGATATATTTGCGGCAACGTGCTGCCATTAAATATTCCTTCTGCGATATAAGATTGTTAAAAGTGGATAGCTCCTTTAGGAGTCACCTTTTTTGCTGTAAGACAATGCGCAGAGCGTTGCAATCCAAGTGGATGAAACAATCCTCCTGAAGATTTAGTGAATTGTTACGTAGAGGTTATGAGAATGAAATTGTTTTATTGGCACTGTAGACAGTCATTTAGTGTCTCGCGTTTAGGAAAGGAATACCTGGGTGTACCGGGTTCAATTTGCGTTCCAGTCCACCAGATTCTTTATCCCGTATAGCTCATGAGGAGAGCTTTCGAAGTGGTCGGGAAAAATGTAAAAGGTTGAAGATGACCCTGAATGATCTTGAAGGACCAACATGTTATAGGTCATTGAATTCGTCTTGAAATGGGCTACACACTTAGTTGAACGAAAATATATGGTTCCATTTTAAAAAACACCGATGACCTTCGGAAGAAACCTTTCATATCATTATGAGTTCCCTTCCGAACAGAGTAGCTTTTGTTTGAAACATTTTTCTGTATAATGAATAGTTCGGGAGATAATCGCGCGGATTTATAAAATGGGACACCTTGCATAAGAAATTCGTATAGTATGTAGATTGTCATCTGTCCAAGTGTGACTAATAAAAAATTACATAGTTTATGACATGTAAGTACAAACTTAGTCAGTAGACTAAGACACCAAATAAAAGGGTCGCCAATCATTCGTGTCTAATTAATAAAGCATTTCTGCTTTTATTTAAATTCTGGAAAACCAAGAAATAATAGAGAAACCATGAACCTTCTTCACCAACCTAATAAAAATATTCAACATCATTTAAATTTTATATTTCAGGAGCAAATACTGAGACACTGCTAAAACAAATTCAGTAATACAAACTGGAAATCGTTTTCGAACGTTTAAACTTCCATTCATTGTCCATGTAATTCATTATTGGCGACTCATCGTCTCGCTACCCCAATCGATTATTTAATCGTTCACTCGGTCATTTAATTCCCGCGATCTCTTAGGATCAGCGGGGCTGATTAATCGAAAAGGTCGTTGATTTATACCGCGAAATCCGGAAATCCGTGGGAGGACAGCGTGGCGATTTACGAGCGAACGATATCCAGTCGATATCCAGCCTGGTAGGGAAAAAAAGCTCGAAGAAGAACTAGAAGAAGAACAGAAACGAGTATTTACGAGCGATCGAAGGTATTTGACGTTCGATGACGGCGATTTCGTGAGACGTCCACCGGATGTCGTCGCGTCAATAGAAATGCAAATTTCCCGTCGAAATCGCGATGGGAAAATCGAACGGAGCTGCTCGGATACACGGAGCCAATTACACGTGCGATGATCAATACCATCGCTATAACAGTATGATTAGGGGAATAGGGGGAGAACACGAGCGAATTGCAAGGTGCTCCATCGACAGCTGACCTGCATAAATATCGACGTCCAATAATAAGCTGCCGTTTACTATTAGCTCCAAAGAAAAGATTCCGGTAAATGTAACAAACCTGGTTCAATATACTCGTTTATCTCGAGAGCCTTCACTGTCGTTAAAAATCATCTGACAATTTTATTGAAGCAGATACGGGGTGAGAATGCATCGTTATTACTGATTACACGCGTAAAAATGAATGGAAAATGTAGAATAAGGTTTGTTAGTATGGAGACTGATTTTTTTTTAAATTTAAGGGGAACTTTTGTTGGATAGTAAAAACCTAACCTAAAAAAGGTACCTAACCCAACCCGTAACTACAATTTGTCCAAAATGCCTTTAATAATGTTTCGTTTACTTTTATTGTCAACATAGTTCATTTAATATTATTAAGAAAAAATGAATGTTTGTTTATGCAAAATGTGATTTTGATTGAAAATTTCAGAATTGGGTCCCAGGGACTACTAGCGAGTAGTACTTAAATTACAAATTTTGGATAGTAGTAGTTACGGATTAAATCCGTATATATCGTCAAAGTACATATTCATTGAATTACTGTTTTCAAAAACAGTAAACACAATCATAAAACGTCTGCAGATATAAAACAGAAATAATGCCAATTTACTAAGAAGAAGCACTGACATTTCAAAGAAATAATATATTCCATTAGACATTCCCTATATATTAATATATTGTTGTACTGTATTTTTTATAATTATCTGAAATGAAAAAAATTGCTAAATTCTTATTCTAGAAGGTATTTGTGAGAGCCTGAACCTCAACTCGTTAAAAAATATTGCAAATGACGGAAAACACGTAATTTCAAAAGAACACTTGTATATATCGCTAATATTTTTTAACTTCAAGAATATTTAAAAAATACTTATAACATTTTTTTAAGTTTATGATTCCAGGAAAAGTATAGGTATACTTTCCAAAAATTATAAACAAATTAGAGGTACTTATTTATTTATTGATATATCTGGCACTTCGTCTTTAGGAACATGAATCTGAAAAAACGCATTTAAAGTTTGCGCTTCAGCCCGATTTACAGGATCATGCGCTATTAAATTTAATACTTTAAGTGCCACAGTAAAAACAGCCATGCCTGATCAGACACTACAGAATATACTATTTTTTATATAAATCGTAAAGAAAGAAAATATTTGAATACTCAATCGTGTTCTTCTGTTTCTACATTATTATTTCAGTATAAAGTTTGCTCAGAATTTTGCGACAATCACTAATTATTTAATTTAATTAAATTTGAGCTGTCGATCACGAGTAACTGCACGCCGCCACGTGCGCGTCCATGGTGCTGAATGTGTTAAGCGTTCAGAACTGTTATGTTTACAAATTTCAACAAAACATTTTATCGCAATATCCCTTAAAGTTCATACTTTTGGAAAATGAAATAAAAAAATCGAATTTTTAAACGTTTCAGAGTAGAAAACTCCTTTATTCCTGATTATACCGCATTGTGGAACCTCAAAGAAATAGGCATATAAAATGCAAATATTCTTACTACTTTTTTAGATCTCTATATTAACACGTTGAATGCCGCAGTGAAAACTGACATACTTAGTCAGATATACCACAAAGTCCCATTTCCAATATAATTTATGTAGAAAAAAAATGTTACTATTTGGTCAAACAGCTTTTACCTTATATTATCATTGGAATGTTAAGTCTGCTTACAATTTCACAGGAATTAGTCCTTATATAATTTAATTAAATTTGCGGTGGCGGTCACCGGTGACCCCCACGGCAGTCAAAGAGATAATTATTTATGTGCAAATTAATACGCGATGCTCCCAAGAGAGTTAAGAATATTATAACATACTACTAAATTCATATTCAACCACTAATTTATACAACATTGAGTATCTATTCTTTTTTGTTCAATAAAAATTACTTAATCAGCTAGTCACAAGAATGTTCACATTATTCGCCACAGAGCATTGTGATCATCTTAAAGTCAGCCTTCGTATCACACAGAGTTCAATACACGCTACCTGTAAAACTTTTTCTTCCCTCTAGTAAGACGAACAGTATATCCGAGGAAAAAGTACAGGAAGATTACTTAATTTCACGGATAGCTGGCGCTTCCAAAAAAACCATGGAATTCGCATGTTCCGCCTATTTTATGTACTCAAAGACCTAACTCGAACTCGTGCTGTTGTGATCGTTTCACACGAACGACGCGCATACGTATAGACGTCCTAGCATAGATTCGTTGTAGGTAAATATCCTTCGTTTGAAATTCATCGTTGCTTTCGGGCGTACAATATCCGTTTATCGTCGAAGAACGGAAAAGCACGACTGCGATTGTTACTGCTAATATCGCGTCGCGAATACGAAGCATACGCTACGTTTTGGCGACCCTCCCTGCGGCCTCTGTGACTGTACGCCGTGGAAAATCGGTTTTCCGTAATCCGCTCCGATCGAAGTCGAAACCGAATAAACTATGCTTCCGGGGGAATCGTACGGAAATGAAACGTAGTCCAACATGATGCAGGCGTTTGTAATTCGCTATAAAGACGCGACACGATTACCACGTCGCGGGTATGGGGTTATCATTCTGTTATTGTTCGTGTCACATTCGCTTTATACTTGGATCTCGTGATCGATGTTAGTCACTGTCACTGTCCAATAAATTTTATAGTTTCATTCGCTGATTATGACTCTGCATACTGTTTTTTTCTATCGTCCCCAGTTATTAAGAAATTTGATTATTAAAAGAAATCATGTTTTTCGCATTTAAACAAATTCTGTGACGTAACTATACGCAGGGTGTTCACTGTAACGTTTCGCACGATTTTTCTACCATTTGCAACAATGTAATAAAAAAACTTTATTAACCAATATTTATCTTGGTTGAATAATGACGTATGACGATAATAAACGTTTCTATTAAACGATTTAAACCAACTAAAAGTTTGAACTATTGTATTAACCTGATTTAAATTGTGTAGCATAAATTATATATTTTACCGAACCCCATTAGGGTATTCGAAAAATAGATTAAAAGTTTATAAGCATAAACACAAATATAAGTCTACTTAACGTCTAACTCTCATAACGAATGCGAGGAGTAGATAGTTGCGAACAATTTTCCTGCTAATTATGATAATTATGTTCCTTCTACTGGTTCTACACTCCGTATTTAACGAACTTCGTAATATTGTTGCATTAAAAAACGTTATGTTAGAAATCAAAAGATGGTTATTCATCATTCGAGACGATTTATCAATTGTAATATGGTTGACGAAACGCAAAAGTATACAACATATACAGGAATTTGTATTTTATCATGTACTCTTGATATCCAGCGTATTTTCTCGCAATAAACTGAGAATCCGGTTCAGACTCTTGGCACCACGGCGAGGAAGTGAAAACAGATTTTCTACCCGATGGGAGTTCGACAATATGTTGGAGTTATAGCGCGACAAAATACCGAAACGTCCTATTTTAGATCATACAATGGCGTTAGGCACCTGCGATAGAGCTTTTCATCCCTTCATGCTTCTATTTTTATCGCTTGCCCAGGACTCTTCGCTTACAATAATCACGAGCATTCGTCACAAATTCGTTTAAAATCGTTCGGCTCTTTTGTAGTGTACCATATGTAACAGAATTGATGGTACGACCAAAAAGAGACAGATAACTTGCTAGAGAAAATACACGGTACTATTCAATAATAACAACACGATTATATCATATTCATATTCCATACAGAGAGGTATGGCTTTATTGTATGGCCAACGAAATGTGGCACTTTTCAAGAGACACTAGAAACAATATAACACAAGACTCAGACATCTCTAATATGCGTCTCTCATACTACATCCTTTGATGTAGATAAAAGACAAACTGATAACTCGAGTACTGACGAATAAATAGTTAGAGATTGATAGAAATTTAGTTTAGCTTTTGAATTGTCAGTGGAAAGAAAACAATAATGCTATTAATTGCATTGTACCTAAAAAATGAGCCAAATGTGTGCAGAGTGGCCAATCCGGTCGGCCATTCCGGCCAGTTTGACCAGTCTGACTATGTCTGATTGACCGGTCGGATTGTATATAATAGTACTACATCTTTATTTCAGCAAACTTAATTATATTAGGTTGGCAACTAAATTTGCGACCTTTCGAAATTCTTCATCTCAAAATTCCATCAACTCTACTATCACACAGTCAACAAATTAACAGAATTATGACGAAACTACATTCAAAATTCAAATGTGAATAACTTGAATAAAAAATTACTCCAAGAATGTTAATGAATGTTTTCATGCTATAAGTTTCAGGGTCGCGAATTTAGTTGCTAACCCAACATAATAGCTGCCCCAAAAGAAACTATGGGATATCATTTTTGTCTGCAACTTTGTTTGTATGCGTTCCTGCCGGATGCATCATTATTTCCCAACCAAATTCCTCTGATTTCAAGAATACTAAGCGAAAAAGAAGTCCTCTTTCACCAGAACAACGCCCCGCCACATTTGGCAAGACGGACATTACAGAAATTAGAGAAATTTGGTTGGAAAAGAAAGATTCATTCAGCAAACAGTCCAGACATTGCACTAACAGACTACCACTTGTTTAGAAGTCTGTAAAATTAATTAAATTGAAAAAAGTGACCAACTTCAACAACGTCGATAGTGTTTGCTGCAAAGCAAAGGAACTTTTACCAAATGGGCATTGAAAAACTAGTAGAAATATAGCGAAAGGTTGTAGAAAATGAGGAAGAATGTATAGAAAACTAAACGTTTTTATTATATTTTCGTATTTTATCCTCCAAAAATATGAAGGGAAATTCGCATTACTTACGGGATCGTCTAATAGATCAAATTCAGTAAATAACTAGAATTGTATATTTAACTCTGAGTGAATGCAATACAATGTGGCCATAGTTTAGAAAAAAAACCGACTGCTCCCAAGAAACAATAAAATGTACAGCATTCTAAACTGTACCAAAATATTATAGGAATGATAAACTAACAATTCATTCCACAATCAGGTTGAAGAATTCAATTCATTAGCTCATATTCTCAACTCCAGTGTTTGCGATCCCGACGAGTTCCCCTTCAAACCATTATTATGAAGCAGCATTTCTCGGAGGCTCGTTAAAAAAGTTGACCAAACGCGTTCTAGCCCGGGGAATAGATTACAAATTTGTCTCATTAAACGAGTTGCAGCGGGTCAGAAAAATCGGGTAAAAGTGGCATCGAATTTTGTAGGTCGCTCTCGACGTATCATACCGCGTCTCGCGCCTAATTATTTCACCGAGTTCCCTCGATTTTTCGGTTTCCTCCGGCGGGTAGCAGTTTAAGTCCGCGTCGTAATTTCGCCGCAAAAATAAAGGAGCGACGCGCATAATGGAAACCTAGATTCACGGTGGAAAAATATTAGCTCGCGTTCGAACGTACGCGTAAAAATACGGCTGGCTCGTTGCCAGCGCGAACAATTTCCGCGTAAATATACAGCCGGGTCACCCTTTAAATGGTTCATTTAACCTTATCAATTTACCCGCGGTTGGACCACGAATTAGCGTCGATCTATATAACATCCCTGTATCGCGGGTTCGCAAGACGAACAGTGTTCAGCGCCGTTGTTGAAATGGATTTATACTACTGCACTATCTCTAACACAGGTTAACGTTTTGACTGCCATGCTGCATTAGTTGACAATGAAAAACTTTCTAAATTTTTATACAAAAATAACATAATTATAAGTTGTACCTTTTTTCATCAATAATATTGATAACTTTCACAATTTTGTTTACTGCTACTATTAAACCTTATTAAAGATATTCATTAATATTATAGATGATCAAATAAATAATGACTGAATTGATTTCTGTCACACAAATATGGGTGACGTGGCAGTCAAAGTGTTAACCTGTTAATGCCACGTTTACAATTAGGAGTTACGTAGATAAATAATATCATTCGAATTGTGGTAAGTGGGTGTGTGTCGTCCTAAGACTGCAAAGAAATTTTTAAACTTGACGATATTCGCTCGAGATGCTGCAGTCAAATTAATGCACAGTAACTAGTTCGCGAAGGATTGTAATTTAAACATTAGTAACAGAATCTACAGAGTCTGTTGTATTCAAAGTATTCAGTGGAACGTCGATTATCCGTATATCGGATATCCGAAGGACCGATTATCGGAACACAGAGTGAGTCAGGTATCTAAACCATGTAAGAGTGTTTACATTTTACAAAACGTATCTGTAATTATGACGATATTCAGGAATAGTTGAAAATAGACATATGAAATATGATGATATTGTTTTATACATTCTTGCTGAAAAAAATGATGACAAAGATAAAGCTATGGTGGAATCATGTACTATTCCATTACACTGTGAAGCTGAAAATGCATTGGATGTTGGATTATGATGGGCAAAAGAGCAAACGGAAATAGTTGCCGTACAAATATTTATTTTAGAAACAGTTCGTCATTTGGCTATACGTGAAAACGATTAATTCACTTTCTGTATTTCGTTTATAATGTATGTACTTTTTCACGCAATATACATACATATTTGAAAATTGTTTTATTTCTACTCGTTTTATGACGTATTCGCAAATTTGGTTCTTCTAGTCCAATTATCCGAAAAATCGCTTATCGGAATGAGTTTGTCTCCCTATTAGTTCGGCTAATCGTTTTACTGTACTGTGATAATGGTACGAATTAGAGCAATGTGTTCTTTTAAATACAAAATGGATAGAATAAAGCATGAACTTAATTAACCAATCAGGGTGGACAAAACTTGCAGTTATGGGTCGCGCCCATTTATAATTTGCAAGTTCAGCCCTCCACGCAGCGTCAGTGGTGTTGGATGATTATGAGCTTAAGGGTCTAGTGTTTATGGCTTTAGGGAGCTTGGTCGCAGATTGAAGTAAATGACTGTGGGTTTATGACAGGTTTATTATTTTAATGAGTTTATTGCCAGTAAAAAGTATTGTGGTGGCACTTCTCGTACTCACCAGCAGAGGGATAAGCAGTGTAGGGCTTTCCCCCAAATCCTCGATCTTCCTATGATCCCTATACATGTACACCTTCGACTTGACCCTCAGTTTCCTTACAGATCTTACTGACGAATCCATTAGCAGACAGTGGACGAAACGTTATTTTCTCCTTCCTTTATTTTCGCTATTTTCTCCACAGATCAACTGGCCCAGTATGGTGATTGGCGCTAACAATTAGGTGGATACAGATATGTCATAAACCCAAGTCGTTTACGATTTTGGAAATATTGTTTGGGAACTGAGCAGTAAGTTGATTTACTGTTCGAACCTATAGAGAAGGCGTGTAATGATAATTAAGACGTATATTACTTGGTGGTGCGGACGTAACTGCTGTTTTTCGATACATAGGAAATATTCTTCACCTTCGTAGGTGGCGTTTTTATACAGAATTTACAATTTGTACACTTTTCGTTGACTGAAGGAATGCGACAATATTCAAGAACAGAGGTACATAGAACGCCAGGAAGGATGCATCGCAACGCTGTACCTCCAATTCCTTTTGGACAAACCTTCTTGAGCTGCGAGGAGGTGTCCTTTGTTGGTCGCAAACTATCCAAACTCTTAGAAGTAATACGAGGGTTAAGTGAAAAGTAATCGCAACAGGAACATAATACACATTAAGCTTTCTTTACGCATGAATGAAACATCACTGGCTCTCAATATAATCATCGGCAATGTGAATAACTTTAGTCCATACTTGTTTAAGGTGGTGGATGCCATCAGTAGATCCCTTTATATTGACAGCTGCAATAGGGCGGTCTATGGCGCGGAGAACCTCAGCAACGCCACAAAGACGTTGTCCTTGTATGGGTGTCTGCATTTTGGGAAGCAGATCAAAGCCCCACGAACGTATGTATACGTAGGGCATACGGTTAGTGCACCAAGGTTTCCCAATGCCATTTTGTCGACAGTTCCATCACTGGATGGGCAACATGACAACGAGCATTGTCGTGAATGTGAACTGGTGTATCCCTCTTCAGGGATACTGACAGGCATGTGTACGTTTAGTTTGTTTCTCTAATTCGATGATTATAAACAAAAATATGACATCTAACGGCCATGCGCGTATATATTATTTTTCTTACAGATCTTTAAATTTCTGTAATTCTTTATTCCTTATTTTGTAAATATGAATTTATATGGAGTAAATATTATTTTTCCTAGCTTCAACAAATTTGTCCCTGAAGAGATTAATGAAATGTAGCCGCTTCATCTATCGTGCAACTGTACGATAAGCTGGTTCATTACCACACGTATCCCTAAGCTGTAATCGGCAATCCTTTACGCTGCGACCACGTGTAACATCAATTTTTATTCAGCTGCATTAGTCTGACTTCATAAACATGCTTTAATCCGACTTCACATAACAGCTATCCTTTATTTACCCCTTAAGCTACCTGCTTCGTTTGAGAAAAAAAATAAAACAACGTCGAACACTCGAAATGCTTTCTTATATTCGATCATTTAATCGCCAGGGCGTGTCTGATCACCTTCACTGCTATTTGCCGCGTTTCCTCTACTTCCCACTCAACCCTCGTATTTTAGAGTATTAGTGGCAAGCTCAGCAGATGTGCAACAAAATCGCTCGCAAGTGAGATTCGCGATTGTAAAAGTTATGACTAGGATTGTCGTCGCTTAGGTGAGTGTCGTTAAACAGCTTCTTCGAAGCATTCAGGAGAACGATCTTGACCTACGACACGGCCGTAGTATTGCGATCCGCTCGCGGGATTCCGAATAAATTGACCAACGTCGCCGTCGGCGGTTGTTTATTTTCGAAATTAAATTGAATTGGCCCATAACTTGCCGGTCTATTAGCCCCGGGGATCGGGCTAGTTTGCTCGTAAATCTCCGTAGTATCGGCCTGGGTGGCACACACGTACACAAAGGGTGGGGGAGAGGGAGAGGGAGATGCGAACGTAAAGAGAAAGGGCGAGAGGGGTAGGTGAAAGAGAGAGGAAGAGGGGTAGCTGCCACGGGGGTGTGGGTATTCGATTCGCCCCCGACAATGCGTCCGGAAGCTCCCAGGAAATACATGGGCGTGGTGCCGAGATAAATGTACTCTTGCATTTGCATAGTTACCTCTCGTCCTCGGCCTCCATATCCTCTCGGTGTTCGCTCCTTTTCAGATTCTATATCCGAGACCGTTCACCCACCACCCCACACCCTGTCATAACTGAAACTGGCCGACTCTCTTTCCGTCGCTCTCTTCTTTACCCCTTATATTCTTCGTGGAATCTTTGCAAACATCTGCGAGGAAAGTGCATCTCGACAGTCATGCGTTTGATGGGCCCTGCAAATTCGGATCGACGGAATATGTAGAGTGTGCTGCTGCAAACTATCGTCTGAAGTTTCCAGTCGTTGACTGTAGAAACGCTTGAAACAAAATATGTATGTTACGTCTGTCTATCTGACAGGGTATTTGAATTTTTATACATTTTATTTTGGAAAAAAACAAGACGAAATGTTCTGCACTAAAATGGAAGGAGTACTACTGATGCGGCCGAGAGTATTTTGAGTCAAAAATTAGAACCATCCGAAAATCTGATTCTTCGATTATTTTGCACAGTATAAAATTAAATATAAGCATGTGCCATTTTCTACGGAAACATGTGGCACATGTGCTACTCAAGCCTGTGTGGTTAGTGTAAATTCGCGATGTACTAGCGTTGTTAACTATTACTTTATTTAGGACCGACGGACTCATAAACGCACACTTTTCCATATCGCAAACTTTCTCCTCACGTCAGCCTATGATTCACTTGTTTTGGACCTTTTCCTGTATCTTCTCCTTGCTTCAAGAAACTCTGGATGATTCATAAATATGTATAAACTACTATGCAACTGCATATGAATTTTATATACAACTCTGCATTCGAACAACTTTGCAACAGCTTGGGTTCTTCATATGTATACAACTCTGCAAACGGATAACTCTGCATACGAACAACTCTGCAACTGCTTGTGTTCTTTATATGCAACTCTGCAGTTGCTTGTGTTCTTTATAATATACAGCTTTGCAATTGCTTGTATTTTTTATATACGACTCTGCAATTGCTTGTGTTCTTTAGATACAACTCTGCAATTACTTGTATTCTTTATATATAACTTTGCAATTGCTTGTGTTCTGCTCGCGAGCTGTTCGCAAGCTCCAGTGTGGATACGATGCCGCCACTGTTTGCACACTGCCTGCAAGGCAGCTCATGAATTGCTCGTGAACAGTCCTAACCAGTGTGAACGACACATAATATAACCGCTGAAAAAACTATGAAACTCATTAATAATATTGTTTAAGGCCAGTACAACTTCAGATGATACACATTTTCTATAACGATTGAGAAACTTTGTGACGTTTCGCTAATACACCCTGGCAGCCAGAGTGTTGGGCGAGCAATTGGCGACTTGGTATCTTGATAAGCCGGCGCACAAAGTGCCGCTTCCTTGCAAGGATAAGGTATCACTGGAATTTCTGAAATTGCGAATGGTACATTCCGGGCATCGACCGCGACCGTTGTTAGGCTTACCGAGATTCTCGAAGCAACATATGTCCTATCGATCACGCGCACGGAAGCTCGTGAGTGAATTCGCAGAGGAGGACATCGCCAACTCGGTGAAAGAAGGCAACGACAACACGTCAAAAGTTCGTGTCGAAACGTTCACCGGAGGCGAGTCCCGTCCCGGAAATCCCGCGGGCCGTTAGTTTCCGCGACTCGTTGGCGGAATTATTTATCGCGAGTGTCGTTCGCAATCGACGGCAGCGAATGTTCCGTTTCCAGGAATCGAGCTGGAGTTGGTTGGCCGGGGTTATTAGAGATTCATAGGAAACGGGAAATGCATCCGCGTATCCCTCCGTGTCGCGTGCATATTTTGGCAACGACTCGGCTTTCTTGCGCCGAAGACAACGTGTATCGCGGCGATAAATTCTCCTCTCCAAACTGCATCTGTTTATGTCCCTTCGAGCGTTAATCCTTTGCCCTTAGCGCGTGCACGGAAGCCTGAATTAATCGCTATCTCCCCATGTGACAGCAAAGTCGTTTTCATAGGGTTTTGTGAGTTTTGTTTGCGTGTACATTGAGCACTGTTGGTGAATTTACAGTTTTTTAACATATACTCGTTAAATAGTTCGGGTATTAATGCTGGATAATGGAGAAATTTATTAGGATAAAGAACTAGGATAGTACTAGGATTTAAAGCAACACTATTCTTATGTTCAGTATGTAACTCGAGGGTAGCATAAACGTACTACGTATATATTGGAGGAAAATATTAAATTTCTTACCGAATATAATATCTGTTACGTACAATTCATTAATTGTTTGAGCTATGTATTATGAGTCTGGCAAGCTTCTATTACACGTTTCATAAAATGTTTATGGATCATGAGAAGATGTACACTATGGGTCGAAAGTTTGCGATCACAAAATATGAAAAATGACGTATCAACATTATTCTGGTTCTTCATTAGTATCTATAGCGTTACAATTTCTATATGAAGGTTGCAATATTTGTTTTACTATGATTATAAATAATTTCTGAATATCTACGCGGTGTATCTTTCAGTTTTAATAATGATAATGTCAGCAATTTTTTTATAGCATTCGAACTATTGCGTCGTGTAATACGTGTTAATAGCGTACAACCAATGGTGACTGTTCCGAATAAATAAATTAATAATATTTGTAGATATTACTCTTGAATTTAGCAGAAAAATAATTATATCTTGTCTGTATAGTATGGATCAACATAGTATCGAGGAGAAACTGTCTCCATCAAATGAAATATCTACATATTGTGCCGTCGCGACGTAAGTTCATTAAGCTTAGAGTTTCATTGATGGGTCGTAAAGTATTAGCTGCTGCCTCGTTTCCTATAAACTATAAAAAGAATGGACCATAAAATTTGCAGGAGTGAAGCAACTTGGAGGTTTTAACACGTATGTGTCACAGCTTAATAAAAATTCAAATAGGGAGAACTAATGCTTTAAGATGCTTCTATTGGTGATATACAGGGTGTACATTCGAACGCTCCGCGCTATTTTTCAGTATTTTCGAAATGTTTATTATCGTTCTATGTGTTCCGCTCATCACAGATAAGTTTTGGTTAATAACTTTTTTTTTATTACATCGCTGCAATTGGCTAAAAACCACGCGAAGCGTTACAGTGAATACTCTGTATATTTAGTATAGAAGAACAATTAAAGATGTTAATAATCAGACAATACATTGTGTAACTTTTAATATCTGTTGAAACTTTGCGTATCCTGCGGTGGAATTCCAAAACGATGGCTAGCAAAATTTAAGAAAAAGCAAGTAGATGAGAAGCAATCTTTCATACTAGTAATATTACAAAATTTATGTGCATAGACCTGGCATCTCCAGTCATTCTGCAAAGTTTTATTTCAACTTTCAGGATTAATATTATCAATTTATGGTTATTCTACAGAAACTGTGATCTGTGTTTCTATTTTGACTTTTATGGATGAAAAACTGTATGTATCATAGATCGCCCTTTTACGTAGGAAAATTCCAGTCCTTTTAGTGTTGAAGCGAGGTCGTCAAGGTATATCTACCAACAACAGCAGCTCTCAGTGGTTGAGTGATATATACACCTACATGGCGCATGTATCAAGCTCAGAAGTGCTGACAGCGTTATGTTTAGATTGAAATCCAAGCAAACTCGCAGTTTCCTCCTTTCCTGTTATACTGAAACATGGAAACTTCAAATTTTATCCACAGCGAGGCGAGTACCCCTGACCTAACTTTAACACTTGATACGTGATATTTCATATAAAATCCGAGTATTATTTCTAGACTTGTCTTGCATAAAACGTTTTTATTAGCTTTGCATCTCTTCTGTTATACTAACTGCTGTGTACAATATTCTTCCCCCATCCTTTGTCTATGAAAAAGCGCTTTAAACCTCGCACAGAATCATTCGTTTATCGACTTTCGAATTTTTATTAATCAAATTTTGGCCCTCCCATCTTGGTTGAATTTTTGAATTACACAGAATCGTCACTGATACAGGACGTTCTTCTTTGATGAATTCATTCTTGAAGAAATCAGATTTTCCAAAATTAATCTCTGCACAGTATATCATGCATTTTTCTCATAACATCTTGAAACTTAATCCATAATTGTAAAAGTAGTAAATCCGACACCTTAAATGCTTTTATTTCTCCTCTTGGCGCATTTGTTGTAGTCCATCAATATTTGGCGACACGAAACGTATATAAATTAGATTAAACGCATTAATGACCAATTACAAAATTATTTCATTTAGAACTTTCGAGACCTTTATTTATCTCCTTCGTGTATCAATTAAGCTCCATCTGCATCAATTATCTCTAATCTATTACCTCCAAATTACAACATGTGTTTCATAAATTTTATTTACTATATCGTCAGTGTATATCCTATTGCTAGATACAAGGTGTCCCAATCTAATTTACAAATTCATACATTTCATTCACTACAATGAATAGAAAAATATAGCTTCTAGATTAACTGTTTCTGTTGAAAATTTCTCCACAAATTCATATACAATATGGTTCGTTTGAATTCTCCATGATAGTCTATCACCCTGCAGGACAAATATACAGTAGGTAACAGAAGTAAGTAAACAATCAATTTTCGAATGAAGTAACAATGTTTATAAAGTGAAAACTTACTGTTACATAAAATAATGTACAGTCAGTTATAGAACAGAGTATGCTTAAGTAGAATATATGATAAAATTTTTATTAGTAAGTAACATATTTACACAAAAATATGAAAACGATTATTACTAGAGAAACATATGTTACCAAATATCTTTTGATTTAATTAGTTAATAACCGCAATGATGGCCATTCTGTAGTGACATTTTTGCCAAACGATCAGGCAGAGAGTGTGTGTACTTCTTACATTCATCAACCGAAAATGATTGCCATTTTTCTTCTATTAAATATTTTTTCATATATATTTTTTTTCTTACTTTCTGCTATCTTTAATTTAAAAATGTATACTATAAGAAGGCGCTACTACCTTCAGCTAGCAAATGTTCACCTACATATTCTTATGTTCCGTGAAATTCCTTTTCCTGAAAGCTATTTTTTTCTATTCGACGTACCTCGCGACGCGTATCCACTGACAGATGAAAATGGGTCACTCTGTACGGCAACCCCCAATTAGAAAATTACTTTGTTCTGTGGTTCCAAGGCATCTGTTTGTCTTTCGCGCTCGTTTGTTAGGCTCCATCTGCGTCAGGCGAATCTGAGGCTGCGCGCAAGTAAATCAAACGGCACAAATAACATCGGAGACCCAGATACAGTCTCTGCCAGAGACAAATGTGTTTCGCCGGTAAACCACACTGGAATTCCCGCGGGACACTCCTTTCCGGGATACGTTCTGGATGGATTTATTTATTCGATCGAAGCTACGCCTTTCATTATCGGAATGAATCGACTGCGCCCGGCAGCCGAAGCTTTCCTGACCCGGTTACGAAAACAACCATCCCCGTTCTGTCGACGAAGATGTCGATGAATATTTTAGCAGCTGCAAATTCGAACGTGCCAAGGTGAGAACTCGCGGGATACACGAACCCCTGAAATAGAAGAAAACAAAATTGGATGACGGGGGTTCGAGTCGTTGTTTTTCCCTTAAATAAACGGCTAGATGACTCGGCCTATCTCGCATCCTCTTTACATGCTCCCGGATCCGACTTCCGAGCGATGAAAGGACGACGTGAACGAAATGAAATTCCGCAGCTATTCCTCCTGTTACTCGCGGTTGCACTTTGCTGGGACTCCCTTTGCTGTAAAATTATACGCTACATCTGCGGAAGCTACGAAACGCCGGCTAGCCGCCGAGAAAGTGGCTAAATGTGCTGCATTGGCGAATGTAGAGGATGTTTCAGATAAAAGGGTTTGAGAGATGTACCCTCTGAGACTATGCATACATATTGAGTGTCGCATCTTCAACTTCTAATTTTTTGGATTTTACGAGCATTTGAAACAGCCCCCCAAAGTACAAGTTCCGAATGCATGAAGCTGGCTATCTTTTGGCTTTTGTTCTGGACAACACCGAAAAGATGAATGTACAGGCTTGTGATAAATTGAGAACTGAGGTTGACTGAAGAGAAAGTGTACAAATAGTGTAGTATTTTTGGATTTCATTGCCTGCAGAGCAGAGCCAAATTGGAGAATGGAAGTACAAGAATTTCAAAAACATTGAACGATACAGGAAACTTTGGGGCGAACTCTTGTTCTATAATTAGGTATGTCGCTGCATCCTGACTGCTAATTGTAAGTGACTTTACTGAGGGTTTTAGATCATGCGGTTCTTCTTAATCCGTCTTTTGTAAGCTATTACAGACTCTGCTCAATATAAGTTACAAATACGATTGTGCAGTACGAATAAATATATAAATTACGACATAATTTTTGTTTGTTATTTTAATTAGTCCCAAAATAATACAAAGAAATATTGAAAAGAACTCTTTATTATAATAGTAAGATGAAGTAACGTTGCTCATTCAGGGTCAATAAAACGAAGCGATGACCCTTTGTTAGCCCTACCAAAGTTCAATTTAATTTAGCCACCCCTTTTCCACGCCCTCCCTCCCTATTAAATATTCTCATCAATCTCATCGAATTAAGGCTCATTTTTATATTCCAGCCTCCCGCGGTCAGCAATTTCCAAAATCTCGTTATCGAACTCTTAATTTCGCTGAAGCTCGGCTACCTCGAGGGATGATCGGAAGTAGCTGTTTACGAGGATCTCTTTATTTCGAGGAAAGCGTTTTCTCTCTCCCAGTTTGAGGTTATTAGAAGACTGTACCTTCCGAGGATAAGATCTCACGTGAAACTCGTAACCGATCAACGATTAAAGTGTCCCTGCACGTCCTGGATTTCGCACTAGCTTTCGCCGGTGCTCTTTCTGTCCCTTCTTGCGGGAGAGTCGTTCGCAGACACCGGTTTCCTCTCGATCGTTAAACTCGTCTCGAAAAGTTTGACCGCCAGCGGTATGAACCGTGTGCTGCATTCTTCCCTCGTAACGACCGAACTTGCACGAACCGATAACGCCAGTGACGAACTCGTTCGCAATTGTTGTTCGTGGGTCAACAGGGAAGCAAACGTGGAAACATGTTTGCTACGGTCGGTTTGTTTGAAGGGAATACATACGTATATCACGAGACATGTAATGACATTTTCGAAAATTTTCTTTCATGTAATTCTTTTGAAGAATTTAACCCAGCATACATAACAAACGCATACATTAGAATACATTATGCGAACACTAACGTCAGTAAGTATCCAGACACCTAGAAAATTCAGATAAATAGAGTATTAATGCTATAATAATGAAACTATTATATACTCTTGAATATTATTCTTTGGGCAACACTATAATAGCAGCACGGTCTTCTGGCGATAGTTCCTTTCCTGAACTCATGGCTGTGATCGTTAACGCTGTTAATCTCAAACTAAAATCAACTGAACGCCTATACTGCTGTTGGATGATGGACCACTCTTTGCTATGTTCAAATCATCGTTTCTACTGAGCCAGCCTGTTATCGCGAGGTTTCCCAAATAGAACGCTTTCTACAAACGAACTTCACCTTTATTGTTAGTCATCAAGAACAGAGTTCGTCAAGGCTAGTCATCCATACCCCTTCGACACTTGTCCGAAAATTCTATCTCTTGTTTCTGGAAGGGGAGAGAGATGGGTGCCAGTGTATCTATCTGACGCAAAAATTCACCAGCTTTAAGAGGTATACGTCAAATCTTTGTATCTGCAACAGGAACGCCAGAAATTGAAGAAAACTGAAGAAGCACCTTAACTGGGAACATTTCCGAAATCGACACTTGTTCGACAATGCTCTGTCTCTTGTCTCTGGAAGGATAGCAAAACGGGTACGAGCGTGCCTATCTGACGCAGAATTTCACCAGCTTTAAAATGGTGTACCTCAGAACTTCGTATCTGCAACAGGGATGTCAGAATTTGAAGAAAACTGTCGTAGCGTGTGACACAAAAATACACTGGAAGATAGGTCTATTCTGTAGTTTGTTGATTATGAAGATATATTACAACACTATGTGCGCAATATTTGTTTCGCTTCTGACATTTGGTGGATTGTTTAAATTAATTTAGAAACCTGATTCTATAATTATTTTGAGCAGTACATACGTATATGGTTTTTTGTGAAAATTGTACTGCTTCATCTGAGTTACTAATTTTAGTTTTGTATAATAAGATAAGCATCTTTAAAACTCAGACATGCGACAAGAATAATAAAAAAGACATCATTTAATAAACTATTCTAGTTACTTCGATATATGCAGGGTGCCCATATAACGCAGTACTACTGGTTAAGGGGTGATTTTACGTGCAAAAATACGTCGTGAATGTGGAATCAAATTTTGTTATCCAAGGTTTAGTTTTCGAGAGAATCGGTTCCAAAAATTTGTCCGGTGCGCATGCACTCAACCGCGTATCGACTTTACGTATCTCACTCTTGTTTCTATTCGTACTTATGTTTATAAACATGGTGATGCTCGGGATTGACGTTCTATTGTTTCTGCTGCCCCATTGTCGGTATGAGATACGAAAATATGTACCGTTGTATTAGGCTGAGCTTGTTTTTATTACATATAATAAATCATAATACAAGCACTGAACGGAGTTTATAGACCAAACCAAGTAGCGATGTACTATAGATATTCTAAGGTATATCTAGCTGTTTGTCAGAATACAGTTCGAAAAATGTTCTGATGACCGAGAGAACCAGAATATAGGATATATGTACACCCCCATTCATAAGTATTGGAACACTTATCGAATTTTAAATAAATCTGCATAAGGTTATAAAATCATGTGAGAATTCGAAAAGACTTTTACACGAAGAATGAGTTACGTAGTTAGGATTCCTCTGCGGATCTGTCTTCTGAATAATTTTGAATAACTTCTCAATCATTCTCACCAGTAATTTGAGTAATTTGAGAATTTTAATAACAGTAGTTAATGCTAGGAAGGTTTCCAAATTATTTTTCAATCGTTTCTGTTGGTAAATATTTGTTACGCAACACCTTATTATTACCAACTGATTTAATTATTTTTTAATATTTCTAAATTGACCACTTCAATGAATCTATTTCTTTTTCTAAGATTTAGAAATCAAGCACTTGTTTTACACAGTCAAATGTGACATAAATGTAATAGATAGACATATAACAGAATTTGTACTATTTTGTTATGCACTTCTTATGCAAACTTCTTCTTTATACAAAAAGAAATTAAGTCGATTAATTAGATCATTGCAGTATTTTGATTTTTACAGAATTAATTTGGCATAAAGCAAGAGCAAAGGTGGACGATATTCGGTAAAATATTCACCAGATTGATGGCGTGATCCTCGCGCTTATCAGAACAATATGTCAATTACTAGAACAATTCGTAATTTTGAAACTGATCGAGCGGATTTCGAATGCTCGATCACCGTCGAAATTGAATTTAAGCGTAATAGAATTTCATTTAACGCATTCGCGTCGCTGTTCATTTAGTTACATCGCTAAAATCAAACGCCTGCTGTTTTTTCCTTTACGAAACATTTTAAACAATACGCCAAACTGCTAAAAAATCGAAGCAGAAATGCGTCGACTTCGAACGAACCCCTTTACTTAAATGTAAACATAATAAATGAAACTATAATTAAAAATCTATACCCTGTCATTCAATCCTTTGCACTCTTTTTTAAAAAATCCCCTGATTGAAAGGCCGTGTTTATCGTTTTGAAAGATCCGGTAAACAATAACTTCAATCACTATTTCATTACAAACATCGCGAGCCATAAATTCCTTCTACAGGCTGAGGTCAATAAACACATCGTTAAACAAGTATGTATGAGAGGTTACTTATCGATTGTCAATCCGTTTTTCGTTATAGAGCAATTTGAATGCAAATAACGCCATTCAAAAATATTTGCACGTTCACACGCCAGTTCAAATTATTTAAATGAGCTTGATACCGAAACAAAGAGTCATGTATACGGCTTGTACAAATAGAAGCTATAATAATCTTTTAAACAAGAATTTACCGATAGGAGATTAAAGCATCTAGATGCGTATTTTTCGACATACTTTCGTATTTATACAACTGACGTATGTCAATAAAGACATCGCGATGAAATATGATTGGTTTGCACTGTATCGATGGCATCGATACGAATTCCCGTATGTTTCAAATCATGATTAACAACCTCTGTTCACCTCATGTTCAAATTTACGCGCAATTTCCGATTGTACCCTTGTCACGAAACACAGAGAAGTAATAATCATCACTTACGTAATTCTGAAATGATTTATATAATTTTTGAAACAATATCACCATCAATTCTGCAGAACGATTCATTAATTACATCGTACAACATTATCGATGAAAATACGGTACGTACGATCAACGGAGAGCGAAAAGCATTAACAGGGCGCGATATTATGATACATGACGAACTATGGAATTTTCATTTACGTAATGAAAATTCTCAGCAAAGTCATACGTTGCAGTGTTGAATAAATTCAATATTCAGCCGTAGCATGTTTTAGTCAAGAAGGACACGGATGTACAATTTTTATTTACGCGACAGTGTAACAATTCACACGAGCGGAATAGTGTTTGACGGGACGGCCGAAGCGGAGCGAGATGTTGCACACGGTTGTAATAAACGTGCATTAACACGAAATGCGTATATTATTCGGGAAAATGTAAACATTTGGTAGATTTCTGCGATATCTTGAGCAATGTATTACGTAATCATCATGTCCTCTCGAACGATTCCATCCGTTCGCTCAAATATCCTTTCGTTTGTGATAACGCCACGCATTTTCTACGCGTGTTATGCTTCGAATTTCTATTAAACTGGTGAAAAATCGATCGAACATTCTTCCGACTGACGTCACATGTACGTTTATCGATAAAAGTTGAGGAACGGAGCAATTACTGTAAGTTTTGTAGCCCCGTAATGACAATCAATTCGGCGGTATTAACCCTTTGAACTCCTTTGTTGAGTGTGACTCAACATTCTTAAATTGCCAATTTAAATATGTATTATATTTCGCAATATTTTTTTTTACTACAATTATCAGATCTTAGCAAAGTTCCATGCTATTTTCATTATAATTCGTAAAAAGAATTGTTTTAATTAGTTCCTCTCAACCAACTGTCTGTTGAAGAACATTTCAAATAAAACACTTAAATTAATAGGGAGTTATTGAAAAGAAAATTTTAAAAAAAATAGGAGTTCAAAAGGTTAATTTCGATGAATTGGCAACAAGAAACAGTTCGTGTTAATTATTTAACAATTTCGGACGGCGAAACTTTGACTTCAGAAATGACGTGAACTGCTCGTGAATTGTTTAATGGTTTCTGCTTATCCAGTTGAGTGAGTGATTACGTGTAATACGTTTTAAAGTACTTCTCTGTCCTCTTTAACTTATGTACTTGTCCTAACATTTCGAAACATCCGAGAAAAATGAGGTTTTATAAAGTTAGGATAAATAAATTAAACTGTTTCTAAGCCACTTCGAAGCATGTAGGACATTCTAACTTTATTTAAAAGGTAAAAAAACATATCGAACTCCAAATATTTCAAAATATCTTGAAAAATGTAAAAATGGTAGATAGGACATTTTAACTAAGGAGGCCAGTTCTGTACTGTGCAATAATATAAATAAACAGTTTAAGTTTGCAATAGTATTGCAGAATATAAGATTCTGTAATATTTGTAGCAATAAAATTTGGGTAACACTTCGTACGAAAATTAGATACTTTTAATAAGGAATAAATAGTGAATATAAATATACAAGACTTTTTATATGTCTGCAAATGGTTGAAAACGTTTGGAGTTATTTACAGATTGTCATTCGGAAGATATGAAATCTAATGATCTAACGAAACTGATGTTTGGGCCTACGTTGCACTAACTTGTGAAATAAGCTCATATTTTAAAATATTATACAACTTGATATATGATATGCTTAATAGAATTTAAGTCTAGGGAATGGCTCAATCAGTTAATTATTTGAATATTTTCTTTAATGAAAATTGCTTTTATTAATATGGATGCATATAGTCTTATATTATAGATGCCTATAATATTTCTTTGTTATTACTATTTGGCTTATTGTCAAAATAATCTACAATTTCCGCACTATAACATGAATTGTTTCGTAGGTCTCTGCTTTTGTATATTAACACGTTAGCTGCCGTGGGGTTCACCGGTGATTGACACATCAAATTTTATTTAATTAAATAATTACTGATCCTAATAGAATTTTGAATAGAACTAATATTCTAATAAAAATGGGTCAATTATTTCTTTTGTCATATTGTAATAAAAATAGAAGGTCATATCTATGCAACTGAATAGTGATATAATTATTTCCTGTGTCATTTGTGTTTGAAATGGGATATTATAGTACGTCTGACCAGGTGTAAGCGTATGTTGCTACAGAGGGTAAGAATATAAAATACTGTCATACAATAAAATATAATACATCCGTATTGAATAATTTCAGAGCGACAACGATTGTTGCAAACGCATAGAGTTCTCTCTATTTCCTCAATTTTCTCACCATTATGCTCGCTTTCTTTTGCGATCAGAACGCACAACACCGTTGAAAGCAAACAATGGGCCTCGATTGTGTCGCGAGTTACGTGTCAGGTCTTGACTTAAAAATGTTCCAGCGAGTCGCTCTCGTTCAGAGCTTCGCCTCCCTTTTGTCCGCGAAGACGCACACCCGCGACGAACAAAAATTTAACGGGCTTAAAATTCAGGTTAGAGCGTAAGTGAATTTCCCGGGAGACGTTGCTGCCAGTCTCGGAAAATATATGGAAATGACAAAGTTTTTTCGCGAGCGCTCGCTCGCACGCGCGCGCGCTAGCGGAGTACCTCTATTTGAAAGGCAGATCCGTACTTGCATAGGCGAAAGAATAATTTCGCACATCGTACCGGCACCCCCATGCCAGCGAGCTTTATTTTGCAGGATATATGGGACCGCGACGTACCGCGTATGCATGCATGTATGTATGTATGTATGTATGTACTTTCAAACAGCCTTTTACCCGCCTTGTTACACTCGTTCCTCTCTCCTGCTCCACCGAAAACACGCCATCCCGCTTCAACAAATTTTCCAATACCGCTTTATTGCTGAAACGTGAATTCCTGCCGGCAAATATTTACGCGAAAATCTACTAATTGCGATTGAACAGGGACAATTACTTGCTGGGGACATTATTCGCGTGTCTAGTAATGATTTTACTCTTTTTGAAACGGTAATGTGAAAATTGTACACAAATAGAGAGAAAATTATTCCGATACGCGTTGTGTGACATGCAAGGGGTAATATAATTTGCGAGACCCTCTTTGATGACTTCGGTATTTAAAATAATAAAGGAAGTTCATAGAAACATACAGGGTGTTAAAGCAAAGCGTTCAGGATTGAAGGATTGATAGTACTCGCGAAATGGAGGAAACACGTTACAACACACGTGGGTCCAAAAATTAGAATTGTCGAAATTATAAACGATTTTTCGTTTTGGTTAAAGCATGCAATTCTCGGTATAAAGGTGTGAAACGTGTATAGAAATAGAAGGAAGATATTTAGAAATCCCTTTGCAAACTTTGGAGTTTACAAAATTCTTCTTTCTTCTTCTTTTGGAAGAAGAAATGATACTTACCATTTTGAAGATTCCATCCAGATCGAGGGCTTAATTTGTAGGTAGAATTTCGAAGAATATGCTGATATTTATTTTTAATTTAAAAACACGTCGCCTTCAAGGAAAAATTCTGAAAATGAAAATTTGTTTATAATTTTTTATATTACAAAATTAATTTTTTAATCGAAAAAGAGTATTATTACAGTAGGCCAAATCTTCTAGATTAAAATTGAAAGAAAACGAACTCAACCCGACAAATAGTTTCGAAGATAAAAATTCATAAGTACAGCCCGTTTTTATGAAAATAGGCTGTTCGGTCCCAAAGACCAAATTTCATTAAATTTATACATATTAGGCGCCATAGACCTACCGGCGCGACCCTTTGGGTTTTTCCGCCCGGCTACCACACCCTCAGGTACACGAGTGCGACCTGGGCGATCGGCGATGCACTGCACGCTGAGTTGTCGCACCAAGCTACCAAAAATAGTATAAAGACCCGCAGCTTTAGCAGACGTGAGAATATTCAATCAAGCAGCCGTACACAAACATTTCAACATTGCATCATCATTACATTTCTTGTCAAGTTTTGCATACAGTTAAGTTACACCGAGCGCCAACCTATTTTTATCCTGATCTAGGCTGACTATAATTAATTTTATATCAGCCACGTCCCAACATCATCGTCGCGATCGAGCGTAAGCGGGATTTACGACCCCACGAAATTCAACAGTGAATTGCGGTGTGCGGGACGTAACATAGGCAAAAATTGTAAAAATTCAAAGGTCCGTATTTTTTAAACAAATTCAAAACCAGAAAAATGATGGTTTAAACCCCCCAAGCTTCACGTGCATTACATCATATTTCATTTTGAACAAAATCTCTGACATCAACGTCAAACAGTGATCAGTTTGGCTTGAAATGACACTAATTGTAAGATAATCCTTTGTTTCCGAGACGCGCGAAAAATCCAGAAGCGTGAAAATCACTTGGTTAAAGCATTGACGGTGAACTGTTTATAACTCCGATAATATTAACTTTTCAATCCATGTTCATTTGTACCTTGTTCCTCTATCTCGCGAGTACTACCTCTTTAAAGTCCTGAACCTTTTTTTAACACCCTGTATTTCCAAATAGAGCTTCTTTCCATGTTATAGCGAATTTTGTGTCTCGATAATTCGTCTGGTAAATTCATCTAATTCTATTAGATCGTTCATAATGCAAGATGTTTCTCTCATAACACTCTATAAACTGTTTCAATTTAGTTTATCCATCAGCAACCTAACAACATTAATTAAACATCAAATTTTATAAGATTTACGTATTATTTAATTAAATTAAAGTGCACAGTGATCCCCATGGCAGTCGACCTGTTAACACGCACGAAAGAGGACAGAAAACAAAAGAAGAGAACGTAACATAAAAACGTAATTTATTCGATAACACCAACTTCCTTCTATAATACTCTGTACAATGGTTCCGTCAAATGTTCTATTTACAAAGTACAGTTGTTCGTACATTTCTTGAAATCCATTACAACGCGATCTTCCGCCTGAAAGACACGAACTACAAATTATCGTAATTAGAATATCTGAAATGAGATCCTGTATCGCGATATAGCTCTTCCAATTATAACACGTTATCGAGACATCCGAAGTCTTTCAGCTTCAACAACATTCTCGCCAAGATCTCGTTTATTTCATCGCTGCCCGCTTCGCGCAGCATTTTCGCGTTCTCGATCACGCCGGTGGTCTCCATAGTCTCTATTTTTGCGTTATTCAAACCCATCGTTATAGACAGGAAAAACGACGCGATAATAAAACCAAACATGCCTTTTTTCTTGTAATCATCACATAGAGCCTCATATGAGTACTTTTCGTAGTCTTCTATACCGTTCTCCATTAGACACTCTCTCAAACTCTCATGATACACTTTCAAAGATTTTTCTATCAAATCCTTGTCTAATTCGCTGGCAGAGTGTAGACACAGATAGGTGGACAGGTCGATGACAGGTGTTCCGTACCTCATCATGGCGAAATCAATTAACATCGCTTTCACCCTTCCGTTCTCTTTCTTGAAGAACACGTTGTTTAATGTAAAATCGCCGTGACACAGTGTGGAGAGTGGTTCATCAGGTTCAGCAGCCTTCAGCATCACGTTATGGAAACTGTCTTCCAGATAGGCGTCTAATTTATCACAAAGGTCTTTGCCATGACCCTGTTTGCGAAGATAATCGACTGCTCTGTTTGACGTGATGTTCACCGTTCCTTGAAAAGCATTATCTGGACTGTCCTCGAGTCTAGTCTCCTGTATATCCTTCACAATGCTGAAGAACTTTTCTGCGTGACGTTCCTTCATCATATAGCCTTTCGCGTGAAATCTTGCTACCTGCTTCATTGCTGCCGCGGTGTACTCAAAAGGGACGTCGTATCTCCATTCACAGAGGTTGTATCCTCTTTTGGAAATGTTCTCCAAAACGATCAGACTATCGCTAAGCGGTTGTTCGTCAGTGTAATGACAACGAGGAACGTGATCCTGCTCGTTCGTGTACCGTTTGTAAAATAATATCTCGTTGTGGAACTGAGCGTCGCTCTTCGTCACGTGTCGAACGAATTCGTTTCTTGGCGGCCTCTTCACGACCAGCTCGATCGTTTTGCTCTTTTCAGCACTCGAGTTCGCGGTTATGGTCAGGTAGAACATGTCCGAGAAGAAGAACGAATCGTTGGGAACGGACAGGTCGTAGCGGACATCTTGGAAATTCTTGTCCAGGTTCGCCGTGATCTTCGCTACCAGAGAGTCGCCGAACAGTCGCTGGTAATTATCCGCATTGTCGGAGACGATGGTGATGCCCATGATGCTGACGAGGACACCGATGATTTAGGTCCTCCCGGCAGCCTCGTTACTCGACTACTGAGCAAGTGATCCCCATGCACCAGACTATGCTGCTCACGATGGCAGCCGCTGTTAGGCGAGAGGAAGAACGTATTAGATCGAGAGTGGGAGTGATACGACGAATGGGGAAGCTAATGGCACGTTTCCCTTGCGATAACAACAGCAATATCGCGCTCGAACGCAACAGCCTTCTTTGTTGCGTTCGCTTCTGACGCTTCTGATCAAGAGTGAAGCTAATTGATAAAACACAACGAGTCCAGACGATATTTATACTTTCTTCGCAAGACGGATAAATTAAAAATATCTTAATCAAGAGGTTTGATGTGGGATTTCGTTGCTCAAGAGTGGTCACTTTTGATTTCAATGCAGTAGTATTAAATGTTCGAGGTTCATATGTACAGTAACTTTGGATTTAATGTTTTGTTTGGTCGATGATTAGCGTTTCAGGGTTTGAGCAGAGATTTAATTGCTGAAGACTTCACTTGGTTCTACTTTGATACTTCAGTATTATCTGCTCGAAGTTTATATGAATATCGACTTGAAGGTATTAGTCAGGTATCTGGCAAATTTCAGGGTCGACTCTTCAAGAATTGCAACAGTGTCCCTACGTTTATTATGGAGCTCCTGAAGGCTTGTCATATCGGTACATCTGGAAAATGGTCCTCTGCAAAGAAACTCTGTTTTTTATAAACTCATTCATTTTTTCTTCAGCATGACTCATATATTGGGACACGGTAATTCTCGATAGTACAGCTGTTAGTTATGAGATACCCGGATACCAGGGTTACCCGTGAGATATCCGGGTATATGAGACAGTTGAGACTAAATATCTGTCACTCCTCGACCGGTTGGGCACCCGGATATTCGGTATGTTTTATCCGAGTACTCTACTCATATTACTCGGATGTCTATAATGTAATTTATGTTTTTTCGACACAACATAATTCATGTCCACTAGACTAGTGGAAAACGCGTGAAAAGGAATATCTTAGACTGTCAATAATTGCTAAGATGTATTTACATATGTTTACCTGCGACGATTGCTAGTTCTGAAAGTGTATTTTCCACAGCTGAAAATATTGTTGTCTAAAAATGTTGATGTATTGGAATTTATATACAAAAATAAGGATATTTAATTCAAAATAATTCATTGATTCATTGTTTCATTATTTGACAGAATAATATCAATTACCCGAAATATTATAAACATCCGGGTAACACAAGTATAGTATTCGGGTGAATCATACCGGATATTTTTCTGATTGTGTGTACCCGGCTAGCCGACGGGGCGGGTAGGAGTCGGGTAATTTCCTTTATCTTGAGATAGACCCGGGTACCCGGATAACCGGAGTACCCGGGTGGTCAGTAGTTGCCCTACTTAATAGACATTAGATAGTAGATTGAAACTAGAAACACAAGGACGAATTGCTACCATGAAGGCGCAGAAGCGGTGGCAGAACGGGAAACTCAAACTATCAGCCACTGAATCTGAGATGATTCTATTTAAAGGACACTTAAATATATCAATGCAAGAAAAACGAATATTTACTATTACTTTTTCCGACACATCGGTCATTTGTTTTTATAAGCATAAACTAGAATGGATACAAAACAGATTGTTTCAGGAACTGGTATGTAACTGTTGTTCGGCAGGGCCTGTGTATTTGAGATTATGAAAGCGTCTAGTCATTGTCATGCGCGCAAGTCGTAGTAATTTATGAAGACGAACCATCTACTCGTAGATATCTCATTTGTCTGCTCTGATTTGTTAAGCCTTTGAAAGACTCCACGCGATTCTGAACACTATAGTTAGTATCACAGTGTCCCTGTTGTTCAACGACACATCGTAATTACTTTTCTGATCGTAAATTTGCCACTAAGATTATTAGCACTTCGTTGTGCAAGTGTGAACGAGTGTTGGCGGTGATAGGTAGTCACGTGCATGTCAGATCTGATTACCGCAATATAAGCATGATGTAACAACGGCGACTGGAAGGACAATTTGCCGTGTCACGTGGGAAAAATACTGTCATCGTTCACAATTAATGTTTCTTCTGAGTTTTGTTTATGCGTTGTTTTATATTGCAATAATCAGTGTTATCTGCGTAAAGTATTGTTCCCTTGAAAAGAGATGCTTCTTTCATTTACTGTACATGTCTTACGTCATGTTAACGCTCTGTTACTAAACTTATATCGAGAAGTGAACTACCGCTTTCTTGATTTCGTTTTATGTCCTCTGTCTGCTCAGGTTTGGGATAATATTGTTACATAGTAAGAAAAAATACACGTAACCCATGCACGTACAAACAAAACTATTAATTATAAATAATTTAAGAAGAGAAATCATGAGAACCCCTAATCCTGCGTCATCAACAACCAGCTATTTCAGAGATGATCATCTGGAGCGAAACCTGGCTCTGACCTACCCCCACTCTGCGTCCATTCCCCTCTCGCAGGTTGTCCTCTGGGTACGACGTAATAAGAGCAATTATGATTTATATATGACATCAGTTTTGTCCAGAGATTTCAACTCTACAGTGATACACATCATTTGTCATATACAAACTTAGCGGACATCATATGTACTCGCTTAGTCGGATCTGTTTGGCAATGAAAAAATGAAGTACAATATTATTTATTTTTAAGAAGATCCGAATAACTATTAAGCGCATTACACTCAAAGATATCAACCTATCAACTGCATTGCACATTGCTACAACTGAATTTGAATTAAATATTTCGGATCTCTTTAAAACTGAATAATATTGTAATTAATAGTTTTATTATCCAAATAAGTGAGTGTGTATGATGTCCGCTGAATCTATACGTGGCAAATTATGGATAACAGAGTGCAGATGTAATCTCTGGATAAAACTGACGTCATATATAAAAAATAATTATTGATATTACGTAACTGTTTCTTGAGAAATCCTACGTACCAACGATTGCCGATGTTCTTAAGATCGTATCCAAATCACAACCTACTCATGAGGGGAGTTAACGCGGAGTGGTGGAAGGCCAGAGCCAGGCCTAGCTCAGGATGGCCATCTCTGAGTTGTATCTTGTTAAAAAGTATATTATTACATCAGCAGATGCGAAAGTTTCAAGAATTTCATTACTCTCGGGACAAAACATTCGGCCATCAAAGGATTCATCCTTCTCTTCTAATATCTCCATTGGTCAGCGCTTGAATGTTATCGTCTCAGCCAGCTCGCTCGTTTTCGATTGTTTCCTTTCCGAAAATTCGTTGGTTCGAACGTGCAACGGCCCCGAGAAAAGGAGAGGGCGCCTCGAGAGGAATTTCCTTCAAACAATACCGAGTGCTGGGGAAAGAAACTGGAGGAACTGAGGGCTGTGGAGGAGCGGAGGACCCGAGGAGGCGGAAGCCACGATCCAGAAAGGCAAGCAGCGCGAAATCGTCTTCTTGGCTCGCGAGACGAAATTAACTGAATTGGCTGCGCACGAGTGGACCCTCCTGACGTACGAGGCAGAATGAAAGCAGCGGGAAACGACCTCGAGTGGAGACGTTTAGAAGAGCATTCCTGAACGAACCCTCGCTGCCACATAAATTTCCGCTCTTCCGACAATATATGCAAATAACACGGCCATACCTTTTTTCGGACAGACGAGCCACTCGAACCGGAAACCACGTGCCGGACCACCGTCGTTTCTGCACGCACGCACGCGCCCCTTCAGCTTCTTTCTACAATTGCGTTTTCAAGCTGAAAGGATTGTGGGAGCTTTTGTGATTTCTGCTCCGCTTGAAATAATTGCTCAAGCGTGCACAGGGTACATTTAACATTTGTCGGGCTTTAGTGTGAATTTACCTTGAAAACAGTCAGAAAAAATAGTATTGTATTGACTTGTTATAGTCAGTTACATCATGACCTGCAGTGGCAGTTAAAAAATACATATGTACTTCTAAATGTATTGATTTTGTATGTAGACGCCAAAGTCGTATATTAAACTTGTAATTAAGAGATATTGAAGTAAGTGTAAACGGGGATTTTCTAAAATTTGAATTTAGTGTAAATTTACCTTGAAGTAATCAGAAATAACAGTATTCTATTGGCTATTTGTATTCATTTATATTATACTGTACAGTGACAGTGAAAAAATAAAACCTATTGTTTTTGCATGTAAATGATTAATTGTGAGCTGAATATCAAACATATAATTAAGAAATATTAGACTAGCAATAGTGTGCACAGGGAACTTCTACAATTGGTCCGAATTTACCTTAACAGTAAAAGTAAAACTTAAATAAATAAAGTGCCTAAGAATAAGTTGAATATTAAACTTCAGATTGATATACTGGTTCGTAAATCCTAAGAAATTAACTGTTGATTGTTCCTCATTATAAAGTATAATTCTTCTACTATTTGTTTACTGTTCAGTCCTACTTATTTTCTTTTCATCAGCATTATACATTATAATTTCGTTCTGAAACATAAATCTGTTACTCATTATTATTCCTTCAGACTTAAACATACTTCGGCTAAATTTTGATGAAGTGTGTTTTCCGATTTTTTTGCGAAGTATTTATGTGAACACTATTTTTATACTCTAAATTATTGTATCTTTGGATATACTCGAAACCGCTACCTCATGGTTTAAGAATGTAATATTTAACACGTTCAGTGGCACAGTGAAGACTCCCATACCTGGTCAGACAAATAAGTATATTTTTATTCAATTGCATTGTCATCACCTTCTATTTTTATTCCAATATTATTTGTAATCATAATGGTATTAAAATCAGTAATTGTTTAATTAAATAAAATTTGATGCACCGTTCACTGGCGACCCTTGCGGCAGACAACATCTTAAAACAAATCATGTGACAGTCGCTTAAACCTAAATTACATTTAGAAAATTCATCGTTCATTAGATATGTTTTATTTAGGAAACACAAATAAGTTAATCTAAAAATAAAACATTGATCGATACTAAAAGGTGCATAATTTCCATTTCCTTTTTCTTGTTTGGTGTTCTTCTGAGAGAAAATCTGAGCGAAGAGAAAGGCAATAAAATCAGTCGTTTTTTTCTACACACGGGACATCGGTGATATTAAACTGTTAGCGAATGCAACGCACAGCAATCTCCGATTTTCTGACGTAGAAACTATCGTTATTCCAGAAAATTGGGACAAAGTCAACGAGTTGAAAGTCGGCGATTGCAAAATGAACTTCCGAACGTACTAAAAGTTCGAGCATCGGGTCAAACTGTTCGCAATCGACTTCAGGGTAAACGATTTTGCTCTCAAGTATTTTCCTCTTCAACAAAAAGCTTCATATTTGAAAACTATAGAACATCGCGGTTTGAACTCCTAATACGTATATACCACAAGGAAAACAATTTTATAGTATGAACTCTATGTCTTTATGAATTACAAAATAAGCTTGAAAAACTAGTGATTTTATTTTTATCAACCGCATCATTCACTTGCAAAGAAATACAGGAAGATACTCGAATGTCCTTTCTTCATAATTTAATATAGGGTAAGTGCACCTAATATCGCCTACCAAATTTCAAATCGTTCTCAAGTAATGGGTAAGAGACATTTTTATATCAAATTAGTCTCAACCAAACGAGATATTACTTGTAACGCTGTCAATGAAATATGTCTCTTTATACATGTTTGGGTACAACTTCGGTCCGTTACCGATTTCTGTCAACGCTTTCTTTATAATATTCAGACTACCAAGTATTGACAAAGAGGTTTTATTGTCAACTTGACACAGATTCGTTCTCACAGAGCTACTGCAATACTTAGCTAACGCAACACACTGAGCTCGTACAGTGTGATTACCTAGGTTTTTAAGGGAATTTTTTTATTCATCCGGAGGTTCTTGAAGTAGTGAGAAAATATAGAAAAGAGCCAAAAAACGTGAGTCATAAACTGACGTGCGGAGAAAGTTTGCAATGCGGAGAATGTTGGTGTATGGTTCAGTCAGTCCTAAAAGAAGTATCAGTCAGGAGGCTAATACATTACAATCGTAATTAGAACAAAATAAATAATTTAGTAAAAGAATCTACAGTCCTGAAGGGTAATGCAGTAGAAGGATGCTTAAACCAGTGATGGCCACGGGAGCCCCCCCCCACACGTCCATTCCTCTGATATAGTTTGTGATCTTTGACGACGATGGGCCGAGAGGGGATTAGAAGCGACCTAGAGGGAACTGGAACCAGGGAAATGGACCTAGAGTGGGGGAAAGCCGGAGCTCCCGTGACCATCACTAGCTTAAACAGTGGATCGCAATGACTCTTACTGTCCCAAGTGACTCCTCTTTTCCTTCTTCCTCGCGTGAAACGTCGGACTTCAAAGAAATAAGTTGTCAAAAGCGAGTTGAGCGTACGGGTTGCTCTTTCCGGGACGATGAAAATATTTCTCGTGATTTCTTTCGTCGGGACTGCTGGAGGTTTTGCATAATCGCGGCCGACGTTGCTTTTTTAAGTGGTTTTGCGGAAGGAAAGCCGCCACTCGACCTCAAACGTATCCCGACGCGGTGCGGTGCGGTAACACGATGAAAATGCAAATTCGATCGGTATCGAGCTCGAAACACTCCCTCGGCTCTCGAATGAAATTTATAAAATTTTAGAGAAACCAAGCGACCGTCTGCACCGCTCGCTTATGAATTTTACATCAAACATCGCGGCACTGTGCCTTCGCGGGGGAATTTGATATTCAAATAAATTATTCCGCCGTGTTTGTTCAATCGGCCCTCCTTAGCCGATGCTGATTTCCAAAAGCTCTTGGAAACTAGTTTCTTCCTCCCTGGACGTTCTCCGAAACCTTTCGCCTTTCATTCTTCGTCTTTGGCAAAACACAAGCAGTAGAAGACAAATGTTGAGGAAGATTTACAGCCTTTGGTTTACTCTATAATCGGTGATAAAATAATTCATATGCTTTCTTTAACAATTTTGGAGTCCTAGCATTTTAGAATTGTAGGGATTGATTGGTAGGAAATAGACGATTGAGCAGACGTTTTATACATATTTGATAAGTCGCGTTATCAATCTTACCATTTTCGTAATGGTCAAAATAACTCTAGAACACAATTTATATGGTACATTTTTGACTTGTTCTAACCACGAATTAAGCCAATTTCAGTACGGGAAATATTGTCTTCTCGAACCTGTCAGAAAATGGCAATAAAGACGCTTCAACTTTTCGTATTTCCGAATCAACCAACGGAGTAGCATCAATGAACTAAGAAAATCGGCCCCATTTAAAAAAGAATAAAATAGTTTCTATTTATACCTACAGAGTCTGTATTAATAAAATAGCCATTCTTCTTTTTGAAAATTAATTTGGCTTAATTTTTACAGAGTAATGAAACGTGTCATAATGATTGAAGGAAAGAAAAGTAGAAACAAATGTTAAAAAAAGTTTTGTTATGCTATGAGCGCAGTGTTTCAGCAATTAAATTTTTCACTATCTGTGCTTTAGCCATTACCTTATATGCAGATGCTAATAAGAAACTGCTATTAAATGCGCTCTATAAATAATAAATATAAATATGTGTGAAAAAGGCAGTTTTCTTGGTGAAATGGCGTTTAACACGCTGACTGCCACAGTGGCATCTCTCATACCTCGTCTCAAATACAAATCACGAAGAAAACATGTAAGTAAATATTCATCAGCACAGTCTTGACCTTCTATTCTGATTATAATATTAATTCCATTCAAAACAGTTATAAAATTAATAATCATTTAATTAAATAAAATTTAATGCGTCGGTCACTGGTGATCCCTACGGCAGTCAACGTGTTAACTCTTTGACTACGGACTACTTGGTGACGAAGCGAACGCTGCGTGCGATGGAGTCACAGCAGTGCATAGTAAGCTATTCTACTTAACGCCCATGCGCGTCGACAGTACGCGGTGAACGGCTTTGTCAAGCGACCAATAGGCGCCAACAGTAGTCAAAGGGTTAAGGCATACTTTATTGTACTTTTTACCTTATAAATGAAAAGAGTTCTAGTCGTCTTTAATTTTAACTAGAAATATATATCCTGTACTTTCTAAAAATAGTCAAAACCATTGAAACAAAAAGAACTCATTTTTGCTTCAAAGTGCGGCCGATTTTCATAACTTAATAATACCTCTCCTTTTCCTCACACGTTTGTTCATACTGACATAAACAATGAAGACCTTAAAACTTTTATAATATTAAAGTAAATCCGAAATTTCTTCACGAATGTTTTGGAGAACTTCGTTCCTCTTACTTAAACAATTTAAGCAGAGTTTCCTCGCTCGAAATTTGATGCTGAGTTCAGCAGCGAAGATCAGGTGATCGAGGATCCTTTTTCGTACGTCGCGGTGCATTCTGTCGAAAATTTCGCGAAACACAGAAACTGACGGCGTTAAGGAGCATGGAGCCGACACCTAGCTACAAACCGTGGCGGATTAAATTTCCATTGCAAATTTCATTCGATACGGGTGTTCAGCGACGCGACGATTTACCTCACCCCTCGGGCTGCTTTTCATTTGCGCGACGGCCGACGAAACGCGTCGAACGCTCCGACACGGAAAGCAATATCCGTCAAACTGCTTATCGATCTTTCCCGCAGACGAACCTGCGATAATTAACCCGGTGAAATCGTGGAACGAATCAAGTGTGCGGATTGAAACGCAATCGGCTCGATTCGTTCTGTTACGACAACTGAGGGGTCAGCGAACAATATTTTTTGTTGAACGTCGTCGGCGGGAATCAACGATAAAGACACGGCAAATAAAAGTCGACAATGGTAAAAAGAATAAATGCATTGAATTGCACAGTGGACAATATCGTGCCTGGTCAGACACATAATAAACTGTTTTAACGCGTTGAGCGCCACGTGTACCACCGGAGACCCACGTACCAATTTTAACACGTAGTTGACTCGTAGTGGGCAATCAAGGTGTTAATTAAATAATTATTAATTGTCACAAAAGTGCTGTTAATATTCAAAAGAAAAATGTACAAATGAAATAACTAAATAGTAATAGGATTTGTGATTGGATTGGTTTGCTACATTAAAATTAATGTACATTTCAGTAATACACGCCAAAATCATGTTGCTGCTTTGTGTGTTCCATTTATCTGTAATAAAGTAAATATTAATTCAGTTTAATATTACTTAAAGTAATTAAATTGAATGTAATCGAGATGTACGAGCTATTGGATATCGTAAATCGTACACGACGCTTGGAGTTTGCTTTCGCGGACAATGAACTTTCTCGCCACTCTAAACTGCGGTATCATGATTATTTTCGAATTTTACAACTGGAAGTATAAGACTACATAAAACAATAACGCAAGGCGAGTTTTAACAGGATATATATCCGAGATCCGTTCAATTCAGCGGTTCGGAATGATCTTGACTCTTCCTAAACCGCTTCCCTTGACTTTGCTCGTATGATCCTTAGGCACGGGGTTGAGTTTTTGAAGGGCCTGGAGGGGTGGTGTCAAGAGACCAACTCCAGATGTCTTCGCCTGGAACATGCTTCGTCTCTGACCTCGGTCACGTTGCTTATTGTTAGGCTACGTTAGGCGCAGCATGTGTTCTAATATTGACCGATTAAACAGATTGAAAACATCTTTGAGCAAAACATTTACAGGAATCCAGACACACAGCAATAATAACAATATTTAATGTGTGATTATTAATATAAAGAAAAATCGTTTATTACGGATAATTTAGGACTTTATACAACGACGCTGGTTCGATGCTTCATCTCAACGCTATGGTTTCGCTCGACGATATTCTGAACGCTACTGCCGCTCAAAAGTATGTGAACACTTGTCATTTTTAATGAACCAATGTTATCCGATATAAATTATTATCGTTACACGATTTTTATTGCTAAATTCTATTACGAATATTTAATGTACTGTAGTATTATTATATTGAATAATTTAATTACTTAAATCCTTTAAATCGTTTAAATAATTAAATGTTTATGCGATGTCTACGCTGCACTACATTCTGTTGCGTGCAGACGGTTTCTAAGGATTTATTATTTCATTTCACAATGACTGAATAGCTTTAGTGTGATTCTCTGTCTTCGTTAGACTAATATAAACATTTAGAATCATGATTCAATGCGAGAGAACTTCAGGTAAGAGCATAAAACTGTTGCGTCGTTCTGTCGAAATCATTTTTGTTTGAACACTTGAGAGTGCACGATGGGTGCAAGAAAAACAGAGTTAAGTATTCAGATGTGTTTTCAAATACTTATGCTATCAAACGAAGGTTATTTTATATGGGAAATTGCAAGAAAAGTGGGAATTTCAAAATTTACTGATTAACGATTTCATAACTTCTTTCAGGTAGTTATTATACTTAAGAAAGTGTCCACGTACTGTGGGATTCAAAAGATGACTTAAATTGTGAGACGTGGGTTGATAATATAAAACTATAGATATATATTAAAATAATAAAAAACAGCACAATACATATATCTTCACAAACAGACTCCACGCAATTCTCCACGCAAAACTCTCCACGCAATACTCCCCACGCAATACTCTCCACTCAACTGCTCAATCAGTTCTCTTCTGCACTGTGACCCGGAGGTCCCAAAAATCTATACACACACACACACACACACACATATTCCACACGCATTTCCACACTAGATTCATTCAGAGGATATGCATTCCCAGAGAGTCACACGATTCGTTCGACATTTAGTGTAACCGGTCGCGGTAACACGGGGCGGCGAACTCACTGCGTACACGCCTGTACGCTCACTCTGCCCCCGACCAAAACTGAAGAGATGACCGGTAGGCAGTTGTAAACTGCCTCTGTTCGAACCGATCCCTGTTCGACTCTTCAGCCCCATTCAATTGATCGGAGATTCATTTCGAATCCTCAGAGCCTTGAGGCTCTTTGGATGTTCACAGGCTGCGATCGGACGGGAGATACGCTATGGCACTCCTCCGAAACCGAACACCAGCGCTGCTTTCGCGCAGCCGAAGCCCCCGAAGGTTCCAGTTTAAGCCACACTGGTCACACTTTCGAGGACATTTGTCCGCTACCCATGAAGGAGCACCCGACCTTCTAAATGATATGGGTCGTCATAGGCATGGGATATAACTCGGGTTCGGGGGTGTCGTTACTCACCCAATGGCGGCCCAGCACCTACCATACCATGCCGGGGATTCGTTCGACAGTTGACTTCTGAGAACGCACACACCTCTCACACCATGCATCCCATCTATCCTTTCACACTTTTCATTCATGCATCTAAACAGTTCGCCTATCTAGACTGTCCTCGAGTCTAAACTACAAAATAGCAGCAGACGCCGAATTTCTCGTCGCCTAAACGCTAGCATAAATATATACAAAAATATCCACCAACACCACAGTACTTTTGAGCGGCAGTGTATGTACTTACACTAGATACATGCTACGATTTGGTCACAGGCTACGACGCAGTCACATTTCTCGATACTGATGTATAGTCTATGTCTCGCCTAGCCTCGCACTCTGTTTATTCCAGCACACCTAAGTTATTCTTTAGTTATATTTCGCAATCTCACATTAACGTCCAAAC
This sequence comes from Macropis europaea, assembly GCA_916610135.2. NCBI lineage: Eukaryota > Metazoa > Arthropoda > Insecta > Hymenoptera > Melittidae > Macropis > Macropis europaea. Next base: position 34,601,386 of record OU744343.1, read on the forward strand.
ATTTGATAAATTTCCATTTCCCTGAACATTCTTCAGTGTACCGATCGGAACGCGACATGCAAATATTTATTCCAGTGAAATATTCGCTGTATATGTTATTTCATTATTTAATTGCAACTTCACCGTCATTGCGTTTGCCGAAACTATTAAACGACTCATCGTACATGAAAAATTATAAATGTGCTAGGTAGTATCCACTGCAATTTATAATCGTAGAAATGACCTTGCATTTGCTTCTGAAAATCCTCGAAAATTCAAAGAAGCCATAATAAAAAATTGTTAACGTTTCATGTTTGACTTGGGCTCGTATTTTTGGTAAATACAGTAGTGTCCGCTTAAGCGTCCGCAATCGGGACGAAGCGCGGACGCTTATGTGGGATTGGTATATTCCGAGAATTCGACTGAGAGAGACAGGGAAAGATTGAATGTGAGTGAGATAGCGATACTCGGCGGCGATACTTGCCGAAAACGGATCGACGTTAAAAGTTACATTGTTATGACAGGTGTCACGTTTAAAGCTCACGCGGATACTCAAGACTTCATTTCCAGGAATTGGTGGGGTTAGCGGCGGACGCTAAAGTGGACAAAAATCCGGACGCTTAAGCGGACACTACCGTAGACTGTAGTACTGCTTCAAGTGTGACGCGTTACTATAAAAGGTTAATCCTATCATTCAACCCGTTGCACTCAAGCGGTGCCCTTTTTCAACCGTCCGCTTTGAAAAATGATGTTCGATTTCATAAATTCTGCACCCAGACTATTTATAAAAATTCAACTTCTAAAACAGCTAGATTTATAATAAAACAATCCCTCCTGTTAGAATCGGTTACACTTCAGTTCCTAGTTTATGCACATTATGAGTAAAGTCCTTCGAGTGCGAAGGGTTAATTTAATTTCACCCTCGTAAGTTCGACCCACTCGTTTGTTCCACGCCGAAAAAAGACGGTCCTTAATAGACAGGGAGAGTGAAAAAACAGAGATCAACGAGTTCTTTGCCAATTTTTTCTTGCTTTAGGGAGCTCCGGTAGTCGAATTAGTCGTGCGCCGCCATAACGATCTACTTCCCTGGAAAACGAACGATAACGAGAAGCCCCGTTGCCGATTAGCGTTACTTGCTCGGTGCTCGGCACTCATTAAGGTAACGAGCACGATAAAATACTTCTTGATACGATTCGAACGTCACTGATACGATTATTGGAGTTTCACTGGCACGTCTCCTGCTCGGCTCGTCTCGTTTGTTTCGCGTCGTATCTGTTCGTTTGTTTGTCCTCCCGTCCAATGGAATTAGCGGAAACGGCGCCAGCGGTTTCGGATCAGCGCAACGCTGTTTCCGCGTTTTACCACCTACGGTTGTATAGTCTAAGCTCGAGTAAATAACTTTGGAAACGTCTGATAAGCGCAGTGACAGACGAGCAACAAACACCCTTATCTAGTTCGGTGATATTTCTGTCCGATGTGTGTTTGTTCCATTTAAAACGTGATTTTCCATCGATCTAGATGAGCTTCGAAATATTTCCTCTCCATCTTCTTCATGTTAAAGGAGTGATTATTGACGCTCCATAAAGTAGCGTCAATTGACTTCAGCGTATAGTTTAGACAGCCATTTAGTTTATGATTGTTTCCTATGCATCTGATGAGCGTTCCACTAATATTCGAGGAACTTATTTGTAAGAATAGCTAGGACAATCCTGAGACAAACAATGGAGACCTGCTCTAAGTCCAAGAAGGTTCATCCAGAAAGTATCGGAGGTATAAGCCTTTATTGAAGCCTTGTGTTACGTTGGAACCACCAAGCACACATCTCAAGATCACTATTACATTCTTTCTCCGTAGTTCTTACCAGTTAAATCAGTGAAGGCCACCACAGCTGCGACCTTCCCCCACTCTAGGTCCATTCCCGTCGTTTCGGTTCCCTCCAGTTCGCTCCTCGTTCCCCCTGGGTCCTTCGTCGCCCTAGATCACAATCTATATAAGGGATATAGACCTGGAGTGGGGGAAGGCCGCAGCTTCGGTAGCCATCACTGACAGTGAGTTAAATAAACCAGTCTGTTAAATTCCAAGTACTCATTCTACCAGCGTAACTCATAATTTTGCCGTGGATCTGAGGCATTAATTTGCATTGGAGATAGTACACTTGTTATTAAAGAACTGTATTACGACAGCGTCTGAAATATACAGCTTTCTTCAAGATCGGTGCTCAACCATGATAATTAATCATTCTCTGTATATGTGTATACGATCGAATTTCTTTTTTCATTATTGTCGTTTCTCTGAGATACGAAAAGGCAAATAGAATTCATCTTATTGAGCTTATCATACGGAAATAGCTGATCGTTATTTTTAAAAAATATTGGAGATCGCATGTTTAATCAAATATAAGATACTAGCTGCTTCAATTAAATAGCATTTAACGTAGCATAAGCTCATAAACAACGCTTCCAACGCCTACCTGCGTTGACCTGCGTCACTGGCACACACCCGGAATGGGGAATTCCCAAACACAGCCCATTTCGTGACTGAAACTGTAGCCAAGCTGATTGGCTATTACTGCGAATTCGTAGCTTCAAAAATTCATATAAAAGAAGAAAGCAAATTGTAACCAGGTCGGTTCACAGACCAAATCCAACGCCGAAACTCTGTTCAAACACTAGTCACTAAATTTCAAGCAACATAAACAAGCAAGAGTACTTACTTGGTACAATCTTAACCTAATTTGATGTACAAACCAGTCTCTCAGATGGTACTACATTTGTGTGAGACCAATGTTCCAATCGAAAAGAAGAATGCGATACCCAACAATCATCTACAATATTTGAATAATATTAGAATAGAATACGAAAAGAAATACTGAAAAAATATTAGTGGACAATACAAAATTACAGTAGATTTGCCTGCAACATTTTCAAGAATAACCTCATAGAGGAGGTATCCAGAACATCTGACAGGAATCTCCCAGCCAAAGGATTCAGGTTAATTACCGTTCTCCGTTTCATCCAGCCTTCATAATTAATTTCACGAAACCCGCCAGTGTACGTGCATGAAAATTCCAATCATTAGAGAAGCCGCGGCGCTACCGGCGCGAACCGGGGGACACAGAAAAACCGCTACCAAAAGCAAAACGAGAACGACCCAAATGAAACTACCGGTATCGGTGAAATTCGGTCGCGAATAGAGACTTCGTCGAAACCCGAAACATCAAAGAATCGACGTGCCCGTTGAAAAGAGGATAAATACACGGAGTTGGAGTCGGATTCATAAATAACGTGGTCGCACCCTCGATGTCGAATCGATACGAGTATTTCTATATCCGAACCGGCTGGGAGTTCTCGTAATTCTGGATTCTCGAAGATAGAGACGGTCGTTCGACATCGGTTACGAAGTCTGCGAAAGGGGAAGGAAATAAACGGCTGCGAAAGGGTGACTCTGTGAGTCCCGTGACCAGGTCCAGGCATATTGTACGGGAATTGTAGTAAAAAAGTTTACGAGCGGACCCGTGAAACGGAAAGACGACGCAGGCCCGTGAAGAAGGGGTTCCGTTGCAGAGGTGGACAAGGACGGCTGAGGGAAAAATGTAAAATGGCCAGTCGATGAATTCCCGTGGCACCGAGGATCGAGGGAAGAAACCCGTGGCCCATTCACGGGACCGTTTTCTCGATAAATAAGCTCCAACCTGGCTATCATATTTCTTTGTCGCGTTGCGGTGTCAGGACGCTATCTGACCGGACCCCGGCGCGCCGTTATTTACGATTCGCCCGAAGATTTATCATCGAATTGATTTTCCGCGCGTCCGATTAGATTAATTTTCACTTCGACAGCGGGGGAAAACGTCGGGTTCCTCTTCCTCCTTCCGATTCGGCCGTTTGATTCTCATTGTCGAGCTTCTACTGAATTATCCTGCGCGCATCTAGTAGATTGATTTTTTGGATTGACTGGATAATTCATAGACTGGTGAATTAGACATTTGGCAAGATGTGTGGAAAGTGCTGTGGTGTAATTGATTTGTTTTAAATTGTATTCATATTTCTGTAAGTCTGAAGAGGCAGAGGTCATTGTATCATGGCTTCAGTATAACACGAATTAAAGGAAAACGTGGACAATCTTAATGTAGCACAAGTTTTTTGATAATTAATAATTATTAGTTTTAATTTTTAGTTGTTTTTGGAGCGAATTAGAGCTACTGTGTGATATTACAGTGTCGTGTACATGGTGTGTCGCTAAAAATTATGTACCATCTAACTAAATACGTTGTATTTAGAGGGATTCATATGATAAAAGAGATGTAATTTTTTTAAATGTTCAAATTTACTATGAGCTACGAATTAGAGAATAAATAGTAAATGTATATAAAATGTGTAGAAAATTTGATATTCTCAAGTTATGAGTAATTCTCTGTACAATTTCTCAACAGCGAAATCTACCATTTTTATTACGATGCCATAATATCCTGTTTTTTGTACTGGCAGTAAAGGACAAATATATAATATACTGATAACCGAGCAATTATCGATTTTCCTAGTATCTCATATTATTGAGTAAAATACACCAATAATATTCGTCATTATTTTTGAGTATGTGATATATTTGTGTTTTTATGTTATTATTACAATATTAAATTTGCTCTGAACTTCCTAAGAATTAGTAAATATTTAATTACTTCCAATTAAATTAAATTAAATTTGAAACACCGATACCCCTGTACCAATCAATCCTTTTGAAGAGTCCTATAACATGATCGTTTGCGCTCAACTACGAATGTGTATAGTGTTTCTCCAGAATTCTTCTGTGGATCCCTTGTTGCATCCAAACTCTCTAAATTTGTGATTATTATTTTTCTCTCCCGTTTTCCTCTATTAGTATATTACTTTGTATCTCTTCTGTTCCTCTGCATAGTTGTAAACTTTATTTTTTAAAACACCTCGCCCTTGATATTTGTGCATACCGAAGAAACTTGATCGCGTACACTTAGTAAATAAATAAAATAATCACGTACTCTGGAACCCAACAGTACAATCACCCTTCAAACTCAACCTGAACAACCCGCTCTACTCCAAACTTCTTTCTCACGAACAGCAGGCAGAACCCCATCCCTGAGCACACGTCTAGCAATCAAACCGCCGAACATGCAATCCGCGATACTACCATCTCGAATGAATCAACCACGGCGTGTTTATGCTCGAACGAATTACCGTGTCAGTAGCTTGAACTCATTACACGATCCCGATAACATACTCGCGATTTCCTGTCGGTAGTCGATGTTCTGTTAGCGTGCCATGCAATCTCGAATTCCCCAATAACGTAGTGGGGGGTGCAAAACTCCCCACGTCCCCCCTCTCTGTCTCCCTTCCTCTTTCTCTCCAGAGAGAGAGAAAGTTCGTCGTCTTGTAATACAACCTCAACCATCGGAATTGCATTGCACTGGAGACTCCTAATGCCCGGGCCAATTTACTTATCGGAGATTGAACCGGATCCGAACTTCCCACGCGCACCCCCTCTTTCCCGCCTTTCCCGGGGAGACCGGTGGATCGTTTTTATACGTGAGATTCAGCCGCGGGGAAGAAAACGGATAGTTTCAAGGGTGAAAAAGGGGGAGAGTGTTCTGAAGGGACGGGGGCGTCTAGCTATCTCGGCTATCTAAGAGACGTTTAAGCAAAAGTTGTGAATTTGAATTTTAAAACAGTCCCGGGCCCCGCCGCTCCGACCGGCCTCTGCTCTTTCTTCGACGAGCACGTTGCATAGCCGTGGCTAGATTGAAAGATCCTCCATGCTTCATCCCCCTGCCCGCCCTCTTTTCACCCCTTTCTCGGTCTACGCGTTTCTCGGGGCGGCGCGAATGTTTTACGAGCCGGCTTCGAGCCGTAAAATCTGAAAATTTAAGAGAGAATCTTCTCGCCTCCGCCCGTGATATGGAATTTCCCTCTGTTTTCCAACTGCGGACGCGTGACCGCGTGAAAACGCGGCGGCCTTTCGAGGAAACTCGCGACGCGTGCTGGTGATACTTATGCAGAGGAAGGAAAAGAAATTTTAACACTTTTGGCTCTATGAACGCGTATGTGGGCTGCGAAAGATCCTGCACCGTGTGCTATGAGCTACCGTGCTGCTCCGGGCGTAGACGTTTATGTACGCTATGAATCTGTGTGTTTGGACAAATTATTACATCAGGGTGTATTGTTAAACTGTATATATTATGTTAATTTATTGTTGACTGGCTATATTATGCAAAAACTAACGCGACTTAGCGGATACGTTTATTATTGAATATTAAAATGCACAAATGTAAACAAATTTCAATAACTTTATTTGCGCATAATTTATTCACGTAAAACGTGTATACATTTGATACACATACGTTAATATATATTTCAAGTATGATAGGCTGCATAGCAGTTACCTATATACAGTACAATCACTTTCAGTATCAGATTCGATTACAAATACTTTCTGTCTTTTTGTAGGCGTTATATCAGAATCGGAACTATATTTGACAAACTATCATATTCTGTTCACCACTATACGTGACACTTAGGATAATCAGGTCATTAGGATAATCAGAAAAGTATTTGCATATCAGTCAAAAAGTTCTTTTTTTATTAAAAAACTCGCGACGCGTCATTTTAGAAAATCTAACGGTAATAAAATCGTAACTGAAATGCCAAAAATCCAAGAAAATAATTAATATCAAATTTAAACAAACTCTTAACTCAAACATTTAATACCAAAATTAAACAAAACTTCCAACACAATCAACAAGACTATAATGACAACTTATACAATTTTGTACTTTAATAATTGCTTAACTTTGTGCATGAAAGCACGATTATACGTGTGACTAGTCAACAATTTTTTAAGTGTTTTACAGTTTCACAAACACAGAAATAACTTAACAATTGACACCGTGTGCCAGCGTAAAAAATTTCAGCACACGGCGAATTTTGTTTTCGAAATTTACAGTATTGAAGGAGTTGGTCGTCTTGTTTCTTTCTATCGTAACTTTTCTTTTCTTTCGAATTAAATTCGTTGCTCCTGTTGCCAAGAAATGCAACGTGAACATTGTGAAATACAAAATGAAAACAAATTGGAAAATATTTAAAAATTGAACAGTGAAGGTTAGGCGTCGTCGTGTTCGTGTGTTGCCTCGGAAAGAATCAGAGATGAACTTCGATTTTGAGAAAAAGTGGAGAAGAGAGAAGGTGGGTTTGTAAGGGGATTCGAAATTTTCAGAAAATCGCTGACACGCATAGTTCACGGCTCATCTGTTATGAAACGATATTATCCGCGCGACGAGCTTAATGGACCGTCGACGGAGATAAACGCGGCACAAGTATCGCGATTAAACTCCTATTGCTCTCACTGTGTGTTTCGCAGAGGCTCGGATACCTAGGTGAATCAATTTTCGTTCATTGTTACGGGAAGTTGTGCGTGTTAATAGCACCCATTCTTAACTCTAGAGTGTTGTTCCGTTCGACGATACACTTAAAGACTTCGGTTCAAAAAATACAACCCGAACGTATGGAACTCATATTTTTAGCTTTATAATTCAATTTGAGGATTAAGGAAGCATAGGATCATCCAGTCGCATCTATTATAATAGCTTTAATTATAGAAACACAACATATTTTGCCCAAATGGTTTATTTATAACGGGTTTCACATACTTGGTAACAGTGCTGTTTGCAAATGAATTTTCCCCACTCTGATCCCACCATACATATAATTCATTTGTTTGGGCATTAATAAAACTATTCTGGTCACTTTATGCTGTTTATATCTTTTCTTTTTATATTATGCGGTCGCACATTTGTTTGTAACTTTCGAAGATTCAACATAACAAATTGTACATGAAGTACTAACGTATTGAAATTGGAAGTCGAAGTCACGTCAAGACGGAAAAGGAGTCTGCCTTCGAACAGGCTTCACAAATTGTTAGGTAAATATACAGTGTCGTAAGGAAAGGGAAGGGAAGTCGAAGACTAGCCTTGACAAACTCTACACTTGATGACTAAGGGTACACGTTGTTTGTAGAAAGCGTTCAATTTGGAAAACCTCCCGAAAATAAGCTGTTTCAGTCTAAACGCTGATTTGGACACAGCAAATGATAAAGGTGGTCATCCAACAGTTTATTTTCACTTAATATAGGTAACAAAGGAACCGCATTACTTATGGGATGATCTAATATTATTGTGTACCTGACTAATGAACAGATGAACCTAGAAATTCCTGTTAACACAGGTCGTCCTTTTAGTTATCCTCAAATTGGAATATTTATTTCTTTCAACTGATTGACGCTGTGGTTTATTTTCTTACACAAAGCAAATAATAGAGGTTGAGAAAATTCAAAGGGGCGTCAGAATTTGTACAATCGATATCATTGAAACGAAGAACCGCTCGAATTCATTATAAAAGTAAAGAAATTATGTTCGGCGTCCGGGCGAGGAAAAATTCCACGCAATGAGGAGAATGGAAAGGAAAGGAGACGTTGCTGTCGAAAAGGGTGTCTCGACCCTTCGTGATACTGGAAAAAGCCGGAGAAACGAGTTCTGTGTTTCGAGTAGTTGGTGCCGCGCATTGTTCAGGCGCGCGAAAGACGAGCACAGTTTGCGGTTTCTGGTTTCTTGGGAATTCGGGATGTTCGACTACCTACACCACTTTCTCGTATTGCTGGTTTATTCGTTCGTGAAATCGCGATAGCAGCTCCCACTGTTCGCTCGATTGTTTTTCTCCCTAGAGGGAACAGTGACGTTGACGTTGGCAATAAAAAGAGCAGATGCATTAAGCTATAAGAATTGGACGTAATACTGTCTACAATTATTTCACACGTTAAGTGCCACAGTGAAAACAGCCATGCCTAATCAGACACGATCTAATTTACTATTTTTTATATAAACCGTAAAGAAAATAAAGATTTCAGTACTCAATCGTGTTCTTCTATTCTTATATTATTGTTTCAGTATGAGGTTTGCTCAGAATTTTGTGGTAATCAATAATTATTTAATTAAGACGTACCCTGCCACGTGTACCGTTTTCACATAACTACCACACCTTATGAAATTTTGAGTAACATTTACATTAATATGATAGTAGAAATAGAAAATGTAATATCACATAAATATTTGTACAATCAACCACGTGTATTAATAAATAATCATTTTCGGGTGTCTGTGTAGTTACGGAATTTTCTACTATGGCAGAGAACATGTTAAATTAAATTTGAGGTGCCGGTCACCGGTGATCCCCACGGCATTCAACGTGTTAAACAATTATAATTACTGTGAAACATATTTATTACTTTATATGGCTTGCTGTTACTTATTAAATATAATTTTCTAATTTCGACACACCGTTACAAACTTGTATCTGTTAAAAAGTCTCGGTATCGTTCGATTAATAGCAAATACTATAATATTTAAATTAATGATGCTGGAGAAAAGTAGCAATAGAAAGTATTATACGTATTACTGATAGTCATAAAAACTTACTTATTGATTAAATTATCGTGTATTTTTCGATGCTCCATACTACAGACGTTGGTTCATTCACTTAAAATAATATTTATGAATATAAAAATTACGAATCGTATCGTAGAATATAAAATTGTGTATGTCTAATAAGTGCATCAAGTCGACATCTGACGGGTATTGGAAATCGCATAATTCGTACAGACGTGATTCGTCTTCGTAGCATTAACCCAAATGTTGCCAATCGTCTGTTTTTTTCCGAAATCCTATTACAAAGCAAAACGATAATAAATTATTTTAAAAGTCCCTTGGTCTGAATGTAAAGAATGAAATTAAAAATATCATCTCTTTAATTACGAAATAAGCGGTAAATATACGGATTCAAATCTGCTTATCATTAACACAGTAAAAATTCGAGCCATAAGTTGTCGAGTACATACATCCTGAATCAGCATTATTCCCATCCTCGTTCTCTCGCCACCATTCTTGATCTTTTTAAGATCTGGACGACGATTTTACTTTTCTACAGTGTGTCAAAGGAAACGACGTAGATAGGACAAAGCGTCTGTAAACCCAGCATGGACAAATACTGGAAAATCTATGAAAACTAAAAAAAAAGGTTTTCTCGTCAATGGCACACGCTCGATAGGGCTGATCCATAATTAAATTAATCCGTCTTTATCCTGGACGTTTGTCAAACGATTCATTCGACCGTTTCGACCTCGATCATTCGAGCTCGCGAATTCTTTGTCGCCAGATAACGCGAGAATTTGATAAAGAAATTCATTCGGATCAAACGAACTTTGAGATCGTGTCACTCGCTAAATCGAACGGCACTCGTGATTTCGCAATCGAAATAAAAGCCGGGGTAACCGATGCGATGTGGTGATTTAAAAATTGACACGGGAAATTGAAATGAAAATTCAACGACCAGAGAATAAATCAATTTTTATGTAGAACGAATGAAATTTGTCAATGTTCGTTGCACAGAAATGTCGAAATGTCGTGAAGTTGCGATTTAATGTGGAGCCTTTTTCGAAGTTCACGAGTTATCAAATGTAACAGATCTAAATTTTAGGTACTGCGGATACATTGCTTTGAATTTCACTTATTAGGTTCATCTTTAAGTTATTGAGCTATACCGTCAAATATTTATTTTATTTAGACCGGGTAACGCCACAAAAATCAAGTAGATTACAAGAACTACAAATTGTCGAATGCATCAAAAATATAATATAAGAAGTAAACAAGATAGAATGTTTTACAATTTTTTGTAGGTTGTACAGGGTGAGTCAAGAAGAACTGCCATCTGAAATAACTCGTTATTTATTGATTTTATCAAAAAACATTTGGGGCTCATCGAATGAATGCAGATTGATTTTCTTGTCTTCAATTTTCTGCGATATCAAGGTGACCTTGAGTTTTTTAAATGGAACCGTATATTATTTTTAGTGCGACGTTGTAGCCGATAGAACGACGAATTCAATGACCTGCAACAAAGTAACCCTTAACTGGCCTTTTACATGAAAACAAGATGAAAATGTATTGAGAGAAAATGTACCACATACTTTCAATGATTCCATTCAATGAGCCCCATCGAATAGAATATATTTTGATTGAAACATGTTTTCATAAAATCATTAAATAACGAATTATTTCAGATGGCAGTTTTTATTGACTCTCCCTGCATAAAGAATTGTTCATATGAGAAAATGTAAACAACTTCAAGTTAGAAAAATATGCATCAAGCGAGTAAATGTAACAAATCCGATGTGAAGAAATTATAATTTTCTTTATAAGATTTGAAGTTCACAATAATCGCACTCTTTAAATTTAGGTAGAGTGTTGTAAAAAAATGTTACACAAGTCTATTGTAGAAATCCTTTTAATACAAAATGAAAGATTAAAATTATACACTTTCCAGTGTTTCGAAAGATTGCAATATATTTGGTTGATTAATGCTGACAGAACTTTACTTTGGAGCTCGTAATGGAATCGCTTTCAAAACAGCACTAGAAGTTTTGCACAATGCTATGCAAAGCACTGTGAGGAATGACCCGCTTGAAGCAATTCAACTCCCAGACGATGTTCGTCACGATTCACAAAGGACTACATCGGATCGAAAACTTCCTTCTGTGTTGAATGATCTTCATTCTTTTGGTTTCGATCTGAAGAGACTCTGTTCTGACTTCGGCAATTTGGAATTTGAAGTGTTCTAAGACTTCCCACAACGATTTTTGTCGGAATGTGTTCTCATCGACGTTGTCGAAGACAAACCAAATCTTTCATAGTGATTCCGACGATCTTCTATCAATTGACCTATACCACAGAGAAACCCAAATAAAATCCACCCTGCGTGCGTGTAGATCAATTTATAAATGGTCTAATTTGATTTACAGTTATCGAATTTATTTCCCAGCGCTATCATAATTTTATTGGTAATAAAACCATCATAAAGCGAATAAAATTTTAAAAATTTGTTCTGAGAATTCAGAATTGAAATTGTGTTGGAAAATGTGAGATACTTTAACTCTCACATTCGTGTGTATTTGATTAACAATTTCTGATCGACGTGTCCGTGTGTTTAATGTTTCTACGAAATATGTATTTTTATTGCCATTATTTAAAAAGTCACTGAACAGTTTTCGTTTACAGAATATCGCAAATCGATTGGTAGTAGTTTTCCATGAACAGAGGAGTACTTTTGATGGGTGCATCCGATATCGAATGGTCAGCTAAAAAATCGATCGATGCCGAGATGCGAGATTACGCACGAATGGGCGAAATTCAATATTTACGTCAACCGTCCGCGCACATAATCGTGTCGCAATTAAGAGCGGAGTCGAAATTCGATTACGTACTCGCTCAGTTCCCGGCAGTGCGCTGTAATTAGCGGCGAAACCCGTAGAAAACGAATCATGCGGTTAGAACGTCCGCCAAAGGGATAACAAGCCAATTATGTTTGCATTTTGCCTTTTCAACCACTCTTCGTTCAGTGTCTGTCTATCTCCACGAGACAAGATATTTCCGATTCGAGAATAGATTTTCCTGTTAATCTGTCGAATTGATTGATACGCGCATAAATGTTTTCCTTTCTGAACCAATTTTATTTCTTCGTCAGTCGAGATGATAGTACATAATACTGTTCCTTTAAAGAATATTTATTTTTTAAAAAAAAAAACTTCTTTCAATATGTGTTATTAGGTACAGCAATCGTGTTTTTATTTAACACTTGGCACTGTGTAAAAACATAATTCTATTACTGGATTGTATTGCTATCGTTAACACGATGATTGCCACAAGGGTCACCGGTGACCGGCGCCATTGCTGAAATTTTATTAAATAATTATTACATCTTATAAAATTCTCGATGATGTTAACAACGAGACAATGATATAAAATATAAATAATGCAATCGAACAGTTAACAGTTTCTTTGTTATAGAATTTATATTAAGAACACTAAATTATGTTGTGTCTGTCCAGGTATGGCTGTTTTCACTGTAGCACTCAACGTGTTTTAATGCTCAATCTCCTAGTGAAAAATTCAGTATCTACCCAGACACACGAAAATGGGTTTCTATAAATATATATCGTTAATCGTATAAATATTTAATTAATTCTAAAAACTCGACACCCGAAAAAGTAATTAACATTGTCAACAATATCTGACTTGAAAAATGTTCAAAACTATTAGTTTGTCTATCTATTTTAATTTCGAAAGTTCATGAAGCTTTGTATCGTAACAAAAATTATTGCATTATTGTGACAAATTTTCAGCTGCTACGTCATTTCTCAGTTGTACCATGAATTACGAGTCATCCTGTATAGAATACTTAGGAATATTCAAGGCTACGCGATTCACAACAATTTAATTTGTGTCATTATTTTAATTATTCAACAACACTGGTAGCGCAGAGATAACTCAATTTTTACTTCACGTATTCTTTTTTTTAAAAAAAAAATTTTCGTGATCGACTTTTCTCAGCTTCTCGAAACATCCGCGTGACGTCATTTCTCTAGAATATAACTTACAATGTTTTCTTGTACGACATGAATTGAAAATAGCGCGAGCTACGAGACGCAGCCCCTATCGCGATCGTAATTTTATTATCTTCAGGGAAAAGCATGTATAAACTAAATGATTTTTATTGCCGCGCTTAACGATCACGCGGATTCTCGAATACTATTTTTCCCGAGAGAATCGCATTTCAAATAATTTTCAGCTTGCGTACATCGTTTCCTAAATTTGCGCTACCTCTGTGTCACTAGCACCCTCAAATCGATCGTAATTTACGTGTTTATGAATGCAAGAGTTCTGACTGAAAGTGACGTTATGTTGATTCTCGATACCTCAATCGATGTAATTAAATGCAGTAATTCACAGTGACGCGCACATAATTGAATAAATCAATGATGTTTCAAAGTATGGTTCAGGTGTTATTTTTATTTATTTATTTAATTGAAACGTAAAATTTTTTATAACATGTGTAACATAAAATTGTAATATATTAATAATGAATAAATGTTAATAATTGGACTGCGGATGTTTATGCAAATATACATTTTTGAAGTTGAATATTTTTTATATTATTGCGGTTATAGAAATGAAACTTTGATAAAACTGTATTTTATCCTGTGAATGCTGAAAAATATTACTTTTCATTTTTTTACGATTTTAAATGTGTGTTTTTCAGATATTTGGATATGTTAAATTGCATAAAAATTCGCAGTCTAATAATAATAAATGATGTCTGTGATATGAAAAATTGTAATAAGTTAATGATGTCACGATCAATAACGTATTATGCTCTCCTTTCATAAGATAAAGCTTGTAGTCGTAGACATAGTACTACACCCTCTTTCATGCCACCATACTCACGTTTTTCATTTTATTTGTACAAACAGAAAAATTATCCAGATTAATAGTCCGGATGACAAAATTCGTAAACAATTAAGTAAAATGCAATACAAATTTTAAATAAAATAAAACTAATACAGCGTGTTTAGTAATAATTCGAAAATACTGTAGCAGTGAATTCAAAACTCAAATAAAATTAAAATAAAATATTTTACGTTGTAGTTTACGTTTGAAACCACCAGACTGAGGAGTTGTTGCGAACATACACATTTTGTCAGCAAAAACTTTTATTTTAATGTAGTTAAGGAAGTGAGATTTCGCCAAAACTGTATGCCCTACTTTAAACGTTAGAATCGTTTTTATTAGACTTACTTTATAAAATGTGCATTATTTATTTTATTCTAATAGAATAATAATATAAAGATCCACAGTCTACTTACTATAATTTTTTCAGTGTATTCATTTATGTCATAGGGCCCATAAGCGACAATACGTTGTTAATTATAATGTTATTATATTGTTATATATGCTTGTTAATTATAATGTTATTATATGCTCGAGTACCATGGCTCGCATACTTTTTGTTCTGAACGCACCTTAAGGAATTTTTAGCGGCTGCCGGAGTGAACAGCTTGAAGAGTGTACGTTCAAGTAATACACAAGTTTGGTAATTGTTCGCGACAGCGGCGAAATCAACGTTTCTCCTTTTTCCATCGAACTTTGGTGTACCGCATTAAAGTTCATTCCGGAAGTTTGTTCTACAACTCGCCAAAAGTGAGAACAGTTAGAAACAGTATCCCGGATGGGGTCGGAAACACTTACAGGCCGCTTTAACCAGAAATCTTTCCCTGGCGTTTCGAGATTAAAAATCGTATCCAGAAACCGATGATCGATTGTAGATGTTTTTAATTTACTGACTGTAGCTTCGATCGAATACGGTTGAAACAAAATATAACTTTAACACGGATAATTCTAAACTATTTCGATTACATTTGTGAATACCAAAATTGCAATCGTGTAGAAAATTGAAGTTTTATGTAATTCATTATTTTTTATTATATATTGTTAGTCATTGAAATTATGAATCGTACTTCAACTGTGCGAACCATTCCAAATTGAAACTCTCAATACACCAAATGTAATAGTTTTTATTAATTGTATATTTAAAATACTTTGACTTCCATTCCACCTTCTGTTCACGTTGCATAATTTTTCTTTTATATTAGCTCATCCGAAAATTTCATAGGATTCTTATTTCTGCGAGATATTACGAAAATAATCCGAAATTTTCGCATCACCTAATACTTTCTATAAAACTAATTTGAAATTATCGAACAAAAGGAATTCTATATGAACGACGCCTATAACAGGTGCAATAACAAAACATATCGACGATATTTATCTAATACATTGCTTTTTCTTTGCCATAGACACGTTGGAATTTTTCTTAAAAATTGTAATTCACCCGAAAATTTCATAGAATTTTCTCTTCTGCCAGACATTGCGAAAACACTGCGAAATTTTCAATACCTACTCTATAAAATTAATTTAACTCTCTATAACCGGAATTTCTTTGAATATGACTGAAATGATACATCAGGCAAATGATAAAGATAAATGATAAAGTTTCTATTACGGGATATAAATAAAAATAAATATAATAATAAACGAACAGACTCCTTGGAGACAGAACAGTCGTAGACTATAATTATATGTAGTAATAAATAAACGAAATAGGACTTAAAAAGTATAGATTTGTGACTGTGTAACTTTCAAGTCACATGGCGTTATAAAGGGTTAAACTTTCTGATAGAAGGAATTCTACATGAACCACGCCTATACAGTATGCAGTAACAAAACATTTCGACACTATTCAATCCAAAAATAATAATATGGAATATTTTCTACAACAATACGATTGAAATCAGCCGCAAAATTATGTCTACATTTTTCGAAACACACTGCGTATTTGGCCAAGCCTACTTCGGAATAAAAATACCCGGAAGCTGCTCCCGAGGAGCAAGTTGAATCGAGATCAACGTTCCTGGAGATACGTTTCAAACAGTCGCGTAAGTTTCTATACCGAGCAGACGGTTGTTCGGAGCCTCTCGAAAATCATGCAGCGATCACAATGCGCCTGACTAGTCTGTCTGATCGAACGCGAAACTTACGCGACGAAATTCAAACGAACCTGCACAGACGTACGTTATCAATTCAATTTATCTTGCTATCGGCGAACATTAAGAAATTCATCAGCGGCGCTGGTTCGATAAGCGAATCGAGCGCACGTAGCACGGATTGGTGAAACAATGCACGATGCCAGACCGTTTGTTCCGGAGTATCTGCGAGCAAAGGGCTTTGTCCCTTCGCAGCGTGCGACGGTGTCCGTGGAACAGATTCGCCGGGGAAGTTCGCTCCGCGACCGCGGCGAGTTGCACTGATAAAAACATGCACATTTATCACCTGCGCCGCCGACACGCTGCATGACTGACGTTTTAATCGAATACGAACGGCACACTGCTGCAAAAAGTGCATTACTTGAATGCTCGCGAATCCCCTCCCCTCGCGCGAATTGGAAGACCGCGCACGTCGGCGGAATTCGAAACTCCAGCGAAATTGAAGCCATGGGGTCTAAAACGGAGCTGGCCCAGCAACCAACAGTTTAAAAGAAACAGTTTTTTTTGTTTATCTTCTTTAACCTGTTAACCGGGGATGGCGACTTAACTCGTCATTGGAAAGTGCTTCTACAGCACGCAGGACGAGTTAACTCGTCGTGGAACTTTAAACCCTAGATAACTAAGCTATTACGTGAGTTACGTTATTACTAATCATTCGTGAAAATGACGACGTCAATTACAAACACGAATATAATTGAATTTTTTTTATTTAACAACAAAAATATTTTATCTTATAATGAAACATGATAAATGAAATTAAAAAGTTATATTTCGTCTTAAATTGATTAATAAATAAGTAAGCAAATAATATGCATAATTAGGTTATTTACTGTGCGGATCATCCGATATCACGAGATTCAAATGATCGTCATTTTTACGAAAGGTTAGTTATCCAGGGTTAAGGTTTATACTGACGTACTAGAAGTCAATATATCGGTTGCTTTTTATTGTCACCGTGTTGGTATAATATCTTAAGTTGTTTCTTCACTTTCTTTTGTTTAAATCGGCGAAATCCATGCTACAGGCGCCGTTTATTTCAACAGTAACGTCGAAAATATGGACTCAACTTGCGTACGATTCATGTATCACATCGATACCTTGCTTTAAATTATCTCATATTGTTGAATAAAATATGAATTTTATATGTACAATAATAGTATACAACAAAATTTGTTAGTTTGTAATTTGTTTGCCTCGCCTTTATTATATAGGCTGTCCCAGGTTTTTTCCACTAAGCTGTGTCATTATATTCTACGAGAACCAATAAACAGAAAATGTTATAAAAATATGTGCGCACAAATGCTATGTAAAAGAATTATAACAAAAATATGAAATGTGCAGTGAAGGTCTAATCATAGAATTAAAAATGTGTTCAGTTAAATGAAACAGAATAAAGACAAAATTCGTATGATAGTAAATGCATTTGTATTGATCAAAATAGTCTCCATTTTGAAATGGAACAGTAGTAACAGCTTATTAATAGACTCTGGATATTTCAGCAATTTAATATACAAAAACATGTGACAAATCTATATTTCATAAAGCAGGTTAAAAAGGTAATAAATTTTTGATATATTTAAAGGATATCTGAAATGTAAGGATTAACAAAAATGGTATTGATTATCTACGTCAATTTGAATGATTAAACGTAGCTTTATAAATAAATAAAATAAATTTTATCGAACTGCCCCCACATGATAACATTCTATTATTATATCTCATATTTTTCTTACACATTTTTAACAAAGCATTTATCAACCTACGTTTGTATAACATTATTTGCTTATTTCTATTCGTAGAACAGACTGGTACAGTTTGTCGGTAAAAACCTGAGACACCCTGTATATGCATACACTAAAAAAGAAAACAAAAATCCGCATTTCATGATATAATATTTTTGAGATAAATTGTTTATTTATTTATTGAAGAACTGTCTCCAGATTCGAAGAATCTGATTTTGATTTCACTGAAATTTTAGAAACGTAGTTTGTGTTTTTATACAGAGTGTACTGAAAATTGTTGTTTAACCAAGAAGTATATGTATTAGTTACAGCTAGTACCACTTGGATGGTATTATTGATATCTATTACAATTTATACCACCCGTAACTTCTGCTCCAGATTGTTCTACACATTCACCTGCGAGTTTTACAATCTTCCAATCACGATTGTTGCTTAAAAATTATTAAACAATATTAACAAAACTCAAATCTCATACAGTACCTGAACGTCTCACCAACAAAATAATTCAATAATCCTACGTACCAAGAGCAGTGATACAAAATTTAATAATGTCCTTTAAAATGTCGCTTAACACTTTTAGTGTCACGCTCCATTAACTGAAAATGGCGAACCTCCTCAATTTTTATACAAAATGAATGTAGCCATGAATTCTACCTTTCTTAATCAATAATGTCAGTAGCATTCATCATTTTTTTACTGCTTCTATTAGAGCTGATTAGGTGTATTTGTAATATTTTACATGGTCAAATAAATAATGGTTGAATTTATCTGTCGCCCAGATATGGATGACGCGGCACTCAAAGTGTTAATTGCGTCGTCGTTAAGCAGCTTCATACGCGATTGAGTCTCTGAGAAGAACAGAGAGGTTTATTGAACAATGTGGGAGGGTGAAGTCGCGTGTCAATGCTCGCAGCCGAAAAGCTCGCGATCCGCTTTGCAGCGTGCGGTTTCATTTTTCACGGGTGTAAATAACCACGAGTCCCCGAAACGATGGATCTTTCCATTATCCTCGACCCATTAACGAACAACCGTTCCTTTTGCTTGGCGTTTCACTCGAAAACACGATAACGGATAACTAAGCCGGCACTCGGCGTTGCAGCCCGACGAGATTTAATCGTAGTCGTCTCGTTGATGATTTTGCAGGAGCGCATTGCTACAGCATGTTGCACGGAAGCAGCGGAAAGAATGGCAACGCTCATCAGAACAGTCTGGACAGCAGCAACACACGGTCCGGCCCTTATTTCGACACATCCGCCTCGAAGAACGTGACGGCTCTTGTGGGCAAGATTACCTACCTGAATTGCCGCGTCAAGAACCTGGGGAACAAAACGGTGAGTGATTATGAGTTACGAATAGACTATGGAAGTTTATGCAACTGCATATTTTTATAGGAATGGGTTAACACGTTCGCTACCAGCATCACATGTGTATGATGGACCGATTTTCTTCTGAGGGCCCGACGTCACACATATGTGGCAGCAACAATTTGTTATGTTATAGTCACATAAATAAATGAAGTCTACTCTGAAAATCTGCAGTGTATTGTACAAAAATACAAAAAACAAAGCATGGTCTGTGGTGAACGTTTTCCCCCCTCGGACCGTGGTAGCGAACGTGTTAAACAAGTGCAACTTTGACAGAATATATTTCATCATTAGAGGATCTTAAAAATATACTTTTTATTTTGCATACTTGCATATTGCATATACACCTAATTCTCTTTTTACACGACTTTCTTTTACACGATTACGAAATAACACGGTTTAGAAAACAAAAGCAATTCTGTTTTTACGCGGTATATTTTGAATTAAAACGATTCAAATGCCGCTTATTTTTAACATTTCAGTTTGAATTCAGTTCTGTTAAAAAGTATAATTATCATTTCCTACAACGATACGTATGCACTTAAACTTGTATATACATATTTATATGTACAATGTATATATTTTGAACAAGTATTTAAAATGAAAAATATTCCATGAAAATGATACAGAAGTTTATTCAATGATTTTTATGTTTTATTTGAAAATTATTGTTCGTATCGTTTTTTTACATCTGGAACCATTCATCTATTTTGTCATATGCACTGTATTCTTTTTTACATGTTTCTTTCTAGAATCAAGCTACCGTGTAAATGGAGAATTAGGCGTACGGCAATGCCCGGTTAATGTTCGCAAATTTTGCTTGGTTATTATTCGCGGCGTCATTCCCATCAATCCCTACCAGAGCATTTTCTTTCGGGCTACCTAAAAATATGATTTCATCCTATCTCACTCGCCCTCAATGTGCTTCACTCTTGTCCCTGTCGCATCCAGAGTCGAGCGAACCGGAGAGACAATTCCTGGAACACCTATCTGCCCAGATAATAGTTGTAATGAGGTCCGCGATGTGCGAACATTAACTGGGAACTACTATACTTTGCAATCCTGCATATTTCTTGCATATTCTTGATATTTCTGGCATATACAGAACTTGTTTACAAATTAGCTCGCGTAATTGTTAAAATTTGCTCAACCTCACTATTGTAGACTGTAACTACTAGCTAGACTCTTAATCATTTGTTATGTATTCTTATACTGTAACTCAGCTCCGGATTTTGGTATATTATTCGGAACTTACAAACTGCTCTCGAAGCCGTTGTAGTGGCTGTTCGCACATAAGATGCTACTTTTCAGGGATGTATATGTATATACACGTATATATACATATAAATTCTAATTTTTGAACGCTAGAAACGACGTAATGGATACATTTTATAATCTGTTCACATGCCCGTTGTCCTGTGACCCATACGAAGGTCATTATGAAAATTAATTATAATTGTACATTCTATTAATATAATAATTATATACCAAGAAAATTTTTCTTCCATAAATTCTACCAGCAATACATTTTTTATTTTGAACAGTACTAAAATGTTCCAAAATTGTATAGTTTGCACTTTTGCAACATTTTTTTAAATGAATGAAAATAAATTTATATGGCACGATACACTAAATAATGTTTAACTGAATTCCTTCTAAAATGTAAATATTATGGAAAAAAGTAAAGTTTAAAATCATAGCAAGAAATCTGCTGATTCATGAATGTACTAAAGAAATTCAAACAAAACTTCTGAGCACGAACGCTGAATAATGCATTTAATATTCATGAACTTCTTAAGGCGTAAATATTATGTTGGGAATAAATGAATGAAGCGAATATTATTTTAACAATCGAATATAAAGTCGAAAACATTAAAATGCAGAAAAGTGATGTATTTCATTCCCCACGGCTTTGACTTCAGGAATTCGTTTTTCAAAAATCATTCATTCGGGAAATTCGTTTTTAATTCGACAATGGGGCTTGCGAATTCGAATTGAAATTCACAAACGTGACCACCGTCAGATATAAAGCGTTTCTGAACGCGTATTTAGACGTCAATTGAATCACGAGGTCGCGAGCCTAACGCTTGGAGTTTAATCTGGGTCGACGTTGAAAAAGATTAAGAGCACTTGATTCACAATCCAGGAGAGCAGGCCACGTCCTGCATTAATTATTCAGGATTAACCCTTTATGTTCGACACTTCACGTATTATCGTCTAACAACCAGCTAGATATTTAAAGAACGATCCTCCTCCGTGCCGTATTTTTTATTCAATCGCCAAAGAAAAGATTATCAAATACAACTCGATCTTTGGATGAATTTCAATTGTGTTCGACTCGAGTGGCCTCGATAGTTGTAACTTTTCTTTTAAATATCTATTTCATCCCTTACTGAAATACCATTTTTTCACTTTGCAATAATCTACGGTACTCAATTTTAAATTTGTTATCAATATACACCTCCTACAGGTAAGTAATCAAATTCGAAATAAATTTAAAGATCATGAAATTATTGGTGGATTCGAACGAACAATGCTCTATTCCACACTTTATACGAAAAAGGTATATTCAATATTATACCACAAATGTCACCACGGAAATGAATTAGAAATTCAATCTTCTTTTTACTAATGCTACCTTCTCGTCTTCATGGCGATGTTCACTGACTTTGGTATTCTACCTGTGAATTTCTTCATTGTAGCTGCAAGTGGTTTCACAAGTCAGACTTTGATTCTAAGTGGGTTTCTCATATTTTTTCGTCCAGTTTAATCTAGATTTATTCAATTGCGTTCAAATCGGGTGATTGGGAGGTCTAGTCATTATTTTAATGTATCACTCCCTTGTAACTGTTCTACATCAGTTTGGCAGATTTGTACAGTAACATTGGCAAAGTATCGTATTTCCTTATCAGAAATCGCAGGTATCCTAAGATTTGTGGACAGCAATGTATGTAACATACTAACAATAAATTCCACAGCCTGCAGACGTTGAACAACCATCATTTCCACATCAGTCATCCTCTATCCGTATGTAATACGGTTTACCCAATTAAATAAATACGTAAATTTACTATCACGCCATCCAGAATAATTCTGCCCCTCTCAAGTCGGAACAGGGACATCGCAGTAAAATTTCCACGCGTCTAAGGTTCGCGTAAACCGAGTATCAACACTCAATTACGTTCATTATCCCATGAACCACAATGGCTAATGCGAGTTGGTATCGCGAACGTTAAATCCGTCGACTTCCTCTGACCCATTTACGTTCCATAGCGCTATCAATGGACTGTACGGCAGAAGTTCGCGTCGTTGTCGTCGTTATTTAAAGGAACGACGTCCGATAAGAAGATTCGATAGCAATTCGTCGATAAATTCCGGACAGTTTAAAAGCGTTCCGCCGATCACGATCAACGGGGCACGGAGCTGGCGTTTGTTTCGAAATTAAAATAATTGCAGAGGGAGCAGATGGTTGACTGATGGAATTAATAACGATGAAAACGATGATCAGAGAGCACGGGCAAAAAGGAACGGACCTCTATCACAGAGATGGGCTTACGTGTAAACGTTTTTCCGTTGGTGCAGAGTGCAAGGAAATATCGAGTGTCAATATTTTACCGACACAATAGATCGTCACCTGTCTGCAGCAAACTGCAGGGGATGCGTTGAAAGTGCACTTGGGGTGCCGTCGGCCTCTCCACAGTGCCATTGAACAAAGTGCAGCCGACCTCCTTCGTACATGCGTGTAATGTTTATTCTTCTCCAAACTCTGGCAATTATTGCAAGCTCGATTTATGTATGCCGACCGTCTCCATCTACATCGATAGCTCCTCGAACCAACACCACATGCTTGTATATGACAAATCAAATGAATTTTATGAATGTTGTTGGAGTCCGGATTCAAGATTAACAGAAACTTAATTTATTTCTATAACTACATATAAGTTTAACCCTTATTCTAGACTTCTTGCTAGGTTACCGAATACAAGGGGAAATTGTCTTTACGGAGTCTAGACTAATTCTGTCTTCGGTGAAGGAAAGAGCTTTTCTAGTGTCAGAGTGCTGCATGTCATCGTGAGGCTTTCCAGATACGTTGAGACTTCCAACAATGTTTGTTTATGAATTTTTCATTTATTTTTTAATATTTAAAGTCTCATCCACAAAAGGATTATTGCTTCTTAGGGACTTCACAAATTAGATGAATAACTTTCACTTACAATGAAAACATCCACGATTAGTCAGATGCCATGTAATTTGCCAATTTTTATATAAATTATAAACAGTAGAAATATTTAACTATTCCATAGTATACTTCTCTTTCTACATTATTATTATAATATTAAATTCCTTAAAACTTCCGTCAGAATTAATAATTATTTATTTAATACTGCTTTGTTTAATCAATTGAGTACATTGTCACGTCAGAGGTAACTAAACAATTTTAGAAAAATTTGGCGTTGTCACGCAGGGGGTTGTTCCGAAGTGCAACGTATTATCATAGTCAGCACAAATTATTACGCCGAGCCAGTAAGAACATTTTTGAACGACTGCTTATTGATGATTTGTCCAATTAAGCGTCATTATAAGAGTACAGATATTTACGTATCAATGAAACTAAAAATATGTTATATATTGTATAAAAATCATGAGAACGCAGGTGTTCTCTTCCGACATCTTTGAAGCAGCTTTCCAAGAGAGAAATTTACTCCGGGAGGTGATGATAAATCTTCACCGGCCAGATCGTTCTCGTCTAATCCACGTAAGTTATTTTTCGCGACAAATTTATGCATGAAAATTAGATACGTATATAGGAAAAGTGGTGGCGAAGATTCGACGATCGTAATTCATGCGAGCGTGTTTTATGAGATTTTTTTGCCGCCACCTTGTGGGAAAAGATTAGATCGTCCGGATTATTCACGCTCCATTCCACAATTCATAGTTACCTAGACGTGTAAAATAGTTGGCAAACTCGACTCCTATGATTTTCTAGGTTTTCTGCGAAATTGCGAGTTCATTCCGCGACTCGACGAGCTCCCTTCATTCAAATTCCGAAGAATTACATCCTCTCACAAATGGAAACACAAACCATTGTAAAACATCGTGCTTGGTTTTTTTGTTCTATGAAAATTAATATCGCCATCCGTTGTATTATAAGTTTGAATGTCTATATTCAAATACGATATATTGCACATGTATTTCAAAAGTGACGCAGCTTAAAAAATGTGATTTTTGAGATATGACCATGAAGCAGTTGGGTAAACACACCACTGTTCATCGTGTAAATTTGAGTAACAAAAATAATAATAATAATTTTGGTTGTGTGAAGTAGGAGAATATGAAACTCGTCGCAACTTAACAGGAAGGGGTGTCCAAGGGCTAAGAATATAAAATTACGGAAGTAACATTAATTCATTGTTTCCTAAGGTCTACTCCTTTTGCCAATATTATTTGGTTGGTAAGTAGTTTTTTTGTAAGCGCACAAACAGTTTTTCGATTTTCCTGAAAAACGTACTTTTCTGAGTTGTGTCACTTTTGAAATACATGCACCATATCATAAAATCCGTAATCAAACCATTTGGTCGCGTTTATGCTGGAATGAAAAAATCTGGGACACGAACCCAGCTTGGTCGAAATCAAAGAAATAAGTTTCATGAATATGTGGCAAATCGTAGGAGTTTCTTTGAATTAAATTCTTTCAGAGATGTAGTAGCCTTAGGAGATTTAACTTGAAGATTTTTTATTTCACATTTTTACTTAGCTAAATCGTCGTAACCTAAATTTTATGTTCACGAGCTTCACTCGAAAGACTATTCTTTGTCATCAAAATGCATAAGTACTACTACAAGTGAGCGCAAGTTACACTTATTATTACTTTACTATGGCATTTTTCTCATTGTTTATTCCTCATTTTTCTCAACTCTTTTCTTTTTAATACACTCCTACGAAAATTACTTATATATCTCTGTAGAACAATAAGTGATTCGTGAATACAGTAGCCTGGTCATTATTTTCGATATGTGTCTAACTTAACCCCTTACTGCATAGTGTGTCACATGTGGCACAAACCAGATTTTCATTAATTTCTTATGTAATATATGCATCATAAGCATGCTGTGTCTTGTATCATATTTAATACACTATGATGCTAGGGTTTTCAAGCATAATCAGCCATCTGTGTTCGAAAAAGTAAAATTTTGGCAATCTCTTTACATAGTTGTGCAGATCATGCATCAAGCACTTAATTGTCGTGATTGTATAATGAATTCCGAGACTTTAGAGGTTTTAAAAAACTAAATAGAACTTATGTAATTTACAGTGTCTGCAGATTACACAACAAAGGTTAGTTTGAATTTTCATTCGTTAGTTTCAGTATAAATTGCTAAAATAGGTTTGTGCCATGTATGGCACGTTTTGTAATAAATCAACGATTAAATTCTGTAAACAAATTTTTTCAATATTTTACCTATAAAAGATGCACCTTCTTACACTTAATATATCTTTATCGCCACAAAAGAAATCATGCGGTAAGGGGTTAAAAGAAATCTATAACAGTTTAAATGAACAATAAAATATGTATATCCGATGACTAAATATTTCTTAGCTGAGCTCATATCTCAACTTAATTATGTTCTAGAAAATTCGCATCAGGAATGCAAATAAATATTTCAACGAGTAGCAAGCGTAGTCGCTATCCGAAAATATTTGAAAGATCCGATCGAAGACGTGTCGCGAAATATCCGGCGTTCCATATTCGTTTCATGTTCCACATTTCGTGAATGAGAAATCCTCGAGTGTCGCACATCGTGACGAAACATCTGGCAGCTCGTAGAATACACGTAGGATAATCGTAGTCGGATTAGGGACTTACAGCAAAGAATACGTGTGCACGTGTCGACGACGAAGGCATCTTAATGTCAGTTCACACCGTTGATCTGAAAAGGACAACGCAACTTCTAAGATTCATTGTGGAAGCCATGAAAAAGAAACAAGAAAAGGATGTTGTATATAACTCATTCGTACCTTAGCGACCAAAGGAATACGACTGTAGAAAAATGGAAAGGGAAGTCTGCAAATTTTAAACAAAGAAATTACAAAATGCTATCAAGTTCAAATAGCCTTTTGCACTCTCAACATTTTTTGTTCCAATTGATAATTAACTCTGTTTAAGAAACCTGTTTGATAGCTAATTCTAGGGACGTTTACATAATAGTTACTAAATTCAGGTTTGGAAATATTGAGTTGGTAGGAAAGTTTCTTCGTTTTTTATATTAAAAAGAAAACAATAATTTTTACGTATTATCAGTTTATATATTTAATAATGATAAAGATAGCGACCCTCTCCAATTTCTATAATTGTTTTATCTCCTAATTCAGGTAACGGGATTAGGGAAAAACGCCGACAATTTTAGACGCACGGGAAAAGAAATTACTTCCCCACCAACCGAACGTATACGGTTATTATTAAAAAATCTTTTCTTTGATATTGAAAATTCATTCATCAATTCAGTTACTGGTCTTTTTGGCAGTACTGGCAGTGGGCGTATAAAGAGTTAATACGTTTTGGATACAACTTTTGAAGTACAAATGAAATCAGTCATAAGGGACCAGACAAAGAAAGATGTCTAAAATTCCAAAGAATTATATCTACTCTATATGTTATATAAATGAAGAAGTAATTTCCAAAAAAATTCTATTTATTGATTATATCATGATGAATCATCAAATAATCAAGCAAAACATTAAAAGACACTTCTTCGTATGTAAACAATTATAATCACCCTTAAATCGTTATACTAAAAGTCAACTAATTAAGACAACAATAGAAAGACACTTCTATGTATGTCTCTGAGAAATTGTAATTATTTTTTAATTGACATACAAAGGAGGAGAGTAGAACATGATCATTTTAGGTACCGTCTGGAAAAGAAAAATTCGTGCAGAACATTTCATAGCACGTCCTCAGGAATCAGAAAAGAATAACGATTTATCCAGAATGCTTCCTTTATTCTCCCAGAGTAAAACTACTGGGAAAATGATGCAAAACTGAAATTATTTCCCACGCTAGTTTTCATGAATATTTATACAGTGATGTTTCAGAAATTTTCAAATCATGTTCCCGTTCTTTTAGCTGAGAGTGCACGTCTACGTAACCTAGTTTCGATTGCACGCGCCTCAAGAGGACCCCAAAATTTCAGCTGGAGATACGGTCAATCTTTGACCTCGGTAGACTATGAAAATTTTAATGATGGCACGTGAGACCAGTCGGTGGAGCACCCGTGAAAGCTCCGGAAAATTGACTCGAATAATTAGAGGCGCATACCCCCTCGCAACTCGACACGCGCTCGATCGTTCTCACATCGTGCCTAACTTCACTTCCGGTTGCAATTAAACGGGAAAATAACACGTCAGGCAGAACAACGTCACGATGAAGCCGTATTAAAATTATTCAAACTGGTCCATGATGCATGGGTCGTGACTCGTGCACCAAATTAATTTTATCCACCTTACCAACATATTGGATTAAATTCTGAATAATATTTATATTTGAATGATAATACAAAATGAAAGTTCAGAATAAAATAATTAAATGTCTGTAACCGTGATGATAATTGAAAAAATTGCAAAAGTTCATTTTCGTATAGCGTACTGACTGTAAAAAAATTTTGTTTGCAAGGACGTCTTTTTTGTAGATTTTATGATATTGTTTTGCAAATAGGACTTTGACACATATAAAATCTTCTAACGCATGCAGTCTGCTAGAGAACAATGCAACTTACTACATTTTGATTTAGACGTATTTTTAATAAGAAATATCAAATGTGTTATGTAGTAAGAATGATTCTCTATCATTTAACTCGGTGATGACCACCGGAGCTGCGGTCTTCCCCCACTGTAGGTCTATTCCCCTCATATAGGCTGTGATCTGGGACGACGATGGACTGAGGGGGAATGAGGAGCGAACTGGAGGGAACTGTAACGTAGGGGAAGGTCACAGCTCCGGTAGCCATCACTGAATGAACCCTCTCTCGTACAATTTCCTTAACACGTTCTCTACCAGCGTCACATATGTGTGACGCGTCAATTCTGTTTTGAGAGCTCGACGTTACACTTGTGTGACAAAAACAATTGATAAAAATAAAGCGTGGTCTGTGGTGAAGGTTCTTTTCAAATTGACCGCGGTAACGAACGTGTTAATGAGAGTTTTGACATTTGATTGACATATTATAATGTGTCCGACCAGATATGGGAGTTTCCACTGTGGTAGTGAACGTGTTAATGGCTATCTGAAGTTTCGTAGTCAGATGCTCTAATTGTAAGAGCGAGACACAGAAAGAATATTTGTTGACATGTACAATTTGCTTCAGATAATCCTTTGAAAGTCAAGGATGCAATACTAGAGAATTTGTAAGAATTTAGATTTGAGTGATCTCTCATATTCGAAATATATAGAATATATAGATCATGGTACGCGTCACACATGGACAATCATCGAATCGATCAGCGTACCCTTAGATAAATTTCTTGCAGACGAAATTAGCTAGAAACTTGTTTCTCACATAAAATTCCCGCGGATTCTCGTACGGGTTCAACGATGTTCAGCGTAACTAAGTTTATTCCGTAAAGTACACTCCAGTAATTACAACCGAGTTCAAGTATTTGATTTCGAGATCATGTTTGCACGATCACCCATTAAAACTTCGGAAGAGTTGAAATCCGATCCGAAACTCACGGATGGCTGGACCCCCCCCCCCCCCCCCACAAGTGCAGTTTGAAAAATTCTGAAATTATGCGACTCTGGATGAACGTCGTTAGGTAGAAGTTCCTTCCAGAGAGTAATTTTTTCCCCCTACACGTGCTCCACACACGGATGAACATTCGAAGTCAATACCCTCACTAAATTTTTACTTCAATCGTGAAAGAAAAATTTATTCTAATCACTGATCGTACCGACAATCTATTGGTTTCACAGACTATACATAAAATACATAATTTCACATGTATTTTAATTTTTCATCTGCACAGAGTATACAGGAATTTTATAATTTTGATAATTATTAAAGTCCAAAGAAGGTGAAAAAGTCAGAAAAGCTTTAAACAAGTACGTAAAAATTTACGAATATTGTTGGCATATTCTTGTAATTTGATTTGCTTCAAATCATGCTCTTTAGAGTATATACAATAACTGCATTCTAAACAGTTTTATAACACATGTTTCAAAGGTCTTTTACTTATTACAGTATCACTCATTCTCAAATGAATTCTTGCGATTGCAAAGGTGAATTCAATTAACACGTTGCTAGTGTAACAGTAGAAAATTCCGTGTCCGATCAGACACGACATAATTCGCTGTTCTCAATATAAATCGTGAATGAAAAAGTTTCCAGTTCACAGCATCAAACGTATTCGCCCTATTATTCGGATAATCGTGGTTCTACTCGGTTTCCAAGCATCCAAGAGGGCGTTAGATTTCCCACGAACAAACGCCAGCTTGATATTCCAACTTGATTGCAGTTGATAATAATTCACGTTGATTATCAGTGCAGGCAGCGAGACACGAGCCGTAAGCTGACTTACATTAATTCGAGATCAAAGCGTTTGACGAGCTCCGTGAAACGACGTACCTCTAAAAAGACAAAGAGGTCACTAAGGTCGCCCGATAAGGGGGCGGCGGGGGTGAGAGAGATGGACGAGCCCGAGAGACAAGCTGAAGGACAGTGTTACGTAAGAAGGTGAAATCCTTTGTAGCACTGCGGAAACCCGTAATGAGCACGCAAGGGAACGAACGAGGGGGGCGTTCGAAGGGGTTCAGGGTGAAATTTCATCGGTTACGATTTACCGCAACGTTCCAAAGGAGACCCTGTTGCCTTTGTTAATCCGGCGATTTCTCAGGTAACATGATTTTCGAACAGCGGGTACATTATCGGGAATCCATTAGAGCACATGGTGGGCCCCTCGGCTGTTTGAAAATCGAGGAAACGTTTGTTCCTTTGATTCCGGTACAGACGGCCGGCCTCACGGTCTACGTAGTATTCTGATACTGGGAAATTTTAGCATCAAACGTTCCGCGTAAACCGCGCTTCAAACTCGCCAAGTTTCCGCCAAGATGCTGAAAATTTCATTATACCACGTGCAGGCAACTGATCGATGAAACAGATTAATTTCACGTATGATGAAACGGAATTCCAGCGTAACGAGCTTCCCAAATTTTCTCTTTGCTCCCGCGAAGATGAAGGATGTACTTTCTAATTGGTGGCTCGGGGATCACTGGTGACGGTTAAATCGCTACAGAATTAATAAGGATTAACGATCATATATTCCGACACTTTGAGTGCCACTAACGGAGCTATGCTTCTAAAATGCAGAAAATCAGTGCACACACCTTCATAACCGGAATCCTATACACGTTCTCCGATTTTCATTTCAATAACTGTACATTTCCGAATTCTACGTATCGCCGCCGGAGATTTCGCCACGAGCTAAATGATACCAAACGCTTGCCAAGTACATGAAGTAAGGCGTATATTTTTACGAGTATTACTCGATTCCAGCTAAACGATACCTAGCCGTTGAACAGAATCGTGTCGGTGCGTACACATCGAATTCGATCCCATCACTAGAAACGGCAGATCGTTCGAGGAGGAGGAAGAAAGAACAGCGGTGTTATTTTATCGAGTAGAAGCCATATACGGAGGCGAACGACTCAACGCTAAGGGAAACAAAGGAAGGGTACGAGGGGGAGGATCAGAAGGGAGAAATTCCGGAAAACGAGAGGCTAGGCGTTGCCTCGAACATCGTTGTTCACACGTGTTCGCTTCATCCGCGACTAACTGTGCGTTCCTACGAATTTCCGCCATATCGCCGGAACGTCAAGTGCGACCAAGTCGAAAAAATTTGTTCCGGAAGCGATATTGTCGTACGCCATGAGAATGTTCATGGCCCCGTTCGAAATAACGGCGAAATTCTTTATCATGGATCTGGTTAAGTCTCCCTCGTATCGAACGTTTCGCGAAATAATTAAAAGCAGACCATGCAGTTTTTTTATTATGATTCATGTCGCATCCACTGCAAGGTTATTATCGACAGATTGAACAATAGAGTGTGTGTAAATACATTTGAATATTTACATTACACTAGTTTATTGATTAATTTGCTTTCTTTTTTTAAATTCAGCAAGTCAAAGGTTTTTTTCTTCTCCGAAGTTGTCCTTAACACGTTGGCTGAAGTAACTGAAAATGGCAAGCTTTCTAAATTTTTATACAAATTGAACATAACTTCTAATTCTACTTGATTTCATCAATAATATTGGTAATTTCCATAATTTTTTATGAATTTGGTTAGATTTCATTGAATATATTTATTACGTTATACATGATCGAGTAAATAATGATCTAATCTAAGTGTCACCCATATATGGATATAACATATCTTTCAGTGGTCTTGAACAAACCATGCAGAAGTTCTCTTGAAATATATAACAAAGACATTCACACCTCCAGTATATATTGGAAATAAATTTGACTGTGTCTAATTATTTAACAAGAGTCTCCCGAGACTCCACGTTACTGTTTATGTAACAAACGTAGGACGTCACCGGTTATGGGTTAACACGACTGCCGTGGGGGTCACCGGAGACCGGCGTCTCAAATTTTATTCCATTAAATAACAATCTAGTATTATCCATTATAACTATTCTTATACCATTTTTAACATGATTATCATTATAATAATAATATAAAGTAAGTGGTACTTGTTTAAATAATAAAATGTTTGTTCCCTCGCGATTTATATTTAAAACAGTAGATTATAATGTGTCTGGTTAGGTATGGCAGTTTCCACTATGCCACTCAACGTGTTAAAAGTGAAATGTGGAGTAATCAGTGCCCATATCGGGCTGTGAATCGTTACTATAAATGAGGGTATAATCCTTATGAACCATGTAATTGTTTTATTGTTATCTGCAGAGTTTCAGGAAATATAGAATTGTTTTCGGTTTTTAAGGGATACTTTTAAAAATGGAATCGATCAGATTTCTTTTTCAGGGAGTATTATTCGCTAATTAATTGATCCCTTCGCTGTTTAATGTTTCGTATAGTCGCATAGAGAATCCTGAGTATCACCAATGAAGTGTTCAATTAGTTTACCATATTTGTTAAGGCCCACCCTGCAAAGTCCTGGGAGAAGGTGAAAATTGAGCGTGCGTTGTGCAAAGTACACCGAGGGAAACTAATTGTAAGAGTGAGAAGTGTACAGCTCAAAGGGGCCGAAATCATGCAAACTTAATCTGTGCAGCACTATCGATCCAAACATGTTTATGCATGAAGGAAACAACGTTGTATGTAATCTCTAATTACCAGGTGACACACAATGAGGCAACTGTTGCCACTTTAATTATCTGTGAAGTTATGTGCCGCCAAGGAGTATTTCTATCGAAGCTTTTCGATAGTTAGTCAATTTAGAAAAATATAGGAGTTGAATAATTCTAAATGTCAGGAATATTTATTTTCGTACAGTTTTTCAATTAAAAAAAAAGAAGTAAAAGATTGCAATTTCTCGGTCTGGGCCTGTGATTCGTGTAGATCATTTTGAAAAACGATGTAGATAAAAGCGGACGTGCGTGAACTAACGTTGTTGAATAATTCACCAGTAGTGATAACAATATACCACACACAATCCAAGGTGCTACTACGCACAAGTATACATGAACTGTATTATAAGTATACTTCCGAGATTTTCCAAGCATTCCGTGGAGTATTTTGTAACAGACGGTATCTTGTGTTATCATTTAGGAAATTTATTACGGAAGAAATATAGAAATTTAAACAACAACGGACGTAGTAAAGTAATGTCGCAGCTTTGAAAGAAAAAACTTTGATGTTGCTTTTTTTATGTGTAATTACTGTTTTCCGATGTATCACTTATTGCAAAATATATAACTTCAAATTACTCTGCTTCTAGTTGATGTTTTTTGCAGTTATCGTAGTGTCTAACGCTTTCAGGGATGACTTTGTTCAATCAAATATAATAATTAAGGTTATTAAATATAAATTTGTAATTGTACAACGAAAAAAGTAACAAGTTTAGAAATCTCTGAGAAAAGTAATGTGCGCCATAACTTTCGTTATACACTGCCGTTTATAAGTATTAGGAGACTTGCAATTTTTGTCGAATATGTGATATTTTACTTTTATATTAGATTGAGCACACCCTTAGCTTTGATAATTCGTTGTATAAATGAGCAGATTCAAAATTTAATGGATCAAGTTAATTGAAGACGTAAACGAAATCATTTTGTAGACTTCGAATGTGTCAATACAAATACTTTTCAGTGTTTAATATGTTGAATGCACTAAAACTGTTGTCTTTTTGACCCAACTGCTGTTTGTTAGGGTTATATAAGTATTTTATCTAATTCAGAAACACTAATAGCCAGAATACCAAAATTAGTGGAATCAGTATTTGAAGACGGGAGGGGGGGCAACAAACATCAGATGATTTTTAATTAATTTCCATAAAGAATATTGTTATATAGTAATGTACGTACATGACCTTGGTGGTGTAAAATATAAAAAAGAGCAGTGTGTATTCGAATTCTCCAACGATTTCATAACATTTTCAGATTTATCTCAAATTTGCTAATTCACCCAATACTCACGAACGGCAGTGTATCACCGTCCACTATATTTGCTGTTCCAAAAAAACACACAGATCTGTATCACTATCCGTGGATAAATTAACTGCTGCCGCTGGACGTTCTTATTCATTATTAGACTGCGAATTTTTGTGTAGTTTAATCTACAGGAAATCTACTCTCAAACATTTCAACCCCAATATTCAGTTCTGTTATACTTGCGTTTTATCAGCTACATGGAAATTAAAAATATTAAAGTCTAAAAATGTATATTTGATATCATTGTATATCAATGAATACAAGTGACATGTTATAACAATATACCGCGATTTGGTAGTACCAAGATGAACAAAAAAGTTGCTGATGGATCGGTAGCAATCGTCCACTGGCAATATCCATTTCGACTGATGATACACCTGATCGTTCCATCCCAAGGGTGAAGGTAACGAGGAAAACGAAAGTACTCGCTGATCAGACATGTTCCGATCTATGAGTATGCCGTCTGGTTCGTCATTAATTTTCTATTGTGCCCAGCCTCGGGTGGACGAGCGTTTCTATTTATCTACTACACGGTCAGCCGGTCTTTTTTCGCAGTGCCCCGGCTATTGTTAGGCGGCACACGCAATTCCGCTATCAACGTGATGCGAAAGCCGATTCCCGGCACGGACATTCGATCAAATGAAAGGAAAAAGCAACGGTCTGGCTTCGATTCTATTGCATTCTCTGCGTCCCAGGTCTTATGGGGATGCAACGGGCTTCTCTGCCCGGGGAATTCAATTCTCTGCCCTCCCATTAACCTCCCATGATCGTCAACTATCTGCTACTGCGTACCCGTGCACTAAAACGTATTGACTGAATAAGAAACGAGTTCAGAAACAGAGCTGGTGCTGGAATTTTTGATCGTGGACGTTCACTAGCGAAGTGCAGTGAATGGTATAGTAGAACATATCACACGTGTACTTCAAAAGTGACACAACTAAAAAAATGTGGTTTTCGAGTTACGACCATGATTTAGTTGGGTAAACACACCTCTATCCATCGTAATAATTTTACTAGCAAAAATAATAATAATAATAATAATAATAATTTCTGTTTATTTTCCTGTGTGAATTAGAAGGACATTAAAATCGTCACAACTAAAAAATGGGGGAATTTCAAGGGGTAAGAATCGAAAATTACGGAAATAATATTTGTTCACTGTTTCCTAGACTCTACTCTTTTTGCTAATATTATTTGTTTAGTAAATAATTTTTCTGTGAGCTCACAAACAGTTTCTTGCTTTTCCTGAAAAACGTACTTTTTTTAATTGTGTCAGTTTCGAAACACATATGCGATATGTTACAATATTTTGGAATATTTTAATATTTTATTTTGTAGAATTTTTGAAAATTATTGTAGTGTTATGATACTGAAATATGTTCAGTATAATTATGGATTATAACACATAATAGTGTAGTTAATTATTTTTTAATACATGTATAATCTGGTTGAAGAATTTGTACTATGGGAGAAAAATATTTTGAAATACAGTGACTCTCGAAATTAATTAAATATTCCTAGAATTAGTTTTCTTTCCTAATTCTGATATAGCTGAGTATTTACAAATTTTAGAGGCATACTTAAAGTGTAATTTGTTGCAGATACAGTACCATTTCTTAAAGTAACAGTGCCTTAAAAACATATTAAACAAAATGAAGTAGAAATAAGGCTTTCGTGCGATCAGTTTCGTGAGTCACTGTAGTTGATAGTAGATTTTTATTGCAGAACCATATGTATATTTGAAGATACTCTGTTTACAGACTTATGAAGTCCTATTGTAATTTGAGTTTTGATTTATATGTAACTCTGTATAAAGTATAACATTCACATGAATCAATGCATTTTTCTTAATTATATAAATAAATATAACATGTTTTTCAATGTTGTTAACTATTTTTTAGACATTTCTTGCATTTAGCCAGCATCATTTGTAGCGTAACTAAGAAATTGTAAATTGAGGGAACCTAAGCTTTGACAGTCTCCAAAATGCAATAGGATGTCTCATAATTTTAATAGAATCTACATATATTACAAATTTCTACAATTCTACAAAATTTGAATTTCTCTACTATTTTTTCTAACTTTGAAATAATGCTTAACATTGTTATAGTGGTACATCTATAATATACGTTTCGTTAATTAATATTTTTACTCTTTTACTATACTTATTTGACATATTTACTACAGTCTTTCTTCTTTTTATGACTGATGAAAGTGATCTGCGACATAAAAGGCTGCAATATAAATTAAGTCAGCGAAACATGTCTACAGTAAATTTGAAAATTCGAATCGTTTTCCAAATTCCTTTTATTTTCGTGGCGTTTTCTTTGTCCACTATTTGCAAATAGGAACCACTGTGTCTGAAGGAAACGTTTGTGTCTCGATTAGAGAGTACAAGTATTAAAATTTAACCCTTAACTGGTGTCGTACAATTTTTGTTACATTACAGGTGATCTTGGGTCAATCGGATCCTGTATAGTAGAGGCTCGATTAACCGAACTGTAATTATAATTAGTATACTGCGGAACTTTATGCAATTTGACATATTCAAATACTTAAGTGGTGCAAATTTGTAAAGCAAATAAAGTAAAGAGTACACTGCGTAATATTTAATGCACAAAATATAATTTCGACAATGTTCTATTTGTTCAATTACATTAAAACAAAAACTATTGTACTCCAGAAATGTATATTTGCATAAGCATCCGCAGTCTAGTAATTAGCAACAAGGTGACGCACATTCTCACTAGATTTCGCATACAAATTTTAATTTTATCTTAGAATGTAAAATACACAGTAGTATAAACTTAAGTACACAGTATAGGTAATGATAATTTTAACTTGTATTTGACATAAGATAACCAATTTTAGGATAATTAAAGTTCTGATAAGCGGGGTTCTACTCTAATTAAATTATTAATAGTTGGCGACGTTGGATCAATATGACCCTGTAACAGTTTTGAATATGGATACATCGAAAACAATAAAGCAATAAACACTTGTGATCTCTCAGGTCGTTTAAAGCATACTAACTTGCAATGACAAGACAGTGCTAATTATAAGTATAAGTGGAGTGGGAGTAACCAAAACAAAATGAACAGAATCATATTGGCCCTACGTCACCAGATAAGGGTTAACAAAACTTCGTGTCACTTCGCAAAGTTAAGCTTCCTCGCCCATAACTCCGTATCATTGCGCTACGCTATACATATTTACATCAGAGACAATTAATTTATGGCAGGTATTCTTAGATAAAATTACCATACATCAGCTAATCAGTTTGGCGATAGTACGTACATTTACCAGGCATGTCGAAATATTTACTTTATCGTTCCGATTCGATGATTACACGTTTCTTTAAAGACATGAGCAAATATTATCCATCGCTCAAAACAAATATTAAACAAGTTTATTAAATATTTTATACGCATTACAAAATTCTACCTAATTTTGAAACGTTAGGGACACTAAATATCGATAGTTTAGAGTAAACGAATTAATTTTTTCTTTTACAAAAATTTATTCAATATTAATGTCATATTGAGTTTTTTCATTAGATTCTGAAGCGATACTTATTAAATACACTACAAATATTCGTACTGGCTCTGATGAAAATGTCAGGAATACAATTTTTTCCATGGCATATGTCCGTTTCGAAAATTCCCTATTTTCAAAATCTAATATCTATATTCCAATGTCTAACAACATGTTCCTCTTAAAGGTTCCTAGAAATCAGCTTTTAAACGTAGAAATAAAACGTAACGATATCTTAATAGACAGACTGTAAATTTTATAGCACGAAAATATGCAAGCCTTCCACGTTCTCAAACATCAGTTGCAAATTATTGCCTAACACGACATGTGACTGTTTGATAACAACATGAAATTTACGCTGACACGATAATTAATGCGGTAGAATTGTGTCGAGTATTTTTGCTTGAGAAAATTGTACATAAAACAGCGCGAGATTTCCATAATTACCAATGTACGTTCTTCTAAATATTGAAATGAACCGATTACAGGCATTTACAGAGAAGTTGCGTTACCATCTATCTCTCGACGAAACGAGAGCGCGCCTTTTATTTTAAAACGCCGGCTATCATTAATAACACTTCCGTGGAAAGTTTTAATGATGCCACGGAAGAAAGACGCGAGAGAGTAGGATGAGCGGAATTCAATTTATCGAATTTTAAAGAGTTTAATACACCATTATTACGTTAATAAAGGCAGGGAGACCGATGATGTCCCGTTGCTTCTCCGACGAGAACTTTGGATTTGATAAAGAGCCCGTATTCCGTGCTGGGAACATTATAATGACTTATTAATGCTAACCAGAGGCTTAAAGCTGAACTCATTTCGGGATTCCTCGATTTGATGATATCAAAATCTTTAATAAATTTTGTAAGATTCTTTTACAGAAACTCAAACGAATATTTCTCCGTTTTCGTTCTACTCAATTTTACTTCTATATAACGTCTCATATTTTGTGTTTATATACGAGAAACGGGCATAGTATACACTAAACCCAGTATAGTTACAATACTACGTATACATAGAAATTGAACGTTTCAACGATATTCTCATATTTCGGTTTCCACGAGGGTTTTTCAGACGCGATAGAAAATACCGGTATTTTGTGAGTGACCTTTCTGCTATTATTATCCTCGTATACTGATATTCTCATATTTCGGCTTCCACTAAGGCTTACCCAGTAGAAACATACAGAGGAAATACTAATACTCTGTGTATCGACATTCTAACACCGGTATTTTCATTCAAGAATATTCTCATATTTTGAATTTCATAAAAGACTTAGATACAGCCCAAGAGTACCTGTATTCTATGTTTCGATAATTTGATATCGGTACGTTTGTATGAAGGTATACTTACCCTTCGGTTACCACAACGATCACCTAGTCACGATCGAAAAATACTGATGAAATACCGGTATTCTGCGTTTTACTATTTTGAAACCTGTATTTTCGTATATCAGTATTGCCATGTCTTGATTTTCATAAGTGCCACGCAGTCACAGCCGAAAAATACCTATATAATACCTGTATTCTGCGTAAGGACATTGTTAACAAGCTGCAACAAAAAATATTGATATAATACCGCTATTTCCGTACATAGTGCTCTTATATTTTGATATTATTAAATGTGACATAGCTCTAACTAAAAAATTCCGATGCAATGCCGAAATTCTGCGTATCGACGTTCTGGTACCGGTATTTTCATATATTAGTATTTTCATGTTATGATTTTCTTAAATATTATCTGGATCTGACCGAAAAATACTGATATAATATCAGTATTCTGTGTGTCGCTATTCTGATACCGGTATTTTCATACATTAGTATCTTGATGTTATAATTGTCTTAAATGTGACCTGGTTCTAATTGAAAAATACAGATATAATACCAGTACTTTATGTATCTACCTTCTAATACCGGTATTATCGCATATCAGTATTCTCATATTATGATTTCCTTAAGTGTTACTTAGCTGTAATCGAAAAATACCTATATACACAATACGAAAGACGTTCGTTGAGAAGTGGGTTACTTAAATTTTTTGTCCTGTTGTTCCACCTCTTTTTGACAATGAGACTTGTCAGCATTTGTACAACCGGTAATTCATCGCATCTTGGTAAATTGGGTCAAGTTAGTTTGGCAGAATGTTGAAAAAACATTCCGATGGGATTCGTTCTCGCAGGAGAGTCGAATGCTCGCGATATTGCTCGTCTTACGAAATACCATGGAACTTGGAACTATTACGTACAAAGTTGTCGTAAGTTCCGAGATTTTCCGGTTCCCTACTTCCTTTATCTTCGATTCCCGATAAGAGCAACGGTCAGGACGAATTGTCTGAGCATCTACGTATCATGCTACCATCTCATCTCCTTTCTTAACTCCGTAAACGTTGGTGACGTTTCGTTATAATGCTTCGTCTGCGTACTGGTTAAATAGCGTCTTATCAACGATCTTTTGGATCGAGCAGCCAAGTTGAAATGAAGCGCCAAGTTTTCTTTCAAAGATACGAGACAGAGTATTGTTATAACTTTTACAAAATTCCATTTTATGTACTTATCGAAGTCATTGTTTTTTCTGCAAATTAAAACGAATTTGCAGAATTAGTTTGTACATAACTTATGATTTTTAAATGATACATTTAGTCTTTACCATTGACAGTAATAATTACAGAGTCATTTATGACACCAATCTGTTAGGATTGTACTACAAAAATGAATAAATACTTTTCATATCCAAAATACGGTATTTATATTTACAAATGTAACGTCATTCGAATAATTACAAGGAATATTTTCTGTGCTTCAAATAAAATAAATCGTCTCATATTTTACACGATTCAGCTGATTTAATGTGTAGTATAAATGATAATTTGTAACAATTGGAGTCTACAGAATTGATAAGTATTGAAAAAATTCCGAAACATGTTAGATGAGCGTGTTACGTTGAAAGCAATATTTAATAACGCAAACAATATACGAAGATACTTATCCAGTGGGAGATTAATGTCGGCAGCGGAGGTTTGAATAATACGATTCGTAATCAGAGAAACAATTGCATAAAGTTTCCAGCTTGCTTTAATATTGTCCTATGATAAATGAACGTGTGCGCGATTTATCGTGTCCTGTAATTAGTAATTCTCTCGGCGTGCGTACTCGCGTGCTATATCTTATCGATGCTGTCTTAATAACGGTAACAACAATCGTCGAGAACAATCTATCTCGCGTGTATATATGTATCTTCACATCGTTCAACATTCTTGCACTCGTATTTATTGAGCGTCTCTCGTCATTCTCCTTAATAGAAAGCAGCCAGGCTAATTATGAAGCTACGTTATAAGTAACGTTGTTCTTAAACATCACTTCATGCATAAATAATTCTACGATTGCACTCATTTTTAATTATCGATACATTAAAGATTAATTTTGGTATTCTTGTTCCGATACTTGAACAGTTCTGCAGCTGAATTTTAACAAATTTCTGTGGTAGTAACACAATTTATTTTAAGTCTATTGTATCTGATTACTACCACTGAATTGTTTGTAAACAAACGATAAACAATTGTCGAGCTATCTGCATGAGTAGTCGGTGATACGTACAAGTTTTTAACTCGAACGCCAATAGGATATGTTTCACCAATAATTCCATCTAATTTACGAAATTATTGGCTATATGCCTTTGCTGTGAAACTCCAAATTTTTTTTAAAAATTCGAAACAATGTACATCTTTGACATTCCACCATGTGCACAGTCAAATCTTGGTGGGATAAAATCGAATAATACACTACCGTTCAAAAGTATCCGGAAATTAAAAGGTTTGCAGATATCATTGAAATATCTTGCAAATATATTTCTTTTATTGGGTCAATATGCTATTTTACAAATATTGTGCTATTATTGTACAATATAAGCAACTATTATTAACAAATAATGTTCAACTAACATTAATTGTTTTAAAAAATATTTATACTGCTAGCGTGCCGTGGATGCGATTTCGCCCGTGATTTTTCTGCGTATAAAATTCGGAATATTGTGTTTTTTCTTAGATCTTGTAGCCGGGCGAATTCTCTTTCGAGCGCGCGGTTATCGAGCTTTGCCACCTAGCGGCTATGCGGGAACTGTGCCGTCTTGGATGGCTCGCCGACAGACTGACAAAAAATAGCCCCATGTTTTTTTTCCTGGATACATTACTTTTTTGCCTCTGATTGCACTTTCCGAGAAGTTTAGTAGTGCATTTTGCTCCACATTCCATGCGCTTTAAGATGCCGCCTATCCCAATACGCTATCTGAAATAGGAGCGACGTAAATTGAACAAATGTGATAGGACTACGCTGAATTCTTATATTAATCATAATATAAGATGACATAATCGGGTCTCTGATTGCCCTATCCTAGAAGTTTAGCAGTGCATTTTACTCGACATTTCATGCGCATTACTTATTTCACGATAAAATATAGCCTATGACACTCCGGAAAATGGAAAGAATCTATTGTGCAAATTACATAACAATCACCTTAGTAGTTTTTGAGATTTTTGCGACCATACAAACAGACTCTGTCTCTTCATTATAATAGCAAGAGTATAGCGTTAATATGCTATTTATCTGAATTTACTGCGCGTTCGGATACTTATGGGCGGTAGAATATATTCATACTTATTTCAAGTATATTTTATAAGATAGGGAACGATATTATTTATAGGATGACCTGGCAGTTTTATCAACCGTGTCAAATCAGGGTCAAAACTTTTGCCCTGCGCTCTGCAAAACGTTCGTTGTACACC
Source organism: Macropis europaea (assembly GCA_916610135.2). Classification (NCBI taxonomy): domain Eukaryota; kingdom Metazoa; phylum Arthropoda; class Insecta; order Hymenoptera; family Melittidae; genus Macropis; species Macropis europaea. Next base: position 34,643,958 of record OU744343.1, read on the forward strand.
ATTCTATGAAACACTGACACGCCCGTTCTGCAGGACAAATAGGATTACATTTTACTCCGCGGAACGATATAACGTATGTATATAATGTTGTTCAAACGAAATGAATTCGCGGCGATTCGTAACATCGGCCGTAACGGAAAATCGTTCATGCCGTGAACGAAAATTAATCAGACTTCCATTTCATGGCTTGTTAGCATAACTCTGACTCGTACTCGTACGATATATTTCAAAGGTCGTATTGAATACAAGCTGCTCAAACGTTTTAATGTATCCACGACATTACAATTCTCTTTTATCGGGAAAAACGAAATCACCGGAGAGAGGACAGAGCTCGGAGATTTTTCGATGAAATCCCGGTCCGCCTTTCACACTGGATCTCTGCTTTGTCGCTGCTATTTGATAAAATAATTAAAAAGAACGTAGACTGATCTGACACCCGATCAAAACCGACGAAACGTTCGAGGCATCATTACGGAGAATTTTCGGTTCAGAACTCAGCGTCTTTGATGTCCTCATGCATTTTTGTTCGCCGACGGAAATGCATTTCAGCGTTGTTTGGGACCTTCCGGGACGTTTTTGGTATCGTCGTTAGACACGGAATAATTACTGGCTCGAACAGAAACGAACGGCTCGTCCTTTCCTACGGAATTCCACGTAATGGCCAACGCCTTGAAGAAATTACTGGCGCAAAGCGCGAGGAGAAGTTTATTAAACGAGCTTGGCACGAAAACGAGGATGGCGAATGGAGGACGGTGAACAATTTCGCCCCGAAAGATTAGTTCGACCGCGCCGCTCTAATAATCCCATAATGTATCCTGAAAAAGGGTCTTCGGGCAAAAGAAAAATCGACGTAATGGTGCGGCCTCTCCTTTTGAAAATTCGCGCTATCCGCTCTTTTTCATAATTTATGGATTATCGTTCGCTCTAATCGGCCACCATTTCTTTTCCCCGCCCCTCACCGGTTCTTACCATCAGCGCTCTATTTCTCACCCTTGGAAATCACTTCTACTGCAATCTCCTTGCTGGTCTCGTTAAAGACCATAGGAAAACTAATCTTTTTTCGTCTTCGGAGAGAATGTGATTAATAGAACTGCATTTGTGTCTTCTAAACAAGAATAGATAGTTTGAAGAATAATAAATACCGAATTGTCTCTGAACGTTTCAGTTACTGATTCTTAATGAACATGATTTTTGTTACGTCAGAACAATAAAAAGAAAACACGTGTATTATTGTATAGAGTATATCTGGTCATTTCATAAGTAATCTCGTTCCCTATCTTATAAAACATATGTCAAATAAATATAACTGTATGTTGAACCGTCTTATTTTAGAGTAGTATAAGTCCATCTGCGACTAACAAAAACACTGTTTTACTTTGGGAATATTCATAAAAATGGTCACATAATCAAAATTAAACATGTCTAAATTCTTAAAAGCATAAAACAAGCTTATTGCTGTTTAACAAGTTTTTTAAATATGTTAAAATGCAAAACATTAAATATCTAGGAATAAAGTGAAAGACTTATACCGCATTCAATAAAAATGGCTGATATGTTTGTTTAGAATGTTTCTTTGAATATTTGAATGATCATAGCAATAACCTGGTGCTAAAAAATAACAATCAGGTACAATAAAATACCGTTTTATTAATATGTATGATCGAATATACAAATACTTACTTATTTGTATATTATTATTTTAACGCAAATATTACTGACTATTTCATAGGGGTTGGTAGTTATTTGATAAAATTAAAATTGATACGTGGATCACCGGTTTACTTGCAAAGCACACTTGCCACTCACCGTGTTGACGTGTGACGAACAGACTGCTCATTTTTATACAAATATACATCATTAGACTTCAGTTTTTTAAAATCCAATCTAAACGCAACTATGACACGACTGCATTTTGCGGTTTAAATGTTTAAAAGTACCTTTTTTGTTTCACTTACTGTATAGAATATACATTCTATACGAACTTGGATATGCTAAACTGCATAAAGATCTGCGGACTACTGCTGAATATCCAATGCTCTTCTCCGGATACAAACAATCATAAGTCCGGAAACTACAAAGATAATGACAGACGGTGAGCCAGAATTCGAAGTTTGCTCTAAAACCCGCTGGATTCGTGCAGGCAGTTCTTTCACGCGAACGAGGCCTTAATTGAAAAAAATGTTGTCATCGCAGTCATTGTTCTCGTTAGTATCATTTTGCTCGTGCAGGCGCATCCGCGTAACAGGTGTTTCCTCTGGGCGTTTGCAAGGGACATTGTTTTTTGCGCCGCTTTATTCTCGCCCTGCCTTGTCGCATCCATTCAAAACCGCAGCTCGTTACAAATGCCTTTTTTCCGTTTTCGCGATCCACGGTACTCGGCCGACGTTTTCAAGGATATCGAAGAAAGCGAGCCGGCGAAGGACACGCGAAGAATTCCCAACGAGAACCACCGCGACGCTGAAGCGTTTTCCGCTTTGTCGCAGGAACGATTGAAAACAGCCCACGGAACGAAGTTTTGAATAGACGCCGCGAAGAGTGTTTCAAAAAAACGCTTCGAATTTTTATTTATAAACACTAAAGGAAATGAGGAGTATCATTAAGATAAGAAAATTCACCCCAGTTTGGATAAAAAATGAGTAAAATTTGTTTCAATGTTTTTAGCTATTTCTAGACACTGCAGGACATATACAGGGTGGGTTACACTGACCCGGACAAAAACAGTTAGTAATGGAATGGCACGATAGCCAAGTCGCATTCAGTCGTACGCGTATCTGTCGAATTTTCAAAATCGATTTTCTCAAAAACGAAACGTTTGACGAAAAATATTTCGTACCAAATGTTGTACTTATTTTTTCAGGTAGAATCACCCCCTTTTCGGTTGTACTACGATTTCCGATCTACCTTGTATTTACAGTTAGAATCAGAGACGGTTAGAATTATTTCATTTATAAGGAAAAAAATTTATGTTATTGAACATAAAGAAAGTGATCAAATTCCAATATAGCGTTAGGTGATCTATAAAAGATTAAAAAAGAATGATCATACGCAATTATTTTCCTCTCACGGTATCTCTCTTTCGAAATCATTTAAATCGTGCTTGAAACATTTCTAACGTCATTAAAAATAAAGGACATGTTTAGACGTTTTCCTTATGCTGGGACATCCTGTATTTTATCATGTAGAATCACCTCACATAGGATATTTTATGAAGACATGTTAATTTTACAGAGACTGAATATACAGAGTAAAGTAATTATAAAATGTTATATACACAGAGGTTATATACTCTGTTTTGTAGAAAGAGGATGACCCTGGCTCCTAGTCACTGAGAAAACAACTTAAACTTTGCAGAAACCTGATCCTTTGACGTAGAAATGCGAATTAAATTAAATTCTGCGCTTCCTTTTTTTATTCCATTGAAAGTTATTACTGTCTGTTATAAATTCGAAGAAAATTATAACAGTACTTTCTGTGCATTCTGTTCTGAATGTCTGACTCGTACGAAGACGTTCATCTTCCTAGCAAATTCAGTCACAATTCAGAACAGTGTCTTAATAACCGGCTTAAGTGCAAAATTACCAATAATTAGGTTTAATCGTCGTTATTGCGTCGAGTTCGAATGTACATATTTATCGAGATGAACGTGATGCTATAGAGGAGTTTCAAAGTAAGGATATACGGGTATTCGAAGCTTTCGATTAGACTGGGGATTCTCAAAGTTTCTTACCATATAAGCCTGTTCAGTTCGAAATCACGGGTATACGGATTTCAATCCAGGTCGGATTTTGTCTGATCCGATCGAACGCTTAAATTCTCAGGCTTTAAAGTACTCTCGTGCTTTGTGTATTTTTCAATCCTACTACGAGTTACAGAGAAATTACGTAAACCTGAGAAACACAGGTAAAAAATAGACCAAGTCAGACATTGGAAGCAATATTTATTACACTTGTCAAACTCGCTCACCGTGTACTGTGGACGCCCATAGGCGTTCAACACAATGACGCATTACGTACCACTGCAGCTTGGCCGCACGCAGCATTCGCCTCGCTTTCAAATAGCCCTCTGTCAAGGGGGTAACGCTTATGCTTCGTTTTCAGAATTTGCCCTTTGTATTCGGACGACTCCACAGCAGAACCACTGAAACTCTGTTATAAAACTTAAAAAAGTCCGCCTTGTTTTGCTGATTATTGAAATCCCCCGCAATACAATGGTATACGCACAAAAATTTTGCTATCGCAAAACTCGTCGTCTGTGAATCGAACTGCAAACTCAGTTGCTAATTTTTATTTCTAAGCCCACTTGTATCGTCCACTTTGTAAGGTAAATGGCCTAACGTGATCACCTTAAATTATTCTGTTGTTAGCGGACCGATCGAAATTGTTTTTGTGTCGCATAATATGTTTCAGAGAAGCCTTTAAGATGATTATAGTACATTTTTTACCAGACCATTTTGTTCGAAGTTTCAAAAAATTGAAGATGATCTTCAAAACTTCGAAAAAAAACGGACTGACAACAAATGTGCTGTAATCATCTTAAGGACCTCTTCGAAAAAAAATTTCGTTTTGTTTACTAACAAGAGATTAATGGATTTTAAAGTGATCGCGTTAAGCGGTTCACCCTGCATGAAAGACCCCATTCCAAAAAATTGCTTCAGTTTATTGGTATTCCCACTACAAAACATTACCAACTGCACAGAACCAAATAATTCAACCAAGTAGGTAAAACTTCGATTCGAGATCAAATTCCAAAATGTATAGAATACTCTAAAACTACCTCGTTCATATAAGTGCCACAGTTTCCGCCTAAATGCTTAAAACCTCCATAGTATCGGTCACTAAACAATTTATCAGACTTTTTGTCAATTCTTCCCGAAAAGGTGAACCTATCGCTTTCGCCAAAAATAATTTCTCAAGTTAACCAGATCAAACTCGTGTCACATTTTTGCAGGTGAGAGGATTCTTCTCCAGGAACAGCAGACTCTATTCAGAGTAAATCTGCAAAAAAAAAATTTCCGAACAATTTCGCGCATCGATCCTTGTTAATCACTATCATTGTCCCACCCGCTCACTTTCACGGGTCTGACTCGTTCGCGTGACCCCAAATATTCCCCTAAATTGCCGAAACTGTCCGAAAAACCTGGGTCTCGATATCGGCAGGAGTCGGAGCACGAAAATACAGGGACAACGGACGGTAATGTGTGTTTACTATTCGCGTGTAACTGTAGCTTGACTTTCCTGTACGCGTTCGGTGTGTACGTGGGTGTATCCATAGTGTGTAGCCGGTAGTTCGAAAACCGGCTTGCTTCGGAAGGATGTGCTCCCTGAATTAATGAAGCCACGGAAGCATTCGGCCGTGTGACTGGTAATCCTCTTTCGGTATTTCCTGAAACGGCGCTTGGGATTGCACGTACGATAAATAGAGATAATCCGGCCGATGTCTATGTACGCCACGAAATATGCGGCTCCGGTGTGGCACGTATGGCTGTTTGGTAACCGTTACGAGATCGTTCCTAGTCCCTGAATCTAGAGAAATGCTCTGTACGCTACTTGCCTGATGGTTCAGGATCGATGTTTCATGGCGTTACGTACCATACCATTGCTGAAATGTTTGGGTACACTCACGAGATTCTTGTACATCGATTAGCCTGTTCACTGTGTTGCGCGGGTGAATCTTACGCGCGTCAGAAATTAAACCTTAGCTCCAAATGAATTCATCTTGTCTGGTTAGTGAAACAATTTATTGAACACAGAATTTTGGGGATGGAACCTGTACTTTGATGGAAATAGGCCAGACAGACGCTTCCTGTTCGTTGAGTCGAAGAGGCGGCAGTCAAAACTGACTTTTCTGTCCTTTTCGAAACTTAATGGAGATATATTTTTGGGTATCGTAAGGAGTTTGTTTCGTTTCTAAGGATGACGAACTGAAATGTCACGACTGTCCTCTACCCTTAAGCGTTGGATCAGACAGGGTGTTGCTCACCTGATCGATACATCGATGATAAAATTTCTTGAAAGATTTTGAAATATCCAGAGAACTGTAAGACTGTGCTGCTGAAGATTCAGCATAACATAATCCACTGATTCTTTTTCGCGTCTTCTATTTCAGAAATTAGAGGAACATTCAATTGCGCGCCCAAGTGTTCGGGTCATAGGATTACAAGTTCTGTTGTAACGCAACGTATTGACAGAATTCGGATTTTTTATAAAATTGGAAAAATTTGAATAAAAATGATATAGGGAACTGTTAGAGAAACGTGATGCCGTGAATAAGCTGAATAGGAAGGATTTTATCCTGCAATAGGAGAATGACTTTAAATGTGTATTAAACCTCTGCAAATATTATTTAAAGAAAAGAGAAGACGAATGATTATCCAAAATAATGGCTGGACATCAATGTCGTTAAATGTCATCTTCATAGAGGAGTTGAAATCTTCATAGATTTGCTAGGGTGGGTATATTGATGAAAATAGTATTTATTTTAAGCAAACACGTTGATAGTATTCAACAAAGTACGGTTACATGGTTGTAACCTTGTAGAATTTGAATAAATTGTGATACAAGATCTCATCTGGAGGATAGTTAAATCGGTTGTCGGAGAAACATGGAAATATGCCTAGGAATAGAGATCACAGAATATGGCGGACTGGTAGCGAACGAAAAATAAAAATTCCTTATCAAACCAACAGTCTCGATCATGTTTGCTAATCTGTCAAAACAGAATGATATTGTATACTTTTTCTGTTGTGTGTCCCTTCGGATATCATGTCATCCCCGGCATTGAGTTTATTAAGAATAACATGTTGCCAGAGACAAAGGCAAATATTAATAAATATAGCATGAGCGGCAGTGACGTGCAATGAATGGGTTACTGCCTTCCTATCGATCGTAGTAAAACAAAAGAAAAACATGGAGAACATAAAGAGGCACCATTAACGAAGGGATCAAGAAAGAGAATGGCGAAAGCTAATGGAGAAACTGCGGAATCAAATTTCAAAGCTTCTGATCGCTGTAACGTTCACGATATCGAGGAAACTTGCGGTACTGTAGCCTTATTAACATCGTTACTTTATTATTTGCAAAAAGTAAGGAACTGGTATGGAGCGAGAAACTCGCCGAGAGTTCGATGATAAAAATTTCTGGATAAATTGAGAAGAAAGGGGGGAAGAGGAAAAAGAGAGCAAATACGAGCGTGACACAGCTGCCTCGGTATTAATTATGTAAACAATCACAATTTTTTTTCTCGAGTTTCCCAGGGGAATCTAATTAAAATGGTTTACCTTATCGTTATAAAGAGCTCGGTTCCGTCCTCCGTTATTAAAGAATACCTAATATCACCTGAATTCGTTAACGCCGACGTAATTTTTTCTCGGCTCGTTCCGAACGGCATCCGCCTGCCGTTTTCTTTTCAGTAGACAAACAGAACGAAATTTCCTGTGTATCGTCCTCCAGTTATCTACTGTTTCACAATGTTTACCGCCACCTAATACCACTAGAACTTTGGTACGATATGGACGATCTAATCATACTAAATATTCATTATAATACTCTCAGCAGAACCCTAGGCCGATGCTACTCAATATTGCACGCCCAATATTACTGTATAATGAAAACATAATATGAGTAGTTAATTATTTATAACTACTTATTTTTTCAGAATTTAGAGCGACTTGATACTGCAACGACAGAATAGAGAAAAGATAGAAACAGAATGTTTCCATCTTGCATCATGTACAGTATGGGCCACGTAAAACAGGCTACCTAATTATCTTCTCTAGTTATGACGATAGGAGAAAAGTTTCATACGCAATTTAAATGATTTCAGAGGATGAATAAGATACAAGAAAAATTTTTGAATAAATGCCATTTATTTCTGCTTTTTTCAACGACACCCATGTTCTTTTTCATGAATGGATATATTCTTTTCTACTGTACACTGCAGCTGACAATATGAATTTAGACATACATATGATATAATATGATCTTTGCTCTAAAATTTTAAATCAATTGCGAAACTTTATAGTATAGCTCACGTTAAACCTGAAACCATTGATGTATGCAGCCTGTCATTCTTCGTCTCAGAGAATGTGTCATCATTAATAAACATCACATTGAACATTTACTGAAATAATAGACGTGTTTATTTACTTTCTTGAATCGACTTCTAATCTCTCTGAAACGTGGGACGTCGATGAAAGAAATGGCCAACCCTGTATATTTATAAAATCCTGTATTCGTATGTCTGACTGGCTACGGAATTTTCCACTGCGGTGCCGAACTGTTCACTTATCAAAACGTGTAGTTCGTTAACACGTTGAATGCCGTGGGAGTCACCTGTGACTGGTACCTCAAATTTAATTTAATTAAATAATTATTGATCGTCACAAAATTTTGAACAAACTTCATACTGAAACAAGATTGTAGAAACAGAACAATACGTCTGAGCACTAAAATCTTTTATTTTTCTTTGCGATTTATATAAAAAATCGTCAATTATGTAGTGTCTGATTGGGTATGTCTGTTTTCACTGTGACATTCAATGTATTAACGACCACCTAACGTCACAAAGAGGCGCAGCAATACGTTACATTGATCGCAGAGGCTGAATACGACCACGAATGAGAATAAAACTATTTTCGTCGTGCATATTGGTTTCGTCGAAAGAAAGAACCGTATAATTTTCCAGTGGCATACTTGCTACCGAACACCGTCTCTACGCGGCTAACCGTGAATGCAAATATGTGTACTCACGGTAGACCGTGTTTACACCGGCACGCGAGTGAACACGTACACGATACACTCTTTCGTATTCGTACACCGCAGAAACCGTATACATATAGAATGTTCCATTTAAATCGATCCACACGAATATCTCCGATATCCATTAGCGATAACGAAAAATATTTCAAACAACAGTTGAACTTCGAGAAGGATCGAATGTAGTCTCACTAATTTAGTATGGATGGAAGCCCAGAGAAGAAATGAAGAATATCAATGAGTTTCCAAACGGAACAGTATATTTTTGTAATGAATAGATAACACGAAATTATCGACTCGGAGGACAATTGAACACAGTGGTCGACACTTACCGAAATTTGGTATTGGAATTTCTGGAAGATTCTTCTTGCAGGATTCTTAAAGGAATTGATGGTAGGAGTAGGGTTGACAGGGAACGTCGTTGCTTAGGATGATTTGGCGGAGGACACGTAGGCCAGAGTGTCGCATTGTTCGTAGGGTACGGATGACGAGGTTTATAGAGAACGAGTAGTTCAGTGCTTTTGATGCAGGAAATGAAAAATATTTACCCTGTACAGTCATTAAGGGGTGGCATATTACATTCTTTTGTAAATTAATCAATGCAGGTCTTCATTCTTGATAGAAAAATATTAAGGTGTTAGCGCCGAAAAAACATTAGTTTAGTATTTTAGTTTTCATTTTGTAAAATGCAATATTTAAATCAAAATATCTGCTAATGTAATAGTTTTTCAAGAAGAACACCATAATACATTTTTATTCAGAATGAGGAGCTGCAATCAACAACACATTAAGTACAACTTACAGCATTATTTAAACAATCAATTCTCTTTGTTGGACGCAGAAGATCCTGTTTGACAAAATTGACACCAAAATATCTACTCAGCTAACAGGTTTTCGCACATACACCTTATACACTACTGTCCAAATAATACAGATACTTGCACGTTTGCAGATATCACTGAAATGTCTTGCAAATATAGTTTTCTTGTTCGTTTTATTGTGTTATTTTACAAATATCATGCTACTATTGAACAACTAAGCATTATTCATTCAGAAATAATGTTCAAATAACTTTAATTTTATTAACAAATAGTTATATTATAGCGTTAATACGCTATTTATCTGAGCTTGCTAGGTGTCCGGATACTTATGGACGGTAGTGTATATCTACATTTTTATAGACAATGAAAACCTGCATCGATTAATGCATTTAAAAATATATATTGCAATGCAAAGAGACGAAGATGACCTTCACATCTCTCTTACGCTTTCACTTATATCGAAACTATTTATGCAACATTATGTTACCCTCGACAACATGCAACTTTTGACTGAAACGTTTTTCGATATCACTAATACATTCACAGATATTCGTGAGGATCGATTAAAACAGGACACCCTGTGCATTCAGCAGGTGGACGTAGAGCAAGTTGCAGCGCATGCAGCTTTCTCGATAATCTTGTTTATTTTCCGGCATGCGCTGGTCAGATCCAGCGAATATAGACACGAGAAACTTTGAAACACTGAATTCACTCGGAACGGTTAGAAACTATGTAACATTACGCTTTTGAACGTCGAGCACGCCTTCCTCGACCATTCCGACGAACTCTATTCGATGATTCTGCGTCCGAGCGACACGAAATTTATGATCGCCAGTGATTTATCAAGCTACCGAGTAACTTCCGTCAGGCTTAGAGCTTGTTACAGCGAACATTTTCGAGGAGATAATGATGATTTATTGTCGATACATCGCAGAGAAACGGCGTGAAAGCAAGTTACATTGAAAGCTTCAGGAGTATCGACGTGCCTCTTTGGAATCCATCGAACTCCACCTTGATGTACAGAAAAATGAATTAACGTCGCTTCTGATTTGCGAAGGAGAGGCTGCAATGGGTTCTCAGGACGATACGATCGATTCAGTGTGATGGAACATACGTCATCGATGTTGTCAGGAACTTTTGATTTATACGGATGAGTTTTGATACGTTGCAGACTACTAGAGAACTACCAAACATGCACACCTTTCGTTTATGCGGAGAAACAATGACATGGGGGTATAATATATTTTGAATAGCGCAGTTTCTGTACAATACTTCAAGCAAGGTAACTATAAATTAACACGATGATCGCCGCGGAGTGCACCAGTGACCGACATTTCAAATTTAGTTTCATCGAATAACTACATATTTATTATTACACAATCCTGAGCAATTTTTACGCCGTGACATTAATGTAGGAACATAAAAACACGACTGAATACCCGAATACATTTTTCCTTTTGGATTTACATTAAAAATAGTGTATTATATGGTATATGTCCAGATATGGCTGTTTCCACTGTGCCATTCACCGTGTTAACTTCTAAGTGATTGTTATCTGTTACTACAAAGTGATTAGTGCTACAGTTATGTAGTTACGTTAAAATATAAACAAAATGGTTCTGTATAATACACGACCTTCAATAGTTATGAGCAGAAGTAGGAAAGAGATTGCAAAATTTTGTAATTTTAAGAGAATTATTTAAAATAAAAATGATATCGAATTGAAAAATTAACATTTAGTTAATCTACTTTTTTCTTGTTGTAGGTGGCACCTTTTGCATGAATTATTCTGTATATTCTGATTCGTTAGTATACAGGGTGTCCCACGCGACTGGGATAAGCTGTATCTTCCAAACGGTTAGAAATGGATAAATATGCTATAAGTCAAAATTAGATAGTATCCAATGATGCATAATCTGGAAATAATTTTATGTATTTTCATGCATTGGTGCACCTGAAAATGCAATTGCATATTTTTTTTAAATAGAATCCTATAGCTTTGACTGAACTCTTCAATGCAGCTTTTTAATCCCTACAAAAAACTACTAAAGTACTAATACCCTGAACCTGTTAGTTCAAAAGTTATTACAGTTAAAATTTTACTAAATTACATTTCTGCTTATCAGCACATTTTCGCTGAGATATTCTTGTGTACTACTACCCATTATAAATTACGCATTACAGTGTTTTTGAACATGAATCCGCTGCTAATATCAACCAGCGTATAATCGAATTCCGAGATATCGATAGTCGAACTTGGCTTTATCATACATCTTTTCTCTGTGTCCATATTTGTCATACATCTGCTACTAACCGCACGTATTCTCTTAACTCCATTTTCGTAGGTAGGTAGTGTCCTTTTTAAAAAGGTAAACTGCCGTGAATTTTATTATTACTTCATGTTCTGTATTATATTATTATATATCTGTAGGAATTTTAAATAGGAAAAATCAGACCGCAGGGATCGGGAATCGAAACCGGGTCCTCTCCGCTTGCGCAAGCGTGCGCTCTAACCACTGAGCCACCGGCCAATTGCCGATTCCAGCCGATTTTTCCTCTCTTAGCGCGACACTCAGTCGCTTCCTTTTGCCGATCCTACATATCAATATAAACTTTACCAATAAACAATCATCAACAATCTTAGTATTATTAGGCCACGCGACACATTCTGCGTATCTTTATTATTACTAGCATGCTCCGAACGCGGATTCGCCTGCAATTTTTCTACATATAGAATTTGGAATATTTTTTTTCCGTACATCTTGTAATCGGGAGAATTCTCTTTCGAGTGCGCGGGCGAAAAGCTTTGCCACCTAGCGGCTACGCGTGAACCATGCCCCACTAGACGGACAAACAATAATTTCGTCTTTTTATCTCGATATGTTACTTATTTCGCGATAAAATATAGCCTACTTAAAATGTAAAGAAGCTATCGTGAAAATTTCATAACAATCGATTTAGTAGTTTTTGAGATCTTTGCGAACATACAAACAAACTCTATCTCTTTATTATGATAGTAAGACTATTAAACGTATTCCCGGTAGCGTATATTTTTCCATCGCATTGGCTCTCTATCGATCCGCCTCGTTCAATAAACTCGAAGAAGGGTTCAAGTATGTTCGCGAGTTCCATAACTGTGCGTGCGAACTACGCGATATCGCCGAAGAATTTTAATGACTTCCCATAAATAGGATGGCAGAGGTTGCCGTCGGTAGAATCTCACGTTGTACCTCGTTTTTTTTCGCTCTGCGACCGTCTCGGAGTTCCAGGGATCTTCCTTAGCTCCGTCGCCGTTCATCGAGGAGGAATGGCAGCCGTATCGTCGTAACGGCGCCGATCCGCACAAAGGTGGAACGTGAAAAAGCGGCGGGAAGGCGAGAAGACGTATAATTGCTGCGAGATTGAAAATTCCGCGGCACCTTCGTGCCCGATAAATCCAGCTCCGCTGTGAAAATGTCAGCTCGAAACCGTTCAAGCTGGAATGAAAACGATCGTCGATCGCCTCTCGATTTCCGCCGGTTTGCGACATACGAGCGAATCTTCCCCGGGGCTAACGAGACTAATTTTCCTCTTTCGCAGCCTCCATTTTTCTTGAACCTTCCTTCCTTCCTTCCTTCCACGGCATCCTCCTCCTCGATTCCGACACGAACCGCCGCGCCATGAATATTTTTCCTTCGATGCGTTCGGAATCGATTTCGTAAGGGTGCAAAGTGTACCTTGCACAATCGGCTGCAGCATTCTTGTATGGTTCATGACTGGCAATTTACATTGTGTAGTAAAAGTACTCATTTAGAGTAGAAAATGAGGAAGTTTGTAAGAAGATGCCAAATTTTACCACCAGAAAATTTTTGGACGAAAAATTATCTTTCAGTTTGATTTATTTTGTTTTGCACAGAGATAGGTGATATTTTGTTATATTGCTTTTTTTTCTAACTGATTTGTACAAGATATTTCGTTTTCCTTTATAATATTAATATCTAAATTATTTTTCTTTAATATGTATATGTGTCAAGAAAGAAGGATCTTTTCATTTTATACATGTTCGTAGTCATCGATAGTTTTTGTAATAGTGTTACACCCATATACTACTTACTATAATATACATAATTCTAGTTCAGGAAAAACTGAATACAGGTATGAACAACATAATAGCCTTCAAATAATCTTAAACGTAAGACAAATCACTCGGAAGATCTAAAGAAAGTGAACAATTTTAATTTACTGTAATAGTTACCAAAAATTTTCAACACAAGTAAACGAGTATAGTAACAAGACGTTACTGTAAATAAACAAATTTAAACACCTTTGAAGGCTCCAGAAAAATGATCAACAATAAATGTAGTCAGTAGTCGTCAATCATAATTTTCAATATTGTGTTTCATAATAATTCGTCGTTTTTATACGACCAAATATAATATCTAGGTGGTCAAAATAAATGAAAAATTCTATATAATATTACTGACATATCCTTCGAATCACATACAAAGAAAAAGTCGTTCTTCCGCGTCATTGTGCCCGAGCGCTTGCACAAACTGAATATTGAAACTTTCGAATGATCGGGTCCTTTCACGGAAATTGGCGAGACAGGATGTCTCTGAGAGCGCAATCGAGAAGAAAATCGTTCTGGCTAATATCGAGCGCGCGAACAGGAAGTATGAACGAAAGTTGGCGAACGAAAAGAACAGCCGTGTGACAAGGGAGGAATAAAAGTGGTGGAAAAAATAGATAGACCGATAAAAATTACACGGGTGCAGATTGGAATTCAGGAAATTTCGCATTGGAATCCTAACCTTCTTAGACGTTGGATATCGAAATCTCGTTCACGAGACTCGATTATCGTCGAGTCCCTCCTCGAAGCGTCGGGGACCTCGGATCGTTGCATAATGAGAATTAACCCCATGCGGACATTTACTTTAACAAGGCAGAAATCGAGGAAATGGAGGAATTTTCTTCAACAGCGACGTTCAATGCTATAAGGATCACAACTTTTTGGTTACTTTACCTCTATGTTATTTTCTGAATATTCTGCTGGACTTTCAACCATTTTCAAAATTAAAAGCGGGCGTAGCAATGGAGAAAAGTTTTGTAAAAATGTATATTATCATCTAGTAGAATAAGATTCTGCGGGTCCATGCCAAAAGTGACAGTCGTGTTAACCCGTATCATAACTTTCGTAGCATTTTAAGACGTCTCTTTGGTTGATATTGATTTCTCAATGGCCAAGCGATCGCTGTGGTTATAGGAAGTTCTAAGAGACCGGTCAACGCAAAAATCTTCGCAAAGAAAACCAAGGAACTCAGGGCAACTCCCAACTACTCTAAGAATGGCAGAGTCAATCAGGAAACGAGTTCATGTAAGGGAGTTCCGGTCAGCATCCAGAACCTACACAAAGAAAACCAAAGGACCCAGGTCAACAAGCAACTACTCAACACGAGACAGTACTAGTCAGTAAGGTATCGTTCAGAACTCCTGTCAAAACCCACTCATCAATGACGGTTGCCCAGACGTGTCTCAGCTGTATTCTAATCGCGTATGCTGGTCCTAGTTAACACACCACGTAATTACCGATTTTGTGAGTGAGGTATTGGAGTTCAAGGCGCAGGTACTGCACTCGTGACTAATATTTTCGCGAGAAGGGCGTCGAGTCGCTGGCCATCTCATAATTATATTATTACAATGTTCACGTGAATTAATTAAAATTTGGATTTAGATCTTCATAGTTTTCAATTTCTAACGACGAATAAATGTATTTTGGCAAGAAAAATTATTACAACTATTGTTTAATGTGTTTATTAATTATGAGAACATGATAGTGCGACTAAACTAACAATAAGTTCTCAAAAACCAGGCAATGGAAGCTGAATTTTTGAAATATAAATATCCACGTGGGGTGCTCATAGAGCCCTGGTAAAAAGTAACATTTATAGACTACGATGTAAAAAAATTGGTGTTTTATGATTCTTTATTAAAACTGAAACAGTATAGATCTAAAAAAACATTAACATTACTCGATACTATATAACAAAAAATATTAGTTAGCAAACAACTTGTAAACTAGTCATCAGACCAGTCGTGACTTCTAGGAATGGGGGTTTATTAGACCTCCACGTGTGCACTCCCGGGTTAAAAGGGAGCTGCCACCTTGTTTCACTTTTGCCCGCGAAACAACTTATTTTTTTAATTAACTTCTGTATTGTAAATTGAGGATGTGAGCTTTTCATTTTGGATAGTGTTACGTAACAGTTCTGTCTAGATGACCCTAAAACAGATCACTAACAATAAGATTATAAATCCAGTGAATGAGGTAGCCACTTCATATTAAACAACACTTTTCCTTGTCTTTTTTGTTACCCCGACGCACAACAAATTTTTGACAAATCTTTCAGACCGTTGTTTTGCTACAATATGAATCCTTGGTCGATTAAGAGCATCTGAAGAGCGAGAGGAGGTAGTCGTATAGAATAGTGTACGTCAACAATATAATTTTTCTTCGCTCAGAGAATTATCAGAGAGAAACACGAGGCAGTACAGCGGAGGGTCATGATATACTTAGAGTCTCTAAGACAGGGACCGGCATCTTATAGGCGTGAAAGCTTCGTCATCGAGGCTCCAAAGGATTCCACGAGCATTTCTTGGTCGTCAAAGCGAAGTGGCTGTGCTATACGCGGCTACACTGCACACTTTGCTGGAAATTGGATCCGAGGAACGGCGTCTAACCAAGAGGGATCTGCAGGGTAATCCTCGAGCTGGCTTCCGCTTTTGGAATCAGATTCGACGATCTCGAGACCTGCAAGAGCGGGCTTCGCGAAGAAAAGATGAAGGCTCGAGAACCGTACGAATAAAGAGTCCAGACGAAATCTGCTAAGTGAAAAGAACGGAGGCTGATGTTAAAAAAGGGCGTTCTCGAAGACGATCTGTATGTAGCATGAAAGAGAGAGAGAGAGAGGGGCGAAGAAACAAGATGAAGAGAGGGTAAGCTGCTTTGGAAGGTTTTCTGGCCAGCAATTAGGTGGCAGCTTGATCTCTCACTTCTTCAGCGTCCATTCGGCCCTTTTCTTGCTACTGAAAACGCGGTGGACACTGTCGCGAAGAGTGAAGGATTCGAGAGAAACTTAAAAGCGTCGATTCCTTAAGAAGATCGATCACCGGTGGCTGGTCTCAAAAAATGATGAAACATGTACTCAAGGATGGAATTACTTCAACTAACCCTAGAACTCCCTGAGCCTCGAGCTGTCACGTAAATTCCTAAGGGGGGGCTCTTCGAACCCACACTTCGTCTTACATATTTATCCTGAAAAAAATTGTTTTTTTGATGAAAATTTTATAACAATAGAGTATAATATACATCGTAAAGAAGATAGCACATGTTTTTACTTTGAATTTATTTTTATTTATATGTATTTGTAAAATAGAATGACATCGTAAAATATTATACTAACATGAAACTAGGCTGACTAATCTAGAATTTTCACTTTGGGCTATTCTGTTTGAATGCTGGATTCTAAATGAGAATGCTGCATCATTTTCTTCCAATTAGTTAGTTTGATTCTTCGTTCTGTGGTCATTTGTTGTTCTTTGAAGATAAGAGCGTAAGAATCCGCTTCGCGTGATCGCCGATGTACCAATACCACATCGCGTAGTCCGTTTTCTTTTTCTTATGCACAATGTTTTTCACATATAGTAACGAGGACTTTTAAATATCAAACTTAAACATGTATACGACATAAATAATTTTTTGGTAATTTTTTGCAGAAGGGAAATAGTTTTAATTTAACATTATTCGACTTGTGGGTTCGCGGAGCCGCCCCACCCTTAGGAGTCCTAGGGTTAAGATTATCTTGAAATGCTGAAGGAACTCTGCGTGCAAGACGTTTTTCTGTTTCGTTGAAATAAATAGCCAACGTTTAATTTACTTTCCGAAAAAATTGTGCAAATTGCGTTAATCAAGGATCGAATCTAACACGAGGATAGTGATCGAATTTCTGACTGTTCGTAGCAATGATTTCTTACACAAACGATCTACAGAAGTTAATTCTCGGATGGATGGCCTGCATTTTCAACGTTTCATCCCTTCAGAAAAAGCGATTCGAGCTTCTTGTCTTGAACGTCACGCTCACAATTTGTCTTTTACTGTCCTTCAAAATTGAGGGTACCGTTTTTGCGCAAGTGAATGCAACGAAGCGGGAACCTCTTTCAGCGTATTCCGATTTTCTTCGTTCCTCGTGAAGCTTCTGCAAACTATTCAAATAGTCAGGCACAATAGGAAGAACTCCAGTAGTTTATTATGAAATAATGGAGTGATACAAGCTCCAAAGTATTAGGTTGACTACTATATTCGTCACTTTCCGAAATTCCTTCAACTCTATTATCACGGAGTCAAAAAATTACTTAAACTATAACGAAGGAACACTCAAAATTCAAATTTAAATAACTTTATGTAGGCAGTAGCCGTTTAATGTGTCGCGTTTAGGGATATGGAATTGGTAGTGGGTTGGATAGCTTAGCGGTATAGCCAGCTGTACTGCCCAGGTACTTACAAGCATTCTACTTCTACGGCCAGTGTCACTGCCCACATTTTATTATTTGTAGATAAAAGTGTTTATATGCGTTCTTTTACCAATGTCATCGGGTGTTTATACTTTTCTATGTTTATTCTCCTCTTATCCTAATTCGTAGTATATCAACTTTAAACTTTGAAAAATTAAAAATTTGAAGTTTCAAATAAGAAAGTCATATAATATAACAAATTGTCAAGATTTTTTCGTGGTCATTTTGTGTAACACAGAAATCTGAGAAAAAACTCCTTGGAGTTAACTACCAACGTATAGCCTAATTTCTTGGAGTGCAGAGGGTTAAAAAAAGAATCGAATGGACTAATAAACTGAAGAATATTGATTCTGCCATTGAAATCATTATACACAGGTAACAGGAATTCTACAGATCCTCAAAATCGAAGTGAGATGATGAACGCTAGTGTGCCTATAGTCTAGTTTTAACCCGCGTCAAAGTGTTCATCTTGCGATACAAGCAATGTTGGCCGCCACTAAATAGCAAGAATAAGGGGCCGTACACAGGCCGGGGCAGCACTTTCATGAGGGCCTCGTTAAAAGCTCGGGAAATGCACTAAACCGTGCCTCAGTCGTAGCGTGACGGCTGCTTGAAGGTGCCGCTTAAAGAGCTTCGAAAAAAGCCGGAAAAAAACGTGGAGCACGAGGTAGCCGTGTGCACACCTTAATGGTTGCTCCGAAGAATCGACGCATCGAGGGGGCGAGGATAGAAAAGGGGAAAAACATCTATGCAGGACAAAAGGCGCTCGAGGATCAACCAGAGAGAATTTTTAGGTAGAAGAGGCTACTGGATCGCGATTTCGTTTGTTCTTTGATTTAATTGCAATTTAATTTGATTAACTTGTCGGTGATAATTTTGATCAGGGTGACTGGCACAGGAAAAAGTTGCAGCTCCTGGTCAGCCACATTATAATATCCTGTTTATTTTATTAATTGGGGAAGATGAGTTACCTCATAATGTGAAGATTCCTCAGCCGGAAGCAGGGCAGCCGTTACTGTTCTCACAGTATTTTTTGGTGAATATTTAAACCTGGTAATTGAAGAAGATGATTTAACATGTTGTTCGAAAACGTCTTTGTAATGAACAACACAATTTTTCTGGTTTCTATTCATTCTTACTTGCATACAATAGGTGCTTCTAAGAAAGAATGACCCTGTTAACAGATTAAATGTCTAATTAGGGAGGAAAATAATATTTAACCACTTCATCATGTAGTTGTTACTTTATATTAGTATGAAAATGTTAATAATATTCGAAATTTCATAAGATTTAGTAGTTATTCGGTTGAATTAGGTTTGAGGTGGCTGTTTTCGATTGAAGTGTCGAGAATGTCTGTCAGCTCAGTGTTTAAAATTTCAGAAAAACATGTACATGATAATTTACACTATTTTAATGATATGATAAAAAAAATGGAATATTCCTAAGTCTTCGTAACAAGAAAATTCTAACGAGCATGTTAATGAGATTGGTGACATCGTTTTTTCATTTTTTCCACATGAAGAGATGGTTCGTAATGAATAGAAAAACTGTGCCTATATAGCGAGCGAGCGGGCGAGAGTCGTAACTAAAAAATTCTACATTTTCGAATTCGAGTGAAAGTGTAGAAGTCCTTAATGCATCTCTTGTAGAAAGTCAGCTACATCGAGATAAATGATGCTTGACATTTATAATTTATTGCAGCAGACTGTCAGATTTATTCCAATCCAAAACAATTTTGAAATTAATACGTGCAACAAAAGATACCGCGAAACATTATAGAATTTTAGGATTTTTTTTTTAATAGCGCCTCAAAACCTGTTTGACTTCGTGCTCTTTGTACTCTTTCCTTACGTGTCATTTTTTTTCTTGCATTTATTAGTTGGATTCTAATTATGTCTGAACTATAATTTTTTATACGTGGAATACTTAAAAAAATAAAGAATTTTTGTGTACGTTGCTTCACTCTTATCATTATTTTACTTCTGTAGAAGGGGTTAAAATAGAATGTTTTACTCTCTCCTTTCACTTGGACAACAGTCGATTTCAGTTACTTTCTTCCCTCGTACAGCTGCCTACAAATGTACAACGTTGTGAGTAACAATAATTATGTCTTCCAAACTCTAAACCTGAACGTCATCAGCATCGCCGTCTAGAAATTGAGTTTTTTACAGTCCACAAACTTTTCTGTTTATCAGCAATAGTTTTTACAGTAAATTAAAGATTTACTACGTTCCGCACTTAAGGTGATCAGCCGCTTCGCTCTATTTATCGAACAGCTCTCGAGAAACGTTGTTTTCGCGCTGTTTCCCTCTGAAGCATAACTAGGCGACGCATTAGAAGGAAAAATCTTTTAAGTCGTCCGTAGCTACGGCTCGCTACGTCCAGGTTTTAAACGAGCGAACCCGATTTGCGATTGCTTGAAATTAACCTTATCGGGCAGGGAATGGCGATTATCGGCGAGAATGGAGGGTGACGCTAAGCTTGAAACCCCTTTCGCTTCGCAAATGACTAGGTTCGAGGTGAAGTGAAAAGTAATCAGCTTTTCCAGATCGGTGGCGAGTCTCGGCGCCGAATCGCTCGAATTACGGCTTCCAGACAGAAATGGAGCGTACCGAGAGAACGGCCTCTTCTTTTTCGATCAACCATTTCTCGAAATCTCCGTAGCGTCTCCAGATTCACCGGCTTTACCTCGCTGATAATGAAACGCGTATCTGATTGGATTGCTTGCACTCAGCCATAAGGCAACATCGGTTGGTTAAAGGACGGAAAGTTCCGTTTAATGAACAAAAGTAGTAGTCGTGACCAAAGAATATTTCATCAAGAAACAGAAAATTCTTTGAAATAAAGTAAGAAACGGTGTGCATGATAACGAGAAGACAGTGACGATGAAATTTTAATCCGATCTGCCAAGTTCTGGTCTGTGAACTCATGCGGTACCTATCGAGAGAGAGGTTCATGGTGAATCCAAGCCGACGAATGCGCTCCACTATCGTTGACTGTGCCCCGTCGAGTTCTTCTGCGAACTTTTCCGTTATTATGCAGGAATTTTCCTTCAATTTGACCCGAACAACGTTATCATCTACACCAGCTGGTGCCCGCTGCGTAGCCAATCTTTTAAAATGATACTTTTATTATTTAATCTTGAATGTAACAGTTATTACTGACGACCGTCCTCCACTTATCTGCCAATTGTTTATCCCCTTCGCATAATATTAAAATATTCTTTCAGTACATTCGTTCATAAAAAGTCTTGTAACGATTTAAAGAGATGGTGATTAGACGGTACAAGGTCAGGATTATATGGGGATGACTTCTATAGTACTTCTCATCCTAATGTACTCAACTTCTGCTGAATCCTTAATGTTACATGGAATCAGGCTTTGGCATGGTGGAATGTAACTATTTCCCTATACGCCAGGGCTAGACGTTCTATCAGCTGTGATTGTGTCGCCAAAGTGCAGTAACTCATAATGTATTGCTCGTTTAGTATTTCACCAAATACAAAGCATACTCTTCTGCTGATGAAAGGTTACTTTGTTTCATATTATTGTATGACACTGATTAGTATAAAAAAGCAACGTTAACTATTTTCAGCAAACTTAAGTGAAAAATATTATTCCATAAACAGATTAACTAAATATTACCGAACTATACCAATTTTTATTTGACGCTTTCTTTATAATTTTCTAATAAAGCATTCAAGGCCATATGTTCCTATAATACGTTTATTTTATTTCTACGTATAAAACATGATGGCATAATTTGAACGAAAAAGTCTGTAACATTCTCTATTATTTTACTGCAATTTCTTTAATGCTACGTCTGTTTTCAGTGTATAAATAAATTTTATCAAAGCCTATTCCAGTACATTCCAGCTTAAAATTATATTAACAATTTCTGAATCTAGACATGGTACGTACCCTGTACCCATTTTTGTAATACCCACCTGAACTAGACGTAATCTTAACTCAACCCTGGCATCTACCTACCCCGAAGCTACGTAGCATCGTAATACTGTTTCAAGCTTCATACATTTCTCTTCGAGTTTCATCTTAACGAGTGCACTAGAATTCGCGTGTTCAGTTTCAAGAAAGCATAGCTTCAGAGATCGTTGAAACCTTTGCAACACGCTGTGCGACTAATTAGTCGGGGGAACGGTATCTTTGAATGGGTAAACAGGTGGTATCGCGAGCTGGGTTCACGATTAACCGGAAATCGTGATTTATTGGACGCACAGGGGCGAAGGAGTGCTTTAAATTGAATCGTACACGAAGCGACTTCAGACGGATCGAGTTGTTTTCCCTCCGCGAAAGCCCTCGTGAACGCTTTCGTGATTCATGGGATTTTTCGGCCGCCGCGTAACGATTTATGCGCTCCGCTCGTGTAAAGTCGCAAAAAGATCGTGAGTACGCAATATCATTGATTTATTCGCTGCGTTGGAAAATACAACTGCGAGACCTCCGACGCGTATATACCATGGAACTTGTAACTTATTGTTAAGGGCCGTTTGATACGTGGAAAGTTTGCAATATAATGTTGTAAGTGTTATACTACCTCCAAGACAAATTAACATATGGAAGTCGGTTTGAAAATGACCGACGTTGAACTATTTTGACTAGTTGTTTATTGGAGCTTGATACAGGACTGACTAATTGATGTCTGAGTATCTACGTAAAATGTGAGCGAAACTGTGATTGAGAATATGTGTGAATTATGTGTACGAAAGTGTACATGCATGAGTATACTGTACGTGAGTTTGAAGATGCAAGTAAAGATACAAATAACCTATGCATGAGTAAGAATATACGTGAGTGTGAGTGTCTTCTAAGATCTATGTATCGATATATACAGGGTTACTCACGAGAAACAGAGCGTTCGAATATTTTTGTTATTATTGGCAATGGGAAAAAATACCTGAGGAAAACGTTGCAATGTTCGAAGGGGCACATATAGTCGTATAGAGGCATTCATCTTCATAATCACCATAAAGGTTACGTCAGTCATTAATGTTTTTTTAAATAGCACCCTAAATTTTTACGGCTGTATTGCTGTTCTTTATTTAAAGTTGGATCCAACGACCTGTGTTACTATGTCCTTCATGTGACTCAGACTGGAAATATTTGCAGTGAGACATTGGAAAGTTGCACCCGGATACTACAGAATACAGGATGAGTCAATAACAACAGGACACTGTAACGTTTTTCTCAGGAATTTTTTCTTATTGCCAATAATAACAAAAATAGTTAAGTGTTCTGTTTCTCGTGACTAACCCTATATATGTTCTGTTGTGGTAGCTGGAATTTGTACAAACAATTCGTTTATTTGTGATTGGCTGGCGAGATGTGCCAATACTTGAAGAGAATGTAGTACATGGTGCTGCAAGGAAGAAGACATCGCGACGCTGTGCCTGCGGTGCCTCCTGAGCGAACCTTTTTGAGCTGCAAGAGGGTGTCTTTTGTTCCTCGTACGACTGTCCAAGCTTTTGTTGGAAGTAATATTCTCGAATATTGGCGACATGCTCGTCAGATGTGCAGAAAGTCGCTTGCAACTGAATTTGAGGTTTATAAACTTTATGGCAGCGTTTGACATCGCTAATGTGAGCGTCAACACTTATGATAAAACGACTATTATCACGTGCCGTACACCGCAATTCGTTATATAAAATTAATCACATAAGCCTGGATCAAGGTGGAAATGAGTGACGGAGACTCAACGTGATTTCAATGAACTGATTATAACTTCAAACTTAACAAGTTTGCGTGTGTACAAGTTCGTATGACATGGTGTAGTTTGTGTGGTTTATTCGAATTCTGTCTGTGTTCTACCTACTTATTAATTTGATTTTCTTGTGATTGGTTGTTTATTGAGTGGAAGTGGTGGCTGCCGGTGTTTTTGATTGATCGGTGTGAGGTTGTAGATGTGTCTGGTTCGGGTCACAAATTCGAGAGTGGGAATTTCTTGCTAAAAATTCCGCGGTTCTGTCTTCGGATTCGAACGTTGAAGAAGTACCTTTGTGACGAATAGGTTTTCCTTTCAGCTGAGCCTGGCGCATATGGCGTCCTGGTGAGAAAAAAAATCGTAGTGCCCCATTTAAAAAAAGTGCAATTGCATTTTGCAAGTGCACTGATGCACTTGTGAAGAAGATCATACTGTGGGATTATAGAGCTTGTTAAACAGTGCAAACTTCTCGTCTACCATGTTTTTCTAACTTCATTTGAAACAGAGCTATAGCCTGACCCAGTTGCAAGAATCATCCTGTATAACACCTAATATAAAGTTTTCTGCGTTCGATCATTGGGATCGAACAACTATATTTATAGATGTCCGTGTAATATGTCGCGAATCAAATTTCGTTTGATGAATTCTTCGTTTTGCGCCAGACTTCTCGGGAAACCATTTTCGTTACTATCATTCGATGGCTGGCGTCGAATGGCTTGGGAGATTTCGTGTGACCGTGCGGTTTCTGTGAATTTCGCGACGAGAACAGCGGCGAGATACCGATAAACTTTACGATCAACTAATAAACTTTATGAAGCTTCGTAAAGATATCTCGCGATGCGCTTCGTTCGTTATACTGTGCAATTTTTACTCTATCGACGGCGGAAAAATGATTCGTGTTTTTACTGACTTGAACGGTCCAATTTTTATTCTTGGGTACGCTCGCCGGGCGAAGTGCTGCCGTATAAACTTGCTTGTGTTAATATTCTTTTTGTAATCGCTTATTCACTGACATACGTTCGAGATAAGAAGTCAAACTGTGGAGGATGACTTACTACAGTCATGTAGAAGTGACGATTACAATGCACATCGATGCTTTTACAAGATCCTGACAGGTTTCCAAAGAAAACCATTTTTCCATCAAATATTTTTTTTGTCGGGAATTTAAATTCTGTAGAATTAAAAATTCACTTATGACTTGCTTGGAAGAGACAAATATTTTCAGTAAAATTTGTATGGTTTTAAAAAGGATAGCTTGCTCGTTCTGCAGATAAAAGGGCGCAATATCCGAAAAAATTGTTTTCTACATTTTCAAATTATGTTTGCATGTACAATCATCACCTGTTCAATTGTACCACCGTCCTGGCTCACCTTGTATAAATCTAAGCGTAAATTTCAGGTACCTCTGTTTACTCACCTGTCTCTTCATACTGAATTGGGGGTACCAAAATTTTCCAAACGAATGTACCGTTGTTCAAAACTCACAGAAATCATGAACATTTCAGACGGAAGGCTCGAAATCTTCCTGTTCGATTGATCAAAGGCTGCGACCACTTCGTCGTGATGAGTGGCCCGTTTAATTAGTTTTTCTTGCCGGCTGCGGGTTTATCCATCCGGTACGTACAGTTTATTGCGGCCACTAATTAAGGCAGGACGCGACACGAAGGGAAAGGACGGATTTCTGTGGGACTGGTGGATCGATGGATCGAGCGTTTTCCTTTTGGCTGCATTCCACCGCAAAAAGCGTCTGCAACTTTTTTCAGAGTAACCCTTTAACGAGTTAGCGGCCACGCCACCGGAATTATTAGTGGCACTCGACTTAATGCCGCTCATGAAATCGTGGCCTCAACCCTCGTTAGTTTTGCCGCACTTAATTGCCGGATGGCGATCCTTGGGTTATTTTCGCGAATTTCCAACCTGATACACAGAAATTGCGCATTTCATTACTCGTTGCATTTCTGTTCCAGCTTTCGATTCGCTTTAATTTCGTAGCTGCGCTTTTTTTACGTTCATCGTGGATTCTTGCAGAATTTTAAAGTTGAAAGAACTGATATGAAAAGAATGTAAAACTTTAGCAGCATACAATTCTCGTAAAGGAGAACTGAAAATATTTATGGCTGGCCAAGTGATATTGTCCTTCCAAGCCAGTGAACAGTTTCACTGGCGTATCACTACATTTCTGTCATTGCATTTCTTGAAACTATCTAGAGTTATCATATTATCACGTTACTTGTGGGCGAGGTAGATCTACCCCCTTCATTGCCAGATTGCCTAACTGGTCTGCTCGTCCTACCTGAACGGGTAGACCCATCCCCTGTTTAATAATGTTTAAAATCAATAAACATCTATGAATATTTACCATGTATGGCTTAAAAACATATCAAAATAAAACCAAAAAAAATCTGCCGTTTAGGGAAGAAAATGTGTTTTGAAGTTCCGAAGTGATCGTGTTAAGAGGAACGTGAAAAATGATAAATGTTGTTACAGAGTATCTTTACTAAAGTCAACAAAAACCAATATTTCCTTAAAAATGACAAATTGCAACTATTAACACATTAATAAATATTCAATCATCTAAACAAAAGTAAGGGTGATCTTCATATCTCTGCTGCACCTCCACTATTAACACCACATTATATTCCCCTTGAATTTATTCAAATTTAATTCGAAATATTATTCGATATCTCTAACAGTTCCCGGAATAATCACGTGGATCTGTTCGAACATGACACCCTGTATTTCCTCGAAGAAGAGGAAAAACATTTACGTGCTTGTCAACGGCATGGTGCACCGGTGGAGAACGGCGTAGAAGCGGAGGTAAACGTTCCCGGAGGCAAAACGACACAGAGTTTGATGAACGAATCAATTACGGATAGCACGCACCGTATGAACACCACCGAACACGAGTACAGTCTAGATTGTATTCCACGGGGGAAATTTGCCAGCGAGTTTGCTGTATTCACCGCCGGTGCATCGTACGCAACGCACAGGTGGTGCAATTCAGGAAAACGTCCAGAGTAAATTACCGCGGCATAGTTTTCACCGATAAATCACGACCGGTGCATTACGAGCAGCCAGTGGATTTAGTCTTAACCAATTATTTACGGAGAGTATCTTTTGTTCGAATGAGAAACGAATCTTACTTCCGGACGAATTGAAAGGTTCTTCGTTTATTGTTCAGCGTCCATTCGTCGAGAGCTATTGCTCGGTTAACACGTTGACTAACACGGTGGAAACTCCCATAGCTGGTCAGACACACTATAACATGTCAATAAAATGCCAAAACTCTCATTAATACGTTCGTGACCATGGTCGATTCGAGGAAAACGTCCACCACAGACCACGCTTTATTTTTATCAATTATCTCTGTCACGCATGTGTGACGTCGAGCTCTCAAAACAGAATCGACGCGTCACGCATATGTGACGCTGTTAGCAAACGTGTTAAACCGGCTATACACGTTCCGGTAGACTTCAGGTCCACACAGACCAACGCGAATATTCGTTGCGGCAGCGAATATTTCGCGGCGACAGATTCGCAGCCGCAACAACATACGTGGCAGTTTATGCGTTTAGTCACACCAACTCGAAAACCTTCCGCCAAGACTGCGAATTTGTAGCGATTCTTTTGCGGCGGTGTGAACAAGCGCATAAGCTAAATAATCTCTCCTGGAAACCTCAGACAGTGTTAACCGTAAAACATCAAATAGGAAAAAAGTTTCACGCCTGAAATTTCATATGCATCGTCGATGTGTTAGGCGAAACCTTGTCGTGAGGCACGATCGAATCATCCTACCGATATATTTTTCCTGGGGGAACGAATTTCTCTTGGAATATCGCCTGGATGTAGAATTCTGTTCGTCGATGAATTCGTTCGGCCGCCATACTTCTATTATCATCGATCGACCGCGTTCAACCGGTTTAATATAGATGTCTGGAGATCCCGAGGACGAACTTCGTATCATGCATTTAAATGTCGCTTGTCCTAGTCCGAAAGTTCCTTCCTCGATCCCTGTGGACAGATAAACAGAAAGAGAAGCGCTAGGATTGAGAGTCAAACGAAAGATGGCGAGAGAATGATGACGCAATGCATGTTAACAACAAAGAAAATAACATGTTAAAGAAGAATAAGGAGAAACAAATGTACAATGATTATAATTTCTATTAATCGTGTAGGGATACGTAAACTTGGATGTTCGAGTTTATATGCCCATTTGTGTAACGATTTCTACTCTACAAACTATGAAGAACTGATAACTGGATCTACTTCAGCATGTACTTGTTCTTTTCTACAGAGTTACAGTAATTAATATCAATTAATGTGTATAGTATGTCAGCACATTATTCTCCAATGTTTTGACGTGAAAACTGCTATGTCCATTTTTAACACATCTAGAGTAAGCTGTCGAATGTCAATCTTACCCGATTTGCTGCTTGTGACGCGATCTTTCATTTATCATATTGTGTTATCTTGTGCTCGTCTTTGTTTTCATCCATAAGTTCGTGCTTTTATTTCTGAAGTAGTAACAAGAAAAGTTGAACAATACATGAGAAATTACCTTGAGGAGCCAATTTTGGTACCTTGTAATGCACCAACACCGAGTGACTAATTATACTCTCTAGAGAGTAAGACGTTTCTTAAGATTCGTCGATTTAGAACAAATAGTTTACATCCCTACAATTAGTACAATTTAGTCATTCTTCCCTTGTGAAGACTCTTCAGCGTTTTTGAAACACATATGCCCAGTAACTGCACTTCTGTCTTAGAGTTTAAATGTTCTCAATTTAGTTATCAGTTCTATTTATAGTTCAAATTCTAATTACACTTTTTCAAGTTAATGTCCTTGGTTTAGTTTTCAAGATATTCTAAACTACTGCATCGGTCTGTCCTTAATTCTATCGCGTTAAATAAATCTATTCTCAGCATGTGATGATCTCGATTAACTTGCATGATACATAGATTGTAAATTCTTCAGGTACATAGTCATTCCCACCTCTAATCTTTTATAGCCTCTACGGTCTCCCTAAATGTTAGTTCTACGGTTACTATACTGATGCTGTCTGTACCTACTGTTGGATCATGAGACCACACACAGACGTAACACCTGTTCTCAAAGCAGCCACTTGAAGCAGTTTCAGATAGTCCTTGAATCTGTATCCCCTAAAGGAGGCTACAGTTGCATCTTACTGTACGCGTGAATACCTATTTCACTTAATTAAACCTATTTCCATGCACTAGACGGAGACACTGCTGTAGATAAGGCAACAGTGAGTCAATTATAGACTACCGGATTGAAAATTAGAACCGACTGACTCCGTAAATCATTGATAGCCGAAAAACGGGAAAAAGAGGAAAGTGGTTGAGCGGCGACGATATGAAAACAGGGAGAAAGGCAGAAAGAAAGAAAGCAGCTGCTCTAGAGAAAAATCTGCAAGGGCAGAAAGGATGAACATGATAGAGTATGGATGCGGACGTTTGCCCGAGTACTCGCTTGGTAAAAACCAATAATGTAAAAGTCAATATTCTAGCGAATTTCGGCCCCAGTGATTTATAGCTGCGCGCCGCTCGAATCTTTGCGAGACTTAACCTAAAAACCATCTACGAAATCGCGAACGTTACTCTAATGCTGCGAGCAGTTGCGAATGAAAAACGAACGGGCGCATTAAAACTGTTTTAACCTAAAAAGGCGGAACAAATTAATTCATGCTTTTTTACTGACTCCATTTTGAAGTAATATTTTACATCTGCTAATAATGCACACTTGGTATCCCTAATGCGTGCAAATAATTTTTAGTACGGATGTAAAAGTTGGTCTAAGATGCTCAGAACACAGATACCCTTATTTTTATTAATTTATATACAGGCCGCTTTACCTAACTTGCGTGCCTAAAATATTTTTGTTGCTTTAGTAAAATTGTATTGATCTACACTATCCTGTTATAGATAAGAAGTGTTTTTAGGAAGAAGCATTTTGTTGCAAAGGGACAAATAGTTATGATGAAGAAACCAACATCGATCACTCTAAAATATTTTGAATTTGATTTGTAAGAGAACTTTAAGATTTACAAAAACATTCATCACCGTGAAGTCATTCATAAAACCTTTAGTATAAGTATCAAAACTAATGACTTCAAAATCTTTCCGAAGATCTTAAATATTTATAATAGTATTGACGACCTTAAGATCTTCCTTAAAATTGTCAACATTCAGAAAATCATTGATGACTTTAAAATGTTCCGTGAAACCTTCGAGATTTAGAAAAACATGAATGACCTTTAAATAACCCTTGAACGTGTCAAAATCTGTACGTGCTCAGGGAAGATTTCAAAGTCATCAGTACTTCCCAGAAATCTATGAAAAAAGTGACCATGAATGAAAACTGTGCAAACACCTGTTTGTTCTATCAAAGCCATCAAAGATATTTGAAATGTCCAAGTTAGGTAAAACAACCTCCACAAACTGTAATCAGGATAAGTAAAATGACTGACGCTTTATGCTGTTCAAACGGAAGAACAATTATTTATACGATCGTATGAACCGCGTCAATATCATGGAAAGCCTCTCATAAATTATACGATCTCTTAAAGTCGCTAGCGTCAGAATTGTATGGAGTCTGGCGCTTTTCACGTGAACGTGACAGTCCTAAAATTTATCAAACACATCCTGCGTAGTCACACGAAAAGGGCGAGGTATATGAATTTCCTGGCGAGCTTTCGCCGGCACGCAAAGTGGATCGTTAAAGCTAAAGCCACCCCGTTCCCGTTAATACTGCTGTAAGATACTGGTCGCATAAAAAGCTGCCGAGTTGCGGCACGTTTACGGCCTTCTTCCGTTTCAAACTTTACGCGCCTCGTTCCACCGGACACTACCCTGTGTTCATAAAATCATGCACTGAAAAGCTTCGACCGTTCGACCTTCTAACGTTTCCTCTGCAATACTCTGTCGTTCGATCGCGGTCAGTTTTAACCCTTCGTTCAGAACCACATTTATTTTTCTATTGCAATTATCCATCTTCCTTTTCATTTCCTTCTTACCTCTGTGCGAACTGTCTTATCACTTTGGCTGCCATGTCATCCACATATGGGTGACACTTACATTCAGTTGTTATTTATCTGACTATGAATAGTATTAGTCAAAATATCTGAAGAGGTGTAACAGGACCAATAAAAAAGTATAAAGAATTACTAATATCACTGATTAAAAATACCATAATTTGAGATTGCTCTCGTGTGGTATCAAAGTCTAGAAAGATGTTTCGTTTTCAGCCTATATATATATATATATATATAGTGTGGCAATCAACGTGTTAAGGGCTATGGAGATTTTCCTGTAAATGTAAAAGAATGGTTCTATTGGATGTATGGAATTATCTTAAGCGTTTGCGTAAAATTGTTGCCGAATGGAAGTTAGGGAGTGTTTGAGTATGTTTCGTTGATTGTGTTCGATAGTAGAAGGACCAAGTGTGACAATTGATGCAATTTTTTCTTTATTATGTGTAGGCTTTGAAACCCTTTAGACCTTACCTTTTATGATTGTTAATACATTGATGAAGTTTAGATTAGTAGTTAGATCTATGTATCTATATGTATAAGTTGTAGTAAGGTGGGTTTGGTAAGATGGTCCGATTGGTATATTAACGAGCACACAATTAATTATAACATATATATTTAGGTATAGAAATGAAAAATAGAAGTAATATAAAATATCGTAAAGAAAGAACTGGAATTAAGAGAACTAAAGCAAAATGACTTTCGGCGTCTTCGCACGACCGATTAATAACAGGCTTCTTAACTACTGCCTAATTGCTAAGCCAACGCACCCGCTTCTTCCCGAATCGGCAATATTCGGTTTGTATCGTTTGTTTTCGCATCTTGTCACGCGACGCACACACACACACACTGTTATCCTAACGGTTGACTACAAAGTAAATGTCCACAGAATGAGTCACAAGAAATAGAACACGTAAATATCTTTGTTAGATCGAAGACGGGTGACAATATCAGAGAGGAAAGTTGTACTGTTCAAGGGGGTAAATATGGTGATATAAACAGATGTTTAGATTGACGTTACCTAGACGATCTTCAAGGTAACTTAAAGGTCATCGATGGTTCTTTAAATGGCACCACATATTCTTAATTTCATAGCCTGATCTTGAGATGATCGTGGACTCAGAGATTTATGATCAATCAGTGACTACTTTAAAGTGTGCAATTATGTTATTTGAATGAAATTAAATGTTCAAAATGGTGACGTTCAGTAGTAGTACAAGTATTTAAACGTTCTATAAGACTTTGTAGTACCCTTTCAATCGTTTTCGGTGAAACGGACGCACAAGACCTAATTATTCTTTCCTCCATGTTCTCTGGGGTGGTTGGCTGTTCGCGGTAAACATCATCTTTCAGTTTTCCCCGCAGAAAGAAATCGAGTGGAATAAGGTCGGGTGAACGAGCTGGCCATGGTATCTATTCTGTACGTCCAATCCAACGATTTTGAAATTTATCGTTTAAAAATTCTCTTTAAAAATCAAAACTATCGAAGCCTCTTAAAAATAGCCTACAGGCGACCGCATCGTAAATGTCAATCCGATTCTACCTGTAATATTACAAAAATTTACAAAACATATTTAATACAGTTACAAGAGAGTAATAAAATAAAAGTCATGCACTGGCCTTCCCAGTCTCCCGATTTGAACTCAACTGAGAAAATCTGGTATGAACTAGATCGAAAAGTACGATACTTCAGTACAAAATCAAAATCTGCCTTTTGTAGCCACTTGCAAGTAAAATGGTAAAAAAATACAATATTATAAAAATGCGAAACTCACAAGTAGAATGCCAAAGTTGGTGAAAACCGTATTGAATGAGCGACGGATCTGCATTAGTGTAATGATTTGATCTTTAATTAATTTCCATGTAGAGATTTGTGATATAGTATTGAATATAGATTTTCTTTCTGGTATATAGTATGAAACAGAGCAATGGCTGTTAAAATTCTGCAATGACTTCATAACCATATTCATGATTTATTTCAAATTTGATAAGTGTCTTAATACTTATGAACGAGGGTGTACGTATCATGATTATAATAATAACTGTTCATTAAGCTTAACGGTATAGATTTAACAGTTTTACAATAGTCTGATTATAGATGATCCAAGAGCATTCATAGCTCCGCTCGCCATTTCCGCTTAACACTAACATGTATTAAAATACCGGAAAAAATACATACAACACAAGAAAACAGTAACAATTGCATAACATCCGTAGTCTGCCCATAAAATAACGAAAGGGAAAAGAAATCAGTCGAAAGTTTGAAACTCTTGTAGCTGCTGCTTTCAGGGCGATCCATTTTCATGCTCTGAGACCTCGATCGGTTGTTTCAAACGAGCGCTGCTTCCGTCCAATAAATCGGGTTCTCTGTAGATACGTTGCTTCCTGCGTTCTACATGCAATGATTAATGCACGCGGAGGTTTACCAATAAACACACGGGCCGTATTTAACGCGGTATTCATCGAATCGCATTGTCTGACCGTACGAAGCGGCAGAGATATTACCGCAAATTTCGAGTTGCGTTAACGTTATCTCCCGCCCCCGAAGACTCAATGATCGTTGCTTTAATCAAAAATTATCCTAAAGGGGCACGAACGTTACATCGAATACCGTTTTGTCATCATTTGATGATGTAAGTTAAATAATCCAAGCACATAAGAATGAAATAACTTAAAAGCGGATATGTACGATAAATTGTCACCAAATATGGATTATTGACGACACTGGACATTTTACTTTCACAACAGTCCGGTTGCAAAATCACAGACTGTTTCGTGTCCCGTTTATTGATCTATTTTTTTCTGTTAATAATATGTGTAAAGAAAATTTTAAGTATTACAAATTCAAATCGAAAATACTTAAGTTTGTATATTAATGTATGTATTCAAAACAAATAACGAACGAATTTAGAATAAAGTACTTTTAACAATTGTATCTTATTGCTTTCACGCCTG
This sequence comes from Macropis europaea, assembly GCA_916610135.2. Classification (NCBI taxonomy): domain Eukaryota; kingdom Metazoa; phylum Arthropoda; class Insecta; order Hymenoptera; family Melittidae; genus Macropis; species Macropis europaea. Next base: position 34,677,801 of record OU744343.1, read on the forward strand.
CATATACTTCTGTGCCATTTTTAATGTAAAGATAAAAAAATTGACCATCAATGGAAATTAGGTAAGACTCTGTTTAATCTGTATAATAGAATCTTGAAGAAATTGAAAAGAATGATAACATTATAGCACTTAATTACAAAACATAATAACTGAATATCACAAAATCACACACGTTTTCTTTATTTACTCATTCTGATATAATTCCATTGCATTTATAAAAATCAGTATTGAAAACGTTAATAACCTACTAACAATAAGATTTTAAATTGCCTATTTTGCTTTAAAATTTATTTTATGTCCTACTTCATTTCTGGGGATCAGGTCCAGTCACTTAAACCTAATGGTGTTTTAAAATTGTTATATCATCCGCACTCTGTAAATACTGAAACACGTACTACTACATCATCCGAAATAATTCAGAGACGTATCTTCTAGAAAAGAATTTTAAAATTTAAAAATTATTTCAATCAAATTTCACTCTCACAATACCAGTAATTATGTATTTCTTTATTGCACGTAGCACTTTGAAGACCCCACCATACCCATCTACTGCTGTATAATTTCCTTTCATATAACGAAGCACACCTTAAAAGGAACAACAGTATAATTAATAGAATTTTCCAGCCGGGTAGATCCTTAGAAACGCAAAACACCTTTCTGTCCCGTGAATGAACAAGATGTCGTTTCGGGTGGCAATTTCCGGCCCCTTCTATCATCCTATAAAACGAAACTCTTCGTTCGAACTGTTTTTATCACGATTTCCCGAGGATTCGAACGAGAGACGAGCGTCTGTCGCGCACCGTTCGCCGCTGTTTTCCGCGATATTTTCCGCGATATTTTCCGTGTTCTTCCCGCGGAAAGAATAAATTTCACTTCGTTTTTTCCCCCTGGGCGCCTCTCCCTCGTTTTCTCGTTCAAGTGTGAATCGCGTTTCACGATTCATCGGTTTATACACACGAAACAAACGGCTGGCGTACAATTTTGCGGGAATAAGAAGATTATGTCGCGCACTTTCATCCACGGAACGGGTGTTATTTAATTCCGGTCAATGGATTCTGCGCCGCTGAAACGAATCACGATTTTCAAAATTCGATTAACGATTCCACCCCCTCCCTTCATTCGCCTATCTTTGTTCCTCTTTCGGGGTGATACGTGTGAGAACAGCGCGGCCGGGCCCGTGCGTCGAATTAGCACGTTGATCAGGTGGCACGATACGGAAAGTTTTGTCGCGGGCTTCTCCCTTTGGGAATTGAAACTTCAAATATTGCCGGAGATTATTCGAGCAATCGTATAATCGGCGCGCTTCGTGCACTTGAAATGCTATTTTAATGCTGTATGAAGTTTGCTAAACTAATGTTAACATATTAAATACGTGAACACTCAAATTTAAATTGACACGTGGACTGCCATTGTGGTCACAGGTGGACCGAAGCCTCAAATTCTATTTAATTATATAACTCTTGAGTTTTACTATATTCTGAGCAAATTTAACATTGCAACACAAATGTAGGTACGCACTTGCAATTCTGAATACTTCAACACTTTTTTCCTTCACGATTTACATAGAATAGAGAAATTTATATAGTATCTGACTAGCGATGGCTGTCGTCACTGTGGCAGTCAACGTGTCAATTAAATAATTATTGTTTGTCGCAAAATTCTCAGCAAACTTCATACAGAAATAATAATGTAGAAACAGAAGAACTCGACTGAGTACTCAAATTTTTTTTCTGAGTGCCAATAGAACAGTTTCGTCCATATCATAAGCTCTGTTTAAAAATTTATTATATCCTTGAGGATTATTTCGCTTAGGCTGTATGTCTTCAAAATACATGATGATTTCCAGTCATTCTAGAATTACCCTGCAGGATCACTAATGATGACTGTTCTATACAAATCAAAAACACTCTCTTCAGTTACATTTCAAATTTTTTAATTAAACAACCTTAACTTTAAATGAATATTTTGTTAAAAAATCAGGTGCTCCAAAATTGTGTGGGAAAACAATAATAGAACTATCAATATTTAAGATCATCTCAACTTACAATTTTCATATATTTATTATAAGGTTTTCACGATGTTACCTTTCTTATCCAGTGATCCAGATCGTACGTTTATGAATAAAACCCATTGCCAAGATTTCGAGTTTCATTCTTTAATCTTTGTAGGTAAATAAAAAAATTGAGGAGCTATATTCAGAGTGAGTAGCCGTGCAAACGAAAATAAGGAACATGAAACTGGAAGAAACTGAAAATAAGCGAGATGAAAGGTACATGCCTTTTAAGCAGCATAGCTACTTTAATACAAAGTGACATAAAATGTACAACATATTAAAAAATAGGAAATAAAGTATAAGAAGAAGCAAAAAAACGAATTTTAGGTAAAAGAGAAAAATGAAGAAGATGCTTTTAGCTCCCTTGGAAATTTTGACTTAATCTTTAAACCGTTTAAAATCCCTTTAATTATTAAACTATTATATAATACGTACAGTGTATTAACATTTAATCTTTATGTTGTATAATTGTAATAAAAACTATACATCGTATAGAACTTCAAAGAACAGAAGTTTCATATATGCGAGCTTTCCTCTTAGAAATTCGATTCTCTTCAGCAGACGGACCTCCCTTTTCTTGTGGCCAATAAAGAAAAGTCTCGTAACTATTGGAAAATAGATTTTTAAAAGTTGCGAAGATTTCTTAGTCGAAAGAAAATTCATTTTATTGTGGAAGTCGACAAAGGCATGTAAAATACATAATGAACCATATATAAAAATGAATAGTTTGACTAAATAATTTATAATTTGCACATATTTGAGTAAATTAAATCGTAACAGAATCTGAAGGCTCACACTGGAAATATATGTCAGAGAATATTGATCAGTGTTGTATACTGTATTCTCTTTGTATTCTACATAAAGCATTCGTTTGTTATACATACTCATTCAGTTCTTTCTAGACCCATTTCTTATTTCTTTAACACGTTCCCTGACACAGTGGAAAATCCCGCAACTAGGCAGACACGTGAATATGGCTATTTATTAATACACGTGGTTGATTCTACAAATATTTATTTATTTGATATTACACTTTCTATTTCTATTACGAAAACGGTACACGTGACAGGGAACGTGTTAATAAATGGTTGAAATGGCACATTATAATGTGCATTTAATTGTTGAATTAGTTTTTTAATTCATAAGGTTCCAAAAACAATAGAAAAATCATACATTTTAACTCCTTTTGGAAAATATCACAGGGTTGAATCTTTATACAATATATGGAAAATAAAAATACACCAAAATGTGCTGGAATTTCATTCTTTCTATAGATAAGCCGAAAGGTCGCTGAAATTGTATTCAACATAGAACAAAATTTTTAATTACTCTAGCAAACACATATTAACACATTGTACGCCGGCTAGATTTCAGCTGTTTATAGCATGAGTGTCAGTCAGGGATGAATATTTAAAAGAAAATGCAGTAAAAACTTTTTACATTTTCACAAAATAGTATATAGTTTATATTCTAAGAAAATATACTATATTTTTACTGAATGTTCGACATCTGCGCGTTAAAAAAAACTGAACATGCATACATATAGTAATAGCGGAATCCCGCAATATCGTGGGACCGGCGTACAATGTGTTAACTAAATCCAACAATACTGCAACACGTTAACTTCTTCAGGGACGGATTGAAAATTATATTTACGCAAGATGAAATTAAACCTATTAAATAAAAAAGAATAAGAAAAATTCGTAAATATCTGAGAAAAATAATCTGAAGAAAAGTTGAAATAGTTAAATTAAGAATAAAAAAATGCTAAACGTAAACACACCAAACATTGTCTGTGAAGAGGATATCAATAAACGACTCTCATCCAGTTAACTGAAGCTACTAACTAACGAAGTTACGAAAAACCTAACATTTTTCATGCTCCGTACGTGAACACGTTCGGTAGATCGATACAACCGGATTGACCATGTAAACGAGTCGGTTAGGGGAACGAGGTTACGTTAATTTCGTTGTGTTCGCAGTCGAATGAACGGACAGAGACGATCGCGTTGTCAACGAAATCCCGACGCGTACAGCGAAAAATACGATAAAATTCTGCACGATTTTCGCTCGAATGGTGCCAGAGGGGGAGGGACGGAGAAAGAGAATGACGCGGCAAAGTGGCCGGTAAAAATTTGTTAAAAGCTGGATAATTAATTGCTCGCTCGGAATGCCGCTGATTAATTCCCACGGTGAAATATTTTTTAGCCGCGATACGTCGAGAGCGGAGGAAACAAAGCGTTTTCGTCGTTGTGAAACCGGATGATTTTTCCGGGATTTTCAAAAAAAAAGCACGCACGGAGATTCGCAGAATATTCGACGCTTCGCGGGTCGAAAAAGCGAGTTAACAGATACCGGAGGTCGAGTGGAGCGATTATTATCGTCGGTGAGGCAGAGCTATGTCGCGCGAAGTGCTATTACAATATAATTAACGTCGCTATAAATTATATTTACTGCCACTCTTACGTATGCGTGACCCATAATTCGACTGCACTCGCGACACTCCGACCCAGCAAGTTTTATAACCGTTTTAATATACGAGTATTAATAAAAGGATGGCCGTGATGCACTGCTCGCGATCCGTTCCAGACAACTTATTCACTTCGTTCCTTTCCACCTAAAGTGGGACAATTTTGAAACTTAAATTTACGAGACTGTGTGTTAGAATTATTAACACGTTGAGCGCTACGTGCACCAGCGGTGACCCACGTACTAATTTTAATTTCGTCAAATAACTGATTACCGCAACGAAATTTTGAGTTACATCTATGTTACAATGATAGTAGAAAATAAGAAGTATACAGTGGAACCACAATTATCCGAACACCAGTCATCCAGAGTCCTCTCCCAGGTTAATTACACATTAAAATTATCACCAATGATGCTGTGTACTTAATTTTATTCCACCGTGTACTTCTACGTTATAAACCAAAATTATCATTTTTATGCGAAATATAGCTGTAATTCGATCATCTTATTACCAATTACAATTCGGATAATCGAGGTTCTACTGTATTATCAAATAAATAAATATGTATATATTGAATGATACATGTTAATAAAAAGGTATTTTCGCGTGTCTGACTAGTTGCGGGGTTTTCCACTGTGGCGCTCAATGTGTTAACGTTATTATGGGGAAATGTAAAGCAGCAACTGGAGCTTAACAAATGTCTACACTTTAAGAAACCGTTATACAGATTCTCTGTTCTCATGTGCCTACCACTTTTGGTTAAATTCCGGGGCTATTTTTCTTTAAAATGATTAATCAGTAATTTGTTTTCTAATGCAGTTGCATAAATGTATTTGATTAAAATTAAATTGTATCAAGGATAATTAAGAGTGTACGCTAATTTTGAGAAAATAACAAGTTCTTGAATAGATTTCAATTAAGTCTCATATGTATTTCATTTTCAAACCGTTACCGATCTGAGCATGAAGCTCTGAAGCTTTGTAAGATTGCATATTATATCAGAATAGATTACAGTATAGAGGGCAGATTAAAATTCATAGTGTAACCTACTCTATTGTTTCACCTTATTTGTAGACACAAAATTACCTCCTTCTCGACTATACTAAAAATTGCAACCCGTTCTACACATTTTATGCATTTTTAAAATATTCTTCTACGAACCTGTGAAAATAATGATAAAATTAGTATGAAAATTATAATAAAAAGAGAAACACGATTTTCTTCTTTCAGCATGTATTAGGTTATCCCATAAATAATGTGAAATCCTTTTCATATTTTTGAAAGATGAAATACAAACACATAATCAAAACCATTAGTCTTCTACATACAGGCTGTTTCCAGTCTGGTGGTACAGCCGGAAAGGGGATGAATCTACATGAAAAAATACATTGAAAATATATACTCACTTTTTTCATTACTGTATTATATCGTACATAATCGCCTACTTCTCGATTGCACCGTCATGATGGTTAGAAGACATCCTGTATACAAATGCTCAAGGGTGACTGTACAAGATCCACCTATCACTCGTTTTAATACCAAAGCGTAGTGCATCCGACTGTCATTGTTAAAATAACCGCGACTGATAATCAACTGTGACACGAAAACAGATAAAGTGTTTTTATGTAAAGTATGCTCCTATATTGAACTAAGACTGTAACTTACAGATGCCTATGTGTTGAGGCCAGTAAGCTTTTTGTACTACTGTATAATCCTTTGCTTCGTTTTGCTACGCATAATAATTATTTTTGACGTGCCGAGATCTTGCAGTAAACAAATTTAAAAAAAAATACCTAACAAAAGTATAATACAACAATTTTCAACATGTTCAAACTGTCGTCGGTGATAAATATCGGATCGGTGGAATTCAAAAAAAAGGAACAATTTAGAATGAACGTGAACATCGAGCAGATCGACGCAATCGTCCCCAATGCGACGCTTCGTGACGCTTGATCGGCGACGCTCAAGTGTCGTCGAGAAGCAGTTAAACCATGGACGCTTCACCTGTTGATACTTTTTTTTATACTCCATGCTCTGACAATGTTCACCCACCCTGAAGAGTATGAAATCCTGCGACATTGCTAGCGTCGCGACAAAGGAAATTACCAAAAATGTTTAGAAACTCATCCTCGATTAGACGATAATCAATGTGGTGGCTCACAGCGATAAATGATCAAAATTATATTTTTCTGTGGCAAAGTAACAGTTATATTATACTACTTACTAAATGCTTGGGCCTGTCGTTAATTAAAATGGCCCTGGGTGAAGAATGACCTTGACACCTTGTTTGATTCTTCCCTCAACTCCATCGACCTACACAGGTAGGTAAAAAAGGATTAAAAACTTTAAAGGTTGATTGTACTCGCCAAATGGGGGAACAAAGTCATAATAAACATGAGCCGAAAAATTAATATTTTTAAAGTTATAAACAATATTTCATTTTGTTTACAGCGTGAATTTGTGAACGAATTCCTGCAGATGCTTTATTAACACGTTGACTGCCGTGGGGGTCACCGGTGACCGACGCATTGAATTTTATTTAATTAAGTAATTACTAATTTTGATTATATTCAGAAATTAATTGCGAGGGCTAGATGTGGTGGCATAGAAGAAACGAACAGATATTGGATGAAGGAATAACAGAGAAAGTGTATGTTATATAGGGAAGGATTAGGAAGTATAAAGCATTGGGTAGAAAAATGTAGAGGAATTGGGGATAAAAGCATAAGGTTGGAAGAAATAGTGGAGGGAGTAGATGTGGAATTTAGAGAGGAAGACGCAGTGGGTAAGCCAGACGGAGGGGAGTGAATACAGTACCAGAGTACAAATGAATACTAAAGAAAGAGGTGTATGTAAAAAAATAAGGTGCAAATATGTATGAGCGATATAGACTAGAGAATGTAGTATGGATGGATGAGAGTAGAAAGCTATTGTAAGCCAATACCATTTTGTAACAGGGCGGTAGAAATTAATAATAACATAATTTTGAATAAAATTAACATTGCAATAAGAGTAGAAGGTGAAGATTGTACAATTGAATAGTTGCATATTTTCTTTCTTCGTGATTTGTATCTGAAATGGGATATTATAGTATGTCTGACTAGGTATGGAAGTTTTCACTGTGGCAGTCATCGTGTCAAAAGTTTCCCAAAAATATTGAATACAAATAGTACATTGCGGAGATATTTATCTAGATTATTTATAAAGCTACAATTTATTATTTAAAACCATCAAAGGCCCAGAGAGCGAATTGAAACGAAACAAAACCTTTGTAAAATCCATTCTCTACGAGCTATTCAAATTTTCATTACAAATACGTAGAATAAAGGGTCTATCGAGTAAACTGAAACAGCAATAATTTTGTTTAAGCAACGTCGTTCACGAAATCAACCTGGCTTTATGGTAAACAATAACACGGCCCATTCTGTAATGCCAACGTTTGCTCCCGCGACTTATGAGCATTCAGAAAGCGTTTACTACACCTCGCCGGGTGTATACATTTCACGAGAGAGTGGAAACTCGGATAGAAATGGGCGGTATTAATTGTTAGTTACCTTCGAACGAGTTCAAGTTAGCGTGGTACGAAATGCGGACGCTAATTAGAAAATCGAAACAACTTTAATTGGATAATTAATACACGTGTTCATACTTTTTACGTGAAATTTACGTTCAAATAAAGTAGTTTCTTTTCTTGAATATAGCTGAACAAATAATTATCTTTTCTGATATATTTGAAGGACTTAAAAGATATTTTTATATTTGTAGCGTGTTCGAATTTCGCCGAATTCTCGTTTTTACAACCAAACGCAACGAAAATCGATTATGGGACGTTCAAAGTAATAATCGTACTACCGTGCGTTATTGCAATCTTTTCAGGCTGCGGTTCCCGCGGGCAAATGGGAACGGAAACGCGAAACATCCAATAAATGAAAGGAATAAAACGTAATACGAACTTGCGACAAAATCCACATTATGAATAATAATTAATTTGCTTTTGCTAGCGTGTAAACGAGAACATCGCGGTACTAAAATACACATTGATAATACTTTATTTCGAGCAACAGATAAACACAAATGCTGCGTTATCAGCACTTCCATTTATACAATTCTCCTGCAATCGAAAACTTCGTCGAATCTGCTGGTAATCGCGTACACGGATAACCTATTTCAACCCCTATCCCTTCGATTATCGACGATAACAAATTGTTTTTCGCTGCCAAATGGGAATGAAGCTCTCCTGTCGATCTCGATCGACGAAAGGTTATTATTTAACGATACCGACACGTTTCGATCGTAAAACATTGACGGGCTCCTGGATCTGTTCCGGTCCAGCGATGATAATCCCCGATTGACCGTGCTGCTTAATTAAGCATGCCATTCGTGTAACGCGAGTTCACGGGGATACCTCAGGCTGACTCGGTTTATTTATGCCAACAGATCGCGAATCGATAACGATTCCGATGTTCCGCTTTGTCCAGTGTGATGGCCACTGGAGCTGCGACCTTCTCCCACTCTAGGTCCATTCCCCTCACATAAGCTGTGATTTAAGACGACGATGGGCTGAGGGACAACGAGGAGCGAACTGGAGGGACCTGAAATGAGGGGGGTGGACCTAGAGCGGGGGAAGGCCGCAGCTCCGATAGCCATCACTGACTTCGTCGTTAAACAATTTCATTCTCGAGAATTGAAACAAATGTCGCTGATCACTCTGTTACGTCTTTCGTTCGACAATACACAATGCATGTCTGGGCGTTATCGAAATAAATTTTTACTTTATTTGTTATTTGTTCTGTTACTTTATCCTAGTTAATATTATTTGAGTAATAATTAGGCTGCGGATGTTTATGCAGATATACAATTTTAAATGTTAATATTTTTTGTTTCAATGTAGTTGAAGGAATAGAACTTCGAGAAAATTGTATTTTATGATTTGATTATTACAAAATGTATTCTTTCTTTTACTCACTTTGTAACATGTACATCCTGCACATATCTGAATCTGCTAAATTGCATGAAGATCCGCAGTCTAGTAATAATGTATTGAAGAAATGAATTGTTTTAATATTTGTTATTCTATTTGAAATTTAGAGGTTTGTTATTTGATTTTACCAGGAAAACAAACATGTCATTCTTACAAAAAATTTGTACAGTCAATGTGTCGGTTGTCAAGGCAATAAAACGATTTATGAACATAGTGCGTCAAGCACGGAGTAGACTTGGATATTTGAATTGTTAATCAATCTGTAGCAATCGAATTGACTTCCTATCGAGGACTATACATTTGATAGTTGATTTACTATCATTTTAACAAGGAAATATAATGATATATATAATATATTAATATATTATATAGTATAATATAAACTATATAAATGTTGTTTGAATAGTTGCAACCATATTTTAATACTAAAGCGGACATCACTGCAAGCGGATAATTTCCAAAAGTTGACATTGAAATCTCTTCGTTCTCTCAATTTTAAAATGTATAACCTTATACACGAGCCGCGGATTAATCATTCAAATGGCTTTTAATTAATTAATATCAGAAAGTTGCGTTTCAAGGTTTCTACCATCATTCGCAAAAATCCTAATCTTTCAGTCATTTAAACTATAGCTAATTATTAGTAGGAAAAAATTGGTTAATTCACAAGAGAATTTGTCTTATAAATTACCAAGCTAAGTTTTACATTACAGAAGAATTGTTCAAAGAAAGAAAATGGAAGGAATTGTTCAACCGTTCGACTGATCAAACTTTTTCACCGCAAATGAATTCTCGTTAGGAACGTCGACCGTAACTCATGGGAAATGATTGCTTCGAACGATTTCGTTTTCACGGAAATCGTCTGGAATCAAGGGACTGTAATAGGCGGAGAATATTACTTAATTAACGCGGAGACTTAATTAAGTATTCATACAGATCACGGCTGACGGAGCAGTGCATCGTGTTACCACGCTCTCGCGATCCTATACAATATCTCTCTAACGCGAATGCGGTTCCATTATCAGTATTCGTCGAACTGATAAGCTGTAAGCAGTTTCCGGTTCGTCGCTTTCGAGTCCACCGAGCGTGATATCGATTGCGTTTTACCAATCGTTCGCAAGAGATTTCAGTTCCCTTTGCCTTCTCCCTTACTGTCCGACACTTGGCACTTTGTACTATTTCGGAAATATTATATTACTTTTCTGAACTACTTGCTCTTCTTTTCAGTTGCATTTTATTTATGTCCACAATATTTATCACTATCAAGTGTATATTTTGTGCTTTCGAGCTTTACATGTTTCCGAAGACGGAGCTTGCCCCTTCAAATGACATTGATCCTGAACTTTTGTTATGTAACATGCTGATACCAGTGAGCTTATAAGCTTAAAGTAACCACCAACGTGAGCAAGAACTACTGCTGTTTCTAAAATTATGAATTCATGTTTTAATGTTATTTCAAGGGTCGTTCACGATAAAACCGGAATTTAATTTTTAGAGACATAAAGAAACAAAATTATGACCAATAAAGAAGATTTACTTTTCAACGTAATCTCTACTTTCATCATAACATTTTTGACATCGACGTACCAATGTGTTATTACCGGCAGAATAGAAGGATTTTCCCGGGCGCCTAAATCAGTGTAACACACGTTTTAAGCTCATCTGACTGAAAGCACCTGCCCTCCAAATGCTCCTTCAAGGGATTAAAAAGCTTGAAAAAATCTGAAGTTGCTAAATCGGAACTGAAGGGGAGGTGTGGAAGGACTTCCCAACCGACTGTTTGCAGTTTTTCCCTGGTTTTCTGGGAGCTGTGTGGCTCTGCATTATCCTGAAGGAAAAGCACGTGTGTTCCAAATCGGTGGATTGAACGTGGAAGTAACAGACCATGGCCAGCTAGATCATTTGGTGTAACCCCTTTCGATTTTTTCGCCTGGGGGTATATCAAATCACACGTCTAGGGAGCACTGATTGGGGCTCCGGTTAATTAATGTGAACGTATACGAAATGCTGCAGATAACATAACTCTATAAATGTTACAGGATGTGTTTCGAAATGCCGTTGAATGATTTGAGGTATGCAGAGATACTGATGGTCGTCATGCCGAACCATACTAACGATAATTCAACAATTACTACTAATCTTCCATTCTACAAATAAATTATTTCTCATTTCAATGTGCTTCATTAAAATAGTACCTGACCTTTGGTCCATCCTGTATTTAGAAATATTTGCAAAAGAATATGCTGCAGGGGTGTTTTAACCGAACTCTACAGCCGACGAATCGGCGTGAGTTATGGCAGAGATTTTATAAGCGATCGAACAAAGGAAAGTAACCGAGAGAAGGGCAAAGGAGAAAACTTCGAAAGAGAGACGAGTTGCATGTCCTGGTCTAGTTTGTCTGCACGCGTACTATCGGTTAACCATTCGTCTTGTACGCTGCAGACCACTGTAGCATTGCACTATACCATCCCCCGCCTCGCAGAAGCTTTCTGTTTGTTCCCCACGGAGAAGACCAACATTCCTACGGCTCTTTCACGCCATAGCTCCGATGGACAAAGTAAACCCTCGTGCGACTCCACTGAGAAATTCGATTCTTAAGAGGTGTCTTTGCATACGTGTTCCCTTTCTGTCGAGGAACTTTGCACAGAAATTTCGCAAGACACTATTCCCCATCTTGCTCCCACGTTACATTATTACGGATTCGTCACCAAGGATGTTTTCATAATTTTTATGTATCAAGACTAATTTTGTGCCTAGGTAAAAAAAATGGGCCAATATCCAAAATTATTTTTTTTAATATTAGGTGGATTTTTGTAACTAAATTGTAGGTGGTTTTAAGTAATGAAGACATAACAACTGCTTTTAGTATTTTGATTTCTTTTCCATGTGTCTATATATTGTCGATTTAATTCTACGATCTTTCTCATCTTTTCCTCAATTTATTAATACGCCTTGAGAAAAATTCCTGAACTTAGAGTCTATAAAGCCATCAACAGCGTTTATCTTGCTCTTCATTCGTAAATGTTCGACCATTTAAAAAGTTTTGCAATGACCAAAATAAATGAAAAAATGTTGGGTTGATATCAGAAGAATATGGGGGCTGTGGTAGCACCTCCCATCCACACTCTCTAATTGCTTGTTAGGTAATCATTGCAGTATAAAGCCTAGCGTTATCATGACAACACAATACTTCTTTTTTATTCGCTATATTGGGTCGTTTAATTTAGAATAGGATATCTGTAATTATTATATAAAAGTATTGTAAGTTTCTGTGTATCGTAATAAATTTAATAAAATAAAGCTATTAGTAGGTAATGCAGAAACCGACAGAACTCTTGCATTCGCCTAATATATACATATTATGAGTTTAATGTCGCATTAACTGCACATGGTTATTACCGATAGCTGTTGGGGACTGGTTAAAATTTAAATTTAGATGTTGTTATGATACAGTCCGATATCGTTTACAAATTGCAAGGTCCGAAGTAATTTTTGGTGATGGTTAAGGTTATCCTTTAAGCAGTGACGTAACGGATGTCTTGCTCGATGGTTTGAGAATTTAGGGCAATGTGTTTATACCCAAAATTATTGCATTTGAGTTTTATGCAATATTCACATAAAAATCACGAACGTTATCATAGAAAAAATGGTCACTGTTCTTCAAGTGAAGTTACATACATTCTCAAGACATTTTCCAAAAAATTACACATTGGACACTGGCCTTTTCTCTGTTAAGGTACAGAATTATTCTTTTCGATATGAACTCTTTATCATAGAGGGACATTTACTCAATCTGATAAATTATTTTAATTGTGAGGATCGAAACAATTACACGCAGACCTACGTTGCCGTAGTGAGGGTACATTATTGTGTTCCGATAATTTATAACTAGATTGCGGATATTTATGCAATCGTACCGATTTTTTTTAAGTTCGAAGGCAATAGACAGGATTTTCAAAATTTGTATTCCTTCAAACACATTAAAACAAATAGTACTGCAATCTATAAATGTGTATTTATAGTTGTAAGAGTCTATATCCTTCATGGGAATAGTTACTAAACTCCAAGCTTTTGAAAAATGAATGTATAATATGTAAATGTTCCTGGAGGGTATCTACTACACTCACAAATTGAAAATATGTTAACTTGACAATATTTCGTGTATAATCAAGCTGAAGTAGGACTGAGATTACAAACAACATTAATTTAGCGGAATAATTATTTGTTCTTTTAGTTTTTCAAACTTCTAGCAAAATGTAATTATACGTAAAACACATTTCTGAAAAATAAGAGAAGCTCAGAAACAGCAAGTTAATAAACTTAAAATAAACTTCCAAGGATCTGCAACACGTTAGCCTTAATCAATTTCTTTGAATAAAAACTTCCTTCACGCTCATTCCATCGTCTCACGGGCGTTTATTTAAAAAGAAATTCTTTAAGTCATATCGGATGATTACCCACGGCTACACTTTTTTTTTTTAATCGTTATCGTAAATTATCGACGGTGTACAGACGGGGCTCGCCTATCGGCGCCGATCGGAGGAAATGAAAGGTTCACGCTCGCAGGCTACTCTCGTCTCTCCCGACTTCTCCATCGATATTTAATGAATTTTCTCCGGGCAAACAGCGACGGGGAATTGAAAAATTACCGAGCCGTCGGGAAAACGAGAGAAGCAGATACGGGATCCGCTGGAAATTCATCGAACCGTTCGTGCTCTCTCGTTACCCGGCAAATCTCTTATCCGATACAATGTTTTCTTCCGATTTCCGGCGCGTTTCCGGCACGTCCGTGAAAATCGGACGACCCTGAGAGGCTTCTTCAAGTACACAATATCGTAGAGCCGGGGCTTGTAACCTGAACCACTTAATAATTTCTACTGATTCAGATAATCAGAGATTTTCGCTGTGTAATTGGAGAATTCAGATTGTTTGAAGGGTGTCTGCTACCCCCTACCACTAGGTGGCTAGTCACCCGCACTTCCGCTTTGCCATCTTTTCCTCCTCCTCCTTTTTATTGTAGTGGCCATGCGACAAATACGTGCTATGTGTATTTTGATATTGTATCAGGATATAAGAGTGAGTCACAGTCCACCCCGAATAACTTCTAAAGTATATATTCTACGAAAAAGTGCTTTATATAGAAATTGCAATAAATAACGTGTTTATTCACGAGATATCAATGTGGCCTTGAATTTTTTAAATGGAATGCGTACCTCTTTGTGTAAAGATTTAAAAGAGCAGTGAATTTTTTACAAGAAAGTATTAAGCTTTATTTGTCCTAAACCTAATAATTAGCGAGATATTTGCAAAAACGATGTTCATGGCATCACTATTTATTGTTAGCTACAGTATGTGCTTAAAGTGATGCCCGTTGACTTCGATACACCTGTGTTATGTGTTAACTAATTATAACGGCAGAATCTGTCGTGTTAGTGTTTTTAATTTATTTTCCTACTTACTATAATAATGTTCTCAACTCCTACCACTTCAAAACTGAAATCTACCTCACTTTCAAAAGCTGAAACCTGTAAAAAAATATATTTCCACCAAATGAAATTCCCAGAGCGTCATATTTCCTTTCAAATTCTTTACTCCACCATCGACTACCGAGAAATTATATCGCATGGTAGCTTCTACTGCCACACCCTATATTGAAAAGATAGTTTTTTTTATTCGAACTAGAGATCGGTAGGATGCCGTGCTAAGGCCACTCGAAATCGCGAAAGTTCTTCGCGGTGGGAGCCGACACGCGAAGTCAAATCGAGTGAAATTTCGCGTAATTAAAGTGGCCGGACGTGAAACAACCGGCACCGAGAAAGATATATCGTACACCGTGTATTTCACTTCCGCCCCGTAGATTCTCGTTCGGTATAACACGGCGTATCGTATCATCGCTTTAATTAGGCGCATATTTTTCCGTGGGCCACCGTAAAATATTCCGATTTCCCTCGTCTTATTGCGGGCGGCGAAGATGAAAGCGAAATAACGCTGTACATAAATAAGTGAAACTTAAACGACACCGGCAGGGAGCTTCTAATGTTTTTTAAGTGTCCTCGTATTTTTCACGAACTCTCAAGTCACGGTTCTTTCTTTATTGAACGTAATCTCGACGATGGTGTCCTGCGTATTCGTAATGTATTGTTAAAAAACTTCGAGGGAGAACGGTACCATATTTTGAGGCATAAATAATAACGTGAACAGGAATTTTGTGTGTATTCTTACATTTTATAACGTAGATTAAATGCGACAGCATCGAACAGATGGAATTAATTAACAATTGATATAATATGATTTCCTGTTTTCTGATTTCTCGATAGGATTATATAGTTTTGGTTGCATCTACAGCGTAGATTGAACGTGTGTGATATAGTAATTCCTGACACGTTGAATGCCGTAGAAGTCACCGATGATCGACATCTTAAATTTAATTTCATTAAATAATTATTGATTGTCACGAAATTTTGAGCAAACTTCATACTAAAACAATAATGTAGGAACAGAAGAACACGACTGAGTACTCACATCTGTTTTTTCTTTACAATTTATATAAAAACATAGTAAATTATCTCATGTCCGATTAGGTATGGCTGTTTTCACTGTGGCACTCAACGTGTTAAATGTTTGCGTATCTTGCGCCGGGAAGTAAATCCTACTGCGATCATCGAGTCTTCTTCCACCCATCTCGTTCTTATTTTCTTTTTAAACATATACAGTGGCGTGTAAAAATTTCCGAATAGTAAAGTTTGCAGCCTACCCTGGGAAAAGTATAATCGAAACGAATTTGAAACGAGATCAGATTGAAAACTAAGTCAGTGAGAAGACTTAGTCTCAATCTATGATCCCTCCTTTCATTTTTAAGAATATTCATAAATGTGAATTTATTATGAATTGTGTAAATCGTAATGAGGATGTTCAAGTGTCCGGAAACTTCTACACGCCACCGTATGTATAACTTCGTTTCCCATTTCATTCGTTGACTCGTTAAAATATTCCCTCACATTTTACCGTAATTTGTAGTTCTTTTATTATACAGTAGAATCTTTTGGATTCTATTAATTTATTATTTACTCGACTGGTTCATTTATTTATGGACAATAAACTACCTGTTGACAGCCGTACCGTTTTAGCGGATATTATAAAAGTGTTATTAAGCGATTTATAAATATTAGAACGAAGAGAATTTCTGTCGTCTTAATGCAGGTATTGTGGAAATTTTATTAAATTGGCGTTGATTTAATAAATATTGATCAGGACAAATGCGAGGGGGACCGCAATGCGTCAGTTATATCTGATGGCAGCGCACAAGCGTAGAAGAAAGGTTATGCGATAATTCCCGGATTATTATACTTTAAAATTCTATTATTATTGATTAAAGGGCGCTTAATTAACATCAACAAACAAATTGGATCGTTATTCTTATGTACAGTATTATAATATTGATATTTCCCGTTCCTTTATAAAGTATAGAAAATTATACTTATTAACTCTAAACCACCGGATATTCGATTATTCAAAATACTTGAATGTTAAATTTTTCATCACTCGTCCACAATACTTAAAGGAAGACGTTGCGGGAATATTATTATATTACCACGATTGCACTATATTTATTATGACAGATAATAGATTAATACATCTGCAACAAGTATAAAAAGCATGAAGTGTCCAAGCACACTGAACATCGTTCATTTACCGCTTTTACTATTATTATGTTATACGGGGTGAATCAGAACGATTAATACACGTTCAACGTTCTTTGCTCCTACATAACTTAAATTTAATTCATAGGCAATGCATTTATGCATTTAAAATGAGTCCCTATTTTTTGCCGATAACATGGCAAAGTTTTTCAAGATTCAAACAGAACAAGGGACCCACGGTTGTGAGTGATCTTATCTTTAATTGCGATTATTATTCCTGGACACTCTTTTCGAGACTTTCTATACGTCGAAATGAAGAGTTCGATTAAATTTAAATCGCACTTACGATGTTTTCGACGTTCAACGACCACTAAAGAAATCCTTCGAGCACTTTGCGCCACTGGCAGCGGCTATCGATCAATCCGCATTTCTATTCCGGCTTAACGCAGAGGAACGAAGAGCTGAATACGTGGGGCGAAAAGGCGCTGCACCGTGAATACCAAATAGCTTTTTGGTTACATTTCGTGGCCTGGTACACTGACCTTTTCTCTTTTCCTTCCGGGTAGCCTCGTTCCCTCGCCCACCAACGGTTTCGTTTCGCTGCAGACTTTGTTTAACGAGGACGTGATCTATGAACGCCTACTTCTGTCGTCGCACAACGCTGCCCTCAACGTTTCTTAGCTTCTACGTTCCTTAGACCTCGTGATATTTAATAAAACGTAGAGGGCGAATGTTCTTTTGAAACTTAAGGTATCACTAACAAAAAATGATAAACAAGTAAGAACGTTTCTTACTTAACGTTACTATATATATATATATGCATACAAATTAATATAAGTTAATAATAACTTCAATTTCCTGCTTGTTTAAAATTCAAGATCACATATATGTCGATAAGCAAATCAAACTTTTACCGAAGAGCTTGCCCTCTTTTGTTCCTCGCCGCTTCCTGTGCCCGAAATTCCGTCACGACCACGCTCTGAACACAGAAAAACGTGGAAGGTATGCAAGCTCACGAACGCGACCATAGAACGACACGAAAAATGTAACATTGAAAGCTGTAAGTATCGGACTGTACACGAAAGGGTAGCATGCAAGGAGCTTCGACGTCCCTAAAATGGCTATCGTCCTTCGTAAATCTTGCTCACTTTGTGTGGCCAAGCACAAACTCCTTATCGTTCTCGTCATCGTTTACGTTCTCAAGTTTTTATACAGGGTATCCTGCAGGGAAACCGACAAACCTTTTCTATTTATTCAGCAATTGTGTAAAAAAGTGTTCGTGCACATAATTAATGATTGGGAAGATTATTTTGATACCACGCGTAGCCCAATTCTTGAAAATTGACACGTTTGTTTAGCAAATCTACAATTAACTAAATTTGAAGATTCACGTACTTAAATTCCACCGACCAAGGTGTGAATTCTAAATTATTTTCTCTTAAGTCAATTAAACTCGAGGATTCGAGAACTGTATACTACTATAACTTATATTTATGCTTTCACATGCATTCTGTAATGTCTAATTCAGTAAAATTCAAGTTATTTAGTCGTGTTAGAGATGCCTGCTTATCGAGACATAAAATTTTAGCTATAACTCGTCGAAAAAGGATATTTCTAATTGAGGTTTATTCCTCGTGAATCCTAAGCTTAAATCTCTCGTTGTAGGGCAATGGATCTTACTGCTTGCGGAAAAGAAAGGCGCGAGAAGCCATCTGATGGTACAATTTGTAAATCGTCAGTTCTGATTATTAGCAGCATTACTCCGTTCGCTTGCAGTCTCATTACTTAATATTTCAAAATGTATTATCTTCAGGGGAAATCATATTTTTTTCTGTATTATACATGAATCGTAAATATACAATTCTTATAATAATTCGGCGAAGGCTGCGTTCGTACACTTGTAAATTCTCTGCAACAACTAAAATTTCGAACTTGAAAGTATCAAGTATTTTATAGTACTTTCGTCCAGTCCTGAAGACGACACTTTATAAAGTTACATAAAATTCAATGCATCCAAATTTTCGTTCATAACGTTCTTATAAACTATTTACCTAATACGTATATTTTAGAACCCTGCTTTCTTACTCCTGCTCGTGAAACGTACATGCAACTACTTTATCACGATGATCTATGATATTCTGTACACTTAACCTAATTTTCCCGTTTCCTTCGCTGCCCATTACGAAGAACTGTACTCGAGACCCATCGATGTACATAGTAAAGCTGGAAACGGAAAATTTAAACGAATCGTAGATGATTCTGGGCATCTCGCGTTCGCGCTTATCTTTCGCCTAGATATCTCACGCCCGATGCTTCTTTTAATTGGTCCCGCGGGATTAAAATCGGAATCGAGATTCGCCTTCTTAATTCTCCCTGGTAGTGGCTTGTTACGTATCTGGTGAATGATTTAATCAAAACCTTATCAGCCTGGAAAGCAGTCGGGATCGTTCTCGACGCGAGAAATCGTTTCTTCGACTAGGATTCGCAGGTTCAACGATACCGACGTTTATGGGTCGCGATCCGATTTTCAGATTTATCGCGTCGACTGTTCGTCCGCGAATACACGATACGTTCCCAGGGTTTCACGAATATATATTTCTCTGGTAATCCAACCCCTCCGCCTTTACGTTCGCCGTAATATCTCGTAACATTCGCAAACTGTACGCATCCCTTTTTCTCATTCCTCTCGCGACGTCTTCCGTTCCTCCTTCACGTATATGTATATGTGTACTCTTACACATGCGATACAACAAGGAGAAATCGCTTCCCCAACAAATATGCTCCATGTTCTGACAAACAACAATTTAACGTGTCCCAACAGGAGTGTCGAGAAATATTTGTTACTAGGAGAAGTTAAAAAATTCGCAAGAATACAGTATTATTTAGTGTTATCTGTGTATAATAATCTACTTTCTCATACAATTGAATCGGTGGGTAGAAGAACAGTACAAGTCCAAAAACCACATTTTGAGATATTTGAAAAGATAGTGTCAGTTTTCGTGTATCATCAACGCCATTGATTTTATAGTGCTGTTCCAATTTAAACACGGTTATGCTAACCTAGATGAATGTTCATACATGCCTAACTCTGGTTACACTTTGTTCATTAATTTTCAACAAGAAAAATGAAACAATTGGATTTGTACTGTTTTTCAACACAACCAACTTTTTAGTCAGGAAATTTAAAAAGAACACAGTAGTAAAAAAAACATTTATTAACTTGCTTTAAACATAACTGAAGTGGAAATTATTTCATGAAAAGTGATTGTTAGATTCTTGAAACAGTGCAAATCCATGACAGATACTGATTTTACACTCATTAAACTGAAGGGACTACGGAAACGCGAGTATAGGATACTTTTTCTGCACTGTTTTTGGTCCCAACATTAGTTCTATACATTTTACACTTAGTTTTGAGATTGTTTGAAAGTGTTTAATTTTGGACTTGTACTATTCTTCAACTCATCGATTCAGTTGCAGAGCTAATCAATCCAAAATTAGCCATTTTCAAACAATCTCAAAACTAAATGTAAAATCCAGACAACCACCTGTTGGGACCAAACACAGTGCAAAAGAAGTACTATGTAGCTGTATTTCAGATATTCGCTTCACTCGAATGAGCAAAAAAATTTCTGTCATGGATTTGTACTGTTTTAACAAATTTAAATTCATTCTATCAAGATGTGTGTCTGGGTGGTTGGGTTGACATAGGATTGAATCCATTTTCCACAGAACAATACAAGAACAATAGACCATTGGGTTATACGTATATGTTGTTGTTTTTTTATGAAGTCCACTATGCAGTCAAACACCTCCCTACTGTCAATGAAAAATACAGATTTTAAATCCGACTCGAATTGGCCCCTATAACGATTACTCTCTCAATCATTTTTTGTTTAAAGTGCAAAGTTAAGAGGGCAGTTAAAAAATATATGATTCAAGTCTCCAATGGGCTCACCATCACAATTCTATTAAGATATTTGTTCTTGGAAGGGTACTATTGACCAACAAGGCGACGACTAATTTTTTGAATATCATGCTGAATTTACTTTAATAATCACCTTTCATTAAATAATTTCTACTTTGATTATGTTTAAAAGAAGTCAATAAATGTTTTTTTACTACTGTGTTATTTTTTTAATTTCTCGACTAAAAGTGGCTTGAGTTGAAAAACAATACAAGTCTTGACTTGTGCTGTTCTTCAGTTCACCGATTCATTTATTTCAGTTTTATTTCGACGTTCATGTTCAAATTCAGTGCAATTATTTTATTAGTCGCTTCAACGTGATATGTCGACGGTAAGCTTCCAGGGACTTTGTTCTGGTATTGGTCGTATTAATTTTCGCGTTCGAACGTATCCACGAATGTCCTCGTAAAATATTCGCAATTCAGCCGTACACGTAAAGTGGTTTATATTGATTGTCGAATGGTTAATATTTCGCCAGATATTCGTCATAGATTCGGTTTATCCACAATAAATATCATATATGAACTCACCCACGTACGTACATGCACACGCGCACATATTGATTGAGTTTGCTATATGCGTGCGTTTACTGTCTAAAGTACTGCTATATATAGGGTATCTCTGAATTAGGTGACGCGGGACCACGATTGGTCGCAGCTCACTTTAATTGCGAGAAACACGGCACCACTCTGCGGCGACTCACGAACTGACGCCAGCATCCAAATCGCTTCGTTACAAAAGTAATAGAACGTTATATTAAGATCAGTGTAGACCTCCGTAAATTTTTGTGGCGTGAACTTTGTTGTCTCTCCTTGAAGAATTTATAATTTTCTAATGAATCTAAAAACTCACCAAATTATCAAGAATTTTCTGCTTATTTTTTGGGTAGGTATTAACACACTGCAAATTTAATTTAATGAAGTAATAATTGATTGTCTCAAAATTCTGAGCAAACTTCATACTGAAACAATAATACAGGAACAAAAGGACACGACTGACTACTCAAATCTTCTTCTTTACGATTTACATTAAAAAATAGTAAATTATATCGTGTCTGATTAGGTATGGCCATTTTCACTGTGGTGTTCAACGTGTTAATGAAGAAACACTTCAAAATTGTTTGAATGACTTTTTACAATTTTTAAGGAAATTTTTGGAGAGTATTATACCTGTATACTCTGAGCCCTTTTTCTGAAACATCTTACATAATCTCCATTGATAGCCCTTAATGCATTCCACTGTTGTACCTCCTGCCGATTCTCTTACACTCCAACACTGACAAAATTCCATTTTTAACAGAGAATCTTATTTATGTCGCACTTTTCTTGAAACGATCCTTCTTCCGGAAACTAGTTTAAGATTAATCGACAATTCCCAGACAGCCATGAGACACCGACACGTCCAATCGAAGGAACAAAAGAATGTATGTTCGAACGAGAAGAAAACTGTCGCAAAAGAGGCAAAAAGAAGGTAAAAACTATTTTGGTGAACAATTCGGGCGTAGCTGGATGGAGATTGCCAGGGTGAAATTGCACGGGAAAAGGGTACGATCCCATGGGATAAATAGACGCTACTCTTGCTGACCTTTTGGGACAGTTACGATGTTCCTAGATAAATCGACTGAAAATCGGTGGACGAAACACCGGACTATCTTCCAGGAAAATTCTCCGCTCCATCGTCGTAAGACCGGTCGAAAAGTCACCCATTATTCCATCATTGAAACTGGACTCTCCGTCTTCTTCTCCCGCGAAATCTTTTCGAAGAAAAATTGATACTACTCCTTCTTTCCTTGCCGGCTGAGTACGACGGGAAACCGTTTACGCTTCTAATAGAATTTTATACAAGGCAATTTCGAAATACAACGGTTCGTCATGGAAACGGGAGCGCCGGTATAATGAGACATTCTAATTGAACGAGCCAATGGCCGAGCTCCATACCGTAAAATAATTCAGCCGAACTTTATGTTGTACTCCATGCGAATTAAATGCATGATTGCGGCCGAGCAGCCCGTTTATTTTCACGATCGTTTTCGGTTCTTTCATGCGGGCAAAGATTAAACTCGCGGCGACAGATTGCAGCGGCATCAGCATGAAAATAATGGACCGTGTTTGATGGCGCTCTGGCCAATTTACACTCCCGCCACGGCGAAAAAACCTTTATAATCGCGCTCCCGGTTCGCGTTGCTAATTATTTGCTTTTACGTTTGCCCGTGTTCGATTAAGTCTTCGCGATGCCGAAGTTTCGATGCGATTGCCGCCAGCCGAATCCTGCGGCAACGATTCCTATAAACGTGCCCCCGTAAATTAAACATAACGATAACTGTTGCCAAGCATTCGAGTTCTGCATATCTGCTTACGCTAATTCCAAACGCGCCTTAAGCTGCTCAGCTGAACGAGAAAATGGTGCATTAGCACGTAAATCTAATGCACTCGAGTAAAAACAACTCTGTGAGTACGATTAATTCGGAAGCGTTGTGTGCACGCTGTTCCGCATAAATGGTGGACCGCATCCTTAAATTATATGTACTCGAGGAAATACAGAATATTATGAGAACCCTTCAACATACATAATAGCTATTCATTGACAGCACTGCAGTATACAATGTAGAATAATTTATTTGTTTCTGTCGCTTGGTAGATTGTTTCAATTATTCAGAAGCTTCATTAACACTTTGACTGCCATGTTACCCACATATGGGTGACACTTAAATTCAGTTGTTATTTATCTGACTAGGAATGGTATTAGTTAAAATATCTAAAAGAGTCTAACAGGACCAATAAAAAACTGTTAAGAATTACTAATATCATTGATTAAAAATGGCATAATTTGAGATTACTCTCATGGTGTATCAAAGTCTAAAAACATGTTAACGAGTAACTGTTTTGAGTAGTATATTTTCATCTGTGAGGCTTTATTTTTAACAAAATGAAACTTGACATGTGCCTAAGGTTGAGTACCTTCTGACTAACGCGTCTGACCATGATGTGTTGATTGTACTTGTACCCATAAACTGTCTCTAAATGTCACCACGGTCATTTTATCAATCGAAATGTATTTTTTTATGTAGGATATGGATAGTTCCTTAAGTGACCAGTATTCCCACCAGAGCACTGCAGTACTTTAACCTTTATATTAGCCTTTTGACGGCGGACTACTTGAAAACGAGGCGAACACTGTGTGCGGCTGAACTGCAATAGTACATAAAGGGCCGATGCACCAAACGCCCATGGGCGTCTGCAATACGCAGTGAACAGCTTTATCAACTTATTGCAGACGCGGGAGTAGCCAAAGCGTTAAAGTTGGCAGCAAACAATTAAAATTTTTTCAATTACATTTATATAAACCCTTAGCTATTGAACAAAAATTGAAAGAAATTTGAAATATCTAAAGAAAATATTGCATACTTATGTGACCATTAGTGATTAAATACTGTTTGCAATATTTATTTATGTATATTTTCGAACTCACTCGGAAGTTCAAAACCAGCTGGCTTAGACCAAGCGTTCTGCAAGTACTCAATAACTGAATAAAAAATTGGTGTGAACTGTAGTCAGTCCCTACAAAATGAATCATTGATATTAAAATTGACTAGTATTCATCAGTACATGTTGAACATGATCTCCTTCCCGTCCACAATGTCGATCGTTCAATTTTATACTCCAAAGCACATTTCACGGTTTTCTCAGGCAAAATCCGCAGTAACCCGGCCGAATTTCACGCGAGGATCCCCCATTTTACGACGGGGAGTATTTGTTCGAGCTCGAAATAATTTCTCCTTCATTCTCGCGCCGCGATCTCGCCTCGAGTCCAGCGGAAAATTAGATCAGAATCTTCTTATACCGGATTTGTTTACGCCGAATAATTGTCCAGTAATTTGATAACCGACGTTGGAATCCGCTTTGAAGCTCGCGGAAAAATTCTGCCGCGACAATTGGATCGCGATAACCTGAACCGTCTCGATTACAATTGAATAATACCCTGTTCAAAAGAAATTTTACACATCTTTTGTAAAGAACAATACCTTTTTCTGTTATTAAAAATATTGGTCGCTGTATTGACCCGGTTTGAGCCTCGTGGGTCGTTGTGCCCATGCATCAAATATAACTTAACATGTCTATAAATTAAATAATTATTGAGTCTTATACAATTCTGTAAAATATTAATATCCCAACATTGGTATGGAATATAAATTACATAAGTAAATACAATAAATTTGAAAATTATAGAACAATAAATTTTTGTGACAGAGTAGACATAGCCGTTTTCACTGTGGCGCCCAACGTATTAATGAAATAACTATTCAGGTGTCTAACATTTTGTATAACATTCGCATTGCACCGATATCGAAGATACAAATAATTGAATACTCGTATCAGACAAGGAATGTTATATTCTAGGCTAGTAGAAAATGTTGAAGAATTACAAATAAATGTTTGATGTGCAAGATAATCAAAAATACGCTGAATATTTTCAGTCACGTGAAACATTCATTGGTACAGAATATAAGTGCTTATCAATGGAGGTCTATTTATAAAATTATAGCAAGCTGCATTCATGCTGAAACTCAAAATCAATTTATTTGGAAAGTAAGAAATTTTTGGACCCCAATCCAATGGGACCGTTCCTTTAGAATTTAAGACGAAACTCAGAATTATTATTATGCTAGTTTAGAATTATTCTGTTAATTAAATAGTTATTCTATTGTATATAACTAATTATGGAAGTTTCTACTCTGACACAGAACCTGGTAATTACTGTATCGAAACTAAAACACATGTTCGCAAACACGTGTATGCAGTGACTGTTTAACTTGACAAGATAATAGAGACCAAGAGCGACATAGAATCTAGACTCAGTCAGCTCTATAATGGAACAAATCTGAGGATCTGAATATACTATACTATGGCGAGTAGGTTCAATAGGAAACGCTTAGTATGGAATTTGATCAGGTGTTGAACTTGATATCAACTGGTTGCGATGGATTAATCAACAACTGACCCGAATTGGGAGATGTCAAAGCGATCTAAGATTGTGTCTAATCCATTATCCGTTGAAAAGTGTAATTACATCATTAGAGCTACCTGTAAACACTGTAATACGTAAGCATACATGTAAATTTTACCCTTTAAGGATTAAAACATTTTTGGGGTGCTGCAACGAGAGTATGTCGATTAAAATTCAATCTCACGGAAGGACATGTTGATAGCGAAAAAGAAAATAGAACGAAATCACGGAAAATTTTCTGCAGAAATCGATGGTTCAATTTCCTGCGAAACTGAATTTTCGAAACGGTGTCGCTTAAAATGTCGAATCAGCGGCGAAATCTCCAATCGTTTGTACAATCGGGAAAAACGTCGACCGAACGAGTAAATTGAACAAGTCACTCCGTTACGAATTTCCCGAACGTCTACCGCGAAGATTTTTTTAATCGTGTTCGCCGGTCTTCACGAAATTTCGAGGACATGATAAATTTGAAAATATCGATACGATACACCTGTCAATAAAATGTAGCACCAAATAAAAGACTGGCAAAATAAATGTAACTTAAGCTTGGAAATCCCCAACGACATACTAATTTGTTCATTGTGCTGTTGTTCCCCCAATGTAAGTGCAGATTTTTACTAACAATTTATATATTTGTACGCAAAGATTTATGATTTGAATGACCATTATCTCTGTCACTAAGCAAATCCAATATTTGCAGTACCTCCACAGTTTCATCTGTTATTATACTCCGTTCTCTTCTGAACTGTGAGTTTACTCGAGAGATAATTGAATGTTTAAATAAGATTAAACAGGATTGTTAATGGAATTTTCTGCTATATTTCGTAAATAACTCTGACTCTTTTGCAATTTTGTTCGATGCATTGCATTTGTCTCTCTGTGTACGTTTAGGAGTACTTATTAACAGTACTTTTAGGAGTACTCATTTTCTTTCAATGAACAGACATTATGTATTGAATTTACGCACGCAAGTCAATATCTTCATAAACTTGACTTGCATCACTATGGCTTTCACACCCTCATATAGAAATCACGCCTTTTAACTCTCATAAGACCATGCTTAAAAACTTACATTAAAGACGGTGCTGGGTACGGAGTTACCCCACTTCTTTTAAGTGCATTTCTGTGCTAAAGAGTATGTATGTAAATTTATTTAAATAAATAGACTAAGATTTAAACTATTTAGTATTAAATAATTGCAACACTGGAAAGCAAATTTTATTCATTACACTTATTAGAAATAATTTTATTTTGCGAATGTTATGAAGTTATGTTAAAAAAATATGTTATGGGGTACCCCTGTAACCCGCATAGTCCTATGGGGGTTAATATCCAAATTCATCAAGAATTACGGAAAAATCGTCTAAAAACAGACTTGAGAAAGGAGTTAAAATGGGTTGGATAGAGGATCCTGGAAAATCAAGTCTACGGGAATTCGTTCGGCCAGTTTCGATGCTCGTAAAGCAGACACGAACCGCCTACGGGTTTCTGGACGTAAATCGTTTGCATAGGACAACAATATTGTCATGCAAAGGGCAACTGTAGGGGGCGTAGAGAGCTGGCACAAACAGCAGGGGTGTTGGAGATGTTTCTAGCGGTCCACGACACCGAAACCCTGTGGTGGGTCAACCGTGGGAGCTTATGTTCCTCGTGTATCATAAATTATATACCCTTGAGTATGCTCACGCAGTGACACGTGTACACGCGTGAAGGGGCACGATGGTCGAACAGAAAAGAAGGATGATAAGCTGGAGGACACATGAAGTGGATCGAATGAAAAAGGGAAAACGTGCCTTATGGAGTTTACCGGCGGACTTATCAGTAATATGATGAATGAGCGGAGCAAGCAAAAAGATTTTGAACAATGTAGAAGCATGTAAATTAGTGTCGAAACTTTTGAGGAGGAAGATATTTTAACGCCCTTTTCCTAAAATCGAAATATTTTCTGTCTTTTTAATAATTCATAGATTGTATTTATATTCTGTATTATAATTTAATTAACGCAAAAAGAATGTCTTACAAGGGGAATCACCCAATTGTCATACGTCAATTTTTATTCAATTTTTAAATAATGTAGAACTTGAAAAAATATTCGATACGTCATTTTGTCCAGCGGCAAACATCTACGTTGAAGGCGTGAAAATAGTCCTCAAAGTTGGGATTGAAAAAGTTATTTAATCGAATATCTAGAAAAGTATTAGGTGTAGACAGCAAATTGAAAAAGTAAATTATGTCTTTTAAATTGTGAACTTCACTGTGTGAGCAGATTTTCGACAAATTTATTTGTTCAAAAAATGTATTAAAAATTTGCTTATTTTTGCAAATTTTATTTTTGAGACCTTTAACAATTTTCACCAAAATTTGTATGCACAAACTACAGATTACCACAAGATATACGGATAAATTAGAATTGTTAGTTTCAGCATCGCAGTAAATATTAGTACGTTGCGAATTATAGTCATATTTCGTACTCATCGACCCCCTTTGGGTATACGACTGGTTTCGATGTTAATTTGTATGGTGTTCTGGCAATTAAATTACATTACACATCGTTCATGGTCCTTTAAATGCTGAAAATTAATTTTTATTTCTTGTCAACGGGTAATAGTTTTCGAAATATCAATAAAATGGCTTTTTCAACCCCAACTTTAAGGAATGTTTTCTCCTCTGTAACATGGATGTTTGTGGTTCAAAAAAAAGCACGTATCGAATATTTTTTCGAGTTCAACATTATATCAAAATTGCATAAAAATCGGCATGTGTCAAGTAAGTGATATTCTTTATTAGAGAAATTATTCAGCAGTTTAAATTTCTAAGAATATCTACGATTTACCAGAACCCATATTTTAATAGTTATTCTGTAATAAATTGGACATTCCTTCCTTTATACTTTTCTGAATAACAAAACAGATTTTCTAACCAATGTTTCTAGCTATTTGTTAGGCTGATTAAAACAGCTGTTTGAATTCTAAAATAAAAAGCTAATTTGTTTATTATTGATCTACGCATTCTCCATGTTTCTGTGACTTCCATTTGCCAGACCGTATAATAATTCACGATAACCCATAAAATATAATTAGAAAACTTTGCCTAAAAATCAGCAATGGTTACAATTACACACAAATCATCTTTCCAAGAAAATTTTCAAATGTTTAGAAACAAACACTCGGTTGACACGCTGAAAGCTTTCACCAACTGCTGCAAGTGCCGTTACAATTACCATGAATCCTTAAAGTTTGGATTCCCTTTTGTGCGAGCACCCTTTCTTTCCAAGTGTTTTGTCGTCGGTGGAAAGAAAGGCATTAGGCATGGTGGGGGGAGAGAAAGAAACGGGCGAATGAAATAAAAAGGAGAGGAAAAAGAAATGACGCGAGGAAAGGAAACGAAAAGTGAAAAGCGAAAATAGGTGCAACTGGAATTCTACGGAAACGAAGACAAAGAACGGAAGACAGAAACTGGCGGGTGGGGAAGAGAAAATGAAGGTGGCCGTGGAGAACGAGAAAGAATAACGTGGAATAAGGGAAGCGGTCACAGAGGAAACAGAAAATTTTCTACGATTTGTGACACTCTTCCGTTTTAACATGGTCGTGCAGCAACGTACGTGTAACGGCGTGCGCACACATTTGGATGCGTGTAAAAGCATGTACGCATCGCGAAAGAAACGGAACGTATGAAACTATTCTTCGTCTATGCTTCTTTGAAATTGGAAAAAAAATTTAATTCGAGCGAGACGAAGAGCTCTGTAGCCGCACTTACAACGCACGCGTATGCGCACGTTCTTTTCCCTAGAAATTTCCTTCGCCGGCTTTTCCTGCGGTGCTTCGCTTTGCGTAAGTGGAGAGATCCTTGAGCTTCGTATAACGCGGTTCTTCAAACCATATAGCGAATACGTGCATGCCCTTCTTTATATATGGTAAACGCAAATAAAATTATTTGAAGAGACAGATGGCATGTTTGCGGAAACTCGATGTCAACGACGAGATGACTTTTTTTAATTCACAGGTAGATTTATTTTTAATAATCTGATATACGATAAAACGCATAATATTATGCTTAAGATTAGTTCACGTCAGAAATAGTGCTCTCGGGCTTATTACAGAATATTATTTCCGGAAATTTAGTTGGTATCTCTAATCAATATTAAGGAATAAATAGATACGAATTTGCACAAGTACTCTCACAGTTAGAATTTTTCAAATATGTTATTCAGATTTAAGAGAAATTGAAAGGTACAAGATTCTATTTTTCGCACTATAAGACAGCTAACTGCTTTTCCTATTCTTACTCCGGTTGACGGATACTTTTTTCAAGACCACGATACTATGTAACATATACCACAGAACAAGTGATTGTATTATGGAAAAGATTAAATAAAAACCTAAACTCATAAAATTTTTGAATTTCACGTAAGAAATACGATATGTCTGGAACGTACTTCTGAATTCGTATGAACAATATTATTTCTGATACACATGAACGAGAACACATCATAAATTTTGCATTTCAAATTTGTACTGCAAACATATTGTGTTGTCCTTTAATTACTCTAAATATTTGGGATGCGACGCACAGAGAACACCAAGTTGTAAAATTACCGAATGTGACACGTTAATTGCCAAAGTGAAAACAGCCATAGCGTGTCAGATGCGACATAATTTGCCCTGTTTAATACAAATTATGAAGCACTTGTAATATACATTATTATTGTAACATTAATGTTCTTCAAAATTTTATCAAAATTAACAGTGACTTAACACGTTGACTGCCGTGTGGCTCACCCGTGACCAGCACATCAAATTTTGTTTCACTAAATAACTAACAATTCTTATAAAATTTTGGATTCACATTAATATTGTAATGACAGAATAAAGTAATACCTATGCATTGAAAGAGTAAAATATTTTTTTCTTCCAGGATTTATACTGAAAATAGGACATTACATTGTATCTGACCAGGCATAGCAGTTTTCACTGTGACATTCAACGTGTTAATTCAATTAACACATAACCTACCGATTTATTACCGTGCTGACGAGCTGCTAGTACTTTTAAATAAAAAGACGACATTTGTTAGTAACTATATTATTAGAATCACTGCTATAACTTTTTAAATAATTGTTAAACTATTTCCAGGATAAAAACGAACGAATTACTAACGACCAAACATTAAAGTCAATCGATTCATGATTGACAAGCGCTGTTCGCAAAAAACCAACCGATAGGTTTCCGGTAGGTAAAATATTAAATCAATGACATTGGTTACGGATGATCCCACGGCACACAACGTGTTAAAACAAACAAAAATGTACAGATCAGAACAGTTGGACTATATTTCTGGTTAACATTACATAATTCTTCGAATATAAGATGTGAAAAGACCCTTGCATATCTAACAATGTAAACTAGATACATTTGACAATAGTAGCAGTATATATTGTAAGTATAGTATCTACAGAAAATATCTGTATATCTTGTAAGTATAGTATGTACAGAAACATCTGTATATATTGTAAGTATAATATCTACAGAAAATATCTGACATCATGTTAAACGACAAATCATTCAAGTACGTAGTCCTCTAATTCCTTTAAATCGTATATTATACAGAGTGATCAATAAAAGGGTCGAAGACTTTGGGGGCTTATAGTACTCACCGAGAGGAGTAAGAAATTTCTAAATAACGTAGGTCCTAAAATCAATCGTTTCAATGAAAAATACAAACATTTGTTTTCATATTTGTTACAGATGTTCGATATGTCTTCCTTCCATTTCAATACAAAACACATCTGCGGCTCATAGTTCGTTTTACATTTTCAAATATTCCTTCCATGTCTCGTATTGTACGACATGCACTTTCTATTCGTTGTCGTAAGTCCGCTACATTATTCATTTTTTTTACTTTTTTATACTCACTTACGATATCAAACGCTCGTAAACATAAAAGTTGATTTTACGTCTACAGGATTGATTTTAGGACCTATGTGGCTTAGACACTTTTCACTACGCTCGATGAGTACTGTAGACCCCTGAACCCTTATCCTCGGTGTATCAAATCATTGTAGATTAATTTTTTGCGCATTTACTGATTTTCAAGTACAGATCACATACAGGGTGATTCATAAATACATGGCCATACTTCAGGGGGTGAATCTACACACTAAAATAAGTAAAAAACGTCTTATGAACATACGTCCTACATACCTTAGTTTTCGAGTTATGATGATTAAAGGAAATGTTCTAAGTGTCCGCCTCGTGCCTCAACACACGCTACTGCACCTCTTTACATTTTACCTCAAATCCATTTTGTATCCTTTTTCGCAGATCGTATACATTGTTTACTTGCGTTGAATACCCAATAAATTTTAAATGGCCCCAAAAGTAAAAATCTAATGGGTTGATATCAAGAGATCGCGGTGGCCATGCAGTGGGTCCACCTCGCCCTATTCATCGGTTTGTGAAGGTGTTGTTTAGGCATGTTCTTACTGTACGAAGGAAATGAGGTACAGGACCATCGTGCATGAACCACAAGCTTTGCCTGATATCCAGGAACAGATCATGCAGTAGTTCCTGAAAGTGGTTTCATAAAAAATCAAGATAAACAATCCCATTTAGTCGAGCTCGTAAATCATCCATAACTCGAAAAGTAAGGTACGTAGGACATACGTTCATACGACGTTTTTACTTACTTTAGTGTGTAGATTCACCCCTTGTATGGACATGCCTTTATGAATCACTGTAATTGTGCTGAATGGCGTAGGGAAATGTGTGGCAGTAGCGACAGGCAGTCACAGATCCGGCGTTGCGTCATCGTTTTGTCTGCTTCCTCTTGCCATTCCGTTTGAAGGGATGTTTCTCTGGCACCCCTTATCAAACGATCCGTCCCCAGTAGCCTTATCTTCTCGAATATCGCGCGACTACTCGGCGAACAAGGAACATCTTCTGGGTAACGGCTCGGCTCGAATTTCGGCGACAACTCGCGTTTCTTCCAGGGAAACCTAGCCCAGCCGAAAATTTCGAAGGAAACGCGATAAGGATCGCTGCCACGTCGGCAGCCTGCTGATACGGCTAAACGGGCGGAAGCTCGTTCTCGCCGATTTCTGGCGCCGAAGGTAAACGATCCCAACCGATATCGGGAACACCCTTGAACAAAATGAGCGGAGATCTGCTGCTTTTCCTGTGGAAATATGGGGGGAAATGGTCGGTGTGTTGGACGATTCGAGCGTGTTCAGTGTAACATACTGTCTTAAAGGTTACCCTTTAATTACAGATAGAATTACCTTAGTAATTACAGACGTAATTTTTCATAAAAAACTTAAGATCATTGTTTTGCTGACAAGGGAACATCACCAACCCTTACTCATCGATTGGAATGAAACTTTGTGGATATATAGAGTGATTCAAGACAAGAATAATGGTATGTCTCATTCGTGCCCAATCAGCCTAAAAAGGTACGAAAACCAACTTCGAAGTCAAATAGGCACCCCACTTTTTCACGTATAATTCTTAAAGTACAAGAGATAGAGAAAAATATTTCAAACAAAAGTTTAATGTTACAATAACTGCAGCAAACTTGCGTTAACAAAATTTTAAGAAAAGTTTTTTTTTCGTAAGGTAAAATTTTCTTG
The DNA here is from genome assembly GCA_916610135.2 of Macropis europaea. Taxonomy (NCBI): domain Eukaryota; kingdom Metazoa; phylum Arthropoda; class Insecta; order Hymenoptera; family Melittidae; genus Macropis; species Macropis europaea. Next base: position 34,711,540 of record OU744343.1, read on the forward strand.
AAAAAATTGTTTTTTAAGATTTATCAAACACTAAAAATATTATTAAAATTATCTACGTGATGGATTTTCATATGTTACTTGTGTTTTCCCTTCATGTTATATGTTGTGGAAAATATTGATAAATTGAAGATATGCTCGAACTTATTTTTTTTAAACATTATATTACATTTCTTTCGACATTCAAAAATTTTCAAAAGCGAAGTTGTTAGCTCGACAAATATGTTTAAAACATTAATACTAGACCTTATTCTATACAAAATTCCTCCAAAGAATTAAGCTGAATTTACATGTCTAGTGTACTACAATTCGTAATGAAACTCGAAGAAGAAAAACTATATTTTCTTTAGACGATTAAATTTAAACTGAAAAAATCTGTTCAATGCTGAAATAGACTCCAATATCGAAAACATTGATTATAAGTATGTCATCGTTGCAATTTGTATCGTGTGTTGTTTTATACCAGAACTAGCTGATGTCCCGCTCTCGCGCGGGCAGTTTTGATATCAGGGGAAGGGAGGAGGGTGAAGGAAAATTCTTTCTTAGTGGTTACGTACGCTATAAAACGAAGGTGTCCACCAAATTTTAGCTTCTCAGATTCAGTGGTTTGGGCTGTGCGTTGATCGTCAGTGAGTCAGGACACTTCATTTTACATACAGGGTGTTTACGCTATTACTAGGTAGCATCGTTCTCGTAAATGGAAAGTATTAGAAAAAAATTAAGGAGGAAATAGTTTTGCAGTTTTCTATAACCAATATAATAGTGTGTATAATTTTTTATATTTGTAATATTTCTCGAGAAACGAAGGTGACTTTTAATTTTTTTGTCAGAACGAATTCACCCATGTGCTATACAATGACCTTCAAGGTCATACTAGGTCAGAAATGAAAGAAATATTTTAAGGATTTCGTAATACTGTATTTGCTAGTATGCCCTATTGGTAAGGCTATATATTGTATTCAATGTATCTGCTATTATGTTGCTACTGACTGTCGGAGCCTTTATATGACTTTGAAGGTAATTGTATACCACATGGTTGAACCCGTCTTGACAGTCACTTTTATATTATGTAAAAAAACATGTAACATTCCATTGAAAAAATTAAAGGTCACCCTCGTTTCTCAAAAACTATTATAAATATAAAAAATTGATATGTTGGTTATAGAAAGCTGCAAAACTTTTCCCTCTTTCATTTTTTTTTTCTAATACATACTTACTATTTACGAGAAAAATGCTGGATACATACATATAAATGCTACGTAATCAAATTAAAAACGTTCATTTGCTTAACCAAAAATATTCCATCTGCACAGCAGAGCGTAGAAATCGATATCTATCGTTTTATGCGATCATAAACGGTCCAATTGCTGAAATCCAGAAATATATCGGGGAAAATCGGGGTAAATAGTTTAATTCGATTCCAGCGGCGGCATTTGAAAATATTTACATCAACACCCTCGCACTGATTCGTTTTTATGCAATAGAAAACGTGAGTCCTCCCGGCAAATGTCATCCGAGGCGTTTCGCTAATTGCCAGCGAGCAACACGCAAACGAGCTTCGTCTAATTACGCGGTTCCCGCTTAATGGGAAACTCTTAACGTGGGACAAAGGATTCAGTCGGCGAATTTCGCAGCCTGGCACCGCGAAAGCCGTTCCAATCTTTTCCGCTTGTCCTCTCGTTTGTCTCGCGGAAGCCGCGCTTCATTTCCGAATCAATTAGTCGATTACCCGGACCAACGTTCTCACCTTTTGCAGATGACGCTACAGGTATCCTGGGTCCGGCACAGGGACATCCATTTGCTCACGATCGGTCTCTACACGTACACGAACGACCAACGATTCAGGGCGTTGCACAATGCACACACGGACGACTGGACGCTTCAAATCAAGTACCCGCAGGTACGGGATTCCGGATATTATGAGTGCCAGGTCTCCACGACGCCGCACATGAGTCACATCGTACATCTGAACGTCGTCGGTGAGTTACTGTCCTGAATGAAATTCTAAAATAATATTCGATTGTTTCATAATATATAAACGTCTGGATTTCGCGTCGAACTTCAAACGACGTTAACACTTCCGTTTCCAGCTGTTCTGCTGCGGAAGCCTTAGCTGAATGCCGTAAGATTCTGGCATTAAAGTGAGAGTGAAAATAAAAAATGTTTTATAATATCATGCTTCTAACCACATGTTATTTGAACCTGATACAAATAATAACATGCACATAACTCGCTGTAAATATAAAATGACGTAGAACTACATCGGCGGTAACCAGCTACAGATTTTAAAATGTCGTAGAACTACATCCACGGCGGCCATTGTGTTAACTTACATTAGCTTAAAATGTTAGGTTGTCGTGGATGATATGGTCAATTTATTAACACCTCCGCGACGGTCACAGGTGACCGACACCGACTTTTTCGTTTACACCGCGTCGGTCACAGATGACCACTATTAATCTGTATAACACGCAATTGCTTGCATTTCTGAGATTTCGACTAAATTTTACATTTATAGAAAAGCATGCAATTATTGATGTATTTAATATTATAATTCAGTGTCAAGCTTCATTATTCTTAATGCAAATAATGTGGTTGGCGTGAGTGGCAAGTCATCTGAAATATTCTTGCCAATGTGGTAATGAAATTTACAACAGATATAATTTTATTACTACTATCGGGTCCCACGGACCCAAAATTCATAAATTCTGGAAGATATAAATTTAACCATATCAATTTTGATGGGAGAAAATCGTGCTTAGTAGTATTCTCTGGTCAGTTGGTTTCATTAAGAAAAAATAAATTTTTGTTTAGGCAAAACGTGATTTTTATTGCAAATTTCAGGAGTGGGTCCCAGGGACCTGCTTGTAGTACTTATGTTACAAATTTTGGATAGTAGTAATTATGGGTTAAAATTCACACATAATAGACAGGATCGTTCCGTGTTATACGAACTACATGGGTTATATAGTGATTTACGAAATTGTTCAAATATTTTCATAATTACTTTTATTTCTTAATTCTAACTCCGCTAGTCAACTACAAATTTTTCAAGCGGATTTCAAATGTTATTTGTTAGGGGTACCATATCCGCCCTTCAGATAACAATGCCCTGAAAAAGTATATATGAAAGCACGTTGAAATAACATAATCAGGTGATCAGTTTCGTAAGTCACCGTATATGGACTATGAGTGTGGCGCCTAATTTCTGACTGCAACATGAGTGTGACGCGCCATTTTTGGACGAATTTGCTTATGCGTACTGGGATGCGTCTACACGGCATGCCCAAAAAGTTTCCAGACTGATGCAATGAAAAATCGAAACAAATTTTATGAATATTGGCCCGTCAACAGAGCACCCTTTTGAATTTAAAGGGAAATTGCTTGATTGCCTGCCTCCATATTTTCAAGTCACATATAGTTTGGAAACACATTCGTTTTTAAATAACAAAAATAATGGAAACGAAACTATTGACTCTTCAAGCGATGAATATGTATGGTCAATATTGAAAAGACCGTGTCGTTACAACTTATTTGTGGATAACTGCGACGGCTACATTTTTTAGTTAATAAAAAATATATGAAATGCCATACATTCATTGTATTGTTAATACAACTGGTAACACATTTACAAACTTTTGCTCATATTTCATTCTTGTCGTATTATTATAATTAACATTAGGTATATTCGTAAAGTTTAATACATTATTTTAGGTAGAAACTATGTATCATTTTGAATAGAACAACAGATCCGTGTTCGAAGTGCAATGCCTACCGACAAGTAGGTCGAAAGAAAAGCGACGGGTCGTCTTGAAAGCAAATCGTCAGGATCGATTCATTATCGTACGATTTTAATTAAGCATTGGTATGTGGGAAACACGCGGCTAATTACAACGCTCTACGCAACAATTAGTTAATTCTAATCTGAATCTGCCCCAGTTTCATGGCCATTGCGAGAAATTTAAGCCAAGCTTAAATCCTGGCGTGGCGCCAATTGAACACCTGGGATTGGTTGATACCGATTTCGAGTTAAGCCACGCCGTCGAACAAGGCTTTGATTACGCCAGATTACTTCCCCAACTCGAACTCCGGACTGGGTAAGCTCTGTCTTTTATTCTTCGAGCACTACCGATACAGGTGCACGCGAAACGATTTCAGCAATTACTACCCTCCGCCATCACGTTAATTAGCACTTTTGCTTAAAATAATAAATGACGGTTTAATGACCGACCGATCACCTATTTCGGAAAATAAATATGGACACAGTGGCTCGTAAAGTTGTTCAAATTACTGTAGTATATTTTTGGACCATTGCAATTTGAAAGGAAGCTCAAATATCTACAAAAGTTATATTTTAAATACACCCTTAGAATTTATAGTTAATCAATAGGTACTTGAATTAAGAATAAGCGTAATTATGAAGACATTTGAAGAATTGCATGAATTATTTGCATTAAGCTAGCAACAGTGGAATGCCCACACCTTGTCAATCACATTATTATTTGCTATCTTTAATATTCAATTATTTCATTGTATAATTGAATGTTTATATTATTAGTGCAAAAATAATGTTTCTCAGAATTTTATAGGAGTTCAGAATTCATTCATATACAGGGGTCATGCCAGTCAATGTGTTGAAGACTGTCCTTCATACTGATTGTAAGAATACAAATAATGCTTTTGATTTATGACATTATTATTTTATTTGACATGTTAACTACTCTGGGGGTCTCCGATAACCATAAACTTAAGTTAATCAAACCGCAAACTGCAAATTTTTGCAAAATTCAGAAATTCGCTAGTATTACAGAAATTAATATTCTTCGACAATTATGTACGCATATCAAAAGTAGCCTATTATAATTTACATAACTTTGCTTCTGCCATGCTTTAGAGTGTCTAGCACATTTCAAGGGCTTAGTTTCGTTATGTTTATGATAATACGCGTTGAATTTAGCATTCATAGTCATATGCTTATACATGTTGGTACCATAATATGTGCGCATAACTTCAGTGGTGGGTCAGCATACATAAATAATAAAAGACGTTCATATAATTTGTCCTATCTGACCTTGTTTCCGAGTTGCAACTGTTTCTGTCTACCAGTAATTCTTTTGACAAACTGAGCTATTCATTCAACCGTTTATAAACAACGCTTGATATCTTATACACGACCTTGCTGACTATTATGTAAACACTATCTGGTACTGTTTTTGAATCAGTTCAGGACGTTCGTTTTACAACAGCAGTACGCGTAGAAAGTGTCTAACACAGTTCTGCGATGGCTTACATTTGAATTGATAATGGCATATTACACACTACCGAAATGGCAGCGTATTAAAGATGGTTGCCAGCGAATTTCAGCACCTGGCAATTTCGAACTTTTTTTATTATTTATGTGTGCTGAACCCACCTTTGAAGTTATGTCTACATATTATGGTTCATCCTGTATGACATCTTCTAATTCGCAAAAATTTATTTTCATATGTCAGATCAGGCATAAAACTGTCCACTGTACCAGTCAACGCGTTGACATTTCCTTCTTCTAAAAAGCTTCACCTTTATGAATAAAAAATCTGAACCTGCCCAAAAAACTTTCGTCCACGACATCCGAGCGAAGTAGTACGCAAGGTCGTTTGTCCCGGAAAAGTTTTCCAGCGTGATATCGCGAGTAGTGTCCCGCGGGACGTAGAAAAGTTGAAAGTCGCTTAAACGGCGGGATGAAATTTATACTGGACCAGGCAAATTGATTGAAATTGTCCCCGTTGGATCGTTCCCTCAACACGTCACGTTTCGTCTTCGTCCCCTTCGGATTCGCGCGCGTAGAAATCGTGTTTCTTGCTCGCCTCTTTTGTTCGTTGCGGAGAGGAGAGGCTGAGGAGCGTATGAAAACGTAGGGATCGTTTATCATTCTCTCGCCCCTGACCCTCGTGAACTGTTCGACCGTGCAAACGATTTCGAAAAAGCGACGACCACGCCCGCTCGACTATGTAATTCACTCCTTTGTCGTGTAATTAGTCACGATCGGTGAGGTGGCGAGCTTGCAAGTTTGCTCATGGCGATTCGTGCGGAGCAAATCCGGCGAGAAGCTAGACGATAAAGGCCCTTCGAAAGTTTCGAAGCTGATAAATAGCGAGCGAACCGTTCGCCCTTTTACTAATCAAATTTCCCCTTTCATTGTCCTGCAGGGAACTCCCGATGAAACCAAACCCCTCGCTGTTTCTACACTCGTGGAAAAGTCTTCATCCCTTCGTTGAAGGTTTTATCTCAGAAGTGTTTATGCAGTTTAGTGTTTTGTAGAACGTTTTGTGACTGGTGATAAGATTGAAACGAAGATCATTTTTCTGGGTGAAAAAGTAAGTGTGAAATAGGAAACTACATTTCTTCGTACGAAGTTTCGTTTTAGGTAAAACAGTATACTTACACCCCCGTCCATAAGTATTAGGACACTTACGAAAAATTAAGTAAACCTGAAATATTATTAGTTAATTACAAAAACCTTTAAGAATTATTACCTAGTTTGATACCTTAGACTATAAAGAATTCAAATCTTCAAGAATTATTCTGTGGTGTGTGATCATAGAGCGGCGATGGCCACGGGAGCGCCGGCCTTCCCCCACTCTAGGCCCATTCCCCTCGTTTGAGTTCCCTCCAGTTCACTCCTTGTTCCCTCTCGGCCCGTTATAGTTCCAGATCATAGCCTATATGAGGGAAATGGACCCAGAGTGAGAAAAGGTCTGAGCTCCCGTGACCATCACTGCCTTAGAATATAAAGAGTTCGTACATTCAATATTACAACAGAGATATCACCAATTTGTGTAATAAAATTAAACTTCCTTCTCACCTATACATGTATCCGCCGCATCTCTCGATCACTACCTTAACCGATTTTGGCATTCGTTTTAATAGTTTTTCTCTTGTATCAGTTATTATCTGATCTCATACGTTTTGTAAATGACTCCACAACTCAAATTCACAGTTTGAGCCGACTTCTCGGATTTTTCGATCTAATTCATCCTACTTTTAGTAAGTCAACCGCAATAAATGGGCAAAGTAATTATATAAACACTAAATACATGTTTCGGAATACAGTAGAACCTCGATTATCCGAACTGTAATCAGTAACAAGATGTCTCACATTGTACCTATGTTTCTCACAAAAATGGTACTTTTACGTGAAAACATAAAAAATACACGATGGTATAAAATAAACTACACAATGTCAGTAATGATAACTCCACCTTATAATTAACATGGAAAAAGAATCTTAATAAATACAAACTTTAAGAAAAAAAAGTATGTCGGTTGCAGCGCTAATTATAATTGAGTTAAAGGAGAAATTTTTATGAATATTACTTTCTGCCCGTGCAAAATGGTTATAGAACGAGCAGCAAGAATTTAGTATGCATTTGACGGAAAATTATGAAGCTTTTATCAGCACGGACGGATGATTAAAATTGGATCAAAAACAGCTAGTTGCTAATGGAAACTGCATTATTCGAACGACTGGAACATTTTCGAAGTTCATCCGTTTTACCGAAAACATATCATTATCCTGGCGCGATCGAACATTCAACAAAGAACCCGTTCTTCTCTTCCAATAATGCTGGCAAAATTTATATTTTAATTACATGGCGGTGCGTTAATTTTCATGAAACTATTTCTACGTCTTTTTGTCGATACCATCGTAGTTTCAGAAATATTAAAAACAATTCTTTTGTTATGGCAAGATACTTCACAACAGTAGAATCATAGTATAAACGGATGTATTTATTCAGATTAAACTATAGAGTTTTATTAATTTAAATTCATTAATAGAATTTTATTAATTTGACTTGTTAAACGGGTCATTTCTTGTTTAGAAACACTCCACGCTTAGTTAAAAATACGTGAAGACGCATTGATTCGTTTTTCTCATTGTAAAGACATTTTAATACGATGAGAAAACTCAGCTACCTCGATCATCAATTTAATGTGCCCAACAGCAGATATTCTGCAAGCATTACACTTCTTGTTCATCATGAAGCCATTTTCAAATGAGATGAATGAATACGTTGGTTTCATGTGTTTAAGTTTTTGTAAGTACATCGTGTAGATTCTATATCGTATTCTGTGTACTGTGTAAACTGTATCGATCGTGCCCACTACGATTGTCGCAAGTAGACTTCGAGTGCGAGGAGGGAAAAGAGTACATGAGTCGATGAGAAGATAAAAAAACTGTATGGCTACGATGCTGAAAAGTCGCCTTAATGAAAAATAATGTCGGTATCCTTATTAGTGTTTTCATTAACCTTTATTAGCAGCCCCAGGAGGTAGAGTCGCGCTTTCCTCGCTACGTGGCCGTATCAACGGTAAAAATATGAACAAAGGTATTACGTTAAGCCGAAGTTACGTTCACACTGCGAACTTACACTTCGTTAGCGGTTTAAAGGAAAATTGTTAATGTTCACGCAACACGAACGTCCGAAACGGTCAAATGCAATCGGAACCTGTCTATGTATATGTACGATCGCGACTTGGACTCTGTTGGGTCGTTAAAATCATTTCTTTGCTGATACACGGAAACTAAATTAGTTTCTGAGCGCCTTGCTGAAGGACTTGCACGCACCTAGACACCACGTGCGTTAGGCCCAACCGACAAGCCCAATCAAGTTAAACCCCTAACAATAGCGTTACTTTTCGTCCAAATTTTGGAGATAATTTCCCAACCTTGCTACGGTACAGACACCCAGAAGACAGGAACACCAATGGAAAGAAACTTCATACACCTCGTACAACATACAACACCTATAAAATAGCAAACACAAACAAATTTGAGAGATTTCTCGATAAGTTTTTGAAACATACATACATATTTGCTCAGACTACACAGGCAATACATTTATACTTTGAAATACTTGTAATTCTTACAAAGTTATAAGTAAATACATCTTTGGTAGACACGGTGTGTAGTTCTATACAATTTAATACAGTCCACTTTTTTTGTACCAATTTTCCAAAGGCTTCACTAGATCCAAAAGTAGTTCGAAGTCCGCGTCATCCTACCGTCGCGAAAGTGGTCATCTCAGATTTTAATGAATCTTTGCATGTGGATTGACCATATTATTACGTATCTCCTTATACACGGTTTTAGAGGTAGACGTCAATCGTTTACCCTTTAAGTCCTGGATTATGTTATCGTTATTTTTTTACCGTAATTTTTATTCTAGATATTTGAAAACTTTTCAGATAGCACATATTCTAAGTATAAATACTTTCTATATCTATAGACAGAACGTACTGTATTAAAAATGAATTATACAGTCTGGTTAAGCTAATGGTATGATTATAACTGAAATTATACTCAACTTTGCTTTTCTCATTTAATTCTGCAGAACAAACATACAATAAGACCTTGATTATCCGGACTACAATTGATAGCAGTATGACTTACATTGCAACCACGTGTCACATAAAAATAATAATTTTATTTTAGAATGTAAAATATTCAGTGCTGTGAAATTAGGTACACAGCGTCACAAATGATTAATTTAGCTTGCAGCAAACATAGAATGATCAAGTTTCAAATGGCCGGTGTTTGGATGATCGAGGTTCTACTGTATATCGTTTAATAAAAACTCAAGTCGTCTTGAAGTTCAAATAACCAGTACACGTATTTTAAACAAACTATATATAACAAATAACGCACCGCCTTCCGTCATTATACGATCGTCCAGAATTCTTGCGATATTTTCGCAGCTTATTGAGATATTAACATGCAAACGGGTTATACCGTGTGTTACACATCGACAATCATTGGGTTCGCGAGCATAAAGTTCGTCGATTAATTGCATCGAAGAAATAGTTTATTGACGAACGTTTGGCCGCGGGGCTTGCTGTAATTCACGAGGAAATCAGTAAATTGATTGCAACCAGGTAAACATCGGCTGCCACTACCTACAGGTAGATAGATTCCGAACTTTCGGTAGGGAACCGGTACTGCAAATATTTCCACTTCCCCGACGGTTCGATGCTTATACAGGAAACCGTGTTCCCGTTTACACAGCATTATTGCAACCGTCGACTTTACCCAACCCAACCTGGCGGATGTCTTCGACCGTGTAAAACTGCACGATCGTTGCGGTAAATCGCGAGGATTTACGTCCCTTCACCGCGACGCTTTTAACTTTAAGATGATCACATGGAAATTCTGCCGCAAGTCCGAGAAAGTAGTCTTACCCGGGATTACCACTCGGACTTATACGGGATACAGTCCCGTGTAGCATCAACGTCCTGAATATTTTTCTAGCTGTTTGTCTGGGGGAAAGCTTTTTCGAAAGCTCCCAAGCGAGTACCAAGTTGCTGAACAGCTTTCTCGCTGTTTTTGAAGTTGAAGAAATTCTATTCGGTCTCATCGACTTTTTGAAACCATAGTCTTCAACAGGTTTTATATTTACTCATAAGTTGCTTCATTTAAATTATATTTCTTTATAATAAGTATATGTACTGATATACTTTTTCTTGCTTCTTTTCGCTAACATTTCCCGTTGCTCTCTGTACTTTCCTCTTTCTCGTACTACAGATTCTACTTCCTATTCCTTTTTTCTTTCCTCGATTCGTTTATCTGAACTTCCGAGCTTCAGCTACTATCACTCTCCCACTTCCCCTACCAAACACCGTCTCCCGTATATGTACTGATATATTGGTACTTCATGCTTAAGGGGGTAGAAGGGTATTAGCTGGCTAAAATCGACGGTTTTTATTGGATTGGATTAAAGAGTGACTAATATCTTAATCTAAATGAATTTTTAATAGTTCTTTACCGTGGATATAACACGGAATTGTAAAACCGTAAAACCTTAAAAATATTAAAAATTAAGTAAACTTCGAAGCACCCGAGTGGGCGTTGCACAATGCGCAGATCCAGGTGGTGAACACAATTCCAATTGAATGACCCATCAGAGAACAAAATCGTTGTAAATGAGTATTTACTGACATAGAATCTACAAGGTAGAACTTTGCTGAATATTTCTGTTATTTGTAATAGTATGAGAAATTGTTGTATACAATTTATTGTGTGACATGGGGATGTTATAACGTGATGCAAATATTTCTTGTGCAGATGGAGGCGTAAAGGAGATTTGAACGTCAACTTCGTTTGTTTAAATGAAATACCATTTTTTTATCTCTTGACAAAGTTATTGCTTCACCCTGTATATACGAATACATAAATAAATAAACCGATCTTACTAACCATACATGTCAGAAGCAATAGTTATTGTGTTTCTATTGTAAAAAATTAACCAGTCGATATGTATAATTTTAACTACTGAGGGCAGGCGGTAATTGAGAGGAAATCTATTAAAACATTATGCGACTGGTGAAAGGGAATGATTGGATGCGGATGTAAATAGTTGAACAGTATGCTACGAAAAGAGGGGAAGTAAAACTTTTATTTATTTTGTACTTCGTAACTAATGATTTCGTGTTACAGTACAAATATGCACCTTGTATAAATAGAATTTAAAATACATTCTTAAAGGTTTCTCATTTCTTCCGACACAAAAAGAATGGTGAATCACTTCTTCAAAGTTAATAAGCCGTTGAACCATCAAACAGACTCTTTTATTGTTCCTCTCGATGATCGAACGTCTTGCATCCATAGAAAGATACAATAAACAAATAAGTTCGATTGCCACTCGAGTCGATTCGTCTCATACTTCTAAAGTGACTTCTCCTCTGTTTTCTCGGATACACGAGTAAACCGACTCCCCGGTTTAATTGTTTCCTTTGTCATTTTAATTTTCTTCCCGCTCCCCCCTTGTGTCCGTCTGGTCGCTACCTTTATCGGTTCCACTTCAACCGGTGATATTCCGGATGGCTTCGATTTTCTTCTAACGAGTTTCTTTTATCGAAGAACGCGCGAAATGGAGCTGGTCGGTACGTCCGCCGCAATTACGAGGCGTTTAATACCGCAAAGTCGTCTCGCCTTCTCGGTAAAAATGAACGAGGACTGAGAGAAGGAAGGTGGAAAGGACGTGGGCGGAAAAAGGGAAAAGAGAAAAGCTGTGCGCGAGCTTCGGACACCGAAGAATCATTACCGGCTGAATAACGACCTATAAACCGGCATTTCTAACCTTTATTAACGCGTTAAGCTCGATTTCAACGTGCCTGGACGTCGCGTGCGTGGTAGTGTCGGCTCGTATTTCATCCCTCGCCCCCTACAGCTTGCCTATAAAGCCTTTTTCCCCTTCTCCCTTTTCATGTGGCCCCGCAAATTTGCAATATCCATGCCTTCCTGTCGCCCCGCCACTCCGCCTGACCAACTTCTCCCGTGTCACTCCATTTCTGACTTTACGGCCGCGTAAAAGCTCGTAATGATACCGTCGCTGCCTGGTCGTCAGCTACTTTACCCGGACGCCGGATATTACACGTCCTACGGCCGATTCCACCTGTTAATTAATAGAGAATAATCGCCACGGGACTCGTTCTCCTACCCCACGTTCGACGTGCCCTCCCCACGAATTTAGGAGACATTTCGCTGAGCCACCTTTATGCCTATCGATAATCCTTTAATGTGAAAGGCGTGCTTCTACTTTATACAGTAAAGCTTTTGTATCGCTGTTTCAGTAACCGCGATTAATTTCGGTCTGAAGAAATGAATAAAAAATTGTAGAGACATAGTAAGAGATTTACATTTAAGAATATTTAATACCTTCAGAAGGTCAATAATAGCTTAACTCCACATCACAGCGTAGACATTATGTCATCATTACGTCATTACAAGAAGAAGCTTGAGTACAATGCAATAAATATTTTAGAGAAACTACATTCACATAAATTTTATTGTTATTAAATATTATCATAGTTATATACAGCATGTACAATGTATAGTGTTCGCTGCTATCCGCTGGAGGGCTTGGAACATATCCTCCGTGTATATGGAAGGACTACAGTAGTTCTTTTAGGTAGAACAACAATATGACTTTAACCTTCTGCTATCCAAATTGCTTTAGACCTCTTCTTGATGGAGTTACTTGAAAAAACCACAGCCATTGTTAAAGCCACTTATAGAGATAGGATTTATGGTGCGGATTCTTACTACTTCTAAGATTTTGGAAGATTTACTCGTGTCATGTTTGGACTCCATAAACTGAAGTAATTTGTGACACAACATTTTCAAATTCTTCAGAATTCCAGCACAGAGTTTCAAGGACTCGAACTTCTTCAGTTTTTCAATAGTAATTGACGCACCATAAACCGTCTGCACCCTAGCCGGAAGTCTCACGCAGTTTACAAGGTTCTAGGGCACGTGCAGTACCCCCACCATTTGCATATTCCCTTACCCTATTATCTCCTAAGGGCGTACAGGAATTTTAGAAAAACTCTTCATTGAACATTTCAAGGTGTCGCCCACTACTTCACATAATATATACGGAATACCACGTGTAGAACATAATGAATTCGTTATTGATTTTGGACTTGCCTGGCTATTGGACTCTTTGTCTGTTTACTTGTTCGTTAATTTGTTTTCTCAACTATAGCTCTTTAACGGACCGTGGACTCCCCGAACTCATTGCTTAAAGTAATTACTGTATGAACTATCAATGTTGATAGCAAATAAGTTTTATTTGTCATGTTTTCTTGTCTCTGAATAACGCGAGACTCAACAGCCACGCAAAACATTTAGTTTTGCTTAATTTGACAACAGATAATCTGTAGGTAACCTTAACTTAAATTTCACTTGTCCTGAAAGGTATACACAAATAATATGTCTATGCTTCTGCTTATACTTACTTGCGCCTGGGATACACGTCTGGACCGCAACAAGTTAGGAATCCTTATTAAGCTCACTTTCTGTGGTCATGGAAAGAGTGATAAAAGCATTGCAGACAATGAAGAATACTTTCTTTTGAGATTGTTACTATATCATGGAATGCTGTCCCATTATACAATTGTACAATTATATTATGCTTTTTAGTTATTTAGTTAATATACTCGTCAGATAAATTAGGATTAACCCAATTTCGTATATATAGTTGAACTGTGTTCATAGGACTATGATCCTTTTAAGAAGTACTGTGACGCAGTGAAAAAGTCTGTATGTAGTCAGACTCGTAGAAAAATCGGTTTTTATTCATATATGTCATTGGCCTCGAAAATATTAAATTATTTCATAGAGCATCTCTTATCGCATACTATGGTTGTAATATCAATCCTTATTCGGTAAACGTGGAACAATTTTGTCCGCGATAGTTCCAAAGGTATGCGTGTTTTACTTCATGTATTTACAATAATAATATATTCAAACAATTTTTTTCCAACCTATTTGATAATTTTCTTTAAATTAATTCCCAAAAATCACATTGAAAACGCGTGTCTACACTAGAATACCCCCTTAAAACAATATTATTGAATACTTCTAACAAACTGCAAGATTAAAAACAGAAAAAACTCTTCTATCTGTAATTTCACACCCCTATCAGCCTAAAAATATCCACCATGAAAACGTTGTCTTAATAGCATCCGTCAAGGTTCTTAAACCCCTTCGATTCATCGTCCTTATCGTTTACCCTTGTTTCTCGGGGAACCATAAGTAAAGCCTCGAAAACATTCGATCACGGCGAAGGTGAATAGCCGAATTTTAGCGGATCGTCGGTCGTTAACAAGTTGTAAATATGTGGTACCTAAGCGACACTGACAGAGTGTAACATCTGCCAGCGGACAAGGCTCCTTCGTGGTCGGACATTAGGTTGACTTGTTCCACTGACAAGACTATACATCGGCAACGTGTTCGTCGACTCGTTCCACTTGCACACTTCGGTGAAACTTGGTTACTCGGTCCGTCGACCCTTTGCATATTGGCTGCCCGTGTAAGGGATTATGGACAGGGGATCTTCTATGTCAAAGAAGAATCGATCCTGTTCTTTTATGAATAAAACGAACGTGGCAACGGAATATTGAACGTATCGACGGCCATACCGGTTGCGTGAACTGCCGTTTGATTTTTAAGTTGATGATTAAAATGACTATTTTTTATAAATACTACAATTTTCAACTTAGGTGTTTGTATGTATTTTTTTTTTGCAAAAGCAATCGGGTGAACTTTTATGTGATAAAGACGATTAAAAGATTAAAAGTACCATTCTGTATGTGAGCTCATTGAAAAGTAATAATAAATTATGACGTGATTAATATAAAATTTTGATCGATAACTAAAGTTTTAAATTGTATTCAACGTTTTTATATTGCTTACAGTATAAGAAACGTATCAAATGAACCGTTGTATAAGTGAAGGATTGTTAAAGGATGTTATTCATGTCACGGCCAAAAAGAAAATAACTGTGTAAAAGTAAATACAAAATGTGGAGGGAATTGATTTTGAAAATTCGTCACTCAAGTCATGACAACGGATTGTGAGGTGCGGAAAATAATTGAAAACTTATTTCCCTCTAATATCGTTTAACCTAGCATATAATTTTTCAGAAAATATATACACGGTGTGCTAAACTTTTCCGGTCAAACTGTGGCAGTATGTTCTATAAACAGAAATAAGCAAAAAATGTTATATAAAATGCATTGTTAAAATGCAGTTCTTGTATGAAACAGGCAAAAACAGTTTAATGATGTTCATTCAATGTGTTTGCAAAGCTACATTAAGTGCATATCATTATTGAAGCTCCAACATGAAGCAGAATTAATACGAAAATGGTACGGTAATAAATACACTCCACGAGCGTACCCGACATATTGAAATAGAACAGTAACTGTGGGTGATTACTGAAACCTATATTACATTGATTGTTTACAATGATTTCAATTATTAAATATTAGTAAATATTCTCAATCTACCGTTTGTTGCACCATGCTAATTTATATGAAAGTCATTCAAGGAATAAAGAGACAAACGACTATTGTTTTAATACGGTTTATTCAATGAATGTAACAATTTACCCATTCTTCGACATAATCCTCTGCTACAGTTATACACTTATCCCGTCGTTCTACAATTTTCTTTATACCAGCAACAAAGAATTCTTTGTCTTGATGTCTGAGCCAGTTTTGAACATTTATTATCATTTCTTTGATGCTGTGAAAGTTAACTCCACGTAATGACTCCATGAGAGGGCCAAATAAAAAGAAATCTGATGGAGCGAGATCTGAACTATAAGTTGCAGAACCTTCCAGCCTAGGTTTTTATAATTTCCTTTTTCTAATAGTTGTCAAACAGCTGTTTTTAATTGACGACAAAAATTTCAGCCAACTTATGGCTGAAAATATCGTACTTTTTATTTAAATATTTTTTGTACCGCAGCCGCTTGTCTGTACTTATAGAATGACCCTCGTATTTCATATTTTCATTTTTCATCGTAACCAGACTGCGGATGTTTATGCAATTTCAAACATTCCAATACGCGAGAAATGTATATTTAATAAAATAGGGGAAATACAAGATACAGTTTATAGAAACTAAAAAGCCAAACGCGCGTTTGTAAAAGTTGCAATTCTTTATCAAGATTAAAATAAGAAATATTCAATATATAGAAACCTATATTTGCATAAATATCCGCTGTCTAATCATATCTTTGTAACAGATCATTTATGGAAATGTGTACATATTACAGTTTCTGTTCATTTCGACTTGTAGAATATATTATCACCGGAGAAACCTGGTGCACCTTCTATGCTGAAAAATATAGCAATACATCTCTCACAATTGTATTTTATAGAAAACTGTAGATTCACTAATTATGAAAGTGTTGAACCATTCTCAAAGATATCCTCTCAGACGAATTGTAAACAAATAACGTCTAATTACCTTGGAGGAGAGTATAATGTGCCGTGAAAATATTATTCGACAGAGCGCAGAGGCACTTGAGCATCTCGATAAAGTGAATCAACGATTTATATCGTTCCATTGGAAGAAGCGAAGGATGTTTAATTTAGCGGCATTGAAGGTCCTTCGTCACAGAAGTCCATCGAGATAAACCGGCACGATGGAGGATACTTAATCTCCATCGGGAATAGCAAAGTCTTCGAGAACTGTTTTCATTCCAAACTTTCGCAGTTGAATGCCAGACACTTGCCAGATTTTACTTCCGAGCTGATTTCACGTTAATACAAGATATCCCGTGATATCGTCGGGAATGTGAAATATATCTTGGAACGGAAACGAATTTTTAGCGAATCCTCGAAAAAGGTCGTAACGATTGTCTTTGCAAAGAACACTTACAGCTCCACGAACTTCGAGTAGCATCCATTCTCTTAATTAGCTACCCCGGAATTTAACATACTTTCACAAACTTTTTGTTCATGCATTTTATAACAAATTGTCTGAATAGTCCCAATTTTGAATAGAGTTCAATTTTTAAAGTGTAAGAAATTGAATATACCGAAGTATAGATTTAAAACAAAAAATACAAATAATTGAAGAAATATCATGTTGGATATAAATGTTTTTACTACTTCCACAGTCGGAAGATTTGTTTAAAAATTATCTCTCGATCGTTTTCGCCAAACTGTTTGAACAACAAGATTCTCTCAACTAATGTTTATTTAATTTTTATCTCTGAAAAATTTATACGACAATAGTGATGAAATATATTTAAATAGTATTAAAAATTCAATAATTGCAGTTACAGGTAATCCGTGTTTTACCACACATGCAAAATATATACATATTTTTGCAAGAAAAATTACAATAGGTACTGAATCGATCGCTGCGAATATTTTTACAAAATCAGTTTTCAATGGCATTCACTCAATGGGATAAGTGATTTCTTTCCGAATTAAGGAAAATCTTAACTCGTAGATGGTCACTGTCCCGCATACGTGATTTTATTTTTTCGAATAACACAATAAATATTTAAAATAATATAATAAATATTTCCAGCCCTACTGAAATAGAAATTCTAGAATATTGAATATAAAAACAATAATGTAAAATGCTTAGTTACTTCAGAATTCTTGCAAAAATATTCAAAAATAATTAGTGTTCGCAAAATATTATCAGCCTTCAAAATGTTAAGCATATGCACACGTGTCAGTACCCTGCGGAGATTAAACAGTCATGACTAATAATATGTATAATAGACTATTCTGCCCCAGTTCGACACATGCTCAAGCATAAATAGAATCCAAAAAAGCCTTTAATGCTTCATCCTGAACTGCATGGAAAGCCTCACAATTCTCCTGTGAACTCTGGAGGTGTTGGGTTATGTTAATTAATGATTAGCGTGTTCCAAGCATGACTCGGAAGCGACACTCGAAACGAGAACATTGACGTGACGAATACTCGAGGATCGAGTTAGAACTGCGCCTTGCTAATTCATTTATGTAACGGATTTGCAAATCACTGTCACTGGCTCACGTCAGGTGCACGATAAATCTGATAACTATTATTCGACGACGATGAAACGCAAGATGAAGTAATCGCTTGTTATCTTTGATTGATCTACTTGTGAGTAGCTTATCGTGGTACTTGAAAGTCCAGAATTCAATTACGGAATAGTTTAGATTAGGTTAACGACAGCAAACAGCTGTACCTTACCTTTTACGGCAATTTGAAATAATCAAAGATAGTCGTGAGGATTTCAGAAACATAACTACCTTTTTTGGTTGTCTCATACCTTCTATGCTGACTGTTTTAGTCGTTTCATATCTGATTTGATGTATATTAATAGGGTGTAAGGCGTATTATTATTATACAAATTTTCGATTGCTGTGGTGTTTCTCAATTTTTAGTTTCATTTTTGAAATACCGCAGAACATGGATTACATGAAAATCTGTTTCAGGGCAGAATAGAGCGTTTTTGGCACAATTTGTTTACTCTTCCAGCAGTCGAGTTTAATATTATAAAATGAATAACCGAGTAATTCAAATTACTGACTGTTTTTGAAATCTTTTTTGTTTAAACATAATTCGTGGTGTATTGAACAAATGGCTGCTATTTATGTTAAAGAACAGAAAACATAGAGTAATGTTTAAAAAGAAAAAAATAATTTCACATTTTAATCTAAATTATAATTTTTTCAACAACATTACAATAACAATGCAAGGTAGCAAGTATGTGATCGAATAATTTACATTGGAAACAGCATACTATAATATCAAAGTTATTCCACATTCTATAAGAATGAGTACTTATTAATTTAAATTAAACCAGAGGCACCAGACAGTAGAGATCTTAACAACGATTAACGTTTCGAAAATAAATGAAAAAAGAACCTTTCAGCTAAATCTTGAACCCTTTAGAGCACATAATTCTTCGTTTCAGCCCTACCCAACGCAGATGCCACTTTGAATTTAGCATAAAGACCAATTCGTAGCGCAATCGAGCGAACAGCATGGTCAAAGAAACGCTAATTAGTGATACCGTACGAGTGGAATGGAGGAAAGCTTGATAGCGGTCGCGTTAGCTTCCCATCATCTCACGAAATAGCATCCTCTTCGTAAAGTGCGATGCTGGGAGTAACACTTAAGCTTTGTTCGACGATAATGAGACGAGAAGAGAACGGCGAAGAAAGCGGAGGAAGGCGCACCGGCTGAGAAAGACGAACGAATTTCTGGAACGTTTCGAGGCTATTATCCGAGCAGTCAGCTTCTTCTGGAGATCCGCCGCTGAAAACCGTACACGCCAGATTGCCCGCACAAAGCAGATTTTAATTTTGACCGAAAGCGGCCGGAAAATACTCGAATCGCCGGGTCAGGGAGACAATGATATTAAAAGCTCGGAAGTAATACCGCTACTGGAAGCATTATAATGGATCGCGCACCTTAAAAGCCGGGCTTGCTTCTTCTGGCCACCGACGAGACCATGCACTCCCTGTGCACTCCTAATGGAATCCCTAAAATTGTTTCCTACTCGGTAAGGTTTAACGATTCACCCTAGGATTCAGAAGGAAATTCAGCGTCGTCTACTTTTCTGCTCCTTGCATGTTTCTCAAAGGGGCTGGAGAGTCTCGAGAGCTAAGTTTCACTCTTCTTTTAACCGACAAGTTTGAACCACTTAGGAGAGAGGTTTTTTTTGGACATCTTCGGGAAGTCAGTCAACCGGCTGTGGTGTAAGATACAGAAAATGCGGCAACAGTTCTTTCGTTCTTGTGCATTTCACGCGAACTTTCCCTATTTTGTTCAGGAAGCTCCTACGTGAAAAATACATTCCGCTAACTGTGTGAAGGGATCTCGATTGGTACTGTGTAATTAATATTATCAAGTGTTATCGGTGGTGTAGTATACGAAAGTAAGATTATTAAGACTGTCACAAGGTATGAGATTTTGGGTTTTCATGGATTGTTCAGCGCGAAACGAGATATTATTATCCAGTGAACATCTTCTCTTTCTTATAAGCTAATTAATTTCGATGAACTGAGGCTCAAGATCATTCAATATGTTACTATTTTGTTATTGCACTATAATATTAACTTCCTTACGAATATCTTTGTCCTCGTTTAAATGGATAACAGTTGATCTTAAAAAAGTGTCTTACATTATCATAATCAACTACATGAAGTGAATTAATTACAGTGAAGTATTCAAATTAGTACCCTTAACAGATGACAAAAGGTAAAGCTGTACCATAAACAAGAAAATAACCTTGAAACGGCTAATTTGTCTGTCTCTGCTAAGTATCTGCAAGCGAATGATACATAAACATGTAATTCCACAATAGTACTCATTCTAGTGAACCATTCTTCCTTTTCAATTAATACAAAATTGAATGCTGCACTGCAAAAGCACGCGACTTAGGGCTTATTTTCGCTTTCTTTATGTTCTGTTCGATTATTACATGCCCAAAATACCGCAGCCTAGCGAATTTGAAATTTTAAGCTGGTTTAACCAGCAGATATCACGAAATTGTGAATTCCCAGCGACGCATTATCGTTCGAACCTAACCTCCAATGATCGCGGCCGTATAAATCCTAATCCGGCGGACCGGTCGAACGTTTAAAAGCATTTCGTTAACAGCTGCTACCAAAGTGTTCCGGAGTACGCGGTAATGAACAAACACGAACGTTGGAAACTGCCACGGCCGTTCATGGATTTTCATTAAAATTTCCATTCTCGTTTGCCGTCGTTCCCGTTTGCTCGAAGAATCTCCTGCCCCCCGATTTCTCGTTAGTGTCGCATTTTCATTCTTAAAACGTCCCCGTTTCGTTAACGGCACCATGTAAATTCTGACTTAATTTCTATAACGTAGATACAATGTGACAGCATTAAAGAGATAGGAGTAATTAACAATAATTGATTAATATGATTTCCTGTTTTCTAATTTCTCCTTAGGATTACACATTTTTGGTTGTATCTACAGCATCGATTAAACGTGTAGGATATAATAATTCTTACAATTAGTGTACTAAACTTCCATTAACACGTTGACTGCAGTGGAGGTCACCGGTGATCCGATGCATTGAATTTTGATGTAATTAAATAATTACTAATTTTATTAGAATTTTGAATGGAATTAATGTTGTAAAAGGAATAGAAGGTCAAGGCTGTGCAATTGAATAGTTACATAAACTTTTCTTCGTGATTTATGTTCGAGATGGGATATTATAGTACGTCTGATCAGGTATGGTAGTTTTCACTGTGGCAGTCAACGTTCCGAGCTACGGTAAAATATTCCGTATCTAATCAGACACGTTAACCCATTCACTGCCAGGCAAATTTAGAGCGTCTTGCTCTGAGCGCCAAGATTTTATTTTAAAGAAAACATGGAATTTCATAAAATCTAATAATCTAATAATATTTAGTTGCAGATATATGTATATATATTTTCGTTCAGCCTTTCTAATAATTCCTAACTCAAACGGCTATAAACTTATTCTGTGACCAATTGCAATCAATCTAAACTTGTAGCGCAAACTACGAGATATCTCGTAGTCGGCAGTCTTGGTACATACGCTTACTACGAGATGTCTCGTAGCTGGCAGTGAATGGGTTAAAATGAATTTTAATGAATCCATACCGCAAAGTATGTACATTTTTCATTATTTCTTGTCACACTTCTTACTGCATAGCGTCATTATGACATCGATTTTGCTAAGGATATAATAAGGGTTGTTAATTATTTGATTAAACTGAATTTTATGAGTGAGTCGTTGGTGACCCATGCGGCAAGGAACGTGTTCAGATATAAATTACAAAAACTTTAAATTACGAAACCAACATTTCAGATTATTTATTGACTTGCAAGATATAACAAAATTTTCAGCTGCTGTTGCTATTGTTTCCGTAATTTTATAAAAGATAAATCTAACAGAATTTCGCAATGAAGGAAAATTCCTAACCGGAGGAGGAAACCAATAGTAGAAAAGTTTTCATCTCGAATCGTTTTCGCGGAGCTTATCGCGGCAAGGGATATTTCACTAAGAATAATAAACTTCACGAAGTATAATGAATTGACGGTGTAACGTGGTAACCCGGTGTGCTTCGTGTTTTTCGCGACCGCTTCAATTACTAACAAGCAAAGTTGCTTTTGACAACCCTTCGTATGAAACATCAACTTTCGAAACAAGCGTTTATACGTTTTTTAATTAGCATCGACGGCCGTGTATCGTGCTTTCTGCTCATTTATGCATAAATAAACGTGTACAGCCTGCGAACGGAAAAATGAAACTGTTTAATGAATAATATCAAGCACGGAACAGTTCATTGAAAAATTACTTGTTTTAGAGTCTGCGGAACACGAAATATGATTGCCAACAGAAATTTGGCTTCTGTGTTGAACAAGCAATAATAACTACAATAACTGTGACATTGTATTAGTATTATTGTGCTTTGTCGGTATATTTTTTTTCTTTCTAAATTTCATTAGTATGTCTATGTTTCCTCATATTTGAAGACTATGAAAACTACAATAAAAAGGACATTTTATTAGCTTTATTATTCATTGTCCATTAATATATATTTCTATTTATTTATTTTTCTTAATTTAATTTGTATGTCTGTATTTTCTTACATTTAGAGACTATGAATACTACAAAGCCTTAGGTAAAATCAGTTTTTTAACTGTACATTTCACTACCACAACTTCCTACACCTTAGACCGTTCAATATCCCTTGCGCCTATGTGACCCTATTTTGTATTCGTATTACGAATTTATTTTCGTCTATTTTCACACCAGCCCGCCCACGAGAAGCATTTCATCAAGAAGTAGTGTCATCCTAAAATCTCACCCCGGAATAAAAAAGAAACAATTCCTGGAGAAAAATAAATGCTCTATTGCCTCTCACGAGGGTTACTCATCTTTTTTCTCCTCCGAAATGTATCCTCCCTTTTCCGCTGAATACTACGATTTAATACCACGATTTACGTTGCCTCCTGCGACATTTTAATTCTAAACCACGCTGAAAGAATCGAAAAACCCTAACAAGACTATTCTGTGGCTGTTGGTCCACCTCTGTCGCTATTACGTCTTCGTCAGTTGAACTCGAAGGAATTTGAAACCTTAACGATTTTCAGAGATCGTAAATTTTGTATTTTTAAATATTTGCAATCTGGTAGATAATGACAGTAAACGCATGTTCTAATTTACATGGAGAAATTGGGTGTTAGAAATAAATGCTGCATTCACTGCTGTACAACTTTTATAGTACTCATATAATATTTAGCTTTTTACAGTTGAATGTCGCATCTGGCCTGATACTGTATTTGGTTGCTTCACACGTTTAGTACCATAGTGAAAACATCCATACCTAACCAGACATGATATAATTTACTACTTTTTACAAAAATCTTAAAGAAAAAACAGAATGGAGTACTCAATCGTGTTCTTCTGTTGCTACACTATTGTTTCAATATAAAGTTTGCTCAGAATTTCGTGACAATCAATAATTATTTAATTATATTAAATTTGAGGTGCCGGTCAGCGTTGACCCCCGCGGCATTCAACGTGTTACATACGTGTGACGTATTGATTCTCATAAAAACCCTCCACGGCATCGAATCTACCAATTCCTTTAAAATAACCTGTTACGGTTACACACATTTGAGAATGTCGTTCATGCATGACATATTTGAAATACTCGATTGAACACTCTGATATATTACATGTGTGAATAATCGTGGTCTCTGGTAGATGGATTTCGAATTGAACCATTCTAGCACACATGTTAAACAGATCAGTAAGAAACAGTTCAATGTAAGAATAAGAAATAACTATAAAACCAACGAGGAAAAATAAAATTCGAGTCGGTTGAGAATAACGTACCGAAAACATTATACTGTAAAAGCTTCATGTAGCCGACGTTATGGAGAATCAAAGTTTCCTATTGAATTGTAGTATCGTCTTCACTGTACTATTTAAACTCCCTAAAATATGATTGAAAATCATAAATGATTGAAACGTCTGAATGAAAACGTTTTCGTAACACCTTTTGCAAATTTTCACTTAGCATCTGAAGAATCTGAATCCTAGGAAGTATGTATCCGGAGCACGCTACCTTCAAAGTGTTTCCACTTTCGCAAGCAGTAGGTACGCCGTTCTTTGCAAAGCGTGGCAATCGGGAATGCATTATTCGAGGCAACACGATCCGAAATTTGTAAGTCAGACGAATTTTACGTTCGCGTAGCACGCAAAAGTTTCCTGTATTCACCGTTTCCGGATGCGTTTCGAAAGCGGCGGAGGAATTCGTAACGCGCATTCTTACACTCGCCAATTCCATCCAATTCACGCGAAACTTTCGCGAGCAACTGTTCACGCAACAGTCACCCTCTATGTTTTCTGTAATATTATCATTGTAACAGAGTTATCTTGTAACATACATGTAGAAAATACGACATTTATTTAACACTTAATAACTCGCAAAATTCACAACAAACACTAAAACACAACCGGAAATACTATTGCAAAAACAACCGCGCCTTTCTATTACATCGCTTTCAGCAAATTGACCTCCGATCGGCGTCTGTCAAGATTTAAAACATTTGAAGGATTAAGAGAAGAATCAAGGAATGTCACAAAACATGTTCATTGAGAAAATTAGTTTTTAATACGTTAGTGCATCAGTAAAGAAACAAGGTCCAATGAATGTAACTGTATTGTTCATGATATAAAGTTATACTGTAATTTGGCGACACAAAGAAAATGAGCGGAAATATAATTGTTTTACATTATTTTAATTTTTCTTTCAAGTTGGACACTGCAGAATAAAAATGGGCATATCCTGTTTTCCCCTACTCTTAATTTCAGAGGCCTACTCCGCTCGGCTCACGCACTCATGTATACACGCACACAATCAATCAATTATCAGGTAACAGAGAATTGTCAATTGGGATCCTCTGACCGGCCCAAAATATCTGAAATACCATAAGGCATAGGAAGCTAAAAGGTAGGTGATCAGTTCTTACCCCAGAAGAGTGCATCAGTAGCTTAGCGATTGGCAAATCCTTCCGGAGGGTTGTTGATTTTTCAACGGGTTATAAGCTAGTATTACATAAAATGCATACGACACTGTTTCCAAACTGTTCCCTAATTCACGGATTCAGGTATTTACAGTACCCTGCCACTCCATTGTGAGCATCCTCAATTTTAAACGTTTGCTGCATTCTCAGCATAATATTCAGGTTACATCAGGTTTGGTAAGTACAAGTTCTGCACCGTTAGGTTGTTTGGAATATTGCTAATGATACGAAATGAGTTTCGCGTACGTGAAATCATTTCATTGTTAAATTCTGTGTGCTAAAACAAAGTATCTCTGTTTTATCCTGTTCCGGTAATTCTCTTGATTTAAATCCGATTGAAAACATATGATTCATCCTAAAACGCCTAGTTTACCAAAGATCCAATCCCACTAGAGATGTCTTCATGCAAAATATTCAGGAAGTGTGGCACGATGCACTGAAAGTAAAGAAGAGCATAGATGGCTGCATTTGAAGTATGCCTTCAAGAATTGAGACTATTATGAATAGCCCCGGACGTCACAGAAAGTATTAAACATTGTTTTGTTGCTATAATAAAACTGGAAAACTGAGACTTCGGGATTTTTATTGGTAACCATATCGTTACATTTTATACAAGTGAAACTATAAATAAACCCCTGAAGTTGAAATTTGTAGAAAATATTTAATGCCTGTAATGGAGTGACAGGGTACTGTATACACGCACATTATTGTATAAAATGCACACGGCACTATTTCTAGAATGAACACAACTCTAGAACTTTACACAAGCTAACATCCATCAGTATTCATAGTTATGAAACCGACGAATCAAAAGTTATTCCCGGTGTGACAAATTTTATTTTATTGATGTACATTTTCATTTTTAAACAGTCAAGTGGAGTAAATTTAACCTGGTTATTCAGTGTAAGGAACGGAAGGAACATTGCGGTCCCACAATGCTCAAAGCTTGTTCCCAACTTTGATTAATGAGAGAAGAAAGTTTGGTCTGTGAGAGTTACTAAAATTCCTTTTAGTCTGCAAGGATTACAAAACGGTCTTCCCTGAAATTTGTCCCATTTCAGGAGTAGTTCATTATTCTTACAAAGGTATTCGTGTTCTATGTATAGGCGAATAATGTATATCTCATTGTTAATTTTGTGAGTATAAAAATGTGAACTAGGCTTTATGTATGGGCGATCAACTCGTGTATTGTACTTCACAAAGAAATGAAATCATTTTAGGAGCAGATAATCGGAATAATACATGAGATAATGTTACTGAATTGATTTTTTCATGTACGTAATTTAAGGATATGAAAATAAAAATATATAATGCTATTTAAAAAACGCAAGCTGACTTCAGCATTTTATACAAAAGATACTTCCAAAGGTTTCTTTTACGCCAATCAATTCTTCACTTAATAGCGATCAACTTTCGTTTGAAACATCGTTTTGTGAAACTATCAGAATATTCGCAAAAATCACATAAACTACTAAACCGATTATTATGAAATTTTCACAATAGCTTCTTTACATTTTCTGGAGTGTCGTGAGCTATGTTTTATCACGATTTAAATAATATATCGAGAAAAACACATGGGACTATCTTTTGTCTGTGGCCACGGGGGCATATTCACGCACAGCCGCTAGGTGGCAAAGTTCGGCGACCACACGCTCGAAGAAGAATTCGCCCGGCTACAACATACAAGGAAACAACCATAATATTTCAAAATTTACACGAAAAACAATTGCAGGCGAAGCTGCACCCAGGACATATTAGTATGTTATAAATATGACTTTCACACGAATGTGAATTCTTGAAAATTCTTTATTACAGCACCCTTCGCTTTCAGAAGATTATCTAAAGTAATTGTACACGTTGATAGATATTCTTTCTGTATTTCGCCCATAGTGCATTTCAATAATAAACGTCATCAGAGGTAACTATTGAAAAAGTCGTAAGGGAAAGATTAATGAATAAGATTGAAGTCGTTTAGTCGAGCGTCAACACACAGAGAATTAGACGAAGAAAAAACGTGTACTGCCAATACGAAGAGTTCAGGTTGCAGATCGAACGAGAGGGCAGTGTATTATTGTCAACGAGTTGATGGTGAATTATCGGAGTTTCGGAGCAATGTGTAGCGGCAAGTTCGGAAGCGTGCCAACAGAGCCAACCCATGCGGTTAATTCACTCTTGCACTTCGAAACTCGATGACTCATAGATTGGTCGTCATAATTGTACACTAATGTCGTTACCGGTGATTCCACGGTCCGTTAGCTTCGACCAGACACGCTCGAAAGTAAAACCAGTTCATCTCGCGGAAGGAAAATCAAGCCAGTCATTCCCACCTGATCGCCCAACATTAGAGCGTAATTAGTAAAATTGAATAAAACAGGATTCTTTATCAAATTTGTCTGCTACATCGCTTTCAAATAAAAACATCCTTCGGTTCTGAAAACTGTCGACGCAGAATTTACATATATTTCAAATTTTTATGAACGTGTTCGCAGGTTCTGTATTTTCATATTTTAATTAAAACTTCTTTCGAGCTTCGCTGAATTTAAAGTCTGAAATTCGAATGTTAAATTCAATAGCTGTCAAGAGGTTCCAGTCAAACTGCAATCGCATTATGTTCGTCTAAAAATATATATTACGAACACAATTCCATGGACAATAAATGTATATTCACTACGTTTAAACGTGAAACAGCTTCTTTGCCCGGAAACCTTCGGCAGTCACTAGCCTCCTATCATTAATACAAGAATAAAAGAATAATTTTTAAAGAAACCATTTAAGAATGTATGTGTCAATCAAAACTATTTTACACTGCTGTACAATATCCATCAAATCCCTGGTATCCTTTCATCCCAGGATACCCTACACATTTATAAATAATCTTCCCCATATCACTCGTGGCGCAATTTCCTTTCTTGACCACGTCATTCTTCTCATTCAACGGACGAATGTCTTTTCCATTAAGACACGGCCTATAACATTGTCTTCTCAGAAACCGGTGGTCCAGTTCGGCTGAAAGAGAATCGAAACATAGTCGACAATGGCGCCGACACACGCTTCGAACAGCTTGGTATCGCGTCGATGCGAATCTTCGTAGTTCCTTTTCATCGAGAGGGTTCCTTTCGACGCGTATAATAAACGCGGTCAATCGAGTGTCGATGGACTTCATCTCTCGTGTCGTACGACACGACACAACACAACACAACGGCGCTGTGAGCACACACACCGGTGCAGACGCATACATGGACAGGTGTTTTCAGGGTTTCGTTGTGAGAGTGCGTGAACGCGCGCGACCCGCCATTATGTCAGCTTGAATAGCGTTTCGCAGGTCGGCCAGCATGAAAAGCAGTGTCAACGACAGCCGAGCAAAAGCGAGCTTTCGATCGAGCGGAAATAACGAGCGAAGAATCGGTGACCCTCTTCGACCTTTCCATCGAGATCCTTTCTTCCTTTCTCTTCATCCCTCCCGCTCTATTTTCCCTCCCCCGCTTCCTGTTTCCGTTTTGGAAATTCTACGCTCATGCGGTACGATTTTGACGGTTTGTAACGAACACTACAACGGCTCTTCAAGTGTGACGAATAAAACAAAACATTGCGGAAGTACACTGCCATACACCTACACTGTTGTCTATAAGTATTAGGACATGTTGTATGTTACTTACTTTTTATACTTCTGCTGTTCTGTAGCCCTAGCTTTGATAATTCGTTATATAAATGGATAGATTAACAGAGTAATAGATCAAATAAATTAAAGGTGTGAACAAAGTCATTTTGTAAGTTTCGAATGTATCAGTACGAATATTTTTCAGTACATGATTTTTTTAATGCTCTTAAACTGTAGACTTTATGTTCCGATCTCTGTCTGTTAGGCTTATATAAATATTTTATCTAACCACAGAATCACGAATAACCAGAATGCTAAAATTAATGAAAGCAGTAATCACAGCCCAAAGAGAGTGTAAGAACAAAAATACGATATGATTTTTAATTAATTCCCATAGTGAATATTGTGATATAGTAATATACGTATATGTCCCTGGTTGTCTAAAATGTAGAAAAGAAGGGTTTGTGTTTGAATCCTGTAATGATTTCATAACATTTTCAGCTTTATCTCAAATCTGATAAGTGCCCTAATACTTATGGACGGCAGTGTATGTATCTTACAATTAGGACACGTTTTTTCTGCTAACAATACAATATTTTGCCTGAATTAGATTGTAAAAATATTTTAGAACTGTTGCAAGAAAATGATGAAGTAAACATTATACCTTGTCTTCCTCTATCACATACCCCAAATCCCATTAAGGAAATATGAGATATGCTGAATAAATTAAAAATCTGATTTGTGGAAACGTATTACATGTACGTGGCCGATCTTTTAGATGAATTAATCAAATAAGAATACTAAAAGAAAGATCCAATGACTCTCCCGACACTATAAAAAAAGCTAAATACTTGAAACAGCCGTTGCCAGGAGTCTCACAATCTGTTTCCCTTCAATAAACCTTATCTGATATTAAAAACAGAGTGTTGAGATATATCAGTCACAGGAAATCCGCTAAGAGATGCTAAAACCTTCTCATTAAAGTAAAGAATGAAAGGAAGAGGACCGATAGCGTAATCATCGGCTCCTGGTAATCGTTTCCATTACGTTAATCGATAACGCACAGAAGGTGAGCGTTTCCTCGCGCAGCTTTCCAACGTTCGCTTTGGAAAGCGGCTTGACAAATGTTATCACAAAACCCGCAGAAATCTCGGCTGTTTGCTAGGAGGAGTAACAATAACCTCGTTCTTTCTTTTTACCCCTCGTTCGTAACCGCGGCGAGACAAAATATTTTCCATACGGAACAGTTTCATCCACTTTGAGAGTCGAATTGTATAACCAAACGTTTCTGTCCGTCGTTTCGGGGAATATATGA
This sequence comes from Macropis europaea, assembly GCA_916610135.2. Lineage (NCBI taxonomy): Eukaryota > Metazoa > Arthropoda > Insecta > Hymenoptera > Melittidae > Macropis > Macropis europaea. Next base: position 34,741,835 of record OU744343.1, read on the forward strand.
CCGAATATGAAGGTTGGGCGCCAAAGGGAGGCGCCTAGTCGGATAGGACTGCATAATAATTATCCGAAGAGCTTGGAAGCCTGTTTAGAGAAAGGCTAGCCAGTCCAGTTGGGTTGAAACGGTTTACCATAGCCGCACCCTTTCGTTTCGCTATAGAGTAGAATTACCTTCTGTCACGACATCTTTATTGGCCGCTTTCTCCGACCGGATGGCCTTCTCTCGCCTTCGGATCGTCGATTGCTCTTAATTGCGAGCCCATGCGAAACAACTCGAACCTGGGAGAGGCTCGATGCCATTAAAATCGACCCCGTAAATTATTTAACGAAGTGCATCCCCTGACTGTTCAGTGAAATTGAATAAGAGGCAGAGATGACGTTGAAGAATGTCAGAATAAATTGTTCCATCCTTCACGTGGGTAAGCTTATCGTTATGCCACTGGAATCTCTTCGAAACGTAGAAATCTCTTGGAGGATTTAGCAAAGAACAAATTTATTATTTGCAACACACATGTAACAATGTTTACCAATAACAAGTACGTATTCGAAGTATAATGGTGTTCAAGTCCAATTAGTGATATTAGTTGGAAGTGCAAAGTTCAATTCTAACAATTCACTCCAGTTCACTTAAATAATTACTGTATGCTTCCTCCAGAATGTCATTTGAAGGACACCAAGGGGGGTTGCAAAAATGCAGATGACAAACTTTGGGTGGGTTTTTCCAGAAAGTCCTTTACACGCCCCGTACAGCCCACAGTGTACGGGTGTGAGTGTACTCCTTTCCCACACCTTCCTATTTTGGAACAAATTGGCTCAACTTCTAAGCCAAAGTCTGGCACGCACATGGGTCTATGATGCGTCAATTACCATTGAGAGAACAGGAAGACCTTCAAAATCTCTAAATCCTGGCGGAACTAGAGGTCTTCCTGGCAGTAATATTTAAGTAAGAGTGATAGACTATATAGAGATAGAGTCTACTACGCAAGAGACTACTAGCAGCTCACCTCTTCCGATATCATTAGATGTGTTTCAACGTACGGAAAGAAACGTTTACAAACAGTATGTGAAAGATCAAATCAATAACGACTAATACTAATCTATCAACAACTCCGAAAAGTGTACAAAAGCGTAGCATGCGATATTCCTCGTTAATAAGATCATACGGAATTCTTTCAACTAGGACACCTTTTTAATGTTTCTTCTGTTCGGATGTAAAAAAAAATATTTGTTATGATACTTACCGAATTCGTCTCAATATCCGCTGAAAGATAGGTGTAAAAAAATTATACATCTATATATAAGAAACTGAAGGTGACCTCGAAAACTCTCAACAAAAGAGGTTCATAGAAAATTTACTATGATCATCTTAAAGCTCGCTTTGAATCATGTTATACCAGACAAAAAAAATTTTCAATGGGCCCCCTAACAACAGAATCGTCTACGCTGACTACGTCTCGTGGTTCACCCCGTATATCATTGTATAACTAACTGTACGTTAGAATGAAATTTAAAAATCGTGTTGAATCTCGGAAGTCATTACTGACGATGAGTATGATCTTGAACAGTCGAGTGTGAACCCTACGTTAGCTCTAGGCGCAGCTATATTAATTTCTCACGAATCGAAAATAGAATTCTCGATTTTCGATGCAAGATGGAGGTTTTCGAGCGTCGGTAATGGAACGTAATGGAGCGAGCACAGAGAAAACGAACATCCGAAACGGATGTAAGTCGGAAAGGAGACGAGCAGAGTGGAAAAGTTTCGAGAGTGTTGATCGCGGCTGCTGAAACTTCGAAACAGGGATGAATTATGGCGGTGAAGAAATGTAACGAAGGCTTTTTGTCCCTGCTGGTTTCGTCGTTTCTTTTTTGCCATTGTTCTATTAAACGAATGGCGCAATTCCCTTCTCTTGTCTCGTGAATTATTAAAATTTTTTTTTAACATCGCACGTTATTCAGCGCAATCTTTGCAAGCACGTCTCGTTCTTTCTCTTCTTTTCTTCTGTATTTGTTCTGTATTTGTTACAGAAATTATATTGCAGCGAGGTAGCGCACAATCGTGTTCTTTTGTATTATCACATAAGAAATAAATACTTCGGTATACTATTATTTGTTTCAAAGAAGAATCTGATCTGCAATATTTTCAATCGCGTGTGTTGTTTAAATTCGATCAACGCAGGCTGTAATACGTTTCCGGTTTTTTGAATATATCGAGGAAAACCGCTGCTTGAAACCTGTTCGACGGTTTCCAATCGAATTTTCAATTTATTCGTTGGAACTGGATATCACTTTTCGCAAATATACACGATTTGCGAGCCAATAACTCCAACTTGAAAAGGAAACAAACTATGCACGTAAATTGTTTCCATTCCACGCGGTTTTTTTGTGAAAAATTTCCCATCTCAGCCTTTGTGTTTTTGCTGTTGACGTACGAAATCCGACACGGGATATGAGAAGCAACAAAAAATATCGCGAGAAAATATATTTACACGTTGTATCGAATTCCAATATTTCTTACGCATTTTGTAAAACACAAAAAACTAGCTATACTACCATTTCTGAAGAAATAATTCTGAACCCTTTTAGTATTCAAAAATTTTTTAGGTCGATTACTATGTATCTTCTCTGCAACAACTGATTTTATTTAGAAAAAAAAATTTTTCATGAATCTATGGGAACCCACACGCCATTTTCTCGCACAACACATTTTCTTTTAACTTCTTTCAAATTTCGTGTTAAGGATCGTCTACAATAGATAATCAATGGATATCATTGAAAATATTATTTCTTCTTTATTCATTTATATTTTAATTTCATTGCATTATATTTGTGTTATTCATATTGTATTTTCAATGCTTACACAATTCACTATACTTGCTGAATATTAATATTCAAAGCATATAAAGGAAACCTTATACAATCATGTTTTCCCTTTTTGCGTACAGTATACAGCAGTGGTTCTCAAACTTATTTAGTCGCGGAGCCCTTATTCGATTTTACAAAAATCACGGAACGAACAACTATATTTTACGGACAACCCCTACCACTGTAATTTTAATAAGACATTAAATGAAACAAAAATTGGTTTAGAGGGAGAGTTTAATCACATAAGAAAAATTATATAATAAATGAAATATTAAAATAAAAAGCAACTCTGTTTTTACTTGTTATATATTTGTAATTGCTGTGTAAAAAAATTAATAAAGAGAAGATTACTGCGAAGAATATTTCTGCTTCTTCAACTCTACTAAATTTGATTGAAAGACACCTTATCTCACGGTACCCCAACATTTTTTACGGAACTCTGGTGTTCCGCGAATCCCATTTTAGGAAACACTGGTCTACAGTATACCATATTTATTTTTCTATAAATTCGTCAATCGTGTTAATATAACCCTACCAATGAATTTAATAAAATGTAATAATGTAACACCCCAACATAAGTTGAAGCGTTCAGACATAGAAACACACGTTCATAGAAGTTCATCTTCAACACACTGTCATTTCTAGACTGCGGATATTTATGCAAATATAAATTTTTAGAATTCAATAGGTTTTACATTAATGTAGTTATAGAAATGAAACTTTGACAAAACAGTATTTTGTTCTGTGAATACTTAAAAAATGCACTTTTGGTTTGTTTTAAACGTGCGTTTGTTTAGATATATTAAGTACGTTAAACTGCATAAACATCCACAATCTAATGATTTCTTTTAGTCCTAGGAATTTTCACAATATCCTAAAACTTCCGGCATCTTCTAGCTTCTTATCGTCATTGAAGCATTTATCTTCCTTTTAACGATAAGAGACCTAAAATTGCTCCACGGAAAACAAACGTCTGAAACCACCAGGAGATGGAGAAACTCGGCGATGTCCGTACGCAACAGGGCGTGCAGAAATTTTCGTAGCATCCGACGCCTCGGTAACAGGCTAAATTCGTTTTATTTCTCGACTTACGGCTGCATCGGGGAGCATAACAACGACACGCCTTCCCTGCAGCCGTACAAAGGGCTCGTCGAAAGTGCAAAGGTTACTTCTTGGCTCCGCAATGCAGCCCTAAGGATTCCGCAACGTTCCTAGACGCTAGCTTCGTAGACGGGGGAAGCCTGAAGTTTAAGTTCAGAGAGCAAAACGCCGGGAAACGAACAACATTCGACTTGAACGGAACACTATTACGTTTCACGGCTCGAATCAGACTTCCCTTGACACCTCCGTCTATATCTGCTTCCACGAAAAGCTCGTGGAACAAGCTAGAAACAGTTCCACTGCCGAAAGATGTAATAATAGGAATAGTTTATCTGGAACGTCTGCAATACAACCCCTGGCAAAAAGTTTTCAATGAAAGACAATAATTCGGACTTAATTGGAAACATTACACTCTTTGAGATACAAAATACTACATCCGGCCAAATTTACTTGTTACATTTGTATATTCTTCTTTTGATTATTGGCATCACTTACTAAAATGCATTTTTATTTGTCTTAGCACCAACTTCATGTAATTAGGCGAAAACTTGACAGATAATTTTATTTAAGTAACGCGAGTTGTTTTAAAGAGAAGTGTTCAAAAGTAAATAAAAATTAACATTTTCAAAATTGTACCTGGTGTGTTAACATATTTTACCATGTAATGTCAATAATGGGTGTAAATTTAAGCGGAAGAAACACGAAACCAGAATTGACAGACGACGCGCGAAATGTTATGTTACATTATTTATTGCAGAAAAATTGATACGGGCGCCATAAGTACTGCTTCAACAATTGTGTCCAAGTTTATGGCGCACACTATATTTTTTTCTTAATAATTATATTATATATGATTTAAATCTGTATTAAATAAAGTACTAAGTTAGTAAACTATTTCATTTTCATTGAGTTTACCTTTTAATTTGTTGTTTTTAACAAATGTAATAACTATGTCGAGACAAATTTTGTACCCTAAATGTAACAACTAATTTGAGGCGGATGTAGTACTGTAGTATATGTTTAAAACACATGGTGAAGTAAGATTAGTCTGATACGAAGGAAATAAAAAAATGATAAACATTTCCATGGGAAGAAATTTCAGCAACAGATTGTCAAAATCTGTATAGTAGATAAATAACAGCACGAAAATATTTTCAACTTTCTTCTTTCCGTTTTTCATCCGCTTCAATTTCTCCCTTATTTGTGTACATGTAAAATTCTTTAAATGACTGCATTTGTCTGCATACCACGAGTTTATCCATAGAAAATGGAGAATTCGTCGAACAACCACTTTTATCTTATTCATAGTGAGTACTACGAGTCCGTAAGTTTCTGAACCACCCTTTTAAACACACTGTAAAAGTATTCAGACGTCTCTTTTACGAGCGAACTTTCCTTACGAATGACAGTCGAAGGAGGGGAAGGGCGTCCGCGATCGGATTGGTTGTTCGTTCGAGAACAACGGGAGGAGAGAAAAAAAAGTAATCGGATAAATTATTTGTTGGCAGTCGAACGGCGCTGTTTGTTTATCGCCATTGAAAATCATGGAAGCGGGGCGTCGTAGTTTGTCGGCAACGCGGAAGAATTCTCCGTTGCACCGCGGACGTGACAATTTTTCTTCCAACACGCTGGGACGAACTTATCGACAAGCTCGAACGGATGGCGATCGAATCGAACCGCCGATAATTGTACACGCGGGAACCGATAACCCGCTTTTTCACCGAATCCAATTGAAAGTAATTTATGGGCGGTGCGAACGGAGACGTTTCACGTTGCGCCGTCAAAGAAAACGATTATCGTATTCATCGAAAGCACGGAAAACGAGCAGCTTTCGCAGTAGGTAGTGCTCAAGGCTTCCGGGTTCAACCTATGCAGGGATACTAACGCAAACTTGTACTTACATTTAATGTGTTTTTTTGAATTCAGGTATTGTTGAGAAAGATGAAACTAGTATTTATGTAGACAGTCACAAAAGTATCCGGTCACTTATTGCAATTGCAAAACTTCATTTATTTATTTTACTTAAGCTGAAAAGAAACTCTCAGTAGAAAGTTATATAGCTTTACTTAAGCTTTTACATGAGTTTGTTACAATATTGTAGCATTTATAAGGTTTTGAATATTTGAAATGGCTTATGCATGTTTATAATTGTACATTACATTTCTTTAAAAATTAGTATATGTGCGTATATATTCGATATTTGGTTGGTTAAGTAGGTCTCTCATGTTCCATGGTGGACTCAGTATACATTTCTTTAATTTTTCTATGAAATTGATTCGTTGAGTATTGAATAAAGGGCATTGCCAAATTACGTGATTTAAATCTTGTTTTGGATAATTACAGCTAATTCTAATTTATTTCATACTGAACGTTTGAAAATATCTTATAATCACGCCATAGTATTCCTCAATCTGAAGTATAAATTTGTTCATTTAATGAAGGGTAATTAGAAACTCTATTTTATATAATACCAGCAGAAATCACGATCGAAGTTGTAAAATTAATATCAGATCGATTAAAAGCTGTGGGCAAGCTAAAAGGCATATCCAATACGTATTCAAACTCATTTGCATATCTTTATTTAAGATATTGATAAGTAACCGAGCCTTATTTTGTAATAGACTTCCGAAATATTTTTTTTTGTATACAATGTTGATTTATTTTAAAATTGTTATGTATCATTGTAAAATGAACTAACAAATATTTAACTTACAATTTAACACAAAATTTATTTTATACCCGTTGTGCCTCTGTATAATTAACTGTACGTATATTATATTTCATAATCGTTTCTGAATTCTTGCATACTGATTAAATATAATGAAACAAAATGATGCACCTTTTCCCAAATATAATCAATCCGTTTTTGAAGAAGAAACGTTACAGTTGACTTTCTAAGGCTTCTTGAACTGTATGCTAAGTTCGTCTTCATTTATATTTGTTCCATATTTATGTTATGGTTGATCGGTCATTTATACCAGAGATTTTGCGGTCAGGCAACCGTTTAGTATTTCTGGGAAGAGTTATATAAATTGTGCTAATAAGGAAACATACCGAAACGTATTTTTTTTTAATGATTGAGCTGCAACTTTAAGGGTTGACTTCACCCCTTAAGGTTCCTGTTGGAAAATATTATTTCAAAAACTATCATAGATACAAGAAAGCTTCTTAAGGCAAATTTTAATGATTTCTTGCGTATAAACAGAAAATGCTCACAAATTTTGTAAAAAACAATTTGTTTATACCAATCAAATTTATTGTAGCCATATTCTAAAAGTTACCTACAATTTACATAATGACAAAAAAAGCGTAAATTTTTGTTCAATATCCGTTCTTGTATGATATGATAGGTTTGTCCTCTACAGTTCGACAAATTTTTATATTATAATCAATATCTATTATAAGATGTAGCGTTTATCATTCATACTAGCGATCAGTAAAGTGATTTAGAACATACAATACTAATCTAATTAGTACATAAATAAATAAATAAATAAAATTCGTTTTCGTCACGTATAATACGGCGGTAGTATGAATGAGACCTTTGATTTGGTGTCCCTAAAAAAGGACAATACTTGAATTATGCTTATTGTACGATTCAAGTTACTCCTTAAATTCTCCTTAATACTAAGACCTTTTGTTGAGTTTGAACTTGGTGGCAACCATTAGAATCTGTCCAATGCTGAATATTTTATTACACGGTTGACACAGAAGGGCTTCTCTATTCAAATTAGATATCCATAAATTAATTTAAAATGACCTATTCTGATTCTCGTGAATGCTATTTCCTCCCTTCTGTTTAGCTTTCTAAGTTGTACGGTTTCGTATATATCCTCTCTTATTAAATGTAACTCGGTTATAGGTACGTTTACCTATTGTTGCTTCCAATATTGCATCCTATAGATTATTTTGAGCTGTACATCTTGAAGCTTCTGCCGCTCCGTCGCGTTTCGGCGTGTTTCGCATAATCGAACCGGAACGCGGCTTTGTCGGTAACCGATCGATAGAACTCGATTAGAGGCATCCCCGAATTTGCATAAATACTCGTAATGAACGCGTAATGAATTCGTGGGAGCGTACATCGCGCTATAAAATCTTTACGGACCAAACCGTCGGCTCGATACGTACCCACCAGGTCGTAATGTACATAATCTCGCGGCATTTTCGATTGAATCGCGTCACGTGTGTTCGCGATGTAGAAACAGCAGCTCCTCTATTAATCCGCCACGCTGAAAGCATCAATTAACATTCGATGAAATCAGCTCGGCCCGCGATCGCCGGAAATTTCATGCACGCCGTTATATTTACAGCGTGTTAGCTCGAACACCGATTGCTGATCGATCGAACCATTAATCTCGATAATTACCATCCGCGGTCCCGCCCTGCTTTTATACGGGAAAAACGATTTCGTTCGGCTTTTTTTCTGTGATCATGGTCGAATAATATCGATAATCGCAGCAATTGCCGCCGACTCGTTTTCTATCGAGGCTAACCTCACTCGACAAAGCCCATTAATCGACGCGTAAATTAACGAGCTGCAGCGGGATTGAAAAAAGAAAATGAAGTGTCGTAAAAGGGGACAGTGGATTGTCCGTGAATTGTCACGAAATGGCGCGACGTTTACCGCGAGGTTAATCCGCCTGTCGAATCAATTGTCTTTTTTAGTGGAGAAATAATATTGATGAGATTTCGCGGATTCACGGCTTCGAATGGTACGAATTTTAATTCACGAGTGCTTCATTGACCATTTGCTACTGGAGTTTATTGATTTATTCATAATAAACGAGACTGCCCAATTGTACAGGGAATGTAATTTAAATATGCAGCGAATCACGGGAATTAAAACACCTAAATATCTTTTTTAGATTTGGGTTTAAAAAAGGCATATCTAGAATAAAAGTTACACTGTTCGAAAGGATATGTACAATGATTGGAAAACATGTTTTGTAAGGTCATATTTTTCAAGACTTCAGGTCGTTGATATTTTTTAAATTGCAAGAGTATTATTTTTGTTAGAGGTGTACTGCAGTTGACAAAAATTATAATTTCATAAGGATAGCCTCAGATAAGGCTACTAAATTGATTTCCATGTGAAGAATGAAAAATTTCGTATCGTTTGTATCGATCATTCCGACGTACTGCATATAGTAGTGTAGAAAAGAAAAGAAAGAAAGATAAATTAAGAATACTAATGTTTAATCCATCCTTAAATTTCATAGAACACATTGTTGTGCTTAAAAATTACAATGACTAGATATTAATCTCATTAAACATTTATGTTGGATTATTACCAACGAAAAAAATTTGATAATGATTAATATCATATAAATAAAATTTCAGAAATATACTGACGACTGAATGGAATAAAATTACGTCAAATGTTCTAGCTACATCAAATCAGTGCAGAAATTAAAGCAATAACGAAATCGTAATTAATAATACGGGTTCTGCTGCACAGGGAAAAATTCCGTTTCTAGTCAGACGTATTAAAGCAAGATATAACATCGTCAAGCACATAAATATTTAATTATTTGAAACTTTGTATATGTTGCTATCATTGACCAAAGTACATTATGCCCTTTAAATGTTCCAAAAATACGCTTTTTATTTTCTTTTCATTAATAAGTGTGCATTTTTTACGTGTTTCGATATGTGAAATTGCATAAACATCCGCACTCTAATTATTACGTTCTCTTTCCTTATTCACCTGTACCAAAGGCTTCCCTCGATTAAATAACGAAGTATAAATAAATACGACAGAGCAATATTCGTTTTATAATAATTCAATCAGTCAGGAAAGCCCTGCGAAATTTCCATCGGAATTAGTGACCGTACAAATACCATTTATATCCAGTGTACCAAGCTGCCTCCGATGTCAACGATAACGGATTTCGAGCGACGATATAACCATAAACTCTGTCGTTGTCAACCGCACTTTTTAATTCCATTTCGCGAACGGAAGATGTAAACTGTCACGCAGGGAGCAACGCTTTTGTTTCACGGAGCGATTAATGCATTTCGACCTGGCATTTGAGGGCCACGGTATTTTAATTAATTCCCGTCGACAATTATGTCAAATATTTCACGTTATTTGTGGTGGAGGACGCGTCTGTGGCCTCTTCAACCCCACCACCCTTTTACCATTTTCTAGTCGCTCCACTTCATTTGTCCGTTCGTCCCGTTATCGGGAACGGTCGGTCGATAAAATGGGTTAATTCCGGGAAATGCATACGACTGAAAATCACATTTAGACAGGCGTTGCTACAGACCGATTACCCGCAGCTCGATTTCCCTGTGACCAGCGCTGCTACCGATTATCGTTATTAATATTCCCAGAATTTCCACTCGATCTCCATTGATCGAGCAGCAGTTTATTAGAACGTGAGAATGTTTCGTGTCCATTGAAACGACATGCTCGTTGCGTTTCCATGAATTATTCGATAAGCTGTCAAGAACTGTCTTTGTGTGCTTCTGTGAATGTGTTTTCTCGGTTTAATGATTGACCATGGATCCTTTGTTGTAGACTGTTAAAAGGGTTCAGACAGTGAATGGCCGCCGTAGCTGTTGCCTTCCCCTACTCTAGATCCATTCTCTTTATATAGGCTGTGATCTAGGACGGCAATGGACCGAGGGGAAACGAGTAGCATAGTGGCGGGAACTGAAACGAGGGGAATTGACCTAGAGTGGGGGAAGGCCGCAGCTCCGGTGGTCATCACTGCGTTAAGACGTTCGTAAAATAGTTTTCATTGTAAAATGTGAAAAATCAAAGCTGACGATTGTTCGACATGATTTCTTTCAAATGTTCCTGTGTTTAATGATTAAGGGAACGATTGGGGCCGATTTTCGTTCGATTCGATAATTATTTGATAAAATACAAAAATATGAGTAAAGAACACTATGATGTAGAATTAATTTATATTCAAGTCTGAATAGTTTTCTACAAACTCAGTAACGTGAAAAATTATTCATGACAATCTTGGAGGCATTAAGCAGAATAAGAGCAATTAGGTAAATTAGATTATAGAGGGTGTATCTAGAGTGTGTCACAAAATTTGTGTATATTGTATATTGTACACCTTAAAATTATGAAAAATGGCTTGTTCTTGAAATACAGTCTGCTTAACGTGTTTCATAATTCAGTGACAAAATTCCGTACGTGATCAGACACACAAAGGTAATCACAAATACCGTTGGGAAAATTAAAGTTACAGGTTACAAACTTTATGTTTTTAAACGACTGGTTGGCATCTACACTATAATTATATGGTAAAGATAATTGTTTATTATGTAGAATTATTAAAGTTTCTGCAAACACATCTGGAATCTTTAACACGTTGAATGCCGCCGGGAGTCACCGATGCCCGGCACACAAATTTAATTCAATTAAATAACTATTTATTATTACACACTCCTGAAATTTTCACGTTGTAACGTTAATCTAGGAACATAACAACATGACTCAATACCCGAATGTTTATTTCCTTTAGGATTTACATTAAAAGTAGTATATTATGTCGGATCTGACCAGGTATGACTGTTTTCACTGTGGCATTCAACGTATTAACAGACAACCTAAATTTTTTAATGTATAGAATTGTAGTCCACGTCTTGACAAACAACATGACCGCGTGTAATCAAGGGTAACAAAGACACACATTCTTGCAGAAAGACATTCGATAACAAGGCTCAAATGAAACAGAGTGTTCACAAAGAATTCCGTCAAAGTATGTAGTACATGTATATGACTCTGATCCAAAACTAAATGATCGCAAAAATTCGATAAATATTTCCAAATAACTTCCGTGCAATTTGTAGCGAAAAGAGATGAATTTCGCTCGTACGCGGTGCAATATATCACAATTAAATGTAACGAGTATGTTCAGCCGTGAATGAAACGCGAGAACGAGTGTCTAGATAGGCGGGACACTTTCAAGATCGTTTTTTATGCGTGCCATGATAAACCGAGCGTATCCATTACCCCCGGTGATAAATGGTTTCGACCACCGATACACCCATTGTGCTCCTCCTGCCCGCGATACAATTAATTTCTGTCGCATTATTCGCGGTTGAAAAACCGTTGGGACGCGACACCTTTCGACCCATTCACATTTCGTTGTCTCCCCCTCTATACTCGGGTCACCTGCCCCTCGTTCATCGGATCACGTCCGATAAATCGGTTTACCTGTTCCACTTTGCTGCAGATTGAAACGCGAAAATGTTTCAGTTCTTTGTTATTGATATAGTATAGTAATACTACTTCGCGATACTTTCATCGTACACAAAAAATTTCGAACGATTTTACTTAACTCTGACTGCTATCGATGTCTACATACGCTCTGCAGAGCCGCTCGCCGTGTACTGTCCACGCCAGTCGACCAGTTTTCGTTAAAACAGTTAAGTACGTACTACTTCAGCTCGGCCGCACACAGCTTTCGCCTCGTTTACAAACAGCCCGCAGTCAAAAGGTTACTGAACTGGTAATAGTGTTAAGTGGTATAAATGTTATGAATATGTATATAATAGTATTTTACAGGTTGAATGCCGCAGTGAAAACAGCATACGTAGTCAGACATTATATGCTTTGTTATTATTAATATAAATTATAGAAGAATGGAGTATTTAAGTGCCTCTAATCGCAATGTGCTCCTTTACTGTTCGTATAATGTTAAATTTCCTTAGAATTATATCAGAATCCATAATTAATTAAATAAAGCAAATGTGAGATGCCGGTCACCGGTGACCCCCCGGCAATCACGTCAAGGAAAAAGATATTGCATTACATTTGGTCGTACAACTGTTACCTTACGTTATTGTCACAATATTAATTGTAATTAAATGAAATTTCTGGTACTGGTTTCGCGCAACTCTCAGCAAGGTTAATATGTTAATAGAAATTTCCGTGGCGGATAGTTTGGAAATTTTCTAGCAGCGACTGAGGCTCGTAAATTAACGCACAATTTTTATTAGTAAAACATACTCGGATATAAAGTGATTCTGGTGTGCGGTATATTTGTTACTATATCTGTTGTACCATACGATGTAAAATTATTGCAGGAAATTGTGCGTCTCGATTACTGTGTACTTTAAAGTGAATTTAACAACATTATTAACTTTATTTTTAATTATCTATAACCAGCTCTTTTTATTTAATATATACTCCAAATAAACAAGTGTGTGGTTTAAAAGAGATAAACCTTTTTATTATTCAGTCCTCTTAATTGAAGAAAGGCGATGTACACATAAAAAAAGAAATATTCTGTGTAGTAAACTTTCCAACAATTTTTCGTTAATTTGTTGTTTCGAATTTTACGACAACACACGTCGCATTGTGCTCGCAAACAAAAGCGATAAAAGTTGCTGTAAAAGCAACGAACGGAATTCAAGAGATTTTAGCCATTTTTATTTGTCCCTCCTCGACAAAACTCGAACTCGGGAGTAAATAAAACGGTTTAATGAATCAATTCGACGGACGTCGTTTAATTCGCGTTTTCATTCGAAAAGCAGAAGCTTTCACCGAAATGATATTTACAAACTCCAATGAAGCTGATGATTGTCCACCGTTTTGTTTGTGCCAGCCGTCTAAAAAATCGAAGTGCAAACGCACATTACTATTCTCCGACACCAATATTCGCGATAACTAAATATGATCGGAATATTCCAACGCGATTACGCGCGGATGCTGTTCAAATTACAGCCGATATCGGTCGATGAAAAACGAAAATGGTTGAGTAACGACTATAAACGTTGTCCGAAATATTTTGGGAATTACGTACCCCGAAACAGCGAAACGAAATTTTCCCTTTATTTAAAAACGTACATGGACGTTGGTGTTGATTTAACTTTACGACCATATACAACGCATTGGACCAAATAACTCCTAAGGTGTAATGAGACCTGAAATTTTGGGCCATTAAATAACTAGCAATTCTTATGCAAGTTTAGACAATATTGATATTGAAATGGTAATATAAAGCAACACCTATATGTTTCAATAGTAAATGATTTTTTTTCTTCTCGATTTATCTTTAAAGCAGGACATTATAATCTGTCCGACTAGATGCGTCAGTTTCCACACTGGCGTTCAACGTGTTAAATTAAGCAATTCGAAAAATGAAGATTTCGCGAGACATCTCGAATTTAAAAATCGATCGTGGGCAAATGAAACAGTAAAACTTTGATGGCGTTTTTCGTGGCTCATCGAGCACGGTAATCGAACATCGCGTTTCACGGGTCAACAATGATTAATCGACCACACGAATCTCAGCTCGTACTCCTTTTCGTAGGTTCACAGAGAAGTTGGGTATCGATATGACACGGAGCGATCGAAGAAAGCCAGTCTTCTCTCGATCGATCTCACCCTTTCACGATTTCTCGTTCGATGTGTCGTAACGTAGGCTATCAGCGATTCGAGGGTAATACGAGAGATTAAAATTGCATTTACCTGGAGCGTTGTTCGCGAAAAGAGGCGCTCTCGCATCGAACTCGAGTCGATCGATACGCCAATGAGCTGCCGTTTATTGCCATTGACACTTTTTTTTCGATTTCCAACCAATAACGTACTCCACATTGAAAAAAAAACGCACAGGGAGCCATTGTTCCCGGATATTTTCCGAACTAATGGCGCATACAAACATCGATAAATAATACCCCCCGCCTGCCCCTCCCTCTTGTCTCGAATTCGAATCCGTTTTCATGACCGGGAGACTGCTATCGGTGCTAGCTACAAATTTTATGGACGGAAAAAGTGTCCTTCGTAAATCATCGAACTACCCTCTAACCCCTTTTTTTTTATTTTTCAAATGGCACCGAAACAATTAGTTCCGATAGAGCAGGTTGAATCGATTTCACCTCACGTCCGATCGATCGCCATAACCCTTGAAAGAGTACGCGAAACGGTGGAGAAGTTCGATATGCCGTCGAAGAAGGATTTTATCTGGAACCGATGCAAACTGACCCCGGGTTAGATAAAAGTCCTGATATATGAACGAGCTAAAGTAGAATGGAGCCCTTCGAAAGGATAACTTCTGAAATACGAGGGGCATAATTCTTGAAACAAACTAGTAATGATATTTTAGGTGAACAGGATCGAGTTCGAGGGTCCATCGGTCTTCGATAAAGGAACTATAATTGTAGAGGGTGATTCTAAACAAGTGTCAGTAAATTTATGGACATATTCTGCGATTTAAATTTAGGAGAAAGTCTTAATAAACATGTCTAAGGTAATTTTTTGTCTCCAAGATAACTCGATTGTAATAAAATACACTAAATTATAATGAAACTCAATATTTTTATCTATCAACACAAAATTATTTACAGCTCGAATAATGTTCATTGTTCGTCCTGTATATATTATATATTTTTACTCCAAAAATTCTGAACATTTTGTTAACATCCTGCATACAAACATTACGTTTAGTCAAATCGTAGTAAATTACATCTAATACGTAAGAATAATTATACAAAAATACAGCATCGACACTAATGTAAATAATACTGCAACAGAATCGATATTATTTGAAACCGGAAATATTACAAATAAATTCGATGAACATTGTTATACAACCGATAATTACACCAATCAATACCTCTGAAAAAGATATCGATGCTGCTTGCAGCGGTATCGTTTCCAATGTTGTTGAGTATGAAGGATCGGAAGGCAAACGAGCTGGCCTTAAACCGAGCCTCGTGTTTTCTACTGTCCATGCTGCACGGCCCTAATGAGAACGAGAGGCAACGTCAACGAAACCAACTGCAACACTGCAGTGCCAGTGTTTTTCTAGTGAATAGCCTCCAATTAACAGAGCGAGCAACGCGAGAACCTGGTGAAGTAATTAGAGGCAATGAATTTGCTTCCGGTTGTCTTCCATGAAATTGGATTTCTGAACGTTGCAGCCTTGAATCGTCGCCGTTTATAATCAGACGTTCATTTTTCGTCCAATATGTTCCTATTGGCAGCCAGCGTGTCCCGGGCATAGCGTTCAAAAGGACTGAGTGGGTAGAGAAGAATTTTCTCGGTGGAAAAGGAAACAAAGGGGGAAAAAGGGTGGAACGAATGAAGAATGAAGAACACGGAGACCGCGATTTCAATGCGTACATTATCGATTTAATTGAATCTCCGATACGGGACCATTCTTAATCGGTTTTACGAGATTATCCCGAAGCCAACAATTACTTTCGCACGGTCGATTGCGTTTATCGCGTCAGGCGTCCCATTCATCTGCGCGATTTCCTCGATGACAGACCTTCAGCTTCTTGGATAAAGCGGCGGCAGTCGTCTTGAGTTTTCTTCCGATTGGCTGGAATAAAGGAAGTCAGAATTAAATACAGAAGAACTCTGGTTAACTGGACATCGATCATCCGGAAGTTCAATTAACAGGACTCCAATTATCCCGTATTTCGATTAACCGGATCGTCAGTTATCCAAATGCCAATTATCTGGACTGACAATTACTTACACTCCCTTCCATAAGTCATGGGACGCTTACTACTTTTAGTCTTACGTTTAAATTAAAACTATTAAACACCCGCGATATTAAATCAAACAATTACTCACTGATTACTTACATTGAATATAATGTCTAAATGTGAAAATATATTGAATTAGTAAAATTATATCTGTTCTGTCCCTCATTTTTCCAACTTAATTAGTTCCTTGGTGTCAAATTGACGCAATGGTGAAGAATCAATATAATGAAAAGATACACAGTTAAACTTGCAAATTCTTTTATTAAAATAAAAAAATCAAATATCTGAACATTCAGGCATAAGCGTGTTCAGATTGTTCGCATCATTCACAAATAATAAAGCAATGTGCAAGACACACTGAGTTCTCTGTGAGAAAATGTGTCAAATTGACACAAAGGACGGATGAGAATTGACAAATAATTTAATGATTGCTTGAAATACATTTTTCGGTTCGTTTCAGGAAGTATTTTCTTAAAATAACTCCAGGAATTGTTTAAATGTAAGAAGATCGTTATAAATAATGGTCAATATCTCGATAACTAAAAATATTTATAATTGTGAACTATTCTTCCACAATGTTATTTTATAATAAAATATTATTTTATAATTCATAAGACTCTTAGATGTTCATAAAACTGATTATGATATTTACTATTTTATTACATAGTTCTATTTTTAGGTACACAAATGTACATGCCCGAAGAAGAGCGATTAAAGAAAAGGATTACAGCCATGAAGGAACTCAGACTGTCAATGAAACGTAACACTAAAAAAAACTGTGTTACATTTCATATGCAGTTTTGTGAAAAATATCCCGCTTTAGCAAATATCACAATGAATGTCAACTGCCAGAGAATGAATTTCAATTAAAAGCAGGAATTAACTTACAAAAACTTTGAGTATGCTCCTAACCGCCGGCCGAATAATTAATTAATTCATAAATACACGAAGCACGCGAACAATCTCCCCTAAAAATAAATGGCTACGTTCGCCGCGCGTTGGATATTCTGAATGTATAAAGTGTCTCTTCCATTGGGGAAGTTTAAATTAAAAATTCCGAAAGTTTTCCGCTGAGCAGAGGAAGGAATCGTCGTCGTCTCGTATCTGATAGAAGGCTTGTTACCCTAATTGTAGCCTCTCCGTTTCCGTTTCACACAGATGAAGAGCCGGTAGAGAGTTTTAATTGTGATCCACGGGCTTAACGCAGATACTTCGCTCGGACGTGTTCGAGCGCCGGTGCAAACAGTTTTAAGAACGGGAGACCATCCCTGAAAGTAAATTAACTAATGGAAATACAATCCCGCTTTCGCCATCACTTCCTCCACGCTCCTCTCCGCGATATAATTTTGCACGGAACTTGCTTCTCCCGCACTTTCTCGCTCGTCGTGGGAATAACCGACCAATTGCATTTGCATTTTCTCTAATTAATACGCCTATAGTTTACGACGTTTTAGGGTTTTCCGGTGTCTGTGACATGCTGAGCGAGCTTTTCGACGCTTCCAAAACTGACTCTCTAATTTACGAACACGTAAACATTTGTATCGGATTAAAAATCGTTTCGAAGCTAAATAAAAAGTTTCAATCAGTCATCCTCGACAGTCGCAAACCCGGTATCTAATTTCTTACCCGGCATACAGCAGACAACAATGTACAAAAAGTCAAGATAGTAGCATAGATGCGTATCAATAAATCTGAAAAGTTTCATAAAGATACGTTGTGTAGTTTTTCCAAAAGAAATTCCCAAAACATACACTCCAAACAGGCCGAGAAAGGAGAATACCCTCTGAAAAAAAAGTAACTCGAGACCTAGTCGTGAATAATCTCTCTCGCGAAACGTAAATCTCCGGCGAACCGTTTTGCCACAAGTAAAGATGTTTGTACTCGATAGGTTGACGTACGAGAGAGAATTTTTCAGATATCCTAAAAGATACTTTTCCCATAGCGATCCGAAAGAAGCGCACCGAGGCGGACAGCGGAAGAAGTATACGTGCAACGTGGCAAGTCGTTCGATAGCGGAAGAAAAGAAAGGAAGATTCCTTTCGCCGAGATAAAGGAAATCTATGGCCGTGTTTACACGCTGACCCGAGATTGGAGCTCTTTGAACCATCTCCACGCGGTTTTAAATAAAGCTCTCCGTCCTCTCGTTTCCAGTACCTATGTACAGGGTGCGCCAGAACAGGTGGTGCAACCGGGCAGATGGTGATTCTACACGTACAAATAAATCGAAAAAAAGAATAAAATTTGTTCGCATGATGCTTCGTTTTCGAGAAAATTAAGTTTAAAAGTTTACTGAGCACTTCCTTACGTTCCGTGCGGGTGATCGACAAGCTTGTTTGTTGAGTACGATGTTTGAACGCTCATAGGCGGTCTCCGCACGGGCCGTAGTAATGTTACGGGAGTGTACTAGATGGTTTGCATATTACATTTCACTTTTTCATTGCCAGAGGCAGGTAGCATCCAGCTAGTCACAAAGACTAATTAAGGGATCAGCATTACATATGATATTAACCCATTGATTGCCACACTGTATTGGTTAAAAGTGGCCATCTTTCTAAATTTTTATAAAAAGAAAATATAATCTCAAGTTAAAATCTTTTTAATCAAGAATATTAGGAATATTCATAATTTTTTTATTGGTACTATTAAACATTAGTAAATAAATTTATGAATACATGAAATGATTGAATCTAATTGTAAGTGTCACCCATATATGGGTGACGTGGCGGTTAAAGTGGTAATGTCATTTGTGAACGAAATATGGTTTGTGTCGAGATCCGTCCAACCGCGATGTAGTTGAGTGCACGTACCCGCTGAATATTCAAAATCGATTTTTTCGAAAGCTTCATATGAACAAATTTTATTCTTTTTTTTTCACATATTTTTACATGTAGAATCACCCCCTGCCCGATTGTACCGCCCTAGCTTACACTGTATATGCACACGCATGAATTTCAGGTTGCCTCGAGTTCGTCAGCGCGAACGAATTCGCACGCGTGTCACGAAAACCTGCGAACTATTAAAGCGAAACTTCAACGCGAAAAACCGGAAATCGAGGCGAGGAATATCAATTTCGTCGATAGAGCAAATTCGAAGTGTATTCCGTTTCGCTTGAAACGATACCGCTCCGTTTGCCTTGGTAACAAGTTATTTCTTTCGAATTAAGTCTCTAACGTTTGAGCGTTCATCTTGTTTTATTTCAGGAATATTCTTTTCTCGATGAAAGAGTGAGGAAACCATTATGAGCGCAATAGCGACAAGACTTTTAATTTTGTTTCTTTCTATTCCCTGCTATTAAACTAAACATAAATGGGGTCTCGTATTCGGTACACTTACTCTAAGCTTGTTAGTTTTCCTGAGGAAGGTCTAAAAGCTTGAAACATATGAAGTTTTAAGAATTTCTTGAATTTCTGTCGTCGGTAGCGATACCAGAAGTTCGCTCACCTGTTATCATTTAGCGAGTGTAGCGACTGTAACCACAAAACATTCTTGTATGTAGTGTTAGAAAGAGAAATACGTTTTGAACTGGCGTACGTGGTCGTGACATGAAACAGAGGCACGTAGTTTTCCAGAAACGGTTCGCGTAATTTTCGAACGACCCAGATCCCAGCGACCAGCAACTTTTAATATGATATAATCGGCTACGGGGCGTTGGCGTGGTCCACATTTTTTAATTATAAAATTACCAGCCCGCTTACGATCGACATGCTCGATTGCTTGAACGCATCTCCACATCGCATATATCCCGATAAAACGGACGATCGTCGATTGAATTTTAACCTATGCCGTTTCACCCCGTCTATCAGCTCGCTTATTACACGCCGTTCTCGGAATAAAAACATGAATTGAATTCATCGAATGAGTTTTTTCATTGTTTAATCTGCACGGGAAAGCACCACGTTGCTAATTATAAGAACCATTACATTTTAATATTTGCAACCTATTTTCTTTCTGTTATTAATTATTTCATTAAATTTATTAAATTAAGACTGTTTAAGGAAATTTATGTACAAAATGTTATTATAATGTTCATTGATATGTAAACTGTATGTATATTTGTCAAAGTAAAGTAAAATGCTCTAAATAATAAGAAACTGTAATTTTCTAAGTACACCCGTCATTAGATAATCACATAATCCCGCGTAACATCTTTATTGTGCGTTGGTCTCAAACTTTTGGCCAGCAGTATACGTATATTGCCACGGTCGTGACACCAGTGCTAACAAGAAACTCTTTAAAGCTGTTTTCTTGCTAATTTTCCTGTTGATTTTCACATTATTACTAACTACGAAATGAACCTGTCTATTATGTGTGAATTTTAACCCGTAACTACTAGTACCCAAAATTTGTAACTTAAATGCTACTAGCGGGCCCCTGGGACCCACTCCTCAAGTTTGCAATAACAATCATATTTTCAATAATCAAAGATTTATTTATTCTTAATGAAACCAACTGATCGGAGTATACTCTGATGCAGGACTCTTCCCCATCAAAATTGATTTGGTGTTTTCCAGAATTTTTGAAGAACTGGATTCGTGGGACCCGATAGTAGTAGTTACGAGTTAAACTGAACAGATTTATATTTTTTCTCTTGCGTTGACTGCCATACTGTGTAGGCTGAAAACAACACGACCTTTTAGACTTCAATACAACATGAAAGTAATTTGAAATTACACGCTGTTTAATTAATAATGTTAGTAATTATTTATAGTTCATGCTGGTTCTGTCAGATCTTCTTAAATATTATTTTACTAATAGTATTCATGTTCAGATAAATAAGAACTGAATTTAAGTATCACTCATATATTAGTGATATGGCAGTCAAAGTGTTAAATATACTTTTATTCCATTAGAAATTAACTGCGTTCAAGTTCTTCATCACCCACCACTTAATTTCATTGTAAATTGTTTCATTTAAAGGTTTATTATAGAAGTAAAATCAATAAAACAAGGAAACAACTTATAACAAAAAAGGGGAAGAAAATAAGGAATACTCAAACAGCAGAATTTGAAACAGACTTTAAAGCTGCATTTTCAAAGTGGGAAACAAGAAGAAGTATGTACGAATCTCAAAGTTCTAATTGAAGAACGTCTAAGAAAACTTGTCGGTGGAAATACGAAATGTATCAGCACAGACAGACCGCTGGAGTGCGATAAATCCCACAGTGAAAGGGTTAAAAACTTTTATATGTCTCTAACTGCCAATTCCATTACAACTAGAACTAGTGGGACGTAATGAACCTACAGTGAACCTAGGCAAACATCAGAGGTAGAATTTGGAATTGTTAGCGGAAAACGGATTCTGATAAGCCTAGATTGGTGTCCAGCAGCTTACGTTTCGAGAACGTAGCGTTTTGGTTAGGATAATTGCGGGGGAGAGGAAGTAGGTTAATAAAGCAACGGCGGGTCGTAGCGTTAACGCGCGTAATTGCTAAAAGGCCGATAGGACGGCGTAAAAACTCGCGAAGGTAAATAGCGAGTTCGGGGTTTGGTATCGCCGCAAATTGGCGTTCGTGGTTGAAACGAGGCGAACGGGCCAGCTTGGACGCGAACTAATGGATAAAGAGACGAATGGTTCTGGTCGAAAGCGTTACTGCGTTGCTGCTGTTGCGACGTTCGTCGTTCAAACGGATGATAAACGGGGATGTCAGTCTGCAGCCGCGATTAACAACATCCTGTGAGACCTGTGCGCGCTTGCAGTATAACGAAGATTTGCACATCAGCCCTGCACATATTAATACCACGAGATGATCCTATGTAAATGGCATTTTAGTTTTATTTAAGGCTGCAATGCCAGTAAAACCCTGTCATTCTTAACTATATATGACGTATAAGCTCATGGTTCTCGTACGTGGTACACAGGGTCAACCACCTAACACGAACACCTTAAATTATTCTGTTGTTACTGGACCGATTAAAATTTTCATTCCTGAAATAAAATGGTTCACAGAGGCCTTCAAGATGATTATGTTACATTTTTTTTCTTAGGACCTCTTTTCCGAAGTTATATAATTTTTTTACGCCCATCTATTAGCTTATGTTGAGCTGAGCTCTGCAAGCATCATAAAATATTGTTTTCTTTCTTGTTTTAGGTAACAAATCATTCAAATATCAATAATGACTAATACTGATCTATCAATATTGCTGGAAAGTGTACAGTAACTTGGTATTCTGGTTATTCAATTTCGGAGGTTTTCTATTTGAGTATCTCGTTTTTTATGGGTCCTAAGCGGTCCTATTCAGGTTTTCTGAGCTTGGAGTTCTCCTACTTAGGTTCTGTGACTATTGGAGATTCAGATCTCAGGCTGTCCATCTCAGTTTCGAATTTCAGCTCCCTACATCTCAGAATTTCGAATCTCAGATTCCTCGATCTCAGAGTTTCAAATCTCAGCTCCCTAAATCCCCGAGTTTCGGATCTCAAGTCACTCGAACTCAAAGTTTCGGATTTCAGATCACCCGATCTTTGAAAGTTTCCATTCAGGTTCCTCCTCAAGTCCCTCGATGTCCGAGTTTTGAATCTCAGATCCCTCGATTTCAGAGCTTAGGATCTCAGGTCCTTAAATCCCAGAGTTTCGGATCTCAGGTCCCTCGATCTCAGAGTTTCCATTCAGGTGCCTCGACCTTAGAGGATTCCTACTCGAATCTCCCTACTTTGGTAGTTCCTCTTTTGGGTCCTTCGTCTTTGGATTGCCCCAATCTCGCGAACCTCCAAGGTACTTGATTGACACAACATATTCATTCTGTCTTTGCTCGAGAACACAGTTTTGATATAAAGTGAAAATTGTCAATTTATCACTACACTGACTATTTTTTCAATACATCGTGATACCTTGAGGTTACTGCATTCCCTTGCTAAGGACATCTATCATGTGTCGCGGAGAAAAAAGGAAGAAAATCGTTTCGGTATCGATTTTCCACCGTTCGTCGATAAGATTGCTGGATGTTGCCGAACGATGCATCATATGGTCAGCTTCATAAACAAGCCAGTCGTCGTTTAATTATCCACCTGACACGATATCCACTATTCTCGATTAGTTACCACTACTTTGCTCCCTCATGATGAAACAGCTTGAAGAAACTAACATGAAAGCAGCATGAGACGTCATGCTTCGGATAAATTACCAGTTGACAGGTGTAATTTGCTCCCGACGTGCAGAAGATATATTTAGCGATGGAACGTTGCTCACAGCTTGTAAGATTCATCCGAAATACAACAAATATTTTAAATCTAATTGCAGCAAATTTCGTCGTGTCAGTTTTACAACTCTGTGTGTGCTACTGCAGTGTAACATTGTACCTGTCAATTTTCCGCGGATATCACAACATGTTTATCTACATTTTGTCTTATTATAACGTAACATCCTTGATTATAATATTTATAAACGTGTGTTGTGCTGTAGAACATGAAAGACGCAAATATAAACTAAATTCATGAAAGTATTCAACGCTCAAACGAAAGCTTCTGGAAGCAATCTCACAGGTCAGACACTTTCTACAAAATTTCAGATGGTTTGAGCCAATTTTGCTAGGCAAGAGCATATCGATAGAAGTCGAAGCGTTCGAGTTCGAAACTCGAGAACCTGCGTTGCAGTTCGTTTCAAAGTACTTTCCTAGCAGTCTCATACAACAAGCTTTCCTTCAAGTCTAAACGCTTTCTTATAAGACGGGCCACTTGCTAAATGTTTCTGACAGATTTAATTATACTTATTTAACACTATTTGAATGAGTAGAAATTTAATCACAGATCAGATGAGCAATCGTAAATTATTCGTACTGTTCACTTCGATCAGTGCACAGACAACATTTTACTTAATGACAATTGCATTCAAGGTATATGCGGTGCCACCGTCCGTTCGCGTATCCGCACTTCCAGACAGAGTATAAAATAGAAGACTGAAATATTCTTTGACCGAATCCAACGTTCTCTTATATACTCGGAACGTTAAAGGATTTTCCTGACGCGCGGCGATAAAATTGCAGCAATTCCGTTCTATTTCAGACAATTTTCTTTGCGCGATTCCTCCGCGAGTGGTTCGTTTTCTGTTGAACCCTTTCGAAATACGACCGTATTTCTGAACTTGTTACGAAGTAAAACTAAACGCACCGTGTGGTCGAAGTTCGCAATCCAAAATGTGTTCTCTACTTTCGATATTTCAAAGGTTTCCTTCAAAAGTTGCACGGTTTTGTGGAAAATATTTTCCATGCCGTTGGTACCAAAAATAAATGGTGAACACTTTTATTAACTTTACAGAATATACTATACTTATTTTTATCTCTGTCTGATACAAATTCATAGAACTGCGTGACTTATTATTAATAGCTAATAATTTGAGTGAACACGTTTCAATTAAAGATCTAAACGTCACTGTACGACCTCAGATGAAGACTGTTGCGTAATAAAAAAAACGAAATGAAGGAAATAAAATCTGACAATCAGACAAGTTCAACGGGACATTAAAGGTAAAAACGGCGAAGGGGGAGGATGGCAAGGTCCATAAAAAAATTCGGTGGTCGCTTATGAGGTACTTTCTGACGAAATAACATCGGAGCACAGTGGTATACGTCGGCGATAAAGTTGGCCTAGTAACATATTCTCTCCTTCTCTCTGGTCGTGCTCTATGAGCCTCGAAATAACCAGTTTCAGGCGTATTGGGATCCTGAAACGGCTGAACCGAAGCCTGTTACTCCGTGAGGAACTTATAATCAATCCAATTTTGTGATAAATGCACCGCGGCTTCTCCCTTCACGGACCACTGCTCTTGAGAATTATTATCTCTAGAATTACTTGATCTTGACAAAGTGCAAGATATTAGCCGCGACCTATTTGTTATCGATTCAAGGACGTAAGGCCTAACAAGATCACTGGGCTGCGGATGTTTATGTAAACGTAGATTTCAAGACTGTAATACTGTTTATTTTTATGTAGCTGCCGAAGTGAAAGTATGATAAAACTATATTTTCAGTTTCAAATGTTTCGAAATTTATTTCTTATTTTATTTACTGTACAGAATGTGCACCTTGCCCGTATTCAAATATGTTAAATTGCATAAAGATCCACAGTCTAGAGATCACTGTTTTCTACTCTCCGAAAACACGATTAAAACACACTTTAGTTAGGTCGACGCATGAAGAACTTTTGATTCTGTGACTTTTTCGTCGAAATAGGAGCGGAATTAAATTTTCCATGCTTGTTACGCGGACAGCCCGATTCCCACAATTATTTTGAACATCTAAATCACGTGTTCATGATGTTGGCGGGAATATTTTTACGAAGTCGAACCGATGGAACAAAAAGAACGACATCGTATTCTCGTTTTATCGGGTCACACATTCGTTTATGTGATTCTGAAAATTGACACTCATTTAGCTTATAAGGAACTTACACAGAAAATATTTACGAATAATTTACAGTGATATGTATTAATATTTGCAGTATAGAGTATTTTGTAGATAAAATAAAATTAAATTAAAAAAAGTGAAAAAATGTACAGTTGAGACTAACCCGCTACTTTGTAATATGTGTAATTTATTGATAACCTCTAAAGATATTACTCTTACCTGCCCTAAATATTCGATTGCTCGTAATATTTACAAACAAGAACAACTTACAATATACATCTATAATTTCCTTAATAATTTTAAAAATGTAGATATCTTAGAAATATATTATTTTTCCTAGTCACTGAACTTAACGAATTTATATGAATGTTAGTTTAAGTAATAATGCAGGTTTATGTTTAAATAATGAGCAAACAATATATATTGTGAAGTAAACGGGTCATTCGGCGCCAAATGGATCATTTTTTGACGTCAGTGTCGGGGATTTTGTTCAACATGGAATATGATGTACTGCATGCAAAATTGGGGGGAGGGGGGAAGGTTGAGTGATCATTTTGCTGGTTTCGAATTTGATTAAAAAATACGGACTTTTGCATTTTTCAATATTTGTCTATTTTCACGAAAACGGATTGTACTTATGAATTGTTATCTCGGAAACTATTTGTCTAATTGAGTTCGTTTTTTTATTTTAATCTAGAAGGTTTGACCTGTTGTATTATTTTTTTAAATTGATAAATTTATTTTGAAACATTGAAAATTATAAACAAGTTCTTACTTTGTAAATTTCTCCTCCAAGGATCAATGTTTTTAAACTAAAAAAATATATGATAACATGCTTTGAAATTTTGTAATTTTTATATTAAAAAGGGTAAAATTAGAAAAAACGGTATTAAAATTAATAACTCGTTCTCCTGGTTTATCAACCTAGCGTACGAATTTAACCGAAAATTTTCCACCGTTCCGAATTTCATACGTCGGAACAAGTTTCATGTGAAGCAATAATAAATACAGAATATTTTGAAAATTATCCTCTCGGAAGTTACTCTAAACATATCTAGTTTCGTTGTATTTAGCATGGAACTGGAGTAGGTTGCGAATTTTATGGCCCACGTAGCTCATCAAGCACTTGTTCGCCTTCCGAACGATTAAAGCTTCGCGAAATTTCTATGGCGCCGTTTCCGACTGAAGCTAATCAAAGAAGAGAGCGAAATGACGCCAATAGTTCATTCGACTGGAACGGAAGTTGAGAGGCAAGTAAAATTCAACCGTTGATTAAAATGCAAGGATAAACTCCCTCGAAATAAATTCCGTCGTCCTTCCTTCGAACCGTAGTGATCAATCGTGTCCCTCGAACGGCTGCGAACCTCTTTAAAATCACTATCCACGCCGTGAAAATTATCCACTCCATTCGTCAAAAGTGTTTGTCATCTCACCGATGAAGGAGAACCGGCGCTTTCGCGATTTCAGTGCCATTAACGAAGGAATAATAAAGAATCCGCTGCAACCAGTAGATAAGTCACGCTCGAATGTCGAAGCAGAACGAGGAGAAAATATCAGAGAGACGGCATAACGTGACAAATTTTCGCGTGAAGTAGTCTCAAAGCAAAAATGTCACTTTATTCGTCATTGAACGAAAAAATATAAATAGAGACGAAACGAAAAATTAATCGCAAAATTAATATAAAGGAGGACCAAATATAAAAAAGGCGACGTAACGTTGAGAAGTTTTCACATGAAGTCGTTTCAAAGCAAAAATGTAACTTCGTTCGCCATCGTACGAGAAAATATAAATTGAGGCGGAACGAGAAATTAACCGCAAATTGTAGGGTTATCCAAATTGAGTGTCACACTTTAAATTGAAATAAAACACAAACTGTTTGAGATTTTTCAGGTTTCTTTAATTTAATATAAAGTCTGCTTCATGACATTAATTATGGAACAAATATCATTTGACTGACCCCTTCGGCTTTTTTCACGAACCCGACGCGTTTTGCCCAATTTTCCACTACATTTTCACATAACTGAGGCTCAGTTTCGACAATGGCGGCTGCTGTATTGTTTTTTAGCTCGTCAATCGTCTCTGAATTATTGGCGTAGACTTTACTTTTCATAAATAAAAATGACACTATACTGAGTGTTTTTTGAATGAATGTATCTAAGTTTGCTTGTAATAATGGAAGGATGGTGGCCCTTTTTTCTATAATAACGTTCACGGTTTTTATGTGAATGGTGCATGAAACTCAAATGGACATTGGCCCCTTTCCTACGAAGGCAATGATTTGCCAGACCCGGAATAGCCAGCGAGAAATAATTTTGAAACAGTTTGAAATTATAAACATTCAATGATACGAAGCTGTCAAAGAGTATTGAAATAAAACAACGAACGTTCCAGAGTCGTCGAAAAAAAATAGAAAAAAAATAATAAAAGAATGTCACGTTGGTGACAATAAATTTCTGTTTTCGTACAGCGCGCGATAAATACAAACAGGTAAATCGAGAAAGCTGCTGTATACTGAAGCGAAATTAATGTTCTGACCTATATCTCGTGATATTTTCTGCTTATTTTAGCCAGTCTTCTGTCCCAAATTCTTGAGGACATTCTTAGCTATCCTATGCAATTAAAAACTTTAAAATTTCAGACAGAATTTATGACGGCGCTGTAATTTATAATTTCATGAGATTATACGTGAGTTATTTCTATTATTTTATGAAATGTACCTTAGCATAACTTACCATTTTTGTAAAAATTGAAAAGGGAAATTTTTGTGTTTTGTTCAATTCTATTACCTTTTTCCACCAGAATCACTCTTGTTTCTATACATTCAAAATTGATTACTTTCTTTGTATATGGGAATACAAAATGAAATATTAAATGCAATATAAAATCTTGTCTGAATAAAATTGATGTCTCGAATATTGTAGTAATTTGTTCCCGAGAATAGTCCATAGTCTACTTCCTTGCATAACAAAATCACGTCTGGTATTCAGTTTTAATCTTTAATGTCCTACAGTAATACTTATATAAATTAGTACAGTACTCAACTGAATATCCATGAACTGTGTTTCTACTAACTCTAGCTAACTTACTAATAGTTCGTGTACGATTATAAACTGCACCATTAAAACGTCAGAATTTTTCTGAAGTATTTGCGCTTCCAAATTTCACTGTGAAATTTTACCAATCGTCTTGATCTCGGTTCAAGATCGACCCAAGCTCCAGAAACTATCGAATGTGCAAATAAGTCAGGAAAGCGGCGCTATTTATGAAATGGCCCAACCCTGCTCGGCCCATAAAATAGAAGACACTTTCTGGAGAAGGAAGACTCGAATCGCGATGAAAGCAAGCGAGCATAAAAATGATGGAATAGTACTACGGGCGGATCAAAAATTCCTCGCTCTGAATGAATAATTAATGAATTTCTGCAGAAGCCTGTACACACGCGGTCACATTGTGGCGAACGGGAAGAGTAATCCCGCTGATGAAACATTCAGACAATGAATTATGCAGCTCCACATCACGTAACGAAATACTTTTGACTCAGGATTCAAAGGAGTATTATGAAACTGTCTACAAGATAAGTTTGAAATACGTGGCCAAACTGTAAGTACGTATTCTACTCAACAACTCAACATAGGAAGGAAAAAGATCATTGAAACATGATGGAAAGATTTGATCTGAAAATGTTTAAATTTTGTAATTTATTTGAGACTGTACACTGTGTGAATCATTGGAAATTGCCTGACTTGCATGGCTGAAGCGATAGAATGAATCTCTGGAAACAAGATGAACCACACAATAAGAAATAAAATTGTGCTTGTATGTGAGGCTTCGTTCTTATTTTAATTTTTATATGCTTTCGAAAATTCCATGGAGAACTTGGAAGACTGAAAATAAAATATAAAATATTAACAAAAAAATGTGGGAAGCCATTGGAAAATTATAAATATCTGGGTAATGTATAAAAATGCCAATATAACAATTATTTAGATTCTTCCCTGTTTCACCAAAGTAGATGGTTACTTTGAGGACACCCTGTATAAGCATTTTCTCTGATTATAGAAACACTAATACCCAGAACGCCAAAATTAGTGAAAGCAGTAATCCTAGACCAAAAAGGGGTGCATCAACAAAGATAGCATATGATTTTTAATTAATTCCCATATTGATTATTATGATACAGTAATGTAAATAACCCTGGTGGTCTGAAATATAGAAGAGAACGACGTATATTCGAATTCTACAATGATTTCATAACATTTTCAGGTTTATTTCAAATTTCATAAGTGTTCTAATACTTATGAATGGCAGTGTATGTCATAATACGCGGACATGATGATCATACTTATAGATGGCGGTTCTCAGTGACTCACCCGATATATAAAATTATTTGGACATTCTCGAAGAACGAGGTTTGTCCTTTTTTTTTCACTCTCTCAGCCACCCCGGTCAGGATGCCTATTGCGCTTGCGAAACAGTCCTCCCAGTGTCCTGGAATAGCGGCTTTAGACGAGAAGTTTCCGGAGTTCAATCTACTAAGTGAAAACCTCCTCCTATAACCGGGTTTCGAGTTCCCTCTCTCGAGTGCTTCCGCAGTTTTCCCCGATCCAATGAAATTATGTCGACTTTGACGTGGCGGACTGATTCGAAAGGGTAAACCCGTACAGCAGACGGCGTCGCGGTTCAATCCGATAACTTATCAGCTCCTGTTCAAGGTTATTAACATCTTCGTTGACGTCCCGAGAAACATCGTTTGTCGCTACCCGGGATGTAAAGAATCCATCGAGCGTTTAACGCGATCTGAATGCTCCAGGAGCTTTCTTAAAATCGTTTATCGAAATGACATTTTCCGGGTCGAGTTAACGATCGAATTTTTCCGCGGCGCGGAATAAAATTAGCCGCGGCGTTCGTTCACTACGGAAGTGCGTCGACAAAGGAGCGCCTTAACAATGGAACAATGCCACATATAATATCAATGTATTTCTTGTAACAATTGGAACTGTGCATAGAGGCAGCACGTATGAAGAACAACCTCCGCAAGGTAAAATTCCCGATTTTTCCAACGAAAATATCGTTGCAGCACGATGCAGCAAAAACGCGCAATTAAAACGGTGGCTCGGTGAAAAGAAATCTTCCCGAAGCAAATTATGAGCGGCATAATATAAAGTCGTTAAGCGGCGAGCAGTAAGAACGGTCGCTTTATGACGTTGACATTTGTATTTCGAGAGGGAAATGTTTCAGCGGTGACAGGGCCAAATAACTCGATGAATTTGTTTTCGAGCTGAGAAACACTTTTATAGTTCCGCGGGATCGTTTTAAATGCATTAAATAATTATTGTCGTCTGTGTAGGGTATTTTTAACAATAAAAATAAGTTTCACGATTGACCTTAGGAAGACCATGTCGCAGATACGCATTATTAATCTGCCTCATCAGGCGAATGAACGGCATATGTCTGATAGTGTTCAGTAGACTAACGATGTTTATGCAATTTAATATGTCCAAACTGGTGAATGAGGGACATTTAATAACATAGCAAAATAAAAATTACATACTTTGACCATTTCCACCATGCCAGGTCGAAGGGCCGAAGCGGGAAAAATCCATGACGCGACGCTTCACGGCAGGCAATTTTCCTGCACACTGATTGGTTGCAAGCTCGCAACTGAAATGTTGTAAAAGGTGTATAAATTGTGCACACCTACATCCACCAAATCATCCGTTGTACATCATTCCTACTACACCGTTACGCTAACACTCTGAACATTCTCGAATTTAAACATGCTTTCATCAGAGTAAAACAGTCAGCTTCTATCTTTCAAGCACTCACACAAATTTAATTAGGCGTGTGAGGTACTGCTGACGTCCGTTCGATCGCGAACGGAATCACGATACGCAACAGAGATATTGTTAATATTAACTCTCAGACGATCAATATTATTGTCAATATTTTGTCAATGCTAAAAACATTTCGGTTTCCATCAAATCACCTTTTCAATATTTTAAATATTGACAATACGTCAATCTGTTCCCTCATTCGTTCAACAATATGGACAACATTGAAATATCGACAATATACAGGGTGTCCCAGTGTTCATAGTACAACCTGAAAGGGGGTGAGTTTATGTGAAAAAATAAGTGGTAAATATAGAATAAAAGTTTCTCATATGAGGTTTTGTTTTCGAGAAAATCGGCTTGGTATTCTCAGTGGGTACGCATGTATTTATCACGTTGAATGCCACGGGGGTCACCGGTAAGTGACACTTCAAATTTAATTTAATCAAATAACTATTTATTATTACACAATCCCGAGTAATTTTCACGTTGTAACATCATTGTAGGAACGTAAAAACTCGACTGAAGATCCGAATATTCTTCTTCCTTTAAGATTTACATTAAAAATAATATATTGTGTCGTGTCTGGTCAGGTATGTCTGTTTTCACTGTGGCATTCAACCTGTCAACTATGTTGAGGATGAACAGATCTCGAACATTAATATCATACGTAATGCTGATCCCTTATCAGTCTTTGTGTCTAGCCGGATGCTACCTGCCTCCGGCAATGAAAAAGTGAAATGTAATATGAATACAATCTAGTACACTCCCGTAATAATACTGCGAACCGTGCGGAGAACGCACATGGGCGTTCAAACATCGTACACAACAAATAAATTTGTCTGTCACCCGCATGGGACGTAAGGAAGTACCTAGTAAACATTTAAACTTAATTTTCTCGAAAACATAGCCTCGTATGAAAAAATTTTATTGTATATTTTCGACTTATTTTATCACATAGAATCACTCTCTTCCCGATTGTACCACGAATACTGGGACACCCTGTATACTGATCGTCCGAGAGCCCCTTTACAGCCGTATTTCAGCTATTAAAAACAAAACCCTACCGAGAAGTTATTTATTTTTATTTTTACGTCCGTACCTGATAGTTCAAACGTCGGGAGGTTGTTTAAACGTTCGCTTATAACGCGTGAACGCAGATAACAGAACGGTTTCCAGTGACGCGAGGGCGCGTACAAGGGACGATTTCGTGGAGAATTCTGAAACGTCGAACACTGCACCGTGGAAAGCTTTATGCACCGGCTTCGAGACGAATCACAGCGGCTGACCGCTGCACAAAGAAATCTATATTGCGCGCCGGTGGAAGCAAAAAGCTCTTCGGGCTAAAAGCTTTCCCGTGCGCGACCACGTTATTTTTATTGGATCGACGGAGCACTTCGTTTGAGCAACGAAATGATATCTGATGCTGCTGCCTTTCCACCCGCCTGTCACGTTTGTAGAGATTCAAATGCCGAATTAATTCCGGCGATACACCGAGTCACCGGCTTGTCGTCCTCTTCCGAATGGACCGAGAAAACTTCTAACTTTTCAAACAAAAGCTCCCTTTGTTCCGTCCACCCCCACTTCAGCTTTTTCTCGTCTTTTCTACGTGAACCTGGACCGCGCATATGTAGTTCAACCCCGTGAATTCAGTCCGCAGGAGTAGAATGCACTGCATTGAACGGATATGGCTGAAATTCATTTGACCAATCGGAGACAATCGGGGTGAATTCTATTGATAGGGGTTGATATTCTTCTGCGAAACTGATTGATTGTATAAAATAGAAATATAAATCAGATTTGTCAAAGTAAGAGGGATGTAAGAAAAGAAACAATTATTAGCCGTTTTTTCTTTTTGCTAATATAAATTTTCGGAATATCATTTACATGTCAGTTCGTAGGTTAACTTGCATTTTAGTGTATTCAATGGTAATATAATGAAGAAATAAAACATATTCTTAATCAGTACGGTATTCCAAATTTAAGTTTTCAGTCAAATTCTTATTTCAATTATTGTGCGTGTATACTGAAAAAACTGTTAAAAGTACAATTAAAGTGCTAAAAAAGCTTTCAGAAAATATACACTGCGTAGCTTTACACACCATACTGGATGAATGTTGTATGGTACACTGTTTATTCTTATTGCAAATTCTAAGACTAATTATTTTAAGCACAACATTACCACACAGTACAGTTATCAGCTTCTTTAGAAATACCGTCAGATATGCGTACATTTAGTATTTTTAATTTAAACATTATTGAGGAAGATAAAACTAGTAACTTAATGGTCGCATATATTTACAATACTTTCCTCAGAGATGTCTAAATATAAGAATGTATATCGAAAAAGAATAATTGGAAAAAAATTGAATCATTTTTCTTCAACTATCAACTCATCCCGTAAGTAATGTCGTTTTTAAATATGACTTTATCAAGCATAAACAAATTAACGA
Source organism: Macropis europaea (assembly GCA_916610135.2). Taxonomy (NCBI): domain Eukaryota; kingdom Metazoa; phylum Arthropoda; class Insecta; order Hymenoptera; family Melittidae; genus Macropis; species Macropis europaea. The sequence continues at coordinate 34,775,880 of OU744343.1, forward strand.
CTGCGTTCATTTTTAATTACCAAGATACTGAATATTACTTTTAGTGTCATCGTTCAACTACTTCAGCAGTTCTTTGATTCTATGTTCAACAAATTTTTGTTCTTTTAACACAATTCATTGTAGGTTGATTTCAGCCAATTAGTATCACTGAATTTTTTCAGCTAAAAAGCTAAAACGCCATAATGATACTTTTCCACTAAAATCATATCTTATTATTATTATAATTATTAGCAAGTAAATAGTAGAAAACTACATCCCTCACAATCCACCGCTCGCGCAGTACAATTTTTAAAAAACAAAATCGGACAATATACTTATATTTTTCCAACATATATTTCATAAAATAGGGAATAACATTACTGATGGGATGACCGGATATAATAAATTCATCCTCGAGGGAGATAAGATTCCTCTTTGTATCCTCTTTTCGAACCGGCGAACGAGAAACGCTTTATGATGCCGGAATATCTTTCTAACTAGCCTAACGGAAGTCTTACACTCGTTCGATAATCCCCGTCTATCGCAGCCACTCTCTCTCGCACGGGACGGATGCTTGCCATTATTCCGGTAAACAATTTTATCAGTATCCAGCCGAGTAGCCTCGGCGCACCCTCCTATCCGGCGAGGGGCGAAGAATTCACAAAAGGGATTCGCTGAATAATCATAGAGAAATTTATGAGCGAGCAGATTTCGAAATTTCGGTCACGTAACGTTATCCTGCACGGACCAAGCTCCGTTCCTCGCGAGAATGTAAAATCTCCGTCTTCCGTAGCGAGCCAACGAAACTAATTCCACGACTCGATACCACCCACTCTGTCTACCGTAATTTTGGCTCTGCGTTGCTACACACCGTGCATTCCCATCCTCGGGGTGAACTAACGAAACGTAATTTATTTTAACCACCTACTTCGCCGCGGAGAACTCCGTAACCAGATCCTCGAAGCGACATTACTCACGCTGGACTACCAGACACACTGTGTCTTTATTCTCCGTTCCCCTTAATTAGTTTTTACTCGACCACCCTGCCCTTCTTCTTGTTCCGGAGTCGTTCCACCGCGGATGTAAATGTTTTAAGCGGAGAAAAACAGTGTAACCGATTGCACTCCCCGGATTCTTTTGGTTGGTGAAGAATCGCTTCTAAACTGGATTTCTTTATCAACGAGGAAATTGTCGAAATTGTTTACATGCACTGTTAGAGTTTGCAAATAATAACTTTACTACTTGTAACATAAGTGTAATTTTTATTTGTTAATAACGAGTTCTGATTAGTATTCCCAACTCATTCAAAACAACAAAAAACGTACCAGGTGTGTCTTGGAAAGAAATTTATGTAGGAAATGATGATCGGGTTATAGTGAAAGTGAACTCACAGATCTAACAATAACGTATATTAAAAGAAACAATAGATCGTCTTTACAGCATGCTGGATACCAATTGACTCCCCGTTGCGTTTCCCTTACATCCCAACGTCGCCACGGATACATGATTCATTTGTTTTATAAGCAGGGCCGTACCTGCTATTTTCATTCTCCACATTTATGTTATCAGTCAACTGCGAAAAGCTGTTGTGCCAAAGTAACGTAACTGAAAAAAATGTATAAAAACTAAAATTGATGTTAGTTTCAAGTTAAAGTAGAAAATGAGAAGTCCACAATCAGAACCATCGGGGCTTCAAAATGTACGTACTGAAAAGTAGCATATGCACCTTTGATGTCTTATTCCTTCATTCCCAATAGTAATAGACCAATTATAAACCTATAGCAAGACACGAGTACTCAGTAACCGTAATGTAGCGCCCACTCTTAGGATGTCTAGAAGTTGCAAGTAATGTAGGCATGCATTGTAAAAGAAGAAGCATCCAACCTGTGCAATTATGGTCACTGCTTCGCTCACTACGTCATGCGTCTTTACATAAATTTTATATGCAAGGAGTCCCAACTAGATCAGATCAGATAAGAGAGAAAACACAAACACAATAAGAAGTTACACACATACACACACACACACGGACTGCAAGATAGATAACGCTTATCTAGACAGGAACATTGTAATTACTTATTTTGTATCAGTAAATCGCAGTGTTAAGGTATATATGTACACATATGCTCCCATACGCTCATATACACAACCGAGCACGAAATGCCTAGCTGTATCACATCATCTTGGACAACACAATACTCCGGCAGGGTCAGTGTCTGATCTACATTCATTTAACACTTCTTACTCAATTCATTTTGTTAGCGGGAAATTAAGAATTACACGCGTCACACACCAAACTAATCTTGTGTGACTAATGAATTGTTATTGGGCCAGATAGCGCTCGTCGCACTTTGGGGATAGTCATGCTGGTTTAAGAAAACACGCGGATTACATATAATTTTCAAAATAACGACTAGAATAGGCGACTCACTGAATTTGACTGGTTAAAAATTCCTCCATGTTGGACGCTTACATTAGTGTCCGACCCAAAGCTCACGGTTCACGATCCGGTACATACTGAACCATCGGGTGACCATTCGAGGACCTTCCGTGTATCCTCTCAACGCGGCTGGAAGTCATAAACTCATTAAACCTCTTGCTTCAAAGAACATGCGAATGATCTTAAAAAATGACTAATTAATTGCCCTAATGCCACTGAAACTATATAAAATACCTTAATTTTAAAACGAAACTGCATCCACTGGCTTTTATAAGTTTATTCCTACGACACAACAAGAGGTTCGTTTTCCAGGTCTTAAAAATCCCTTGTTAGGTCGTAACACATCTCATACCACTCAGCACGTAAGCTCTAAGTCCTTATCATTTTAAGAGCTTGACAAATGTGGAAATAACTCGAATAAATCGTGTCCTCCGTACAAAGCATCAATCTGATAAAATTTTCAAGAAGCATTCATCGAATCTACACAAAGGATGTCACTCCAAAAAAAGAAAACAGTTCGTTAAGAGATGCCGCTCGTGAGCTTGCTGGGTGGCCGCTAATATCGCGGCGGGCGAAATACGCAAGAATTACACGGTCGTTGGTGCGGGACAGCGTATCAAAGGGAGCGTGGAATAAATTTCCAGAGGAATTTAATTCGTCGGGGATAAAAAAATTGTCGGCCCGTCCACCTTCCGGCCGTGAAAGCAATTAAATGTTCGTTAGCGACCGCACGGAGCCGAGGTCAAGATTCGCTTTGAGGCGGTGAAATTGTTTTAGAAAATCTGTGAGCTGCACAACGCCGGCTCGCGTGACACAACGTCGAAGCTGCCGGTTGCGAGAAAATTATTGATTTTTCGCCGGAAATTGGGTCGCTTGATCGCGTTATACTCCATTACCATCTCCGCTAATTAATATCGTCTAGTAATAAATGTTGATCATTTGCTCAGACGCTATGTGACCGCGGAAAGCGCTGTACAAGAAAATCTGAAAGATGTGGCAATGGCTGAAACAGGTGTACAGATGGACCAAGGTATTCGAACGGCAGTACGTTAACACGTAAAATTGATCTCAATTTTAGAGTACAGTAAATGTTTTTAAAAAGCAAAAATTTGTATGTTGCTCACTTTAGATTAGATTATAAATACGTGGTATGATGATAGTGAACAGGGTTTGAATATTTTTGTGATTTGTGCTATCGTTCTTTGGAATGAGAAATAATACTGAATATGTGTGGTTAAATTTTAATCACATTGATACATCTTATCTTTAAATGTATCCTTCATACCAGTGGTGCCCAAAGTTATATTGCCGCGGAACCCTTATACGATTTTCCAAAAATTGCGGATCCTATACGTGTATTTTACGGACAACCTCTGCAACCGCAATTTTTTTAAGACATTAATGAACCGAAAAGTGTTTTAGAGGGAGAATTTATCCACATCAAAAAAAACATATGATAAGTGAAATAGTAAAATAAAAAACAAATTTATCACATTGTTATAAATTTTGAATGCACAAAGAGAATTCCAGAGAGGAATAAATCGTTTCGGAATTTGTTCGTTTTGAGAACAATTGTTTACTTATACCGTGAGGTTTAATATAATTTACGTAATATATTAATTAGAAAGAGATTCATTTGCATACAAAAGAGAAAATATTGTGTATTGATCGTACCTAACATTGTATTTTCTTGTATAAATGTAACAATGTAACACAAAATTGCCATGCACTTAATAGAAAAGCAATTCGCAGAAGAATAACTTCCAAACTTTTAGATAGTGATTACATAAAAATGTAGAATACTTTGATCTGAAATCGTGGAAAGATAATGAGACGTTCAGAAGAATTTCAGTTCAGAAAGAATCCAATTAAAGGGAATCAAAGCGTGCACGAGTTAGTAACCGAGAATTGCAGAGTCACGGAAACAGAGGTAAAAAACAAATTAATTAGTAAAGAGAAGTACATAGAATACAAACTGCGCTTCGCAAAGAAACTGTAATTGGAACGGTAGATTAAACTTATTATTATGCAGGATTAAACCTGAAAATGCACTCATAAATTGGGTCAGCCCATAAATAATGTATGTATTATAGCTTTTTTGTTATGCAGATTTGTCATGCATAAACAAATGTAGACAGAAATCTTACTTATTAACAGAATTCATTGAAAGAAACAAACAAATTTGAATGTGTCTGAAAAATTATTCATTTCAGAAATATTAAATACACTGTTCAAAATAATTAGAGGATCATGCGCTGAAATAATATGTTACTCACTAAATTGTTAAATACTACCAAAGTTCCAAACACTATACACAGGAAATATTCAATAAAAAAGTTATAGTACTAGACACTCTGTATTTTATTTATTACATACATTTGTCAGGCTGTCTATATAAAAAACCATGTGCTTCCAATTGCTTTCAGCAGCATATTATTGTACAAGAATGTGTGGAAATGATTTATAATATTATATGTAGCTGGCATATTCGATTCTACTAAATTTATTTATCGTCTACTATAATTATCTACCAATGAGTACCTATTACGGAAAGCGTATTGTATTACTTACAGTACAAATAATTATATACAAAGTTGCGTTAAAAATAAAAAACTGAATTACGAATATCTCTGAAACGCCTAACTTCTAAACATACGTTTATTAATACTTTCCTTCTTTCGAATAAGTTTTATCAACCCGTAAAATTCTTACCCATAATTGAATCGTTTAATACCGAAAGGGCGTATGTCCATTTTTAAAATGTAACACCAGGCAATAAAAACTTTACCTAATTTTCTTCGAAATAATGTCTATTCGGTTTGTTCAATCAGAATCAATAAAAGACATCATAAGACAATTCTGATAATTTTTTGGGTCCCATAACCCGAAGTCTGGGTCACCTACAACAGTTTAAACGCATAACTTAATTTTCCGCAAAATATGGACATACGCCTTTTCAATAATAAACCAATCAATTTATAAATACACTCCGCGTTTTGTAAATCGATTAATTTATAAATCAAGCTATTAAGCGAGCCTATAAAATTCTTGTAGAGGGTTGTAAAATTTACAAACGGTCCTTTCAGAGAGACCATCGACCGAACACGCGTACAATCGGCACGGTGTGAGGTACGTGCACAGGTATCGACTGTTTTATCGACACCACCTGAGCCCTTAACAGTGACCTCTGCTGTACGGTAACAAAGACAAAGGACCGTGTCCTTTTAACCGTAATACGTGGTGTAGCAGGTGTACGTTTAAGGGGGTAAATGGTAAATACTCTGGAAGCGTGGCTCGAAAGTGATCGTACGTTCGAATGGCGATCGTAAATCTCGTTCAAGCCGCTCGACCCCATATGTACTCGCGATCGAAGGTCAGAAATGGTAATTGATATCGCGGTCGGGGCGTTTTCGGTGTCGAATTTACGAGAACGAGCCAGCACGGGATATTCAGGGGCTTAGGCGCAGGGTTATGGCAGAGGATACCATCCTCCACGTCGAAAAATTGATATTCTACCGCGGCGAAGTAACGGTGTAACGATTTTACGTGGCCCTGTCGTGGCCACGTGAAATTAATCAGGATTCCCTTAATGGGGGTTCTCGTTCCGCGTATTGGTTCTTACGGAACCGCTATCGAGTTTCACGTTTGTTACGGCGATGGAATATTTCAAACGTCAGGTCAGCAGCGAATGCAGCTCTTATATGGGGTGAACGTGAAGGCCTTATACAAAATTTGTAGGTGTTCTATACAGGTGAATAGTCGCAAGACGGTATAATAAATATAGACGTCTTAAAAACATTTTTTTCTGTGATACAACTGGTCTTGACAGATTAAGTATGCTGTGTTACATACAAAGAAGAAGAAAAATTCAGTAAAATATTTCATTTAATCTTCTCTCAGAAGTGTAAGATAATGGTTTAATTAAAAATCGCTGTCTCAAAAGAAAATGATTTTCGAACACATGTTCACCACAAATCTTTCCTAGGTTTCAGATACAAAGTACACTTGCGAAATCGGCGAAGGAACTCTTTCACTCACCCTGTATGTTCAGCAGATACCGATAGAACGAGCTCGTACGTTGCAGCCGCGGAAAGCTGCATAAAAATGCGAGAACGTAATTACAGCGAAGTGGGTCAAACAGTAATCTTACTTTGCAGGACGAGTAACAATAGAACGCAAGTTTGTATCTCCATACGCGATGTCCATTTCAGCTGACTGCAAAAAAAGCAGAGGTCTCAAAAAAAAGCTGCCACGCATTATGGTATTAACGTAAGCTTTTCCTATTCCCTGCTCTTTCGAACAGACCCCCGACGCATAATTTTCGCGATGGGAGAAATGTTCTCGCGGACGAAATACCGCGCACGGTTCGTCGGTTCGAGAAAACAATTCGATGGAAATTATCGCGTCCCCGATGTATCGGAAACGTGAATAAATAACGAAAGGAGCTTTGCACGCGGTAACGAAACACGGGCCGGATTAAATGCATGATTTTTTAATGCTTTGTCCGTAGTCGGTCGGATGAAACGCAGCTTTCGAGCGGTAATTCCGCGACGAAAATACGACTGTTCAGTGTTGTCCGGCGTGTCCCCATGAATATTAAAGTAATCAGTAACTTCTAAAAAGCTTACGCCCGCCGCGCGAAGCGTTCGAGGATTAAGCATACTTCACCCATCAAATAAAACGAACTGAACTTTTTTAATCATTCAGGGCGAAACGCGTTTTAAAAACATCCGAACCCCTTCAGATGAAAATTAAAAACTGTGCACAGGGTGTCGCAGTAATGGTGATATAACCGAGAAAGAGGTCCAAATTACAGAATAATATTTTTGAATAAGGTGCTTCGTTTTCGAGGAAATCAATTTTCAGTATTGTCAAGTACGTGCGCAGTTAATTAACAATAAGTTGATTTTTTATATGATGTTCAGTCCGGTTATAACAGAAACATATAACAATTCAATTTTCGTGGAAACAAAATAGATTGTAAAATATCGAAAGCAGAAATCATATTTCACGTGGTGAAGTCAGACACCTTGCCTGCTCGAAGAGGAAACGAGTTCAGAGGAAAGTGGATGAAGAGACCATTACTCGACAATGTAATCGCTCGAGCACGCAACAACTTTCGCCGTGGGCATTGAAGAAAGCCAAACCGGCTTCAGTCCGGATAGAGCTGATCACATTTTCACCTGGAAATATTATCTCGAACGTCACAACAGGTGCACGTGCCAGGGTTACGAATGGAAACGCGACGCGTTACCGGACTACGACAAGAGTTAATCGATCCCTTCGAAGGAAGAGTTTGATAAAAACCATTGTATTCGGGAGGTATTCGCGTTATTGCGTTAGAGAGCAGTATCGTGGACGTCAGAAGTGGCGGACGTGAGCGGATTGAAGAAACGGCGCGGACCCGATGCGATCTCTCCGGTCACGAAGGGTGCAACCGGAAACGGAACGGAATCCCCCGAGTAATCCTGCGCGGGTTTACCTCTGTCCTCGCGTACACCAACCGGTTTACTCGGAGGAAATACAAGAAAGAAGAAAAAAGGAGCACGCGGAGGAAGCGAACCAGCGAGGGCTCGCCTTTTAAACTCCTCGGGTTTTCGGGCTAAGTGGAAAGTCGTGTAAGCAGCACCGCGAAAAGATTCGCGCCAGAAATTACGCGGAAGCTTCTACGCTGGCATAGAATGGACGACTTGAACTTTTCGATCTTGGTTGGGTAAACCACGCCAGCGAGAATACCTTCGAGGAATAGAAAAAAATGGCTTGTGTTCTCTGGCTGCTAGTAAAAGTGCAATATATGTTGTCGTGAGATCATCGAGATTATCTAACTTAATTCTTTCGCTGCGATGTCTCTTACAGGGTGTCCGACTTCAATCTATTATTGCAAATATTTCGAAAAGTACGCTGGATTGAAGAAAATGCAGGGGGGGGGGGGGGTACAGGAGATCGAAGGGGACATAGTCATGTGGAATCATTTTATAAGCAAGTCCGGGCGGGTGATGACTGTTGAAGCATGACTGGTGACTGTACTGGATGACCAACCACCGCTATCTATGACTATGTCCAGCTCATCGTCTAGACTGAGTCAACTTGTTTACGCGAAACTTTCCAAGCCGAACACTGTCTCCAAACGAACGCTACCCTTCGCCATCAAGTACCACGTTCGTCAAGGCTGGTCATCCATACCCCTTCCCTTTCACTAAAATATTATATATATTCAGTTCCCTTCACTTCGCTCCTCGTGCCCCCTCGGTCCATCATCGTCACAGATCACAGTCTATACGAGGGGAATTGACCTAGAGTGGAGAAGTAAGATGCAGCTAAAATCTTACTAGATGAAAGTATTAAAGTTAGACGAAGGTAACATACGTTTTATAAAATGATATCATATAATTTTTAATGCATTCATCCATATAACACGATATTACCTATAAACAAGTATTGACCTATTTATGTCCAAAAACCATTAGTTTAGATTAGTTTTAATTTCAGTATTGCAATCTGAAACGACACGAGGCGATATCAACTTTGACGAGTTTGTCTGTGCAGTGTTATAATCGTAGGTATAAGTATGCATACTGATACCACTTCGCAATATTGAAATTAAAATATCTCCTGAACTATTGCTCTTTTTACTAAAATTTTGTCAGTCGTCGCACGTATAGATGAACAGTTAATATTTTATAGATAGGAACGGTTAGGTAGCGCGTGGTAATGATTTTTCATGATGCGTAGCTCGCCGTGATGTTCCGTGGGAAGTCTGAAATTGGAAACGAGGTCAAAAGTTCCATGGAAGTGGGTTAATGCGGATGCAACGAAACACGGTATGTTTTAATGAAAAATTTTTACAGACAGGATGATTTGATTTCTCCCCTGTGTTGTAACCTTTCCTCCGCACCGTGCGCAAAGAACAAAGCGCAATTAAGTTTGCTCAATTTTACGCGCGATGTTTTTCAGTTTCCAAACCAGACGAGCGATCTTGACTTTAAAATGTTTGCGATCACGCTCATGAGAATCTCACGCCGGATTACAAAAAGGGGCGGCTGCTCCACCCGTCACGGGTCCACCGTGGACAATAAAACCCGAATAAGTGGTTTGTCCTGGTCGAGACACTCGTTCTTCATGCTTTACGAGCCGCGAACTTGCGAATATACGAGCATGTCGTTGTTGCTTGAAATACTCGACATATTATTATTAAATCGGTGGATGCACATCCAAAATACACCCAGAGACCGCATTAGTTAAAGTGAAATGTTTCCTTAGACAAATTTTTATCTAAAATTTGTTGCAAAATACTAAGGCAATTATTTTACGTTTGCTCAAACTGTACACACCATTCGAAAATATAGAGGATATATTAAAATCACAGTTTTTTTTAATGGCGTAGGCTGATTTTCATTTTTACTTTCTCTTAGTATGAAAGTAATTTTTGCAGAGCAGTATTGGTAATTTCTAAGCCTATCCTAAAACGAGAAATGTAATATAATCTTCTCATGATTACTTATTGGACGTCTGGAAGATCGTCTTTTCAATTCAAAGGATATTCGCATTATTTCTACGACGATCGTGGCCATCCTCCAATCACTGCAACTGCATTTCATTCCGTGATCCCCTGCAGAATTATTCATAGTAAGTGGAGATTCTATTTTCTTCGAAACACGACGTCCGAAATCATCGTTCAAATGAATACGAGTCAGCGAAAAGTAACAAATTTTATGTGAACCTAAAATTATGTAAACGAACTGTTTCATAAAAGAAAATATGTCTTTAAACCTTTTACACTTGAACTCGAATCTCCATCATTAGATATTTTCCGAAATATTCAATTCCTCGTATAGAAGAACAGCTGAAGCTACTTCACCCAGAAGAAAGGTGTATGAGTGGCTAGGATACTCCAGTTTTCGTTCCTGAAGAGTCACATATGTGGAGCACAAGCTATATGTAACTGCATGCGCCAAAGAATTATATTACTTTCAAGAAAACAGAAATTTGCTAAAAATAGCGGAGAATCCCCGAAAGTGGCCAAATTCCACCATATTAGTAGGATTTCAATCCCCATCTCGTTCACAGGAAATCATTTGCATCCAGAAAACTCCTGTGAAGTACAGCCATGTCCAACCCACTGAGACTCAATAGTAAATTCTGCAAACTCTGCAGGGTGTGGACTTCGCCTGAAACCGAACGGCTCCGACGAGTTCATGAGAATCATATCGCTTCTATACCATGACGAACTCACTAAATAAATGTGAAAAAGGAGAAAATGGTGCTTGCGATATTCTTAGATAAAAAGAATGATTTAATTTCATATTCGATTCTGTTTGTTCAAACAATTTTCAACAAAAACTTTGGCAACAGCATGAAGAGGTTCCGCTCCTCACAATTTACGAGTTTTGCCTAAACTTCCCTCGCAAGACGATCTCTCCGGAATAATATACCGCACGCGTTCGTTCTCATGACTTCCCTGTCTCTCCTAACGGGCTGTCAATATTATTCTGTTTATCTTGCGGGCACTGACTGACGAAGACTTGGCGGTGCATAGGGCTTAAAACTTTTTGGAAACTATAAGGAAGAATCGTGGGTTAATTCGAGTCTCAGGAGTTGGCTGGTGGAACCGAGAGAGGTCAATAGAAGTATGAGAGGCGAGGCGAGAGAGGAGAGGAGACAGATGGTCAGGAGATAAACAGAATGGAAGGGAAGCGTCGAGGGTGGAACGAGGATGGAGGAAAGAAACAGTGTTTCTTGACGAAACTTCCGGCGGTATCCTCGTGGAAGAGAGGAAAGGATAACCGGGCTAAGAACGTGGCAAGGAGAGAGAGAGAGAGAGAAGGGGAGGGAAAATAAATTTATGGGGAAAGTTAAAAGCATTGCAAGCTCAGCGGTGCAGCGTGTTGCCCTAGGCGCATTTATTTTTCATTTTTCTTTCTCCATCCACCCTCCGTCGCCCCTCTTTCACTATTCTATAGCGGCCTCCCATCCTCGAGCTTGTCCCGAAGCGGACTTCTTTCTTTTTTCCTATCTTTTCGTAAGGTAAATTGGGTTACACGGCGCGGCGCCACGTGACATCAGAAGCTCTGTTCTCCTCATCGCGTCGGGGCTAATTAACCGCGTTTTCACCGCCCCATAAGTCTGACCTTGCTTTTCGTTTGCTCGATTTATCCGCGTAACGAGATACGCTTTCCGCTGGCTGGATCTAACGAAACATACATGATGCGTGAATTTGTACAGAGGAACTACAAACTTTGTGAATTACACCCGGAAGATTTCTTGGTAATTTATGATGGGTGCGCCCCGCGCGTTTTGTAATTAAGGAACCTACTGTGCTGCTGTTTAACGATCAACGTGGATAATATTTGTATTTATTTACGAATGGTTTAGCATAACTTAAGCTCATACGCGACTGTAAGATTGATTGTTTCAAAATGTAAATAAGATGTAGCAAAATATGTGATTCAATACACATTCTTCTGGTAACATCAAATCCATAGAAGAGTGACGCACGAAATTCATCAAATGAATACGCTGTGTCGACATTCTTTTATTTCATACTTCTTGAGGGTATTGTTATCTGAAGCAAGGTAATATCTGTAACAAACTACATTTCAAATTCGCCTCCAAAATTGGTAGTTAATGAGCTGCATCAGAATTGAAGAGGAATAGTAATTATGGAAATATTTGATCTATTTCGTGAGTCACTGTGTTAAGGTGTCCTGATTCTGATGGACCATCTATAAGACGTGTTGAAACATAAAGTTTAAATATGAACAATAGTACAAACAGTCGGAGAAATGATTATGTGTATTAAACAGCTGATGGGGTTGGATAATGCTGTAATTGTGTACAATACACTATACACAAGCGTTACTTAATGACTGAACTGTATCTAAAACCTTGAAGTCTGTAGATATACATAAGACCAACTGAATTTTAGTAGACGTTAAAAAAAATGAAGAAATCATGCCAAAGTTAGAATGTACAGTGCTGCAGTCAGTATCACCAACTTTATATTCATTTGAGAGTATTCTTAGATTTTTACACAAACTCTATAAGACCTACTGTATCTATGGGGAAGGTAATTTATAAATTATCGCGTCGAGGGTGAAGGTGTTGTTTCCATGAATTAGCAAACGATACGAGTGAAGTGAAGGCAGTGACCTTCGAGCAAGTCGTAACGAGAACGTATGTGGGACAACGTTCTCGTCTCGTAGTTCAGTCATAGTTCTATTAGCAATTAGCAATCTGACTAGAGTGATCCCCGTCGTGCTGTCATAACCCTATCTCAAACATGACCAGGTCTCCAGCTAAATTCCCCTAATATCTCGGGTCCCGACGTTGAGGAACTAGATTATAATCAAGCAACGCCAGCGTATGGATAATCGATCGATTTCGATGGTAATCCACTAGCGAAACAGATTTTGGAATGATTTACACGATTGCCTGGCACCCCGTCAGTTATGAATCTCCATAAATATCGAACGTCGGATGGCCCATGAAATTCCACGCCATTTGTATTGCTTAGTATCTACAAACTAAACGAAATAGAAGTAAAATGTATCCCAGCGGGGACCCGGTTTATCGGCAGCTTTATTTTGAGTTTTATTTGGAGACGCGGTATCATCGAACGTTCAAAACGGAGTGTCACCGACGGACTCATCATTCTGAAAAGTTCTCTGTCACCCGTCACTCCGACAGCTATCTAAAACGGACTGGTTCGAGTGTTCCGACAGACAACAAATCGATCGTCAACGTGGGTGTGTCGAATTTTCGCAACTTTCTCGTTCTCGATTCGCTCTGAAACGTTAGGTTCCAGTCGATTCCAGCGATCGGGCAGCCGTCCAAACGACTTCGCTGGCTTTTAAACCGACAACGACGCTTTCGAAGTCGAGTCTCTCGAGTTGCTCCTCTTTTTTTTGCGAACTTGTATCCAGACCGTTCCACGGGTCATCAGAAGTTCGTGACACCGCGTCCCCGGCGATTTATGACGATCGTTTACGATTTCCTGTCTGCGCGAGAAGGAACCAGGCAAAAAACGAAGGCAGCCCCCCAACCAGCGGCGTAACAATGCCCAACGGTGTGGTTTTGCGACTATTTCGCGGGCAGACACTCGTGCATACACTTACGAACGACTATTGGCCCCGACGGTAATGAGAATGCTAGGAACATTAGCGGATGAGAGTCTGCGTTGGCAAAACGCAGCAAGAGAACCTTGCCGCGGGTTCAAATGGTCACGGAATTCATGAATTCCGTTTATGGGTTCCGCTCAGGTCACTGAATTGACCTCGGTTTATGATATGGGCGAAACTGTTTCGCTGCTTTTGAAAAGTCGCGGCCGCGTGAGAATTCTAACTCGCGTCCCACCTGCAGATACGTAGACTTTAAATATTATTTTACCGTTTTTATCGAAGTATCGGTACCTTGGTTTATGGATCGACAATCAGACGTTTTGAGGAGGAGGCGATACAAGTGGAAAACATAAAATAAGATTCGTTTTATTAATTATGCAGTTTTCCATTTTGTTCGTGAAACTATCTGTCGTTCGTTTAGCTACAAATATTATAAATACACTCCAAGTCGAAAGTCTTAGGACACCTGCGAGAAATAAAGAAACGTGGCAGATACTTCGATGAATTAAAATATAAATAATTGCTTATTCTTTGGTAAGATTTTTAATACATCAGCACAGAATACTTTTTTTAACGTATAAAATTTTAAATGAGATAATATTCCTCTACATTTTTCAACGATTACTTCGTCTTTTCCAGACTTGAATGCAAATATGACAACTGTCCACAAACTTTTGTGCGGGGGTGTATATGCCCTTGTAAGCGACTATTATGATAACTATTTATGTATTGTCGTTATTTTTTCAAGGCAATGGCAATTAGAACTTTCTAGAATTTTGTATAAAATGAAGCCACGCTGAAATCACTTACTACGATGGGGCATCTTAAAAGTGATTATATTTAAATAAACTTATCATAGTTTCATAATTATTACTATTTTACCGGACACTCTAAACAACAGCTTCAGTATTGATATTAGAAAAAAAGGTCTGACAATGAGTAAAAATATGAGCCGCTCAGAAGCCGAACTGATCAACTCCGCTTTTAGTAAATTCCTCAATTTTATTTCTCGTGTACATGAATGTTTGCAACATCATCACATTTCTCTACTTTTCATTCTATGAAGTTGATTAGTTTGGCTGCTGAGCGACTCATACACGTATTCTGTTCAATGGGGTCTTTCGAACAATTGAAATTAATTTTTTACAAGCCTCATATTTTAAGACTTCAAGATCACCTCGACTTTTTTTAAATGCAACGTAGTAGGTATAGTGTTTACATGGTCCTGTTGTCGATGCAAAAGCAAATTCAATATCCTAATCTTTTATGACCGTGAATCTAAATATTTACACTAAACATACATAAATGTGTAAAAACTTTGTAGCAGATAAAAGAATTCTCACTAATTTATGTTTATTTACTTTAGATTGCATGCCGCAAGACATTCGTGTATGTTTATGTGTAGTATGAATATTTAGGTTCAAGACCATCTCAAGGTTTTAGTGTCAGCTATAAGTCTGTGTGAACAAAACCACCAGGTCTATGCAAAAAGGTCAGGTTGACCTTAAAATCTTGAAAAATATGACTCTTCCAAAAAATTAGTTCCAATTATTCGATGCACACCATTGAGCAGAATGCATCTTTCACGAGACGCTTCGTAACACCGATACCGAAGCTGTTGTTCAGGTAGCTAAATTATAGTGGCTCAGCCTGCACGCTAGAAAGTTTGCAACATTCTTCGTCACTCATGAGCCGGATCGACCGTTCGAAATTCCAACATGCTGATTCGACACGCAACACCGAACCAACGTGCACACGACTCCGCCGGCCTTTTTTCGCGCGACTGTTAGGTTTCCTTAACGAATTATTGCGGACTGGGCGGATTAAGTAATACGATGTGAATTTGCATCCGTGGATCTGGTCTGGATAAAGCTCGCCAGCGTGTTTGTTCTTTCTCCACTGCCGAAAGAATTTACTGTCGGCAGAAACGTAAAACTCGGCACGGAAACAATTATTATCGTCCCCGGTATCCGGATCACGGGCAATCCGTGGTCCCCGGCTCGCCATCGGCATCCCCGTGCGTGCGGGCGAGAATCCAATAAACGGTTCGAGGAACAATACTTTTTCTTCACGCGATCGTAATAAAATTACGATATTCCGCGCGTTATCGCTCCGGTGTAGGTTGACCGATCGCCTGGTAGCGTATTGGTAGCGATACGGTGGCAACTGATAAAACGTAGCCGAGGCAGGTCCAAGGGAATTACGAGAGTTTCGTGGTAGCGAACGCCGGCCTTGCGCTTATGCCGTAAGTATAGCGCTCGGAGGCGTGCACGTCGAATTTGCATCCATGCGATAGCGTCGCTTATACAGCCGAGTTTGCTGCCAAGAAAATACGAGCTTCGTGCACGTTATGCTCCCGTTGCGGAGACATTTTTAAATCGACCATCGGTACGAAGAATCTACGATTATCGATAAGTCGCCGGCGATCTCTGCACCCCGTTACTCTGTCGACTTTTAACGCGGCTAAACGAATTAAGTGTTCGATGGTGCCGTGGATTGTAAGGCTACTCGAAATTCGTACTACCGTGCATGGAGTGTTTAAAGATGTTTCCAGGCAGGAGCATAGAATAGTTGCAAAAAGGAGCAAGCATGTCCAGTTAAAACTTTGACGGCCGCTGTCACTTATATGTGATTTTATTCGTTCGAATAACAGCCATGTAAAGCAAATAAATATTTCAAATAATGTAATAAATATTTGAAGGAGTAATAAAGTGGAAATTATAAAATATTAAATATAACAATAATACTGTAAAATGCTCAGTTACGTAAACATTTTTGCAAAGAGGTAAATGATACTTGATGTTCACAAAATATTAACGGCCGTCAAAGTGTTAACATAGGTCTTAAAGTGGATCCTTTAAGTAATATGAGCAGTTAAAAGTGCTCTGTATATTATTTTCTTCTGTGCGGAAGACACTCGTGCGCGTGCAGATGGCATACTCATTGAGCAAGTTTAACGATCTGCCGCACATGGTGTACGGTACTGAAAGAAGGAATTTCTTCAGTGCAGAAATTTATACGATAGCAGTTAATACAAAAAATATAATTTGCTGAATCTAGAAAACGAAGAAAAATCGGACATGTAGTACTATGTACTCAATTTGATTCTTTTTAAATAATGAGTCCATCCCAAAGGTGCTTCCTGTCACATTGTGGCGGCAGTTCAGGCACACACCAGCAGAGGGCTCATCAGCGCACGACTTTCCCACAAGTGAGGCAATACCTTTAACCACCTGGAATATCTCCGTTATTTTTAAAGACACGAAAGAAGTTTATTTACAAAAATTGTATGGTACCGTGGGGGCCGTAACATTCCACTAATATTTTCTTTGTAGGTGGAGGATTTGCGGAAATTTGAAGGTCAACTCTATTTTTTTAATGGTATACTATACTTTTTTTGTCCTTAGAAGAACAGCGTATGATTAGATACATTCAACGACTTATAATACAAGGTCATTGTAGCATGTGGTTGAATCCATCTGGAATGGATAAGTATCTACTGATGAGCCCACGAACAGGTCTCGGACAAAACGCTGTTTTCTCTCCTTCTTTCTTTTCTCCATTTCCACCACAACACAGCCGTCATAATATTTTCGCCACTACTTAAGATAATTTTCATAAAATGTAACGACTAAAAAAAAATCACTGATAGAGATCTAACCTTTCAATTTTAAAATGTTGTCAATATACACCGTCCAAGCTTTAGAATATGAAAAATAAAAAACAGAATGTCACCAGGTTTTGTGACGTTTGCGTCTAACACGTACCTAGAATGTACATTCAGCATTCTACGAGTTGTCATTTTCCTTATTCTAGAATGAAAATCGGAGTATTCGGATAATGAGTGTTTGACATATGGAGGTGTTGAAATATTGGACTATTCGGATAAGGATGTTCGGATATTGAAATAGGTATTCGGATATTGCAGTATTCGAATAGTATAACCTTCTGATATTAAAGTGTCAAATAGAACTTTCGACTAATGGATAGTCGATAATGTTTGGATATTGAAGTATTCGAATAGTAGAATGTTCGAGTACCAAAATATTCAAATAGTAGAACGTTCAAATATTGAAGTATTCGAATAATCGAACGTTCGGATATTAAAGATGCTCCTGTATTTTAATAATTTTAACACTTTGACGGCCGCAAATATTTTGAAAAAATAAGTTATCATTGGCCATTTTTTGCAAACATTCTACGTTATTCTTCTTATGCATATTTCACCATGTTCGTTTCGAAAATATTTAGGTGTTTATTTTACCACATGTACGTGGCAGCGGCTGTCCAAGTGTTAACATACTCTACGGATATTTTCCGGCAATTGTTTCCTCTCGACAGCGATCTCGAGTAGATCGATGTTCGCTGATCTCATACTGAGCGATCTCGTTTCGCGGTTAACAACACTGCGGATTAGTAGTTAACGAGACACGAAACGGTAGCCGCGAACAAGCCAATTTGCTCGAGAGGGGTTCGAAGTGGTTGGGCGATGCGAATTGGCCACGACAAAAGCCAGGCAAAAATAATTAAGGGCATGCGTTGCGGTAGAAATATTGTCGATCGCGTGACCATACACTGAATCATTACTGACACGAACCGCATCGTTTTACAGCCGCCACTCCTACCGTCTATATATGGCTAATAATCGCGTTTAAAAAGGAAATTGCGAGAGAACGCGGGCCGGCGAACAATTGCTGCTCACTTCGTCGACCG
Source organism: Macropis europaea (assembly GCA_916610135.2). Lineage (NCBI taxonomy): Eukaryota > Metazoa > Arthropoda > Insecta > Hymenoptera > Melittidae > Macropis > Macropis europaea. The sequence continues at coordinate 34,794,129 of OU744343.1, forward strand.
GTATCCAGAAATATCGTTACATTATAAAACCGGGTCTGTAATACGGCGCAGTCAGAGTAAATGGGACTTCATCGAAGTGAAAGGAAGTCGGATCTTTGCACGGGCTGGCACAATTTCTTTTCTCAGCACTTTTTTTACCATCAGAAGCACGAAAAATCGTACTTAGCGTGTCTGAGCTTGCTCTTTATTTGACGAACAAATAACTGACATGTTTAACGTGTTTTTCATTATCGTGTTTTAGCTACTTGAACGTTTTGAAGTGCAACAAAGTAGCTATAGCTACGCAGATATAACATAATTTCAATATGGTCAATATTAAATACTGGCATACCCCGGAGACGGCTTCCGCGATTTTTTCTGCGTATAGAATTCGAAAAGTCATGTTTTTTTTCCTTACGCCTTGCAGCCGATCGAATTCTCTTTCGAGCGCTTGGGCGCCAAGCTTTGCCACGTAGCGGCTGTGCGTGAACTATGCCTCCGTGGACGGCTTGCCGGCACACCGATAAAAACTAGTCCTACGTTTTCTGTTTCGATATATTATTTATTTTGCGATCAAATATAGCCTACGACACTTCGGAAAATGTAAAGAAGGTATTGTGAAAATTTCATAACAATCGTTTTAGTAATTTTTTAGATTTTTGCGAACATACAAACAAACTCTGTCTCTTTATTATAATAGTAAGATAGTACATGATTGTATGACTACACCAAAGTCCATATCTACCTGTTTTCATTTGAAGACGTAAGGATTATAAACCAACTGAGATTATTTAATAATCTACTCGTATCGATTGTTTAGGAACACTTAACTTTTATTCGAAAAAGAAATACGATTTACTAACAAGGACAGCTCCCGAAGTGGTCGTCTCAGATTTTAATGAGCTGCATGTTAATAAATCGTGTTATTACGAATCTCCCCGTTTATGGTCTTGGCCGTAGCTAGACAGTAGTTTAAAAGGTATTTAATATTAAAATTCCGGTAGGGTTTATCTACTCTACTGTAGCAGCTGCTTCCAAGTACTTAGAAGAGCGTGGGAGAGTCGGCTAGGCGCTAAGTTACCGCGCAAAGTTTCTTTTTGCATTAAAATTCTTGTACACTATTGACCGTCTACTCTCAAAACGGTGTATAAGAAAATTCGTAATGACATGGGCTGCCAGCATGCAAAAGTTCATTAAAATCTAAGGCTGCCACTTCGGTAGGTTTCCCTGTTAGTTACTAAGCATAAGACAGAATAATCATTTTCTCTTTGATTGAAGAACAAACGAATAAATACCTAATTGTTCTGTTTATTTTATTTCTTTAAACGTTTAGTAACAGTTTTACTTTTCTGTATACGTATGATAAAATGGAACTATGGCATCATCAAGTAATTAGAAAGTATTAGAAAGCCGAGTTATTCATTAGCTTCATTGATAATTATTTGACAGTAATAATTAAACAAAAAGTATCTCAACATCGAGGATAGTCTTCTCCGTTTTTTCCATCATTTGTGTTTTAACGTGACGCTCGTTTATACGTGTAAGAAAGTAGTTACGACTGCATAGATATAGTACAATGAAATTTCAATGCAGTCTACAATTTAGGGCTGAATATCGGTCCGCGTGCGGAAACCTTGTTCCAGTTTCGAATCCATTGTCCCGATCGATTCGAATGCAGCGTTGACTACTTAAATTATAACGACAACGACTATCGAAACTCAATCGCATATCGCGAAACTTTGCCGCGACTTCGGAACGGCTTTGAAGGAATATTTACATACGACGCATTGGAAATCCGTATTATCACAACGCGTTCACGGAACCCAATAATATTGACCCTGGTGAATTTTTCCTGTTCCAAGTTAACGAACAAGAAACTAACCTACCGCATCATTGACCGCGTGTTTTATTAAACCATACGTTCCGAAATGTATGCAAAAGTAACAGAAGAACGAAAGATTGGAAATGAGTAATTTGAGGGAAAATTATGGCGCGGTCAGTTGCAGTGACGGTTGTATCTGAATTGCATACAATTCTACAGGTGAATACATTAGCATCCTCATGAGAATTTACAATTAGTCCCGCATAATGAGTGTCCCGCGAATTATTCCCGCTAATAATATGCGCACTGAAAATGTAATAGTACTGCCGTTCATCCGTGAAATGTCATTTCGACTGTAACTTGCAGGAGTGCTCTTAAAATGAAATCGAAAGCTCAATGACATGTCAATTTCATATGTTAAGTGCTTGAAATGAAAAGCTGTTTGGTATATTGGAATGCATCTTTAATTTTAATTTTCCTATTTTCCTATATCTATTTAAATATGTAGTAGATGAAATGACCTCGTAGCTAATTGGAGGTCCGTATGAAAGGCTAGAAAGAAACCTTCACAAAACTGTTAGTATAAATACGGCCAAGTGGTTTGATATATCTTATGGAAGAATCAAAAAATTTTCTACAGTTCCTGAAAATCAGCCAACGATGTAGTTAAGAATTAGGATCTTTACACGCACGGTAGGATCGTCACAAACGCTCATACAAGTATCTTATAATATAAAAAAATTATTTTACTTCAAAACAATGTTAGAAAAACACATTTCTGACTAGCACGAGGTATCCACAGTCCTGGATGCAAGATGTACAGGCGAACAACCACTACCGTGACTTTTCGTTCCAGGCAATCCACCTGGAGAAGCTATTATAGTGACGTACAGCAACCGAAGGCTGAAATAAAAATTCTTTCCATAAAATGAAGCCAGTATAACGACTCGAGAAACTAAAATAATCAACAAGGCAGAGATTAATGTTTGTGCCTGAAAGAGAAGCGATCTCGGCACAGTGTATAAGATTCAGTGGGAAACGGGTCCACAGAGTGTACAAGCGTAATATCTGTTTCCACCGAGGAGAGAAGGAAACGCGTAAAGCGGTAAGCGGGGTTGGCACAGAGAAGGTTAGGAAGACGGGCAAAGTTACGAGCAGAGCAAGGTCTAAACAGGCGGGACGATATCTGGCAGGTTGCCTGAGCAGGCTGGCAAAGTCAGCTTTGCTAGCCGTGGCAACCCGCTCTGCTCCGCTTCGTTCCGCGCCGCGTACTTGGATTTAATAACGCAAGTTTCGCAGCCCTGCGTTTCATACATCTATGATACGCCTCCTGTGCGCATATACACACAGCCGTGAGTCTTTTGCGAATCCGAGAACAGCCAAAGTAGCGTATTAAACTAACTGGGATTAATTGTTACTTTGCTGCGGATACGAGCGCCGTCTGCTTTGCGAACGGATCGCAGATAAAATCGATGTGATTTCATATTCTGTTCCCTTGGATTTGCTTTTACTTTTGCACCATCGTAGATCTGTGTGGTCTTTATTAATAAAAATTGTTTAAAACGTCGAATGCTGCGGAGGACACTGGTGACCGGCACTTCAAATTTAATTTAATTAAGTAGCTATTTATTATTATACGATTCTGAGCAATTTTCATATAGTATTATTAATTTAGAAACATAAAAACGCGACTGAATATCGAAATATTCTTTTCCATTACGATTTATATTACAAACAATAAATTATATTGTGTCTGAGTAGATATGGCTGCTTTCGCTGCGGCATTCAACGTGTTAATTCAGGATCTGTTAATTCTTACATGTAGAATTCTACTGGCGTTGGTATTTTAATAATAATGTAAGATAATAATTAGGCGATTCAGTAGTTAAATGTGTTTTTTCTATTGTCATTTTAATTTAAAGCTGAATCTTCTGCTGTGTTTGACCAGATGAGACCCTTTTCACTTGACGATATGTTTCATGTGAGAGTGGAATGTTCCATCAGTCAGACACGAGGAAATCTGTTTTTGTAAGTTCGTAATATAAGGATATAACATAAGGATGTAAGTATTTAATTATTTGACAGTATATTATTATTGTGACCTTAATTTTATGAAAAATATAGTGCTGGTTAGCAATGATAACAGTCCTAAAAAATTTTCTTAATCATTGTTGTATCTCATTAGTAGACTGCAGATGTTTATGGAATTTAATATATTCAAATTAATGAATAGTGGACGTTTAATAACTTAGCAAAATAAATATTACATATTTAGAACATTTCAAGGAGAGAATGCAGTCTTGTTAAAGTTTCACTTGTTTAACTGCAGTAACATAAGAAATATAAAATTCTAAAGATGTATATTTGCATAAAAATCTGTATCTGTATCTGTAAAAGTATATTATATTTATATACAAAAGAACCTACCTCGCTTGTCATATTGATAAATAAACAAATGAATAATACAGAAAACTTATCGGCTCTACATACATACCTATGCTTGATTACGCGCGTCTGTGAGATATTGCCGCGTGATTGAGACAAACTTTGACTAACGTTTCTGATTTATTTCGCAAACATATGTGTTCCGGTGTGTTTGAACAGCGGGCAGCGCGCATTGCGGGTGTTCCTTTGTGTTCGCAGCATCCCGCGGAGCAGAAAGAAAAAACTTCGTTATTAAATACAGAGAGCGGCGGTGCGTCTGGCTCGCAGTTAGAATATTCCGCAAAGTTCGCGCGGCCTGCAGAAACGTTTCTCCGGCGGCGAGCTGCAAACAGATTTTGCATATGCAAAAGCACGTAATTGCTGATTCTGCGAACAGTTTACCGGCCGACTATAGATACACCGGATACCAAACTATTTATTCTGTCCCATCCTCGGTAACTTGCTCCGCCGTGTATTCTCCTCGAAACGAGATTAAGTGTTCTCGAACAACTGATGAGCGCGGATCGTTAACTAACATAGTTCATTTTGTTAGATTGATCGAGAAATTTCTGGTTTGGTCAAGCAGCGTTTTACGCTGTAGCTTGCCAACTATGTTAACTTATCAACAGTTACATTTACACACGGTGGGGCAATAACCTTGCCCACTTTGAATATTTCCGTTATCTTACTATTATAATAAAGAGACAAAGCTTGTTTGTATAATCGCAAAACTTTCAGAAGCTACTAAACGGATTGTTATGAAATTTTCACAGTAGCTTCTTTATATTTTCCGGGGCGCCGTAGGCTGCATGTTATCGCGAAATAAATAATATACCGAGAATTTTACAGGCTGTTCACGCACAGCCGCTAGGTAGCAAAGCTCGGTGCCCGCGCGCTTGAAATAGAATTCGCCCGGCTACGAGATATAAGGACAACAAACATAATATTTCGAATTCTATTCGCAGTAAAATCGCGGGCGAAGCCTCATCCAGGGTATGCTAGTTTGTAATAATATGAACAAATATTGTATACTTACCTTACATGGCATGGAGGGGGACATATTGTGATGCAAATATTTTCTGCATGGGTGGATACGTAGAGACTTTAAGGTCATTTCTATTTCTTTAAACAAGATGCTGTATTTTATATATCGCTGTGTGGTAGTTGATGATGAAACGATTTCAGCAAACTGCCATTAAAAGTCGAGATGACCTTAAATCTCCTTTATGCCTCCACCCAGGTGGATGCACATCAAGGTGCCCGAAAGTTTAAAATATCCATTATTTTCTTAGGTGAAGGGCTCCTTAACCTAATGTGATCGTTGCGTTAGCAACCGAAAGAAGGTTAGCATGTGTGTGATTAATTATTCAAAAGATAATGAAGAAAGCGAATGACTAATTATCAGGATGCATGGTTCTTTCGTTTAGCGATGCACAATGAATTTTAGACGTGAGCAGAACAATTATTTTGCAATTACGTAATGGACACCGGCTGACCTTTCCCCCGTGTTGACGTACATTGCGAATTTGCATGGAGCCTCGGACGATCGTTGTTAACAATTTCGTTCCCAACGAATTCCAATGAAAAAACAATTTATTTTAATTCACCGGCTACCGTCGTGATGGCTGCACGAAAAATAAACGTTTCATTACTCGAGTAATTAACCTCGTTTTACCCAAAATCGCGGAACGGTGCACAGTAAATTCTTTAGAAATATTAAATATATCTATTACGTGGAAATGAAGCGCACTATTATTTTTCGGGCACCTGCGGCAAAGATTTTGTTTTGATAAATTGTTTACGCGAAATATCGTCCGTCGAAACAGCACGATGCAGTATTTAAAAGTACATTTTTATCGTGTTGTATCTACGTCGATCTATTCGTTCTTTTCATCCGTTGCAAACGTTTGTAAACAATGATCGAATCGCTGTTTTAAACGGGTTTATATGATAAATACTATGTCCACACAGGTTTAAATTTACGGAAGTACGAAGATACAGAAAGATACAAAATCATATCGAAAGAATATATAATACGCGTACATTTTCTGTTGCATATTCTTTTCTTTGTAAATGCATACAAATCTAATCTTTGGATTAGATTGTTGAAATTCCTTGGTTCAATTCTGCTGTCTGAAACTACTCAACGAAACTGTTTATCTTCGGTTCGCGGAATTACAGCAATTACAATGACTGTTTAACAACTATTCCATTGTCACGATTGTGCTCGGAATAAGCGGCAGTTATAGCTTGAACTTTGCTTTCACCGTAAGGCACGTTCTTAATATCTGCTGGTAACGAGTTCAACGGAAAATTAAAATTTCCGCAAATATTCTTTGGAGAAAGGAATATTTACCTAGCTGAAAGAACAAAAAGTTTTCCTATTTCTACCCCATTTTCCTTGTTACTTATTCTTTCGCTTAAGATTTGCTCTTTGTTATAAATTTAAACGAAGGAACGCTTCTAAACGAGCATGAGACACTCGTTTATGAATATCGATAGATTCCACTTTTCCTCACAACGACTTGGAGAAATATATTTCTGCATGTTGACATGAAATTTTACGTTTCAGAGCAGCTAGTAACTTTTTATGATACTCTAACAACTAGCGAAGGCTATTTATGCCTTACCTGGAGCGTTATCTCACTAAAAGCGAGTAAGAAGTTTTCGCGGGAAAGTGCAAAGTGATTATTCACAAAGATGAGTGACACGTATGTCCTGAGTAAGAAGTTCAGGGAACTTGTGTGAAATTCCGGTGACAAGTAGGCGTGTCTGCGTGCACATTGTCTGAAGATAACAATGCAAAGCTGTGCAGAAAGGATTAGTACTGGAATCTGGTGGTACGAAAAATAAATCTGTGCCGTGGTAGAAAAAGGACCAGTAGGAAAAGTCACAGCTAATGGAAATCATATCGAACATTCCTTATAGAATAAACATTTTGGGCAGAAATATAAAAATGTTCAGTTTCCCAGTTCCCACCAAATTATCGTGATTTTTTCATTCTAGATCATTTGAGGGACAACGTATCATACATGTCTGAAATTTATTCTTTGTCAGTTACAATAATACGATAATAGAAATATGTCATTACTGTTAACAAGTTGAATGCCGTAGGGGTCACCTGTGGCCTGCACCTTAAATTTAATTTAATTAAATATTAACTGGTATAAGTAGCTAGCTAGGCCCAAACCACGGGGCACGTACGTGTTTATATTGGTGAGTAACAACTTGTACCAGTAACTCGTAAGTGGACTAGCCAGGCTAGCTACTTGTACCAGTTACTGGTACGCTCCTTCTTCTTTCCTCCTTCCTTTCTTTTCACAATTTCCTGCACAGCGCACCTGTCACAAAGTTATTGAAGCTTTTACCGGTTAAAAAATTCTGTAATAATTGGTATAAATTATAATCGGTTGATGCCAAGTCAGATCAATATGGAATCATGAATATGATGCATATTTGAACCATGAATCTTGAATATTGTTATAAGGTCTACCGGAAGTAGTAAAGAATAATGAAAGCTACTGATATTATTCATAAAAAAAGGTATAATTTATGGTTATATTCATTTTGTATACAAATTTGGAAAGTTTGCCATTTTCAGCTAATGCAGCGTTAAAGTGTCCAAGATAAACGAAACACCATGAATATCCTGAAAAGTCTGCTTCTGGTCAGCGAAACAGTAAAACGCTCGTTTTAAGAGGAGACGATAATACTGTCTAAATTGTCGTCTACTTACGAACAGCTCTGCAAACATGTCGGAGTGGTTCCATAAAATAAGCGACAGATTCGAGAAAATCTTCCTTTAGCTGCCCTCGTCGAACGTAAATCCGAACGAAAAATGTATTTGCTTTCGACGTTTCAGTTCCCGGAGCATCCCGTTCGGAGTGGAAATATTGAACGTTCATAAAGACACGGCTAACGAAACGTGGGTAACGCTGTAAGGTCCGTGAAAATTGACGACGTCGAGAGAAAGAGAGACACAGAACCAAGCTTTCGTCCGAAATGGTGTTCCCTCTGGTACCAGTCGTTAATCTGTTTTCGATTCATTGAAGTTTCACTTGAATTTCCATCCTGCACTTCCAGAGCGCTCTTTGATAATGGAACCGATGAAAAATGCACGTGTATGGTGATATCGAACAACATACCTCGACTTCTGAAGCGTACCGCGGTAATTGGAGGGAAATATCTGAATTTTTATTTCGTTCAAACGCAGCCACGTTCGTACATACAGCGTTATTTAAATAGAAATAAAGACCTATCAAATAGTGCACGTAAAGTTCGTTGCAATTCGGAAAACTGTTCGTACGTCGATACTTTTAACGAGGTATCTCTAGGAGACGAATCATTTGGACGCTTTCATCGGCAGAAACTTTTCTCGATGAACTTGATCATTCACGTACGTTTCGACGTGTTCGCAGGAATATTCGGTTACAGAAGGACGGGGATGAGTGACAGACGTTAATCACGCAACTGCGATTAAATAAGGGTAATTATTGATGGGATTGAATTACATAAGCATTGATTGGAAATACGCAACAGTCTGGAAATTTACGATGATTCCACCGCGTGAAAACAAAAGTATAATATATAAAAAATGTGTAGCTGATAATTATGGAGGAAAAATTGAAATAAAATTTGATTGTGATATTCAGAAAGATTCTTGTTTTAAGAGTATACTGAAAGCTTAAGAAACACCGGATATAGTGGGAGGTGATGATTTTACATGAAAGAAAAACAATAGAGAAACTTCGTCTAAAAATAGACTATTATTTATGTTCATTTTTGTATCGAAAAATACTAGGAAGATTATATTAGTTATCAAGAATACATTCATTAATAATTCTATAAAATAACTACCGTTTATGTTAATGAACTAATTGTTGAAATTATCGCCAATCTAGTGACGGACGCGTTTCTGCTCGATGAATCAGAAAATTATGAAGCACAGGATTATAGAAAATCAATTCAATGCAGTCAGTAATGTAGTATTAATTGCTTAACACAAACTGAGTATCTGCGATTTTTTAACGTCAACTTTTTCGGAAACGAAGCTTCAAATCATACAATTTTATTCCACACTTTCGTTTCGTGTTTTATTTCTGGAATCACCTCCCACTCCGTTATGCTATCTGTACAGTCTCTCTACCGGTACTCTAAAATTGAAAAAAATTTATACAAGATATTGGAGGATATTTCAGTACGCTCCAGTTACGTTTCATGCAGCTAAAAGATCTTCCTCCGCATATAAATTAATTTCATCAGACCGGATTCAGAGCAAAATCGTAGTCAGACATCGTAACGGAAATAACAATAAATTATAAAAGATAGTAGAATTATTACTTAACGTTCTTTAACACGTTTAATGCCGCGGGGGTCACCGGTGACCGGCACCTCAAATTTAATTTAATTATATAACTATTTAGTATTACACAGTCCTGAGTAATTTTCATGTTGTAACATACGTAGGAAAATAATAACATAAATTGTTGCCCTTTACGATTTATATTAGAAGTAAAATGTTACGCAATGTCTGGCCAGGTATGGCTATTTTCACTGTGGCATTCTACGTGTTAATAATTCACATAACATACGCGCCTATCCTGCATATTTTCTGTACACGTGGATACAATATGTACAGTCTGACTACAATCACCCATTATTCAAAATTCAACAAGTTTGCCCCCATCCTCCTCCTAAAAACAAGGCAAACAACATCGCCACGGAAAACAGAAAAACAATAAGAAAAGATTAAGGGAAGAAAGTCCGTGAGAAATCCGTGAACGTAACGGGGAACGCGATAAATCATCAGCGTTCCACGGCACGGTGGGTTAGAGCATTGTATGAGAGTGGGAATAATCTCTGGAGGGTCTCCCTGAAGGCGATCGTCCTGGTTGGATCACCTTGCACGCGTTGGATGGCCCTGTTTACAGGGATTCGCGTCTCTAACACGTAGGGGAAGGTGAAACACGGCTGACCGAGCGTGGAAGGAGACAGAGGACTTAGCCAGACAATTTCTCATCGTGAGCTTCTTAGCGTCGAAGGTCCGTGAAAACGGAACGAGAGGACGGGGGGACAGGGAAAGGGCAAGAGTCGAGATAGAACAGGATTTAGGGGGGCTCGTCGCAAAGTAATAGCGCCCTCTCGGTCCGACGATGATAAAACACTTTAAACCAGCCTTTACGAGAGCTTCACGGAGTAATATAAGGCGCGATTACCTATATTCCGTGCCAAAAAGATAAAACGCCACGGAGACTACCGGGTGTATACACGTACGCGAGCGAGCACTTCCGGCTCAGCCTGTGGCTCCCCTTTCCTACGTCGCCATCCTCGTTTTCGAGGGGCTGTGTGCTCGTTTCGACGTTCATTCTATATTGCCGTACTTGACAACGTGCCGTAGCTCGCGAAACACAACTCGTTTCGGGATATAACCGTGTCTCGGGAAACTTCACCTTTCTCTTGGCGACGCGACATCCGACAACCTGGAATTTCGATTTTCCTATCGATCAGCCGTCTGCCTTATGATTTTTTTTTTGCAGCTGCGCAGTGTCACGAGTCAGCCAGCGACGATGTTAATTTGCCCCATCCGTGCCGCTTAAGTCTCCGACGACCCCGCGTGTCAAGCTTGATTTAATCAAATAATTAAGAACCCTCGATAAATCGTTAGCCAAATTGATGTTACGATTACAGTGTGGAGTGAGAAACGTGCCAAGAAGTAATTAAATTCCACCTTGTAGATTTTGAGTCAGGGAATACTCATTTACAACGATTTTGTTGTCTGATGAGTCATTCAACTGGAATCGTGTTCACCGCACTGAACCTGCGCATTGTGCAGCGCCCACTTTGGCGTTTTATTGTTTACTTAATTTTTAGTATTTTTAAGGTTTTCTTATTTTAAAGTATATGTTGTATCCACAGTAAAGAACTTTAAAAAATTCAGTTGGTTTGAGATAGTCACTCTTCAATCCAACCCAAAAGAAATCATTGATTTTAGCCGTCAATACCATTTAACCCCCTTAAATTGATTGGAATGAAAATATTTCTTACATTTTGTGACGTATTATATGATTCATTATTAATTGTAAAGGCCGCTACCGCTACTTCGAGAGTCAACGTCCCTTTCAAGTAGTACAAATTGCGATGCAACCTGCACGTATGAGTATATTTGACATGAGGAAGCGTGACTCGAACAAGGGACACGCGAAAGCTACCCCGAAATTACAAGCGGCACGGTGTAAAGCATTTTTCCGGCGACAAAGCGAGGAGCAGACATTTCAAAACACGCCTACCAGTCATGTTTTTTTTTTACTCTGTTACTCTGCGTTTTTTTTTATGGTTTGTCGCGATCGTATAATGTGCTCGACGGTCGGTCGCGCGACGCGAAACAAACCGTGTACAAAGAGTATAAACGTCGATGCGAACGTGATGTTGAAGCTTTACGACGGGCGCCTCGGTAAAATTCCTATAAACACAGTTGCACGAGCTTGCAGAGAACTGATTGAGTGTCGTTCTTGCAGACGAATGCATTGCATCGCAAGAGCCCGTTTCATATTTTAATGAATACTTGGCACAGCGGGAGGACGCTCTTAAGAGGACAGAACATAGGGAAGTTTGAAAATTTTTCTGCTCGAAATATCATACAAACAGAAATAAATATTACTCGAAAATTCCTCCGTGATATTCGTAAAATTAAAAGTATTATGAGTAAACAGCGGATGCTTGTACAATTTCACAGATTCATATACTCGAGATAGGTACATTTAATTACATACATAAGAGAACTGAAAAGTACGTTTTTAGAGCATACGAAGCACAAAATATAGTTATGGCAGAATTTAATTTCATCAACGATGTTAAGATAAAAATTGATGAACTCTGAAAATGTATATTTACATAAACACCCAAAGTCTAGGTATGATTATGACGTAGAAGCTTGACCGTGTTTTTGGTCGTGTTTGTCAAGCTACAGCCTACACTAGTCAACCGATTAAAGTGATTTTTTTAGACAAGACAGCTAAACCTACTCTTTATATTAGGACGCAACGATTTTCTAATTGAATAGATATTTCTGAAGTTATTAATAAATAAGTAACTTTACTTTTTCACAATTGTTGCGTTTTAACTTCAGTATTTCTTTTTGAATAAATATATAAAATTTTTAGATAATCGTATGACAAAACACAAGTATAAGCTTCAGTTTATAGTTATTATTTTTTCCACGGCAGAGTAACCACTTAGTCTAAATCGTATCAACCAAGAAGTCGTGTTTTTCATGCACAGTCAATTTTCAACTTCATATATTGTACATAAATATGAATAACTTTTGCTATTTAAACATATATTATAATGTAAATATCTTATATTTCAATAATGTATAATAGAAACCTTTGTTCAATTAAAAACCATCTAGTTTAAGCACTTTAAAAGATACCTGTCATGTTTTGATTGCTTCTATATTTTGATCTCTGGACAACGTAAAGTCGTCGTAAAATGGCGATTGACATGAGTCGTTTATTGAAAACAGGACCAAATACTATTACAAATATGACCGTACAAACGCATATCTGTATGCAGTCGTATGCATGTGTAAGACATGTTCAAAGTGTCATCCAAATGTAATTTTATGATCCCCTTAATATCTCCATTAGATTCCGAGGTACAACAAAATATGTTTCATAATAACACAGAGGAACTCACAAAATTGATCAAATACAAATATTTCCATAGTCACCTTTGCCCGATACTTCAGATGCAATTCGCAGCAAACGTTCCAGGCGTATTTAATTCACAATTCGTGACAATCTCCCCAAAAAAATCTTAAATAAAATAAACTTGGTAAGTTAACCTTGGAACGAGATCGAACGAAATTTAAAGCACTGAAGATTATTCTCTAGTAGTGCAAGGTTTAACCCCTTGCCATACGATTTTTCCAACGATTTCATGCGACAAGGTTGCTATTCCAGTCCTAGAGTGCCGTACTAAATAAATAGAGTGCCGTTTAACAATCCTTTGAAGATCAATTTGTACGGTAGTGGAAAACGTTAAAAAAATGGCACAACAGTTACACTCGTATTTTTCACGTATCCATCATATTCTGTATCACGAGTGTGACTCGTTATTGTACGGCAAGGGGTTAATTGAATTTTAGATGCGTTCAGAAATGATTGTTCGCATGGTCATTACGGGCGGAACTGTACCGGGAACGCAACAGTTTCCTTGAACAACGAAATGACTGTATAAATTACGAGGTTGTGCACGTGCGCCGCGAAAACACAAGGACGGAGCATCGTTGTCCCGACAAGTCTAACGCAAACATACTGTCCCGTGTGTTCACGGTAGAACCGGGGAACGCGTACGAATACGTCCCGTGGCTCCTTATCAGGAAATGGGGCGACGAATATTATTACGGCGTCTTTCATCGTTGCTAGTGTCAAGCAAGTTCAGAAAAGTGGAGCGAGTCGGATAAACCGTGCGACCTACATATTTCAGCAGCACGTGTTTCTTTGGCTCGTCTGTAATGTCAGCGAGTGCTGGATGTCCTATTTACGAGCGTAGATAGAGGCAGCCAGCAGTGCCGTTTGTGCAGACATATAATTTCCGTGTAAGTGAATAATACGATGAGAATAATGCCGCTCCTCGCGATAACAGTTAATCCTTCCTAACGAGCAGGTCGGTATTGATTTCACGCCGAACGGTTTGCGAAACGTTCAGACGAAATCGTCCAACGTAAACGCGGAGTTTCTGTTTCATTTTATAGGGAAAGACAGAAGACGGTTCCCTCATGAACGTGGTATCAGCATTGTTCGAACAGAAGAATTTTATCCCCTCGTAAATTTTACCCTTGAAAATTCAGCGAAATTCTTAGCATGCGAATGGGTCGTTCCGCCGGCGACCAATTTCGTAAAGAGTCGCATCAACCAGCAGACTGGGGGGGGGGTCCCGCAAAACTTCTCCTAACTATCGGTCTCGTTCAAAACAAAAACGCTTCTTTCGAAGCGAAAACACCTCGTTCAAGTTTCTGGAGGAGCTTGTCAAAATTCTCAGGCTGACGCTTCGCGATCGGGTTTACGATAGAGATGATCGACTCGGATCAAACTACGTGCATGGTCTATGATCGAAGCATCAAGACAGGTTGGGTAGAAATGTTTCTTGAGAATTTGTATGAACAACAAGGAAAGCTCCCCAAGTGATATACTGATGTTTTCCTGAGATTTGGCATACTGATAAAGCTTGATATACTGATGTTTTCTATGCATGATTTTCTGCTCTTCATGCATAACTATTAAATACTACTAAATAACATCTTTTAATTCCCAAACTAATGATACTTGGACCCATGCTCATTAGAACTTTCTTGTTTGCTTTGATGAGTACTACATAAGCCTAAAGTTTGACCGTAACTTTTTTAAACACTCAGCATATTATGAACATCATTTACGTTTGCATAACTATTATTAATAGGTTGCTCCTCCAAAACTAAGGATACAAATGAAGTCCATGCACAATAAATGTATGTCAGTGAACATCTTGATTGCATCTCAAATTTTATTTCACTAAATAACTAACAATTTTTACCAAACTTTAGCAATTCTTAATATTCTAATAACAATATAAGGTAACGTTTTTACGTTCTAATAATAAAATATTCTTCCCTTCAGGATTTACGATTAAAACAGAAGATAATGTGTCTAACTAGGCGTGTCAGTTTCCACTGCGATGTTCAACACGTTTCAAATGTAAAGTACAGTTTGGTCGAAAACTTTTGACGGTCACTATATTCATACGTATGTAAATTCACACGTTACTACATTTATATTCTGCATGCACAACATATGTTTCTGTTCTGAGGAACGGTTTGTAAACCAGGAATGGCTTAAACGTGTGCAATACAAAAAATACAAGAGGAACACGTTACGGGTATTTTTAAATAAAATACGCTCGCGAACGCCATTATAACGGCGCATCTGTCCGTGAAGCGAACATTCGTCGGATATTCCGCTCGATGGCTGATGAATTTCAATTAATACCTCGGCTATCAATCCGTTCGTGTTTTTCATTTTCACGGTGGATCGTACCGGGAATTAATTTGCATGGAAGCTGCACCGACATTTTTTTCTTAAACGTCATTACAGTATGCTGGTATTATCGTTGAAATTGCACCCACGTATTGCGTTCGGTGTACAGGTGTTTTCGCCGTAAATATCAGGCGAAAAACCATACAACGAGAACAAACCGACGTTACAGTTCAAACAAAACACGAATATTATTCGAGGCTTCAATATCATTTCATTATTGGAAAATGTCCGTACCTTGGTAGAAAAAGGACCAATGTCCAGTTTGCAATTTTTTGGAAAGAAATGCACAATGATCCTGTTTACTGTAATACACATAACAGCC
Source organism: Macropis europaea (assembly GCA_916610135.2). Classification (NCBI taxonomy): domain Eukaryota; kingdom Metazoa; phylum Arthropoda; class Insecta; order Hymenoptera; family Melittidae; genus Macropis; species Macropis europaea. The sequence continues at coordinate 34,809,748 of OU744343.1, forward strand.
TGTTGAGAAT